>JAJJWX010002034.1:0-1200000 GCA_023529315.1 Papaver bracteatum | reverse complement strand
ACCAATAGCTATGTATGATCTAAAAATGATTTTTATTATTTTTGATAACGGAAATAAATATACTCTGTTAATAAAGTGCGGAAGATGTGTGAGATTACTTCATCTTTTGTACTTGGAGAAATTTTGGCAAAAATGTGAAAAATTAAATCATTTTCATAATTTTATTGGTGGTTGAGTGAGAGGGACTTTGAGAAGGTGATGCAAGCCGGGTATGGAGGCGACTTGAATGACCTTTTGGGGGATTACGGATTTATCTTGTTTAACATGTTCTCCACAATCTGTTCTTCGTGCTTCTCATTCCTTCTTGGTCTCCCATTCGCCATCTTTCACTTGATACCATTCATCTATCTGCAGTATCTTTTGACAGCCTTTACATTTTAGGGTTTTCTGCCATGCCTAGGGTTTCTGCCATGACGAGATTGAGTATTGTTTCTTCTAGCCAGACCGTTGGAAGTGATTCACTGAGTGTTTCATAATGTGATATCAGCTGCCCCTTTCTTGGTTTCGATGGTTGCAACAAAATGAAAGGTTACAGCAAACCTGGATTAATCACTCATCTTGGAAACAAACACTTCGATAGGGCTGGTAAGGACCTATGTCGTGATCGAATCAACACTAGAACTGAGGTTTTGTTCAAATTGGAATCTGTTCTTACACAGATGCGAATGTGGTTGTGTGTTAGGTGTATGCACTTGCATGCATGGAGTCGTTCTTGTAGACTGCATTCAGGAGACGTTAAGAAGGCTCCTTATAATGGCGCTGGAGATGACTTCCTTATTTCAGGCCTCAGCATTCCAGCAACTAGGGCTTCTGACATTACGGATTCAAGTTCTGCAGATTGCTCACTTCCTACACTTAGCCTAGAACTTTTGGATTCAGTTCTACAGAGACAGATTCGCACTTTTTCCAGTATCCCAGTCAAGTGCAAGCTGCACTTCCCCAGAACTTTCAAGACGGTGCTGCAGAAATTCGTTGCGAACCCTGATGACATCTCTTCTTGGATCCGTTTGTTACTTTTTCCAATTTGTACTCTCAACGCTTATCTGCCTGCTGATGGAGTTGAAGAGAAAGCTAGTGTCCAGAAGAAGCATCAGATTGAAGCCATAAACGTTGCATTATCACAATGGTGTAAACCAAATGGATGTGAGATGCTTATCGATAGGGTCCTTGTGGAAGATGAGGCTTTTCAGAGGCTTATGCGTGAGAAGAAGAATAAAACTCGAGTGAACCAAGAAGCAACGAACCTGAAACTGTGTCGCAATAAAATGAGAAATGGTTTATACACAGCAGCAATTCGTACCCTACTTCCAGTGGGGTTACTCCATCGAATGCTGGGACCTTTGCTGAACTCAAAAGCAAGCATCCACATGTTGCACCTCCCCTCATTCCCTCCGAACCTGTTGGTTAGGGTGCTTTCGTAGCTTCCAAAGACCTTGTGCTTAGCAGACTAAAGAGATTTCTGAAGGGAACTTCGTGTGGCCGCGATGGGTTGAGAGCACAACACTTGCTTGACTCGTTAAGTGGTGCAGCAGCTGCTATTTCTGATGAACTGCTTACGGTGCTTACAGATGTGGTGAATTTATGGCTGGCAGGTGAATGTCCTCCTGCTTTAGGGATTTCCGTTGCCAGTGCTCCTCTAACACCACTCATGAAGCCAGGGGGGGGGGCTAAGGCCTATAGAAGTCGACACTATTTGGAGAAGATTAGTTTCTAAGGTTGCCGCTACACATATTGGTAAGGTCATGAACTCTTATCTTTCTGATTACCAATTTTTGGTGGGTGTTTCTAGGGGCAGTGAAGCCATATTGCATGTTGTCAATCGCTTGGTTGATGCTAAAGGTGAACATAATTCCATATCTATGCTGTTGGTTGATTTTTCAAACGCTTTTAATCTTGTGAACCGCACGACAATGCTTAAAGAGGTTAGGTCTCAGTGCCCTTCAATCTCTCAGTGGGTTGAGTTATGTTATGCAGAACCGGCTCGACTATACTACTTGGACAATGTTCTTTCATCGGCTCAAGGTGTTTAGCAGGGAGATCCTTTGGAGCCACTCTTATTTGCGCTTACCTTACATCCCTTGGTCAAGAAAATAGCGGAACAATGTTCTTTGGAGCTGCAAGCTTGGTACCTAGATGATGGAACTATTATTGGTGACACATTACAAGTCGCCAAGGCTTTTAAGATCATTCAAGAGGAAGGGGTGGGGCTTGGGCTTCACTTGAACATCAGTAAGACCGAGCTTTATTGGCCTTCTCCTGATAGTAGGATCCTTGAGTTGTTTCCTTATCACATTAGTAGACCGTCTAACGGTGTTAAACTATTGGGAGGGCCAGTAAGCGCTAACTCAGACTATTGCATGGATATGGTTCAGGCTAGGGTTCGGAAAACTGTCAGCTTGATGGAGGCGGTAAGCAAGTTAGAGGACCCTCAATGCGAATTGTTGCTTCTTAGGAACTGCACTGGAGTCTCCAAACTGTACTTCACTTTGAGAACCACCATGCCGGGTTATATGGATTCGGCATCGGATTCCTTTGACGCTCATCTCTTTCAGTTCTTACGACGCCTAATCACGGGTGATGGGCCTGGTTATGATTTGCTTCAACATAGATTTGTTACTCTACCCCTTAAGTACGGTGGTTTAGGCACTTACTCTATGTCTGACACACGCAATTACTACTACCTTGCCTCCTGCCTTCAGACTTTTGCTTTGCAGATCCATTTTGCGTCATTCAGGTATTGATCATGTTGGTTCTTGTTTTACTACTGCTTTACACGACTTCAACATAGTGTGTAATGCCACCGTACCTCTCCCCATATTAGAAGAAGAAGTTGCACCTATCCACTCTATGAGTTCCCTCGCAACTATTTACTTTGATACCGTGGCTATGTCGGTGCCTACCAGCTTCACCATGACGGAGCGTGATAAGGTTATACGGCAGTGTAATCGGGTACAACATGCTCAAGACTATTTGCTAGCGGTCCCCATTGAAGGGTTGGGTCAGAAGATTGGTCAACATCACTTCAGTGAAATTCTCAAGTATAGGTTTGGGATTCCATTTTTTGAAGAGGATGGGATTTTCCCTAGTTGTTCGGCTGAGATGGACAAATTTGTAGACCATGTTGTGCATTGCAAAAGTGACCTGGGTTTGAAGTTTAGACATGACCTCATTCGTGATACTTTTGCTGATATATGTTATTGAGTGGGTATTCTGGCGAGGAAAGAGGTAGACCTTGGTTTTCTCGCAGATAATGGCACCAGTCTGAAACCGACAGACATTTTGGTTTTAAATTGGGACAGTGGTCGTGATGTTTGCTTTGATGTCACGGTCGTTTCACCTTTCACAGGAAACGGAGTTCGTTCCTTTGTTCCGGGTCAAGCCATTGACAAAGCTGTCTCATGCAAACGTAAGAAGTATCTGGAAAAGTGTAATGCTCACGGGTTCGGTTTTGGTACCTTAGCCTTTACTACTCTCGGTGGATAATTCGATTGCGTCAAGCGTCTAAGTAATAAAGTACGAAAAATGTCGTGTAACCGTACGGAACGAAGAATTTAACGGAAATAAAACAAACAACGTCGGCAACGCAACACCCCCATAAAAACAAGCAAGCAGTGTAGCAGAAATAAAAAAGGGGAAAAGTGTTCAAAGCGATTTACAGCCCGACGGAAAAGGGCAACTTAGTGACGCAGCACTACAAAAGAGGAGTTCAAGCCTTTGGAGGAACAGTGCCGGCCTTCTTCTGTGCGACCTCGCGCCGCTTGTTCTCCACCCACGTCTCAATACCCGTCTGGACCTTCTCATCTATCTCGTCCGCATGGGCGACACGTTCATCCTCGAGTTGTTGGGTGAGCTGAGAAACATTCACCTCGGCATCGGCTAGCTGGGAGCTCAAATCGACCTCGACCTGCTTCAATCGACGGACCTCCTGATCCAGCTCCAGCTCCTGAGAACGTTTTTGCTCGGCTGCAAAACCACAAAGACAAAACATTATTCGTCGGGCACGATTTAACAATTTCGCAAGAGTAAGACGTAGTTTAAATCCAAGGAGCGGCCCCAACACATCGTCTAAGAGAACTGAAAGGGATGGCAACACCGACTGAAGAGACTCTGCCGACTTAGACAACTTATCCTCGGCCTTGGATAACTTCATGGTCAACTCACTATAGTGTTGTTCGTTGAACTCGTTACTGGGGAAATATTTCTTATGCTCACTCCAATCCTCCATTAACCGATTGCGCGACGCCTGGAGCACATCCAGCTGCGATCTATTCCACTCTAACTCGTCCCTCACTTTATCAAACTCACTCACTCGGCCTAGCAGATCATTATTAGCTCGCTCCACCACATCTTTCTCTCTTAATATTCGACGACGATCTTCATGTAGGTCTCGATTCTGTATTTGCAAAGCGTTTACCCGTTGCTCTAGATTCGTGGCCAGAGTACTTTGTTCAGTAGCAAGGCGTTGGGAAGAGACCAGATGAGCTCGTAAATTGTCTATCTCAGCTGGGTCGTACTCAAACTGACGATACCGTTCTAGTTCCTCCTTGAGTTCTTCGATTTCTCCAGCCTGTCGATCCATTTTGTCATATTTGTTTGCCATTCGCCGACGGAGATTCTCTACCAAATCCTTCTCAATATCCCATTTCCTCTTCATGATCCTAAACTCTAAAGACGCGTCTAAGCCTACACTGGTTACCTCGGCTAGCATAAGGATACCCGACTCAGGATACTGGAACGATAAATTCAATCAACACAAGTTATGATTTCAAGAATAACCATCTACCTTGAGAATCGGCGAGTTTGATCTCCAGCTCGTTCGCGTGATTCTTCTCGTTCTGAAGTTGAAGTTGGAGAGATTCTATCAAATGCCTGTCTCTGTGGCGATTGGCGGCATCTAAGCGTACACGGTTCAGAATCTAACACAAGTAAACGAGTTTACACCGTAAGCGATAACTAGAACAGAAATCAGAAGAGGGGCATCACCACATTCAGACAAGTCGCTCACCACAGTGTCAGGGCGATGTCGCCGTACAGGGGCACTGCTTTCAGCATCTCCTCATCCATGTACTTTCCAAAGTCGGAGGAAGTAAGCGCACCCAGAGAGTTCATGATAGGGCCAGAGAGAGTAAATGAAGTTTCAACGCTAGAGGACGATCCCGCAGTAATATGGGGCACGTGAGGAAGCTCCACCGGTACATCAGTAACAACCTTCTCCGCGTCGGGCGTCTCCAAGAGCTCCTGTTGGTCGCCCCTACCCTGCTTGTCGCCTTTGTCATCCGAGACATTCTCACCAAATAGCTCATATTCATCGGAAAGTTCAATTACTGGGGCCTTCTTCGGCGGTGGCTTAGTGACTTGTTTACCTCTGAGGGGATTGCGCCTAAGAGGATGAGGGTCAACATCACCTGTATCATCATTATCGTGCCTAGGGTGTTTCTGCACAAGGTGTCTCGTCAGAACATGTGAAGGCAAAAAACAGGGGCAAGTACATGTACTTATAATAAAATCATTGTGTTTGTTACCTTCCCCTGGTCTTCCTCAACCCTTGTGCCAGCACCTCTTTTTCTAGATCCGACGTCTTGGTGGAGCCGACCTGAGATTTTCAAACAGCAACAAATGACTAACTGACGCCCGAAGCTAACACGATAAAAATCAAGAAAAGCGCATATCTTATCAGCCTTGTCATCATTAACCACCCAGAAATAATAGGGCTCGGCGGGAAAAGTATGCGAAGGGAAGTCACCATGAAGGATCGGACCTCGGACAAGAAGCGGAACTAGGGGATAAATCGGGTCATTAGAATGGCGGGCTCGCTTGTTGGAACCCTGGCCGATGGGATCGGCATCCATCATCATCCTTTCAACACCCTCGGGCATAGTTTTGACCCGATGAGGACTAGCAGCAAAACCTAGAAGATCGCTAAGGTTGAAGTACCAGCTCGATAGTTGACAAGGAAATTGGCAACGGTATACTCAGGAGCGTCCTCGGGATTGTAGGTCGACCACTCGGCAGTAGAACCATGACCATCTCTGCGATCCCTCCATTCGTTCATAATTCGGAAAGTATTGCCAGTCCATTGAGCCAAAGCACGAGAAGGCTTGATGCGAGAAAGGATCTCGTAACAAAAAGGGCTATCGAGGGGTTGTACAAGGGAAGACGAAGGCCTAGATCCAATTGGCCCTGGGTGATGACCATACAATCACCGATTGCTCGTGCTTCTTCATATCAGACTTCTTCAGGAGACCGTTTCAGCCCGAGAGAAGGGTAATTTCGTAATTTTGAAGATCGTACTTCTCCTTCAGCTGCTCAATTAACTCTTCATCAGAGATATCTTTCACCATTTTCTCGGACCTGCACGAAATAGAAGTAGAACTATCAGAAAATATAGAGCTCATGGCGCGGTCATCGTACTTGGAAGGACTATCAAACGAAAATAGAGAAGCAAGAGAGAAAGCATCAAACTCGAAAAAAACATCATCGACAGACCTTTTTTCAGTCATGGAGTGATAAGATGCCATTAACGGAGATAGTGCAGAGCTCGATTTTCGACGAAGAAAGAAGAGGCGACAACGGCTCTTTGTATCAATCGGTGAGGGAGATGGCGGAAGAAAATCAAGAAGGCTAGGTTTTTTGAAGCACAAAGTAATGAAGAAATCTGGGAAAAGAAGTTACTGATGGCGGACGAGAAAAAGAAAGGATGAAGAAGAAGAAGGAGAAAAAGAAGCGGGCTATTTAAAGAGGAAAAGCTGTAACCGACACCGACGACGCGGTAATAAAGTGCAGTTAGTGGGGCATTGCATGGCGGGATTCGCGGCATGAGCGAAGACGTGGGCAGTTGGGACGAAGTTCTTCCACTCGTGTCTCCCACACGAGCGAAAGAAGGGGCATAAATGTAGGTGTAAATTAGCCACAGATCCAGGTGGCAACATCTCAAGCCTTGGCGCACCTAAAAACGAAGGAACGCGAAGCATAGGGAGAAGACCAACAGGCGCGAGATTTAAGGTGCCGCGTGGATCGGGCGTGCAACTGTCGGACAAGACTTGACCCAAACCTCTGACAAAGATGACAAGACGGGACAAGGTGGGACAAACGAGGCGCAATGGTCAAGAGGATAAGAAAGTACGTGATGCATCAGCCCATTGCTAAGGCGACATATATGGAAGGCGACATCGTGTCAAGAGAACACCCGAAGAGGTCGGCTCAGACGAGAGACGGGCGAGGAATCAAGATACGTCAGCCATAGGAGACGACATGAGTCGGCCCGAGTACAGAACTGCAAAAGGGATGTAACATGACCAACACCCTAACTTGGTTGTATGAAACTTCTCTTATAAATAGAGTGACTTGTATTCAAGAAAGGTAGGTTGTATTTTAAGGAGAGAGAGACTCGAGTTTACACCAAGGAAAGGAGAGTGAGAAGTAATTTCATCTTTGTAAGGAAATCCGACTAAGAGCAACACCTTTGTAACACTTGAAGTAATAAGATTCACCCTTTCACCCCCGTGGACGTAGGTAATCATATCGAACCACGTATATCTTGTGTTCATAGTTAAGTGTTTACTTTCATTCGACTTGAATAGAAGCTTTCTATCATTTGGATGTAGTTAGTAGTAAAAGGCATCTACACTTCACATAAAAAATATATTATTTAATAGGATATATTTTTAATATATTATTTATTTATTTTATTTTATTTATATACCTCCTTATATTAATAAACTCCATAAATTAATAATTTTGTAAAATATTAAAATTATTAATATATGGAGTTTTACTATATAACATATATCAAGCCAAACATCCATTAACTTATCAAAATTAACTTCATTCTCCGCGACAAAGATTCAATTTGACGTTTCCATGGATATCGCAGGGCCAATCTTTGGTAGTACCATTTTAGTAGAATCTTTAGTAGTACCATTTTAGTAGACAATAAGTGCTGTACTCCTGTAAGAAACAAACAATAATAAGTGCAGACTTAAATATGAGAAGAAGACGGATAACGAAGTTTCCTGATCTATTCATAGACGAATAGTGTTCATAGTCCTAATAGTACTTATCACAACGTACTACTTGTATAAAAACAATGGTACACATGAAAAACATGACAGTTCTAGGGACCCCCATTTTGTTTTAGATTCCATGGTTGTCATGCTGCCAGAGTCTAAATCACCTCCCATGCATCCTGACGTGTGGGGATCATATATTTATTTAGCCACGCAAAACAAGTGGTGATCGTTTTTTAATTCAGCATTGACTTTGAAGAAATCAAAATTGAGCAGGTGTTTAGCACTAGACTTGGATTGAACCACTATTAGGAAGGACATGACAAAGTAATCATGTCAAGGATGATGCCCGGTGGAAAAGGGGAAATGGCGAAAATTAGTAGAGGCTGCTTGGTTGTACCGCGGCTTGCGCCTTGTTACAAATAGTTTTCCACAATTTATGATATTTATAGCGAGTTTGAATATAAATTTGTTTCTGACTTTTGTTTTCTTAAAAATTAAATAAGAAGCAAAACTATTTTACAAAAAAAGTTAACTTTTCCGTTTTCTAAAAGTTGTTTTGAGACGATCAACTTCTAAATTGGAAAAACAATTTAACTAGGCTATCCCATTAGCCCATCCAAAAATAAGAACATCAGCTGGTCTTAGTGTCGATCTCCCTTCAATTGGGTCTGTCAGGAAATGCACAGGTGCTTCTTTTTTTGCCGAAATGCCAGACCTCCACAATACATCATACAAAATATCCCTCACATGATCATGTCTATATTTATAACCAGGGTCTACTTTACAATGAACCGCATGTTCACCATATGAATCCAAGCAACTTTGTGATGCAAGCGAGCGGCGAGAGTCGAGGGATAAAGCGGAATCATTAACCCGTATTTGAGGATAGACCCAGGTACTCCAAAGGAGACATCTTACGCCCTAGCCCCTCAATCGGAATAGCCAGAAGAAAATCTTGGGCATGTGCTGCTTGCAAACAACCAAAAACCGCTTTCTGTCTCTCCGTTAGCATGTAAACTCTATCAATGTCCTTAACCACTTTACCAAAAAGAGCACACATGTGTTGACCTCACCGGGGTATCTCCTTTGGTAGGAATTGGACATGACACCTTTACAGTCGGGCGAGCAGCGCTAAAGGCTGCCTCAGGTAAGATATCGAAGCATGAGAAAGCATGTGTTGACAATGGGCATGCTTTCGTCCCCTTTGCTTTTGATACTTTTGGCTATTTGGCTCCGAAGCGGTTGGACTACTCAAGAGGGTCCAAAGTCAAATGCAGCAATGTAATGACCCCTGGCTCACGAGATTTTATTTTTAATAGGATAGGTTTTGCTATTCAAAAAGGGCTAGCGGCACAGCTTGTCGCTCGATTGCCTAGTATGTAATTTTTATCTTTTAAAGAAATTTGAATACTAGGCTATTGTTATTTTACTAAACTTTCAAGATGGGATAATCATGAGCCACACCTTTAAGCCTTTGTATGTATGGATGGCATCATCATTGTTATGTCCCACAATTATACAATTGTGCACAATTTAGTGATGTAATTAGTAGTGTGCGTAATCAACCAAAGAAAATTAAAAGACCTTAACAAATTTTATGCAATAATTTCAGTGGTTTATAGGTCGTACTCAAGTCAATATCATACGACCATCATGTACCATAATTCATGTCTATATTTCCAATGTTGTACACGAATACTCAAAGAATCTAGCATTTTTCAATGAAGCATGCCACCCTTGGAGGATAGGAATCTCAACCTAAAAATTGGAATCAGGGAAGTCTAATGTTGTCTAATCTGATCACCTAATTATCAAGATTTTATATAAGTTATTCGGTTGATATTACCCTTATATGACTTGATCATTATGTTTATGTACTAAATGGGAAAGTGATGATGATGCTAGACTTGGACATATTGATGGTGCTCTTATTTGATTTCTTGTGCAGGGGTTTAAAGATAAACCCTAAAACAAAAATCATTAATGACTTGGGTTTTAGCTAGTAGTACGTTATTGGTTGGTCTGTCAGCGTCGTTTTAATTAGTTTGCGTGTGATGATGAACCTAGAGAAAATTTACACCTACTTGCAATAATGGTGGATACACCGGGTGGGGAAATCCCGGGATATCACCGTGTGAGAGAAGGGAACGAGACCCACTTCACCCATTCCTTATCCAAATGCACAGTCATTAAATCTGACGGCCCGTTCTCCTCATGGGATTTTTCCCGGTAGAAACGGGCGTCAACGTAGAATCGTCCTTAAACTTGTCGAAGATAAAAGCTTACTGGATAGTCATACATAGGTATTCTTGGACACACGTGTATATATATACATATCCCTGTCCGTTTTTTGAAACAATTCTCTCCCGTGATTTATCACATGAAACATGCTATCACACGTTCGAGTACATAAGAGAAAATTTTATAGTGAATCTAAGCCATTTGGAGGTTGGAAAAGTGCAGAATATCAAGTATAATGGTTCTCAAATTGGGGTCGTCCAGAATTTCTCCAAAGTATATGTTGGTACTGCAACAATAAAATAATGAAAGAATAATGTGAAGATGTTAGAAACAAATTTCTGAAAAATCTTAAATAAACTCTTAAAGGGAAACAACAAACAGAGGACAGAGTCACGTTTCAACACGATGTCATTAATTCAAGATTTTCCAAAACGGTAAAAAACAGTTACTCAAATAACTGCACATTATGTTGACATAAAAATAAAAACAGAAATAAATAAATCCTCTCCAAGTCATACGCCCCCCACATTAAATACAAAATTTATTTGATATTGGAATATTTAAAGAAATATTTCAAAAGAATATTGTCCAAAAAGATAAGTCTTGGTTGACCTATGTCCACGGCGTAAGAACGAGCCCGAGCCTTAAGCCCAAGCCTTAGTGAAAACAAGTATTGTTTGCCCCACCCGTTCCACCTATATTGTTTGTCTAACTATCGATAATGAAATAGTTAAATAGTGGATCTCCTCTTTAGTTATAACCTATGTAGAACTAAAGGTCATATTTCATTCACTCATAAGAAAATGAGCAAGTTCCCTTAGAGACTCAAAGGTCCTAAATTCCATTCCCACCAAGACTATAAAACCAAACCAATAAAACTCATTTTTTCCAACAATCCCCCACATGAATGAAATACCGATAAAAATCAGAAAACGGAAAGCGAGAATACCACTTAGGCAAGAGGTGTCCATGAGGTCTTGAACCTTTGCTTAGTGATAAATTGCCGGAACTACTTGATGGACAGTGAACGCGATGTCTTGAACTGCCATCGTTTGGTGTAATCCGCGATCATAACCACACGTGATATCCCTCTAGGTGCTGTCAAGTTCGTGCAGTTGTGTCCTTTTTGGCCCTGGACAAATCCCGTTTCTCAGAATGCTCTAAAGAATCAGCTCTATTCTCAGAGGAAGCGACCCACTTCCACATTCAGATAGGTGAGTTCCATTAAGAGTGTTTAATGCTATACCCCACTTCAATTTTAAATTGAAACTATAGAACTCATTAAGACTTAGTTAAAAGTCATCCTTCACATGCAGTCACACTATCACGTCTACACCATGGGGAAGGGGCTCTGATAGTGTTTACCTTGACCCTCCACAAATTAGTTGTCTCATTCAAAACCTTGATCTTGGGATCTCCAGTCAGCAAGGTTGAGTATCCTTCATGGCAAGTTTATTTAATGATCCTAAGCCCCATCCCCCTCGATGCATTATTAACTATCTCTTTGGACAAACCTTTCGTCAAAGGTTGCGCGATATTCTCCTTGGACTTTATCCAATCAATGGAAATAACGCCGATTGAGATTAGTTATTTTTAGCTACAGCTATTATAGCTTGGCTAACACAATGTATAGATATAGCTGGCACATGCCTATGCCAGAGAGGAATGTCTTCTAAAAAGCATCTTAGTCACCCGGATTCCATAAAGAATTGAGAAGATTATGTCAGTTTGGAAATCTTCCACACAAAAAAAACCCCTCATGCTAGAGTGAAAACATATCCACTCGTAGACTTGGACTCCTCTGAGTCAACTATCCAGTTTGCATCACAAAGTCCCTCAAGGACAACAAGATACCTTTCATAAATCAAACAAAAGGTAATAGAGTATTTTAGGTACCATAATACTCTACTAAGTACATCCCAATGCTCTTGATATGACTACAAGTATATCTACTTAACTTACTCACAATATAGGCAATGTGTGGACTCTTACGGTTCATTAAATTCATTAGACATCCTATAACTCTTGAGTATTCAAGTTAAGATACTCCATTACCCTTATTTTTCTCGAGTCTACAAGAAGAATCGTATGGAGTACAAGCAGGCTTACAATTAGAATGAATGTATCTCTTAAGCACAGATTCAACATAATGAAAATGACTAAGACTACAAATATTTGATTATATTTTAATCCTCATCCCTAAGATTACATTGAAAGGGCCTAAGTCTTTCAAGTCAACGTTCTCATTCATCGCAAGTTTTTAATGGAATTAATCACATCTATGTTTGTATCAAGTATAAGCATATCTTCAACATACAATCATACAATCACACATGCATCCTTAACAAGTTACTTGTAAATATTCTTGTTAGATTCATTAACTTAAATCCACTATACTCATTATCACATGATCAAATTTTCCATGTCACTATTTATTTGCTTATTTGAAAACCATACAAAGATTTATCCAACTTACAAACTTTGTCTTCACAACCTTTTACTTCAAAGTCCTTAGGTTGGTCTATGTAAATTTCTTTATCTAATTCACGGTTTTAGAAAAGTTGTCTTAACATCAATCTGATGTATCTCTCAGTATAGCAGCAAAAGCAATTAGCATCTCAACGGAAGTAATTCTCGTCACATGTGAATAAGAATTAAAGAAATCTACACCTTATTTTAGTTTATAGCCTTTAGCTACCAACCTAGCCTTATAAGTTCCATAGTTTCATCTACCTCACGTTTCCTCCTAAAGACTCATTTAAACTCTATGGTATTATTCCCTGGAGGTAAACTAGCAAGCTCCCAAGTCTGGTTCTGACGGACTGAATCCATTTCACTAAATGAAGCTTCTTACCAGAATGGGATTTTAAATAGTAAATGTTATGGTTTCTTTACGAGTCTAGAGCTTAGACAAATCTAGGCGTATTATGAAGTCAGATCTATAAGAAGTCTCAGATCTAATCATTTTACTTCTCCTAGGATCAACTCTACTCCATCTTTCTTTGAAGGTAAATTCTGACTAGTTGAAAATACATCTAGGGGATCAACAACACATCTTAAAAAGATACAGGTTTCATAAAAAACATGTTCAAAAAACTCATCATCCCTAGACTCCATAAAAGTATTCACACCAATGTCAGAATAATCAAAACTCACAACCAAAAAACTATATGCAGCAGGGTACTCGGTATACCTTATATAAACACCCACACACTTAGACGTATGCATAATAAGGTTGTCTAACTTTTCATAATCATATAGAGTTTTATTTGATCCTTTAAAGGTTAATTTATTTAGGATATAGCAATTTTAGATAACGACACCACCCCCACCCAAAGATGGAGGTTTAATCTTGAACTAGTCAACATGGCAAATATCATCTCCTTAACGGTTGTTTCCTTTATATTCAACTATATACCAATAAACTATGATGAAGAAGAAGTGTGATCTTATGAATAATGCCATTTTAAAAGTAAATTTCTCTTTAAGAATTTCATACCTGCTATCACGTCCAGACCTAACCTTTTTAATGGTAACACCTGATTGGTTTTCAACTTCAACTTTATACATCTTATGGCTTCTAAGGCATCATCCTTATCCCTAAGCAAGTATATATGACAATACCACGTATGGTCATCTACGTAAGTAACAAACCAATTTTTACCACCTTAGAAAGGATTAAAAACAAGTTAATTAGGTCTAACGGGATTAAATTTTACTAAAAGATTTTAAAGCAAATTTGGATACTTCACAAGTTTCACTTTTGTGTTCAAAACCAAAATAAATTTGGGTTCGTCTGCTACGCTGTCCAGTTAATGCATTGACTTATAAACTAATGGTTCTAAGTCTACCATGCAAACATTCAAAAACACACAAAAGAAATCATAAAAACCAACTATGTTCACTTTATCAGATTTTTCTGTTAAGCTTATATAGACCCTAAGTCTTATAACTCTTTCCTAAAAAATCAGTTCCCTTGGTTTCAACAATTTCTATAGATTTAATTATAATTTGAAATCTTAAACATCTACAACAGAACAAGAAACCAGATTCTTATATATGCCCGGAATACTCCATTCAATGTGAGAGTCTTTACAGATATGAGCTTCTGCTCGACCTTTCCCTTTATGCAACCTTTTTTGCGGATGAGTTACTCATATAGAGTCACTCGACATCCTCTATCCTCTGATAGGAGGTGAACAGGTCTCTGTTTCAACAAACATGCTTAGTGGCTCGAGAGTCCACCCCAGTTTCTCACATTGGTTATTATAATAACATCCGACATCATGCCACTGAACTCGTTCTAGTTTGTTTCAACTGAATTAGCATTAAATTTATACTTATTAAGGTTTTTATGTTGTCTACAAATTATTTCCGTGTGGCCAGGAATTTTACAAACATAACAATCACCCTTAATTGAAGTAATGCCAGATTCAGTTTTACGAAACATACCTTTCTTATGAAGACTGCGCTTAGAGTTGCGTTTGATGTTCTTGCCTTTGTCATCTTTGGAAGACTTGTTTTCATCCACATGCGCTTGGTAGCCATGTCCATTTTCAATTTCATGTCACAATATTCGTTTATACTCTGACCACGGGCACGGTAATTTCCCAATCACCTAATACACCACATCTCACAAACCTTAGTTCCGAATGGGAAAATATAATATGATTTTTGAATATAACATCTAGATATACAAACTTAGTTTGAATCACCATTTTAAAAATCTCATGGTTACCCTATAAAACCCAATTTAGTCAACAACAAAATTCTTCTCGTCAAAATTTCTCAGGAACGTTTCTCTGTTTTGTAAAATATCAAACAAATACTTTTACAACTCCAAAAATTCTGAAACTTTGTGAGGGTTACTATGAATATGTCTACTACAGTAGGTTAAAAGGGTTCATCGAAATTATTTCTAGGTTGATAGATAAATTCGAAACTCTACAGCTGACCCAAAAAATCATTTTTTGTTTTTCACTCCACAAATAACATCCATGATTGTTGGGCATAATAATTAAAACAAGGAACAATCAAATTAACAAAAGTTATTGATACTTATCTCCTTTATAATGGAAGTGATAGGTTTGACAAAATGGATACGTTCCCCAGAAAATTTTGTAGACCCATCAACATCGTTCTTACCCATTGTTACAGAAAAAAAATGAATCTATCGTGTTAAGATTGTTGGTACTGCAACAATAAAATACTGAAAGAATGATGTGAATATGTTAGAAACAAATTTCTGAAAAATCTTAAATGAACTCTTAATGGGAAACAACAAATAGAGGACATAGTCACGTGTTCAACACGCTGTCCTTAACGCGATAGTTCACCGGTACGCCTCAAAATGAGTGATGCCTATACCCCGTGGTGAACTCGTATCCAGGATAAAACTGCCCTTTGCAAATACTATAAGCACTATAATACTTGCCCACTCTTACGAACTCAACAACAATGACACAGAATATAAAAACCACACAGAGGGAAAAAGACGGAAAGAAGAAGGATAGTAGCTTCTTCTGGACACAAATTGGAATGAACAAACCAAAAGGTTTATATAGTGGAGAAGAGAGTAATGTGCATTAAGAGTGAATTAAAGAGAATATAATTTTGTAATAAAACCAAAATAAATTTTCATTAATTCAAGATTTTCCAAAACGGTAAAAAAAAATAAACACAAATAACTGCACATTATGTCGACATAAAAATAAAAACGGAAATAAATAAATCCTCTCCAAGTCATACGCCCCCCACATTGAATACAAAATTTATTTGATATTGGAATATTTAAAGAAATATTTCAAAAGAATTTTGTCCAAAAAGATAAGTCTTGGTTGACCTATGTCCACGGTGTAAGAACGAGCCCGAGCCTTAAGCCCAAGCCTTAGTGAAAACAAGTATTGTTTGCCCCACCCGTTCCACCTATATTGTTTGTCTAACTATCGATAATGAAATAGTTAAATAGTGGAGCTCCTCTTTAGTTATACCCTATGTAGAACTAAAGGTCATATTTCATTCACTCATAAGAAAATGAGCAAGTGCCCTTAGAGCATCCACAATGGTGCGACCAAAACCAAAGAGTAAAAACTAAAAAAATTGGTTTTTTTTAGTTTATAGTCGGTGTTAGACACAATCGTTACGAGCAAATTATACTCAAATGCAAGTATAACCTTCGCCTCAAATGAAACCATCGTATAATCTACGCCTCACTCACACGCGAAGATTACAGGTACGCCTGACGCAGACGAAGATTTAAACTTCGTTTCATCAAACCAACTTTATAAATACGCCTGGTTTTCAAACGAAGATTTAAACTTCGTTCCATCAAACAAATTTTATACAAACCAACTTTATACCTTCGCCAGATAAAACCAAACCAACTTATAAAGTTGGTTTCTCACCAAACCAACTTTATAAGTTCACCAGATGAAACCAACATTTTAACCTCGCCCCATTCGAACCAACTTTATATCTTCGTCCGTGTGAGGCAAAGTTTATATCTACGCCCCACTCCAAACCAACTCTTAATCTTCGCCCGTAATGAAACGCATTTTTAACCTTCGCTCGACCAAATATAGTTTTGGTCGAGCTTTCAGGCCAAATATACTCCAGAATTTGGTTTTGGTCGAGTTTTTTAGTTTTACTCGGTCCCGTTGTGATTGGTTTTTCGACCAAAATTATAGTTTTGGTCGTCGGTTGTGGATGCTCTTAGAGACTCAAATGTCCTAAGTTACATTCCCACCAAGACTATAAAACCAAACCAATAAAACTCATTTCTCCAACAGTATATTCCAAGGTTTCATGGAAAATAACTTTAAATGCAAACTAAAATACCAATTCGAACATTGTTGAGTGTCCTTCCGAATTATATATACTCAAATCTTGTGGTTGATTTTGTTTATATATTTGACCGTCACTTTTTGACGGTTGGGTGAGATTAGGAGTAGCGCTCAACGCGATTTCCATAGACGCTTTCCAAGTGTTGAAGTGTCATAGAACTTCGAAAATGGGTTTCTTCTGCCATAAAATTTACATCCGTTTACGATCACTTCTGTTATAGCAAAAATAACAACCAAAAGGTGTTATGATCTCGATTGAGTGATAGTACTAGTCCTAGTACAGGATGAATATTAAAAATCATTTAGATGCCGAGAATAGCACTAATTATAGTTATTAGCATTAAATTAGACATATTAGTTCGCCGCTTAATCTATAGTACAAGAACACACTAATTAGCTAATAAATGACTAATTTTAATTAACTAGGATGTTCTGATTCGAGTAGTCTCCTTATGTACCAGCTAATAAATACATTAACAAACTGGCAAGTAATTTTATGAGTTCATAATCACATGTACTAATCCTTACTTAATCAGGGGTACACAACATGATTAACTAGTCTAAACATTATGCTACCACATGCAAACACCGTCATAATCGATCTATGGTAACAGTACCTGCCTGCCAAACTTTATATCTTAATGAAATCCCATCACCGTACCAATATGCACTGAGTTTTACCTTTTGTTAGGTAAGTAATAAACTAATTATTTCAGAATTAAAAAAAGATTAAGTATACTTATCAGATTGATTACTGTTAAGAAAAAAGTGAGTTTGATCGATCTAGAACGGCCATCTGCCATCATGTGTGTGGACAACCTTTTTTGACTTAGTCTCTTAATGCAGCAGGCAGCCGACAGATTTGAATTTATGTATATGAAATTAAGGAGATTTGCTTATAATTATTAATTTATTATAAAGAAGTCTAAAAACGCCCTTCGAATTTTGTCTCTTGCACCTAAAATCCTCAACCAAAATGTCAACAATTTTAAACCCCCTTTACTTTTCGAAAATGATTTACATCATGCGGTCTCAATTCTGCAGGGTGCACCGCAAGACACAAGGAGATGGGACTCATATTAAACCAACCTTTATAAATCCGCTTGGTCATAAGGGGACCATCCCATCTCTGTCTTGCGGTACAACCTGCGAGATGAGTATCACTTCCGCTTTACTTTTAGCTGTTTAGTATGAGTCTCTCAGACCAGTTTGACAATGGACCGTTTAATGGTGGACCATGTAGGTGATCCGTGATCATCTTTGCCTTTTTCATACTATTTGTCTTCGTGGAACCATTTTTTATAATTTTCTATTTATTTCCGTTTTGGGTGATTTTTTTTTTATGGAAAAAGTAAATATATTAATCAAGCAATAAAGTACACCAGATTTACAATATCTTTCTTTTCAAAAATATTGGACAATACACTAGATTGAGATATCCTTAGCTGAATTTGGGTAGATATATGCTGAAGATTCTTTATACAAGCTTCTTTTGCTATGTGATTTGCTGCTGAGTTAAATCTTCTGTTGATATATTGCACCTTAGCTTGAGGGTGTTTTTGCAAAATCTTTCGAGTCTTCATTATTGTGTTATCCGCGCTCCAATTTGGGATCTTGTCCTTCTTTGGGTGGTTAACTAATTTCAATATCTCAAGTCTCAAGATGGAATACATAAACATAAAATGTTGATTATAAGATCACTTATACAAGAATAATGAAAACATCAAATACAAAATAATTAAAATCTTAATGCAAATAGAGATATGGGTTACAAGTAAATCGCAAATCGAAAGAGACATAAACTACCGAAAATGATATAGTACTTAACAACTTATTCGATATGGCAGTTACACGTTGGATATTGTGTTTTCCACTTCTTCAACACTAACAAAACAAAGGGGAATCAGAGAAACTATCAATGGAGTTCTTCCCTAAAATTCCACCATGGTGGGACATAATGATTCTTGACGGAAGTTTTGATTAATTTTTTTTCCTTCAGACTCGGCCAATGATGGTACTCCATTTTGATTCATTTTTTCCTTTAAACTCGATCAATGATGGTTTCAATAAGAAAAAAATTAAATGAAAAATGATATGCATATCAGAAAGAGTCGATAAACTCCACTAGTACCAGGGAACTTGGTTGACATTGAGAGCCTGATTGTTGCTGAGCTTTTAGGTTGATTATCATAAACTGAGATAATTTTCACAAATCCTGATTATTACAGAGTGAGTTTTATATCCTTTGTTGATGAAATATGTTATAACAATAATTTTCAATGGTTATACATCGCGTCTATCTAACAAAAATAATTACAGTAAATATTTTTTTATGTCTTTAACGAATTTTAAATTATGATTGTAGCAAAATTATTTGTTCACGTCCTTTAAAGTTGTACGGAAACTCAATTATAAACAACCCATAATGAACTCCCTCTTGATTATCAAATACTCACACGTTCAGAATAGACCATTACCAGATTTTGCACCGAAGTGTTAGCCCTTGAATACCGAAATAAACTAGGCCTACAAAACTCTAGTTTTTCTTTGGAGAAGAATTGGGGATATGACAATTACTTAGCTTGTAATTTATCGATTTTTTGAATACATGGACGACAAGTCAAATAGTTTGCTCGATAAGAGTAATATGTTACACAAACTATAAAATGAATATCTCGTAGTTATACTAATTACATCTTATCAATTGCTAAGTTATATTATTTTTATTATAATATTATTATCAAATGAATATTTTATTCGGGGAAAGATTATTTTTTTTTAATAAGGAGAAACTACAATGGAATGCATTTTTCTTCGAAGCATGAAAGAACTAAGAGCAGTTCATATGGGCTAAACAAACTTGAAGTTTGTTGATTTTTCTCCCACTATGGACTCAACAAACATGAAAAATGGATGTACAAACCAACAAATTTGTTGGTTTATTGAGTGAGATGGAACATATAGTGCACGCTTGATGTAAGACCGGGAGAGCTTGGCACCAACGCTAGCGCTTGTCCTTGCAGCGCCCGTTGATACTTCACACACCATAGTCTTTTCTAAAAGTGCCGCCTTTTTCATAGAAGCGCCAACGACTGAATCTGGACGGATGAAAACTCTTGTGATCTAACGGCAATAATTTTTGAGTTCTATAAATACTCTCTATTTCAACTCCAAATTCATATTCACACATCTAGTCTTCTTTACTCTTCTTCTGTGAGCTTAAAAAAATTCTTCAACTTCAACAAATTTTTCAATTCTTGAACATGTCTCGGCTCTTGTTAGTTCAGCGCGCTCCGTATACTAAAGAAGAAGATGAATCTATTTGCAGAAACTATGTTTTTTTATTTCTTAGCTTGCTTCAGCAAACTATCCATGGGTGAATTTCTGGGGGGTTATTCACGACGGGTTCTGCAGTGACACCGGTAATCCGAGTCGTCGTGCTATATGCGACATAGAAAATCGTTTTCGTACAAGTAAGAAAGAAGTAAGTGAGTTTGTAGCTTTAACCATACAAGCCAATCGATATAGATTGAGAGTTGAAACTGATGCTAAGATGGTAACAAGATCTTTGGCTGAATGGCAAAGATGGAAAAATGTGGCTTTTTCTTTCGAAATCCTGAAGGTGTTGAACAGTTTCAATCCCTTCTTTGTAGTTGTTGTTCCACCTAGTACTTCTCATCAGTGAAGCTAATGTAGTCTGCCGTAATTCAGTCAAGCTAATGTAAAACACTTAATTTTAAACATATGTAATTTCATTTAATTCAGACCGTTGTACTTTTAAAACTAAAATTACAAATGTAACGGAATTAAAAATTACAATCTCTCTAACGTCGCTCATCGCTAGCTCTCACATTGTTATCTTCTGGGGTCAAGAATTCTCTAAGACCTGGGATATCCCCACTTGCTAACATATTAAATAAATTTCCATATGGAGATATAACTGGTTGAATAACATTAGGCAGTTGGAAAGCACTCAGTCCTCCAAGCAAAACACTCGGTCCTCCAAGAATATAAGATGTTTGTTGTTATGGTGGTGGTGGTGGTGTATCATTGTAGCAATTATTTGGGTTGTAGGGCTAGAATGATGATGAAATGCGCCTAGGATCTAGCCGAAATACTTGAGGTTGAGATACAGGCACAGTTTGGGGTGAATTACTGTGTCGTCATGTAGTGAAGAACTCTGTCGTACTTGTGTTTCTCCCAAAATTATATAATCACTATCGTGCAATGATCTGTTGCTCCTGGTGGAATCGGTAGACGGTGAATGCCCATCATTTACAGTTGGATTCAATCCAAACATTATGTTCTCGTGCCATTTCCGACACACATTCAAGTGTATAGCCTCCATTTGATGATTCACCCAATACAAATCGTTCAGTTGGTTTTGCAACTCTTCGTCACTTGCATCCAAATTGTAGTAAGGATAATCACGTTCAGTAGCTTGGGAAATAATGGGGATCGTGGTTGGCTCACCTTGTGAAGTAATACTTGGTATCTCCCAACAAATTTCGGGCATATTTGACAAAGATGATGAAGAACTTTCACCGATGGTGGGGTAAGTCATAAAACATGGCTCTTTTGGAGGTGGTTGCCTAGGAACGATATTTTCATCATGGGACATGCATGATAACCCTGGGAAATCAAACCCTTAGACGTGCATATTTTGTATCCCAATTACAGGCTTCGGAATCGACTTGTACCAGTTGACATACTGCACTTCATCAATATTCATCTTTATATTTAGTTCATACCTCTTCCACTTGGTTCTTCTCAGCCGATAAAAATCTGATCCAGAGGTTTGTATCTGTTGTGGCGGGTTAATTGCAATTGTATATATACCTTGCATTTGGTACTGCAGTCTTTTTCCTAGGTACCAAACCCCTGTTTCCGTTTCTAGAGTGTAAAAAAAAAAACTCTACGCAGAGAATAATCAAGAACATGTTGTCCATCATTAACACCATACTAAGGAAAATCAATGTAAGGGTGAACAACTACGTTGTTGTGGCTTCGAGTCATCTGTTGAAACCTCTGAACAAAACTGGATGCCGAGACGTCGCTGCCAATGTCCTTCTCCTAGTTTGTCGAGACGTACATGTCCAAGATTGGAAATCTATGGGTATCGTTTTCAAGGATTGGTTTACCAACACGGAAGTAGGTATACCACCAATACTGCAAAATACTCCATAATTTTAGTATTTTGACTTAATCTACATTTGTTTATAAAAATTATTTAAATTTAAAAATAATAATTTTGATATTTACCTCTATGATTCCCCAGAAACCAGTGAAATTAGGCATACCCATGGACGCTTGATCCATCCCACAGTAAAATTTTGCTAAAATTGCAGATCCCCAGTCATAATCTGGTGATTTGTCAAGGTATTCTAACGTTTGAAGCCAACCAACACGAGCAACAAAAGTTGAATTTGGAAAGAATGTATGACTAGTACCCATAAGATAAACACCCTTTCGAGTTCAGGATAGTCATCTACATCTTCTGGGTTTCTACTTTGGATAAGTAAAGACTTCAACGCTGAACAATTAATCCCACCTCATTTCAATTCTTTATAATCTTCACGTATTTCTGATTCCATAAAAGAGGGAAAAGAATCTCCCATTTACTATTTGATATCCATTCGTCTTGGTTTAATGGTACCAGTTCTCCCACTCCACTTGGGATCCCACAAATGAAATACAAATCAAGGGGCGTAATTCCTATTACAAGAACAAGAATAATATAAACTATGATTAATTCTTTTGATTATTTAATATTTATTTAAAAAATATGATTTAAGTTAAGTTAAACAAGCCTACCAATTTCAAAATCCATAAAATGGAATGTGTGCGTCGTCAGCCACCACCTTTCTAGCACTGTTTTCATAATTCTGTTGTTGTGTCTTCTAGGCTTCACACTATGAAGCGCACACCATGGATATCTATCGAACTTCATAAACATCCTTTAATTCTGAAAATCCACCTTTCATTCTAAAATAATCCTCATACCGATCTTGATGCCCCGACACATGATCTTGGATTAATGATTGAGCAGCAACAACACTCGGCGAAGCAAACTCTGCTTCTTGATTTTGAGAAAAATCTACACCTGTAGGAGGCCTCGATGCAGGTTCATTTCTTCGATCTCTTTTTTATAGTACTCGCCACTTTTTTTTTTAATAAGTTGCTCATATTGTATCATAAATTTTTGGTTTACAAGAGTTTCATAAGAAGGAAATGGAAGTGGTGTGACTGAAAATGAATTCAGTTGAAAGAATTTATAGTTTTGAAAATAATATCGTTACAAATATAAGCGTTGGATAATCGACCGTTGGCGATTTTGTGTCTAACGCCCGCGTGGGAACTTCCAGCGCCAGTGTTTTTGTCGTCAATTCCCGCGTTGCTGCATCCAACGCCTCGTTGAAACCACACACGCAAGCGGATGTCCCATGTTATGGTGCTTGATTATCAGCCGCCCACTTCTTTACCATAGTAGAAAAACCTGTTTGACCATCCACCTGGCTCAATAAAAAAATGAATTTGGCCATTGCCATAGGAATTGCCCTAATAACAGCAGGAATTACATATTGACTAGTGACTACATTGATATACAATACAACTCACCAAATTATTAATTTGTTAAGATTTTTTGTTACAATTTACATTTATTCACAATTTTTTTAAAATTTGTAAAAACAAAAATTATCAAAAAAATATATTTTAAAATCATGAAGAATATTTCATTATTTTGTTTTAGTTTTAGATTTAGATTTTCTCCAAACAAAACAAATTTTCTAATAAAAAAAGAGGATATTTTGACTTTGGGTCACAGAAAAGTGACCAAAGTTGCGTTTGGGTCACCACAGAATTTTAATTAGAGTTTGGGTCACGGGACCGTCATTGACCGTCTTGACCGTTAGGAAATTATTTTCTCTTTTAAATTAATTCTTATTTACTTAACACCGTAAGTTACCTTATAACACCGTCAGTTCCTCCAAACACTTCACAGAAAATTCATACATGAATGATCAATTGAAAATAAATACAAGAGTATGTAGCATCTTATACGAACAGAATGAGTTAATACATCATCGTCAATTCATACTTAAATCCTTCCGTACATACACTTTATAGGAAATTTCATATATTTCACAAGTCAACAATCTTACCTGCAGATGAACAATTATTCTTTAAATCATAAATGGTTTCAAAAATTTCTTGGTTCCTGCGGAAGAACCAGATCTAGATTAAAAAGAAGAAGAAAAATCATCACCATGTTCTTTACATTAAATTCATATCTCTTCTCGCCCCCATTATTCCCCTAAACCAAAACCCCTAATTTATCAATCTAAGATTCAATTATACTGTCCTTCCTCTTCTTAACCAATTTTATATTGTATTCTTGTCCTGTGATTAGTGTTTTCGATCTGTTGAAGTGAAGATTTCTTTATGTAAACCATTGATAGAAAGAATTCATCATAATTTAACGATTGGGGTGTTTTGGCTATTGATGGCGGTGGTGAAGGTGTAAAGATCCACTGGATTTTGATGGTGAAGGAGGCGCGTTTGCAAAAGAAAATAGTTTCTAAGATATAATTTCACAGTTGTTGAGATCCAACGAGTGGCAAAGTTAGTAAATAAACCAAAGCATGAATTATAATCGGTCATTTCAATGTTTAACTAACTTCCCTTAACTGTCAACGCGGTCAATGATGGTCCGTGACCCAAACTCTAATTAAAATTCCGCGGTAACCCAAACGCAATTTTGGTCACTTTTCCGTGACCCAAAATCAAAATATCCAAAAAAAAAAAAAAAACTATCACTTGTGAATACAAACAAAATTAGAAAGAACAGCCTCTATCACACTCTCATCACTTCAGCAACCTTTAAATCCAGCCAAAAGATAAGGCCACGAAGAATGGATCTCCCGATGGGATTATTGGGGGTTTGTCAACTCATCAAACAACAAACGTGACACTTTGTTATTCCTGTTTAAAAACATTATAAATAATTATAAGAACGGGCCCTAGCTCAGCTGGTCATTTCCGTTCTCCGAAGTTTCATGCGTTCCAGGAGGTCCCAGGTTCAAGTCCCCAATGGCGTAATATTGCAGGAATTAACATGGAAGATAGTGTTAGTTTGCCCCCCTTGTGACACAATCTCACCCCCCCTCCCGCTTCGGCTCCCTTGGCAAGGTTACTCATGAGGCTTGCTGGTAGGCTAGCACATCAACCTGTTCAATTAATGTAGTAGTATGTCGTTGGAGCCTAGCTTGTTAGGCTTCCAACTAGTTTCATGTAATAATATTAATTTATTTAAAAAAAAAAATGGAGACTTGTGCTCTGTTTGTGGGGTTGGAATGGATATCTTTGGGGACCATGCGCTTCACTGCAAGCAGGGGGTTGGGATCAAATACAGGCATGACCTAATGCGCGATACCTTTGCAGACATTTGTTATCGTGGGAGTATTCCAGCTAGAAAGGAAGTAGACTTGGGGCTCCTTTCAGATGATGGTCCGGCTTTACGTCCTGCGGATATCCTTGTATATGGCTGGGATAATGGTTACGATATGTGCTTAGATGTCACCATTGTTTCCCCCTTCACTGGAACTTGGGAGCGTAATTTTGATCTTGGTCGGGCCTTGGATATTGCGGTGGCGAAAAAGAATGCTAAGTATTTAGATAGATGTAAGTGTCAGAAACTGGGGTTTGGGGTTCTTGCTTTCACGACCTTAGGGGGATTAGGGAGTGATACTGAGGAGTTCCTGAAGAGGTTGCGAAACTATATGGCTAGTCATGATGAGAACGTTTCTATTGGAGATTTTCTTTTTCATAGGATATGTGTGGTTCTTAATAAAGGGATTGGAGCACAGCTTGTTACCAGGCTTCCGTCCAATAGTTGTAAACTCCTTGATGTTGATGATGATTAATAAATTTTATTTGTTTTAAAAAATAAAAAAATAATAAAAATAATAATAAATAAGATAAGATAAGATTAATAAACAATTTTAAAGTAATTTTTCTTTTTCTAAAACTCTATTTTATTGGAATCTGTTGGATTCGTTTCTTTGGTCTCTTCTAAATTGGAATATACGATTCTCAATTATTGTTTGTGGATACTAAAAAAACCAAAACTAATATTAACATATGTATAATAAAGAAATTGACTAACATGACCCTTTTCTTTACAACCAGGGTTTGAGAAATGGGTGGGCAAGACGCCAACCGGCCCATATTTGAAGGGATACAAATGGGATAAAATTACTAAAAAGAGCTCAAATTAGGCTTACACCTTGTTTGTTTACTCTTGACTCATCTGAGTTTTCTGGATTCAAGTCATATGGATCTGAGTTAAATCACTTGACTTGAGTTAGAACTGACTCAATATGTTTGTTTTGAGTCAAATCTGACTCAACTGATTCAAAAATATGTGAGTCAGTGATTTGGTCCCATAATAAAGGAGTATTTTGTTACCTGACTCAAATGAGTCCGAGTCAGATCTGACTCAAAGTTAAAAACAAACAGTGTGTCTGCTGACTCGGCCCAAGTTAGGGGTTGACTCAGACCCAGACGCCGAGTCAGCTGCAAACAAACAAGGTGTTAGAGTACAATTTGCACATGTGGTTCCCCCTGTTTAACCCTTACAAAACGGTGAAGCAACGCGAAGGCTTCTCTTGCATTTTGGTGCTTAAGTTATAGCATATTTGGATGCAACCAGCAAGAAGGAAAAGTGCCTTCTGTTAAGAAAATAAAAGTAAGTAATAATGGATAGGTTCGCAAAATCTTAACTTGTCTAGCCATAATGTTCTCCGAAATAAGTCATAACCGCACAATCCATTGGTACCAACATTTGTATGGTTTATGCATCAGACATTCAATATTTTGGCAAGCAAAATGTCAATTTTGGTTGGATTCAAAATCCCGTAATTCATCGTGCATGCAGGTTCCTAGCTAGCTCACACCGGGCCGGGGTATGGATGACTTCATGGACCACGCGGGAATATATCTACATCCAAACATGTCATGCCGTTTGTGACTGTGGGGCTACTAAGTGGATACCAGACGGCCTGACATAATGCTTATCATCACCTTGGTATCTGCCACTCTCCGTCAAATCTCATATTTTATTTACACAAAACGAGACCAATGCAATCATTTTTCAAATGTTGAGGAGGTTATTTCGGAAATTTTAAACCAAACAAGCAGCCAGTTCAATCCAGTAATCAGGATTCATTAACATGGTAATGCTATGTTTAGATCTAATTAGCAGCATCTTTTGTTAATCAATTCTCTTCTTGCTCTTCAAACACATGATTACAATCTTAAACCATTGGACGGGGAACCTTCATTAGTGTTTGTTAACGTGGGTCCAGATACTCAAATCGTATCTAGAGTCCAAGGATCTTCCTAATTGATTTTTAAGTCACTGTACAAATTTGTAAGCGGGCGGATTTCTAGCTCAAGATTATTTCTCTTTCTATAGGTAAGGAATTCTGTGCAGAAGAATTTGGAACTTAATTTTATATGCAAAACGAACTTAACACTCGGTGTTAGCCCGGTGGCGGAACCAGAAATTAGGATTGAGTGAGGCTAAAATAGAGTTTCATAAACTTGTAGGATCCGGTGGACTAAATACTACACATAAAGTGAACTAAATACTGAATATATGATATAATAGGGGATGTTATGTGGTTTTTGGGATTTTAAGGGGGCTAGAACTAGGGTTAGTCAACCCTTAGCTACCGCCTGGTGTTAAAAGTAGACGGGGAGGAGGATTTCATTTTTCTTGGTAAGGCATTTGACCAATATATGTATCGTATTTGCTAGTACAAGTTTTTTTGCCGGAGAACTTTTTAATAATTGGATGGATCTTAATCACGTGGTGGTTAGGGAGAGTTCGGATTCCTGGATCTGTATCCACGCAAACTTTCCAGGCAATTTAGATGTACCACGTTTGGAATCTTTGATTGCAGCTGGATCGTTGGAGCTTCTGACTGCTCAGTTGGTTTCTTTATCCCAGAGCATTTATAAGCAAGTTTATATTTGATGCAATTCTTAATTGGAAAATAAGAAAAAAAGAAAAAAATCTTAATCTTAATGTAGGGGAGCAATTTGGCCTTGGGTTGCTGCCTAGTCGTGGAAGTTTCTTGCGACGTCTGCAGGATTTCATTTTTCTTGGTAAGGCATTTGACCAATATATGTATCGTATTTGCTAGTACAAGTTTTTTTGCCGGAGAACTTTTTAATAATTGGATGGATCTTAATCACGTGGTGGTTAGGGAGAGTTCGGATTCCTGGATCTGTATCCACGCAAACTTTCCAGGCAATTTAGATGTACCACGTTTGGAATCTTTGGAGCAATCCTAAATTCCAAGTTCGTGCATGCAACTCCAAACGCACACATTTATTGTCCATGGGGTAGAGCCGGTGTTAGCTTTCTATAACCATAGATTGCAGCTGGATCGTTGGAGCTTCTGACTGCTCAGTTGGTTTCTTTATCCCAGAGCATTTATAAGCAAGTTTATATTTGATGCAATTCTTAATTGGAAAATAAGAAAAAAAGAAAAAAATCTTAATCTTAATGTAGGGGAGCAATTTGGCCTTGGGTTGCTGCCTAGTCGTGGAAGTTTCTTGCGACTTTGATGGGTAAACGCACCTATGTATCAAAACATTGCTACCTCCGTCTCAAATAAAAAAGGTTTATTTCGTTTTGCACAAAAAATAAGAAAATCAATTATTTGAATTTTTTCTTCGTGTTTTTACATAATTTATTTTTAAGGGAGGATCTACTTCCATGGTTATATTCATATTATCTCACACTTTTGACGACATTTTTCCTAGTAAAATGTATACCATAGTGAATTTGAAGCTAATACTTTATGGATACGTTCTTCCTAGAAACTCTACGTACATACCGAAAATGAGCTCATTCCGAAATACCAAACCTCATCTAGAGGTGTAAATTGGGCTGTGCCAGCACGAGCACATCCCAGCAAAACACGCTAAAATTTGAGCACATCCCAGCACAACACGTGACTTAGCCCAGCACGGCATATCACGTTAGTTTCATGGGACATGCTGGGTTTGACTAATCGGAACAGTAGCCCAGCACAGCACGCGGCACGACACAACACAACACGTTTAGAAAGCACGTCATAATATGTGTAAAATACTACACAACATGGTACAATACATCACATTTTCTGTATATTTTATAAAACACCATTATTCTAGCCCATTATTGACATTTTATTATCGTTATGTTGACTTATTTTCATAATAACACATATAGTTCCTAAATATTTGAAAAACATTTATATTGGAGAATACAAAATAAATGTGTTGGGCACAACACAACACTGCACAACACATTTATTTTCTTGTCCCAGCCAAGCACAACACACCCTCTAGCACGTCACAACACAGCACGACACATAACACGCTAAGCACGTGATTTCGTGTGCTGGGCCGACACGTTTTACACCTCTAAGCTCATCTATCGATCTTAATTTCAACGTTTGAGAATCCGTCCATTTTCAATAGTTAAGTTTAAACACATTAGATGATAGTGTTATATATCTAGGAATATACTCATTTTTAGTAGGAACATATGTCTTTGTAGGAGGAATATATCCCCCAAATATCAGTTTCAGATCCATTACCATTGAAATTTTAGTAAGAAAAATATCGCTAAAAAATGTGAGATTGTCTGATTATAATAGTGTAAGGGGATCTCCATTTTATCTTTATGAATAAAGTGGTTCCCTTATATTTTAAAAGATAAAAAACCGGTGAAAGAAATGTCCCCAAATTTGTAAAAGAAATAGATATGGTTCCTCCCGTGGGTAAAATAGTAAGGTTATATTTAACTTGACTTTGATTTTTATTTATCGTATATTGTCATACTCTTTAAAGACAACAAGGGAAACAAAAAGCAAGAAGAAAAGAGGTTGAAGACTAAACATAATCTTGCTTCCCCTCCGAGTTTGGAACCTCATTAAAGGACGGGCAAAGGTTGGGGGGCTAAATACCTCATGGGATTGGGAATTAAAGCTAAAGCATTGTCTATCAATGAACCAACTTAAATGGAGATGCCAACACAACAAGAATCAAATCTGGATACACTAAGCGATAATGTCCAAAGTGACGACGAAGTTGATGAAGAACAAAGTGATGATGACGAAGGAAATGGCAATAAAAGTGAAGAAAGGGAGAGAATACATTCCCACACTGGATATGATGTTACCTCGCGGCACCGACCGGAATGATCCTAATTATTGGTTACTTGGCGATGGAGGAATGGTGTTATGGGAGTACAAACATATTATTCTCACTTATTACATCTTTAGTCTCCAGCCCTCTTAGTTTTGCAAAGAGCCTCCTGATCAACTAGGTATATCAATTTTTCTTAGCTTTGTTGTTGTTCGCAGAAGAAAAAAAAACCTCGCATCAACTTCTCCATCTTCATACAAATAAATATTGATATTTTTTAAAGTGACATATAATTTTTTGTTTTTGTTTTGGTCAATCAACATATTTCAATTCATTCAAATCAAAATACTGATTACATGATCGCTTACAAAAATAACAAAAACACCAAAATACAAGATAATTAAAACCCCTAATACAATTAAAGATATCAATTACAAGTATAGAGCAAAGAAAAAGAGCCATAAAGCATAAAGATAACCAATTTTATTTATGTAATGTGGAAGAATGATGGTATTATCCGAAATCAACTCCGACCATTTGATATGATTTCTTCTTTGATAAGAGATGCTCTTGAAAGAAAGGAGTACTTTCCCCATAATCTTGTATACCCAGAAAAAGTGGAAGACTGACAAAGACATTATTAACTAGATTCATAATTCCAGCTCTGTTAAGAAGTACTTTTTTTTTCCTTTTTTCAGCCATCTAACTTTGAGTTAACCCTATCAATTATTTTGTCCCACTTAATTCCGCTATATTTATTACCTAAGAGTAAACCAAGATAAATTGTAGGTAAAACACCATTGCAACAACCAAGAATAAAAAACTAGAAAATTCATAACAAAACCGACTCCACGATTGTGGCTTTTATGAAAGTTGATTTTTAGGCCAGTGATAAGCTCAAATGAAAGCAATAACAACCTTAAGTATTTAACCTGATTAATTTCGCCCCCCCTCAATAAATGTTATGGTATCATCTGCAAATTGCAGATGACTAGTTACCATGCCTCCTTCACAAGCCTGAAACCCAGTTAGATGTAATTGAGACTGAGCTTGTTTGATAATGTAAGTAAGAGATTCTTGACCCCAAAGGAGTGGAGAAATATGGTCTCCTTGTAGTATTCCTTTATATATTTTGAAGTAATTAACAACACTTCCATTAACAAGCAGTAAAAAAACTGACAAACTGCACACAACATTTGATCTAACTTCTCCGTTTATAACCAAAACCCATTAGCATCAGAAAGTTTATTTAAGAAATTTTAATTTACATGATCAAAGTCCACCTTGCAATGTACACTCGAATTTTATCTCTAAGTCTTGAATCAATAATCTCATTTGCTACTAAAACCCCATCCAAAATTTGTCCTTTCTTCACAAAACCACTTTGTTGTTGAGGAATACAGTAAAATTTCTTTCTAAGAATAATCTAAAGATAAAAGGTAATAAATTTGTCATTTGCTACTAAACCAGTTTATTTATAAAGTAAACTTGTATAAATATTCTTATAGAGGGGTTATTCTTATATAAAGGTAATTTTTACAAAATTAAGCCAAGTTGAGACAAGAACTTTTTATTGATTTATGGAATTTATTCCTTTATAGAGTATTCTTGTGTGGAGGTTTTACTATATAATATAGGGAAGAGTGGCTTTGAATCTCTTAACAAGAACTTTAGTGACAATCATGTTAACTCCATGAATTAAGATAAAAGGTATAAAATCTTTTATCTCTTCAATAGTATCCTTCTCAAGAATAAGAGTTACAAAAGTATTCTTGAGTCTCTAGTCAATATAGTTATTGTGTTACAGTTCATGGAAAATTTGAAGAAAATCATGCTTGAAAATATCTCAACACAATAAGTGGAAACTTATAGGAAAACCATCAATCCCTAGAGCCTTATTTTGACCCAACATATTCATATATGCATTACACTCTTCTTTATCCACATCCCTTTCCATCCACTACATCATCTCTTCTAATATTGTTGAGGAATTTACGTTGCACTCGGAAATAACCTTGTTAGGACAAAATATTATAAAAAAACAACAACAACACCTTCTTTAATTTCAGTAGCATCAGTTGTCATGTTGCCTTATACCCTAATATCTCTTATATAACTTTTCTTTAATTTATCCGTGGCGAACCATTTGGTTAATTATCATCTTCTTGGATGTGGGTAATCCTTGCTCTACTCCTCCACTAAATAACACTAAGTTTAGAAAAATATTGCTTAGCTTTGATTCTTTTTTCTAAGTGTGAATCAGAAAACCCACTATTGGCATTTTTAATCGAACAACGATATCTTCCTACTCTTGCTAACCTTCGATTAATATCAACATATTAAGTTATATTCCAAGCTTTCAATTTTTTCCAAAGCATTTGAATCTAAGTGCATAAAACAAATCCAGCACTACCTGTAACAGAAAAAGAAGACCAACAATCCTTAATGAAATATGAAAAATTAGGATGAGCATACCAGAAAATCTCAAAGTAGAATGGAAATGGAGACCCGTCACACCTTAATTCTACAAAGCTATATATATGATTGTGATCAGAACATGGGCAAGCTAAAGCCTGTTGAATAATCCCAGGAGAGTTAATTTCTTAATTTGGAGAGATTATAAACGATTATTGCGACTTCATATACTCTAAACTTGATTACTAGTTCAAGTATAAGATGCCACAATCAGTATAATCAGTTTGAAACTTTCATGTTATCAATTGATTCTCCACCAGTTGATCTTCCATGCACATATCTGATCAAGATTAGATTTGCTCTTCCATGATCTATTTCAAGTGATGAAGTTGCATTTAACTTGAAAGATAGAAGTCTTCCTCCACCAAACTTGCTATCAACCGTGATGACATAATATATTCTCAACCCTTTATTTATTTTTTAGTAATTTAAAATTAGCCAGATGATTTTTTGCCCAAAAATAACTAGGATGTCTACACAAAAACGAGACCCAAAGTGACTGCACCCCGATGGCAAGTATTATTTTGGAATCCAAGTTATTCCAAGTTTGGAAAAAATGTGGAGTGTCAAGTGATCCGATAGTTTCCAAATTGGGGTCATCCATACTTTTTCCAAAGCATGCCTCCTGAAAGATACTTGAAATCCAAGAGAAAGTGGCAATCTGAATTGCCTTAAAGACAATTCTCAATTATGCCCGATCTTGCTGTTAAATTTATTTCTGAATGATTTTGTGACATATTCAGAACTACATTCCCAAATTTATTTTACCTTCCACCGTTAAACTCCAAAGTACTTAGGTGTCATAAAATTTGGGGGACGGAATCCTTTTGGTGCCATGTTACGTGTTCCAATTTTTTTTTATATATTTTTTTTTGAAGGAAAACATCTTGATTTCATTAATATTGTAAAATTGAATACATGATTACCAAATACATCAAAGATGATAATAATAAAAAATTACATATATCTTGTTTCACAAGGGAAACTGATTTTTGAAAAATGGCTTAAGAAATAAAATTCTGCCATTCAAATTTGTCTTCTTCAATAAGAGTATCATGTCCCAAAGGGGGGTAATTTGGCCGTTTCTTCATTATCACAATTTTTTGTAGCCATTGAACTTCAAAGAATTGTAAAACCATGACCACTTCCGGAAAATCTCCAGTGATGATGCATTTGATAAGATTGTAACAATCATACGAAGCTCCCTTAAGGCTTTAAGAAACATCTAATTGGCATATGGAAGCCATTAGAAGAGATGAAATCAATTGAAAACAGAATAACAACATTATTTACAAACCCTAAAATCACTAAAAAGTGATTTTTTATTTATTTAATACTAATAGATAGTAATATTTATACCAAATCTATCATATTTGATCTGAAGATTTCAATTTGCCAGATTTGGATTAAGATCTAAGAGATTCTTAGAGGGTTTTTTTTTTTTGGAGAGAGGGGAGATTTTTAGAGGATTGTGTTCCAATTATTTTGGGCAAAGACAATTTGCATTAATCCCACAAAACGTTACCATCTCAAGGTTAAAATCATAATTTCATATACATAAAAATACACAAAGGACGGAACAGTAATAATACGATTTACTCTGGAAAATCATTTCTACCTGTAAAATCTACATATACACACAGGAGAAGAAAATAATACCTTCCTGTGTTACAAAAACGTGTCTACTCATTTAGACCGGAGAAAAAAAAAACTATAATATTGTTTTCTCCAATTGCAGAAGCCGAAGAAGAAGAAGATTTGTATAAATAACGGTTTCTCTCAACCACTCCTAGATCTCACAATTTCATTTCTTGTTTCAGAGATTCGGAGTTCAAACCCGAACTCTTTAACAAGAACTTTTGAAACCAGTTTTTTTTTGGTTTTCTTTTGATTTAGTGGGGGAGAATTGAAGTTTGATTTTGAAAATCTTGAGTAAAAAAATGGGTGAAGTTAGGTCAAGATGGCAAAGGTTTAGTTCAATAGCAGGTGTTGTAACATTTGTGATTCTATTAGTATCAGCTTTTGTATCAGCTGAAAGAAGTTTGAAAGATGAACAACCTAAAAAGATTGAAACTGGTGATGAAAATGAATCAGATTATTTACTTAAAGTTGTTAATTTCTTATGGAAAGCTGATGGATCAGGTTATCAACATGTTTGGCCTGTAAGTCTGACTACTTTTTGATTTGTTTAAGGATTTTTATTTTATTTTTATGAATTCGTTTTGAATTTGGGTTTCTTTTCTTTTTGTTGCAGGCAATGAAATTTGGTTGGCAAATAGTAGTGGGTACATTTGTTGGATTCTTTGGAGCTGCATTTGGAAGTGTAGGAGGAGTTGGTGGTGGTGGAATTTTTGTTCCTATGCTTACTCTTATCATTGGGTTCGATGCCAAATCGTCTACTGCAATTTCTAAATGTAAGATGCTCTTGCCCCCGAGCTTGTTTTTCGAGAGTAATTTGCATGATTAATAAGTTTATGCATTTTCCAAAAGAGGCAAAAAGGGTGTGTTGACATTATGCAGTTTCGGAAGTGCTCAATTTTGGTTTCACCCTTTAAAAGTAAAAGATAATTCGTAATTTCTGATTCTAGTGAAAAATTGAGTGCTGAGTGATGATGTTTTTATGAAGTATTATTATTGAATATTAGAAGACTAAAGAAAAAATAGATCAAATCTAGAGTCAGTTTTAAGTAGAGGTTTATGGTTAAGTTGATTCGAATTCCAATCAAGTAACTCTACTGCTGAAGTCATTATGATACCCAAGTTTGTCTGCGAAATTTTGCTTCTGAAAGACGAAGTCTCTTCTTTCTTTTTCTATGATGTATTGATCTACCTATTGGATATGATTTATAAAAGTTATTTGATTTTAAGTTGTATATTTAAAGTGATTTACTTAATAGTATTATGTTGTTTGTTCAGGTATGATCATGGGTGCAGCTGGGTCAACTGTCTACTACAATCTTAAGCTAAGGCATCCCACACTAGATATGCCTGTTATTGATTACAACTTGGCACTTCTCGTCCAACCCATGCTTATGCTTGGAATAAGTCTTGGAGTAGCTTTCAATGTAGTGTTTGCTGACTGGATGGTTACTGTCCTCCTAATTATTCTTTTCATAGGTAAGTTTGCTCTATACCATCTTTTGTTGCTTTACATTAGTTTGGATGTTTTCCTCAATTGAATTTGTGGCTTTGTAGGTACATCCACCAAGGCATTTCTTAAGGGTGTGGAAACATGGAAAAAGGAAACCATACTAAAGAAGGTAATGAAAAGCATTATCACACTAACTTATCTAATTTCTCGTTCTAGATTTGTACCGACTTTTCTTCTCATATTTCTAATCCCAATCTTGTCTTTTATATGCTATTTTCAGGAGGCTGTTAAGCGCTTGGAATCAAATGGTGAGTTGTGATGTCTGATCACGATATTTTTGTAAATTGAATGAAAGAATAACCATGCATTTAGTTCTTAATTAATTGATTTATCTACCTTTCTCTGTTTGATAAAGGCAATGGCAGCGATTCAGTTGAATACAAGCCTCTACCAAGTGGCCCAAATGGCGCTGAAAAGCAGTCAAATGAATCTGGAGATGCAGAGGTCAGTATATACAAGGAATCTTGTATTCTAATTTTCTACCAGTATTAAAAATGGACGACTAAGCTTTCTTGTTATACAGGTCCCTATTCTTCAGAATGTCCAATGGGAGGAACTTGGCCTTCTATGCTTTGTCTGGGTTGCATTCCTTGCTATTCAGATTATTAAGGTTCGCTTGCCTTAGTTGTTTGTTTTTTCCTATAATGCCTGTATGGGTTTGCTATGTTCGGAGCTCATGAGCTAAGTAACTAAGAATTTATCCGCATTTGTTGGGTGCAGAATAATACAGCAAATTGTTCCATGGCATACTGGGGTTTGAACTTTTTGCAGGTACCATAATAATTCCTAATGAGATCAATTCGCAATCCCCTGAAATTTGGTTTTGAAACATCTGACTGTAAGAAGTTCCTTTCTGTGATTTTTAGATTCCTGTTTCTGTTGGAGTAACTGCGTACGAGGCAATCTGCCTTTACAAGGGGACTAAAAAGATTGCCTCTAAGGGAGATGATGGCTCAAGCCTTAAAGTGGGTCAGCTAATTATGTATTGTTCATTCGGCGTACTTGCTGGAATGGTTGGTGGACTGCTAGGTCTCGGTGGAGGATTTATCTTAGGTCCCCTATTCCTGGAGCTTGGCATCCCTCCTCAGGTATATATCCTGCCTTTTCGTCCTAATTTTTGGTTTCAATCAGTTAATTGAGTTATGGATGAACATTATAATTCTGAGGAAGAGAACTGGAAATTCCAGTCTTTCAAGTCTTGAATTGGTCGATTTGGAGCTAAATATGTCTAACTTTCAAAACCACTCAATGCAGGTTTCAAGTGCCACAGCCACTTTTGCCATGACATTCTCCTCATCCATGTCTGTTGTAGAATATTACCTTCTTAACCGTTTCCCAGTCCCTTATGGTGAGAGAATCTATTCATCTTTTCTTTTTCTTTTTGCTTCTTATCGACACTCAGTCCCGATCATATAGTTCCTAGAAATGGACCTTACATTGTCTCCAATTATGCTTTGCAGCTGTATACTTTGTAGCCGTTGCTACTATTGCTGCCCTTGTTGGGCAACATGTAGTAAGAAGGATGATCATTATTTTAGGAAGAGCATCTCTCATTATCTTCATTCTTGCCTTCACGATCTTTGTGAGCGCAATCTCACTAGGTAAGACTCATTTCTTAATTTTTCTTTTTCCCTTGTGCCTAATAACGCGAATACTTCATTAAGAGTCCGCAATCTTCTGCATTTAACCCTATTTAATAAACTCAATGAACAGGTGGAGTCGGAATAGTAAACATGATTGGAAAGCTTCAACGACACGAGTACATGGGATTCGATAACTTGTGCAAAGCTGGTTAAAATAGTCGTTCTACAATTCTCTCTTTCTCCACTGTAATTCAATCTCATTCATGTTCATTGGAAATTGTTCTAAAAATATAGCGCCATCAAGCTTGGGCTTATGCTTTGGTATCAATTTTGTGATCTCCATGAAAACAGTGAATTCTTAATTTATTAATTATCTCTTTCTCAAACATTCATTCTGTAATCTCTGCACTTGGTATACACTGTTGAAGGACTTGGGATTATGTCTGTGGTAATCTTTTCACAAAGCTGTTTCTCTGACTTAATCCCCAGAGTCATCGACAGACAATGACGTGCCCAAGGTTCGGCATTTAAGAACTTATCCACTGGCCTGATAAAAATGAGTGTTTGGCATCTAATCTTTAGCTTTCATCTCTGCTGTATATGGCCCCAAGATGTGGAGAGCTTGTTTGGAGATCTCATCTCTTTGAAAGAGTTTCTTGGGGCCAACTATCATTTCCAAAATTTATTGCACAGAAAGGATAGAGACTCCCCACAGTACCAAAAGAAAAAACAAATATTCAATGTACCTCAGTCTGACAGGGTACCAACTGGGCCTGCTATTGCCATGTTTTGCACTTTTGGAGGAGGATCAAAGATTCAAAGGAATCATGCAATGCAAGGGGATGGAACAAGACCTGACAATACCATATGGACTACATTAATGGCACTGTTGGTTGCAAACCTTCTAAAATAATTGTTTCTTGAAACCCTTGAATTCTTGATCGTGATATCTGATTCCTTTGTGGAAGTGGAAGAAGGTGCTATTAATATGTTGGGAACAATAGTTGGTTGTGTTCACTGTTCTTAGATCCTCGAGCAAATTTAATAGACATGAATTTTGCAGAAAGTCACGGTACTTCTTGATGTCTCTGTCATTTTTGGGTTATTTAATTCACAGAAGATAGGAAGGAAAGCTTTCAATGGAAGAGCCAGTGGGGAAGTCTTCTCCTACTGTCCCTTAAAATTTCTTTCCCCGTTCCAGTTAATGTTTTTTTTTTTTTTTTTGATAAATTTCCAGTTAATGCTAGGATTATCCAACAAAGTTACACAGTAACACACCGACAGTATCCCAGTGGGTCCGTTCAACATATATTTCAAAATTATTTAAATCCATGTTTGTTAAATCTATATTAATTTGCATAGATTACCGGGAGAATGTTAAAAAACATTCAATTTGGGTTGCACAGACGCTGATGTGTAGATACGGACACGATACGACGCGGACGCGGGCACGTATATACATTTTTTATTTATATATACAATTATGTATTTATACAACAAAGTCAAGTGTTTCGATTATAAAAATTAGAAAATAATGTTACATGTGTATAAATTTCAAAAGAAAAGGAGAGATCGTTTGTTTATACACGCCGAAGGTCAAACAATTAATCACTATTAAACACAAGGCACAATCAAATTGCATTCTTAGAACAACACATGCCCAACCAAAGGTATATTCAATGTAGTTAATATCGGATATCGGTCAGGAAGGATATACTGGTACGACTTTATATCGGGGATATTAGCGTTCAAATATCGTTATAATATCGGTTCCAAATTTAGAGACTATAATTTTATAGCTACCATCAATTTTATCAAAAACACAAGAGTAATTTCAATAACCTTAAAGTTCATTGCCTAAAATAATAAATAAACACGTTCAAACTAGAAATAGAAGTTCAAACTAGAAACATGAGAGTAACTTCAACAACTTTAAAGTTTAAAAAAGTTTAAAGTTTAAACAGAAGTTCAAATTAAACAAGTTCAACTTCAAACTAGAAAGAAGAGAGCAACTTCAACAACTTTAAAGTTTACTACCTAAAATGGTAATTATACAAGGATATTACAACCTTATTCAAAATCATACGAGTCATTGCAGATATCATCATCTTCAGTAACTCCATCAGCTCCATCAAGTAGTCCATAATCAGTGTCTAACATCAATTGATCAATATCATATCCATCAATCTCAGAGTGCGTTGGGTAAGTAGACTTACTTCGAGAGCTACATGCTCCTCTACTACCAACTGGCCTACTTTCATCACCAAGAATATCTTGCAAATCATCCAATGTTCCATCAAGAATATATCTTGAAATATCCCATATATATTGGCCGATATTTGACTATATTGGACGATATTATCATATCCCCGATACAAGGCTTATCCTACCGCTTCAAGGCCGATATCCGAAATATCCCCGATATATCGGCCGATATTGACTACATTGGGTATATGTGATGTTTTTCCAATTACAAAACCCTAATAAAGACTTAAATGATTGATCTAAATGTTTGTCTTTCTTCATTTAGTTAATAATAGTAAAAATAAAGGAAGAAGTTTAAATGAAAATAGAAAAAAAAATGCTTCAAACCCGAGTCATCGGTGCACCCAAATAAGACACACGCGGGACGCGTATATTGGTTCTCGGACACGCGTCGTGTCAGCGTCAAACGCGAGTACTGCGTCCGATGTGAGTCGGACGAGGACACGACTCCAAAAACGGAGCGTCCGTTCAAGCCAACATCCAATACATACATGTTTGTTAAATTTATATTAATTTGCATTCTCCAATGCAAGTGAAAACCATCTCTCCAATTTTTCTTAATTGTTTTTGCACTTTTCCAATGTAATGATTGGGTGTTATGTTGTGCATGAGTACACAAGATAATAAAACCCTTTTAAAATTTCCCTTGCATAAGTATTCAACATTATTCTGTTTTGTGATAATTGATGACATGAAAAAACTTCGTATCTGTTTCCATCATTTCGCCGGTGGGATTCCTGCATATCAAAAAGAGATTCAAATTTAAGCTTCCAGGAGTTTCTTCCCTCCAAGGCAGAAGAAGAAATCTGGTTTTGAGTTGGTCAAAAGACTGAATTTTAAGAGGAGCAAATTCATTTTTCCTGTTGATATTACCAAATGTTATCTGTTTCAAGTTCTAAATTTGTCTTCGAAAGCTTGAAACTTTATAGATTGTTGAAAACCCGCAGACCCACTAAAGCAATAAGAAGCCCATCACTCCATTATTAAGATCCGTAATTTGATTACCCTACCCATTTTTTTCTTTTCTTCTTGAAGCATTTGGTTACCTTATCTAGGATGGGTGATATGGGGTGTCCTAGGGTAGGTAAGTTCTTCCTATAGGTATCTCTTATGTAAGGAATCTTTTATATTAGGCTTTGTCTGGGTAATCCAGAAACAGAAGTTTGAAGCAAAACTTTTTGCTTCACAATTTTTTTTATTTTACTTTTAAAAGTCATTCTGATTATCCAAACTAATTTTCGATTTTTTTTACTTTCAGAAATGAAAAAATAATTTTTGGATGTGTATCAAAAGATTCCAAACATGCTATTAATGAGCAAGATAATCTTCGATAACTTGTTTCATACGAGGCAACTTGTTTAAAAATGATTTTCAAGAAATAGTAGGGGGTACATTTTCAGAATTCATATGGCTCAGTTAGAATGAAAAAATTAAAAAAAAAATTTCGCATTGGAGAACCCTTTTAAAGAAACATGCCTCATAATTCTTGACCAATATCGAAATATTGACATATAGTTCAGATACATCATAAAACATTTTGCGTTGAAGGGCCACTTCTGGCCAAACTAGTTTATTTTCCGAAGCATATATGTTTCCATGGAGGAAAAGATTTGCTCCCTCCGCAACTCCATCAGTTTTGATCAGAGAGCATTCAAGTTTTCAACCAAACCATTGTGAAAATATGTTGGATTCAAAACACATTGTGGGCTCTAATAACAAAAAATATATGTTTCTGTGGTTACCTAGTAAGTTTGTTTATTCCAGATGTCTTGGTTAAATTGGGTGGTCTCTTGTTTATGTGGCTTGTGGGACTTATTCTATGTGTTAGAGCATTGCTCGGTCGAACTTGCATGCGTTGCTATCTCAAGCATGTTTGTCAATATTAGTGATCAAAACTATAAAGTCTTTGATTTCTAGTCTACTATAGCTAAGGTCTCGGACTAGGATAGAAAGTGTAGTTGAGCTCAAGAACTCCATGGCGATCATCATACAAGACGAAGGACTACTCAAGGAACCAGTGTATCTTCATCGACTAAAAGGTATGTGGATACTTGAACTTATCTATCACTCAAAAGTCTATCTATTCTATCTCCTATCTTGAGACAAAAGTCGTATTACTATATAGACTAAGAATATACACATATGATATTTCGAGCTGAGTATATCCCGTTTATCTATTTCTCGAAATATGTGTTGGTAAAGCTTTCTCTTTAGCCAAGTTCATCTTTACCTAGTGGCGAAAGTCATGTTATGTTTCAATCATTTTGGAAATTTCTCTGACGAAAAATAGTTTGTGAATAAAAACTATATAACGCTCTCTGAGAATGTTTCAATGACTAAAATGAAAGTTTAGACAATATAACCATTGGAGGATATAAGCATTTTTGTGCCAACACATATATGTATAAGTCCTTAGTGCTTGAACCGAAGTTTGCGAACTTTGTTGATCAAGTGAAACTGGAGAAGTGCCCGAGCTTCAGTCTGCGAACTCAGTCCGCGAACCCAGTCCGCGAACTGGCGGAAGTTCTCGACCGAGAATTTCTTCTGGAGTTTTTGAACTCCATCCGAAAACTTATGTCCACGAACCCAGGCCGCGAACTTGAGTAGGTTATGTCTAAAAATGATGTTTGTGAACTTATCTTAATAAACTAAGGAATGCTATTGCAAACCGTGTATTTATAGTTCATGAATCGATTCGAGTGAATCACATCGTTTTTGCTTCAATTGTTTCTTATGTAGTACATAAACATCTAAGCAATTGAACAACTCTCTAATTAGTTCATTTCAGTCATTTGGACTAGTTACGGTGAAGAAGAATATGGTTGATATGGAAGTTATCATTTGGCTAACCATTTGGTTAACTAGTGTTGAACCAACTAATGTACAAGTTTGGGTACGGTTTTCACAAGCCTACAAACGTGCAATACATGTGTGTATAACAAGCTATGTTTTCGATCTAAAGGTTGATAAATATTAGCTTGTATCTAATCAGGTTTTCATCTAACTGTGAATATTGAATTCTTTCTTACTAAGCTAACATTGATTGCAAACCCTGATTTGAAAGACTATATAAGGGAGAACTCTAGCAACTGGGAAACCTAATCCCCACACATTATGTGTGATACTAGTTTGCTAAGCTAGAGTCGATTCTCCTTTAACCTTTGGTTTTCTTCTTCTAAAACCAGGTTAACGACTTAAAGACTTCATTGGGATTGTGAAGCCAGACCGATACTACTTTTATCATAGTTGTGTGATCTGATCTTGTATCTTCTATCGTACGAGTACAATTGTAATAATTGGCTTGAGATTTCTATCTCCGATAGGCAAGATATAAAAGTAGTCACAAACACTTCATCTCATCGTTTGTGATTCCTCAATAATCTTCTTCGTTGCGTCGATTAAGGTTATTGTGAGATGATTGATAAAGCTGAGCTGTTCTTCGGGAATATAAGTCTGGTTTTATCATTTGGTTCCTGTTCACCTTGATTTATCAAAATAATGAACAAAAATCATAGGTTTATTCGTGGGAGACGAATTCTTGTAGATTTTTCTGTGTGAGACAGATTTGTTTATTAAAGTCTTCGACTTTGGTTCGTAGAAACTCTTGGTTGTGGGTGAGATCAACTAAGGGAATCAAGTGCGCAATATCCTGCTGGGATAGGAGGCGTATGAGCATAACTATACCTTGGATCAGTGTGAGATTGGTTGGGGTTCAACTACAGTCCAGACCGAAGTTAGCTTGGAGTAGGCTAGTGTCTGTAGCGGCTTAATACAGTGTATGTTTAATCTGGACTAGGTCCCGGGGTTTTTCTGCATTTGCGATTTCCTTGTTAACAAAATTCTGGTGTATGTGTTATTTCTTTTCCGCATTATATTTTGTTATATAATTAAAATAATACAGGTTGTGCTTTGTTCAATCAATTAGAATATCCGACCTTCTTGGTTGTTGATTTAAATTGATTGACACTTGAATATTGGTCTTTGGTACCATCCAAGTTATCTCTCTTTGATAAAGACTTGCATATTATATTTTCTTTAGTAAATATCAAATTGAGAGATAGAGATAATAAACTCCTTGAGATATTTTCTATTGATTGAGTCTGACTGTCAAGTTGATTCTCCAGAAAGTAACTCGGAGTTGTCCATACAGATTGCTAATCGAAATATTGGGTGTGGTTGTTAGACCCCGCTTTTTCACTATGGTCATAAATATGTCTATAATTTTTTATCCTCTCTCTATGAAAATTCAGGAGCAACCAGATGTGGTTGAAGAAATTCAGAATACAACAATTAGTCACTGGTAAATCTGTATATCCTTCGAAGTTCCTACAACCATATATGTTGAATCCAAATTTTATAAAATGACAAGATGAGGATCATACTCTAATCCTTTTAATTCATGGATCTATTTCTTCTTCCGTAATTTCACATGTTGCAGAATGCAAAACTTCACAAGAGTTGTGGGTAAATCTTGAAGATCGATTTGGATCTATCTTCACTGCACATATATACGATTGAACTAACTGAATTTCCAATCTTAAACAAAGGTGTGTCTCCTATTCACACTTAATTATATAAGTGAATCAAACTATAGCTAATAGCGGATCAATTAGCATAATATGGTTCAATTGTGAGCGATGAGGAACTATTCTTAATGGATTACTATCCAAGTTTGATTCATTTTGTACGTTTGTTAGAGTATGATCAGTAGCTGTGAAATTTCGAGAACTTCAAAATTTATTTCTTAGAGAAGAAATTATAATTAGTAGTAAGAACAAATCAGTACTCTCTGATGTTGATTCAAAAACATTTTTATCTCGCAATCACAATTCTATCTCAAGGTTATAATAATTTCTTCAAAAATAGACCTAATTCAAATTATAATGGAGTTGATAGTTTCAAACTAAACTTTAGTGGATTCAATCCTAGATTTAGACCACGTTACAATGTTGTTCATCCTTCTCGAACTAACTGTGATGGTTTATATCAGCAAGATATAGTGGTTTATCAAATTTTCAAGAAACCTGGACATCTAGCTGTTGAATGCAATAATAGAATCAATTTTATTTTCAAGGGAAAGCGCCACAGGTTCATGGTACTGTGATTCAGGCGCGACCCATCATGTTACTGCAGATGATACTTGTTCTATTGGTAACAAGAGGATAACTATAACCAACGGTGAAGGTATGTCAATCTTTAAACATGGGTAAAGTTTTAGTTCCTAACCATAAATTCAAACTCAATAGAATTCTTCATGTTCCCAATGCTTCTCATAATCTTATCTCTTGTTCATCAATTCACCATAGATAATCATTGATCTCTAACTTTTACGTATGAATGCTTTCAACCGAGAGTATCCTTTATCAAGGGATCAATGAAGATGGATTGTATCCATTTCACTGCACTCCATCAGATAAAGTTCAAGCTATTTTCAGTGCTAAAACTTCACCTAAAGTTTGGCATCAATGTCTTGGACCATCTTTTAGTTCATTTAATAAGATTTGCAAGGATTTCACTTGTATAATACATCTTCAAAGCCTTTATTTTGCAAAAAATGTCAGTTATCTAGGAGTCATAAGAAACCATTCAAACTTTATGATTCTGTCTCAACTCAACCTCTAGAGTTACTCCACATGGATGTTTGGGATCTTGCACTTATTTCTTTCTTTCAGGGTATAGATATTATGTTCATATAATTGGGGATCATTCTTAATTGTTCTGGATTTATCCTCTCTCGGTCAAATATGAGTTTCAGACAATTTTTATTTTTTCAAACATTATATTGATAAGACTCTTGAATTTGTTCATAAAGAATTGGGTTTAATTTCTTGCTAAATTAGGCACCATTCATGAGTTTTCATATCCCCACACTCAAGAGCAGAACGGGGCTATAGAGGCAAAGCATAAACATCTTATCGACTTCATCATTAATCTTGTAACTCAAGCTAAAATGTCTGATTCTTACTGGTTTGAAGCATGTTACACAATAAATTATCTTATCAGCCGACTTCCTATAAGGTTCATTGATTTTATGTCACCATTTTACAAACTATACAACACGGTACTACACTATAATTTCTTAAAATATTCCAGTTATGCATGCTATCCATGGTTGAGATCTTACACAAGCTCTAAGCTCGAACCTCATAGTAAGCAATGTGTTTTCCTAGAATACAACAACAAGCTTAAAGGGTATTTATGTTTGACAAGGGAAAGAGTTTACATATATCGACATGTGGTTTTTAATGAAACATCATCCCCTTATTCCGATCTTACTCATACATATTTGTCATATGTCAACATTACACCTACTTCTTTGGATTCTTTATCTACAAGTCAACACAAATATTGCCTTCTTTTAATGATTTACCTACTGATTACTCAATTTTGGCACCTGGTGATCATATTGTTGCTATTGTTGAAATCACCTTATATACTTCTCCAAGTACCACTGCTCCAGCTCCCTCACGGACCAATAATCATGCTCTTCAACTTGCAAGTCATAGTATGATAACTCGGTCAAAAAGTTGTATCTACAAGCATAAAATTATCTTTTTCATAAAATTTGTACTCCCTGAAGCTTACGTTACGTAATGCTTTCAAAGCCAATTTTATTTACACAAGCATGCAAGTCTCTTGATGGAGAACGATTCTGAACGATGAATTCAAGCTTTACTAACTAAAAATGCGGGGGTAGCAAAATACACCACCAACTTTTTCTTAGGCAATTTGTATGGACTAAAGTCAAATAAAATTCCGAGAGATACAACTTAATGAATCTCAATAAGGAATTATATGAAGAGTTTATATCTATTTCACTCACAATCAATATATAAACGGATACAAGTCCGTTAACTTGATTATACCGTGAGAGTACTAATGGGACGATTCCAAATATCTATATCCAAGATCAATCAAGTCATATCCAACAATTACAATGGACGTATCTACTTTGATTACGTACAACCTGTGATATTTCTATTATAAAGATAAATAATATAATATGGAAAAAGAAATAACACGGACACCAAAATTTTTGTTAACAAGGAAACCAAAAATGTAGAAATACCCCGGGACCTTGTCCAGATTTGAGTACCAAACTGTATTAATCCGTTACAGACTCTAGCCTATTATCAAAACTTCGGACTGGAATGTAGTTGAGCCCGAATCCACCGTCACAATAGTTCAGTTACAGTCGCGCTCTTTACGCCTATTGAATCTCACAAGACTCTTCGCAATTTATTCCCTTAGCCGACATCCTTTACATCCTAAGAGTTTCTTCAACTCAATTGAAGACTTTGAACTAATCTGCCTCCCACATATAAGCTTATATGTGATTTAATTTTGATCAAAGATCAAGGTGAGATAGGAAATCATTTACAATAGACAAAGTCTAGCAAACCTTAAAATCTGGTACTTACGACTCCCAAAGAGAACCCTAGATTATTATTCACCTAACAGGTAAAACCTACTATGATTTCAACAAAGAATCGTTATAAAGGAAGATACCTGAAAAAGCGGGGGTCTAACAACCACACCCAATATTTCAATTAGCAATCTGTATGGACTAACTCCAATATACTTTCAAGAGAATCAACTAGACTCAATCTTAATAAAGTATATCAAAGAGTTATATCTCTCTTTCTTGATTCAATCCTTACTCAAGCAAATAGAAATCTACGAGTCTAGTTGAATACAAGAGAAAACACTTGAACGGTACCAAAGACCAATGTTCAAGGATCAATCAATTTTCAATCAATAACCAAAGGTTGGATTTCACAATTGATCGATACAACGCACAACCTGTGATATTTCAATTATATAACAAAATATAATGCGGAATAGAAACACAGACACCAGAAGTTTTGTTAACGAGGAAACTGCAAATGCATAAAAACCCCGGGGACCTAGTCTAGATTGAACACACATTGTATTAATCCACTATAAACACTAGTCTACTACAAACTAACTTCGGTCTGTACTGTAGTTGAACCCCAATTAATCTCACACTAATCCAATGTACAATTGCGCTCCTTACGTCTCTGATCCCAGCAGGATACTACATACTTGATTCCCTTAAATGATCTCAATCACAACTAAGAGTTACATGAACCAAATTCAAAGACTTTAATAAACAAATCTGTATCACACAGAAAAGTCTACGGTAATAGATAAATATGTCTCCCACAGAAATACCTACGAGTTTTGTTCGGTCTTTTGATAAATCAAGGTGAACAGGAACCAATTGATAAACCAGACTTATATTCCCTAAGAACAACTCAGTATTATCAATCACCTCAGAATAATATTAATCGACGCAACGAAAGAAGATATTGTGGAATCACAAATGATGAGACAAAAGTGTTTGTGATTACTTTTATATCTTTCCTATCGGAGATATCAGTCTCAAGCCAATCGTTATGATTGTACTCAACATGATAGAATAACCAAGATCAGATCACACAACTACAAGAAAGTAGTATTTGTCTAGATTCACAATCCCAATGAAGTTTTCAAGTCGTTAACCTACAGGGGATCGGTAGAAACCTAAGGTTAAAGGAGAATCGACTCTAGCTAATACAACTAGTAGCACACATGAGGTGTGGGAATTAGGTTAACCAGTTGCTAGATCTAGTTATCCCTTATATAGTCTTTCAAATTAGGGTTTGCAATCAACGTTAGCTTAGTAATAAAGCATTCAATATTCACCGTTAGATGAAAATATGATTAGATTCAAGGTAATATCTTTCAATGGTTAAATCGAAAACTTAACTTGTTACACACAAATGAAATGCACGTTTTTAGGTTTGTGTAACCGTACCCAAACATGTACATTTGTTGGTTCAAAAATAGTTAACCAAATGGTTATCCATATGAGCACTTTCATATTAACCATATTCTTCTTCACCATAACTAGTTCAAATGACTCAAATGAATAATAAAACATGTCGATAAAACACGAGAAAACATAAGGCAAAAAATTAGGCTAAGGTGTCCCAAAGATTGAACCTTAACTTAGTGAGAGGTTACCTGAACTGCTTGTTGTAACGGTGAACGCAATGTCTTGAACCGCCAACAGTGAATGCAATTCATAAATAACATCCACACTTGATGCCTCAACCGAAAGCTTCCAATCTCTTGCTGTTGTGACCGTTTTGGTTGTGGGCAAAAATCCCGGACTTAATGAATGTCTCTAGAGATTCAGCTCAGATTCTCATAGGAAGCATCCCCACTTCCAACATCCACAAAGGTGTATCCATTAAGAGTGTCCTACCACACCCCGCTTTAAACAAAGCCATGGAACCCATTAAGATCTAAATAGATCATCCTTAATCATGCATGCAGCACTATCACACGGTTACACCATAGGGAGGGACAAAGACAGTGCTTTCCCAATATCACCATAAATTAATTATTTCATTGAACCTTGATCTAGGAAATCCTTTCACAAGGTTGAGTATCCTTCATGGTGATTTATTCTATGAGCTTAAGTCCCATCACCCTCGATGTATATCTAACTACTTCTTTAGATAAACCTTTCGTCAAAGGATCTGCAATATTATCTTTGGCCTTTACAAAGTCTATCGAGATAATACCAGTAGAGAGTAGTTGTTTCACAGTCTTGTGTCTTCTTTGTATATGTATAGACTTTCTATTGTATACATTGTTCTTTCCGCAACCAATAACATCTTGACTGTCACAGTGGATTGCGATTGAAGATACAGGCTTGGGACATAGTGGAATTCCTCCCAGGAAATATCGTATCCATTCAGCTTCCTCTCCAGATTTTTCCAAGGCTATAAACTCAGACTCCATAGTGGATCTAGCTATACATGTCTGTTTGGAAGACTTCCATGATACAAACGCACCTCCAAGTGTGAAGATGTACCCACTAGTATATTTTCACTCATCTGAGTCTGATATCCAATTTGCATCACAATACCCTTCCAGCACAGCAGGATACTTCCCAACACTTAAGCAATAGTTTGAGGTGCCTCTCAGGTAACATAGAACTCTGTAGAGTGCATTCCAATGATCCTGCCCAGGGTTACAAGTGTACCTGCTTAATCTACTCACAGAGTAAACAATATCAGGTCTTGTACAGTTCATTAGATACATAAGACTGCTAATAATGCGAGAATACTCAAGTTGATCAATCCCCCCACCCTTGTTCTTTTTCAAGTTACAAGCGGGATTATATGGAGTAGAAGCAGGTTTAACATTTTCATGATTAAATCTCTTAAGTACAGTTTCAGCATAATGAGATTGACTAAGACTATATTCATCAGACGTCTTTCTAATTTTCATCCCTAAGATTACATCAGTAGGGCCTAAGTCTTTCATGTCAAAGTTTTCTCTAAGCATGCTTTTAATAGTATTAATTATATCAAGGTTACTGCCTAATATGATCATATCATCAACATACATGCACACAATAACATGAGAATCATCCACAGATTTAATGTAAACACATTTATCAGATTCATTAACCTTGAAGCCATTAGATATCATTACATGATCAAATTTTTCATGCCACTGTTTAGGTGCTTGTTTTAAACCATAAAATGATTTGTTCAATTTGCACACTTTGTTTTCACAACCTTTCACAATAAAACCTTCAGGTTGGTCCATATAAATTTCTTCATTCAATTCACCATATAAAAATGCAGTTTTAACATCAATCTGATGTATTTGCAAATCATAAATAGAAGCAATAGCAATCAACATCCTAATAGAAGTGATTCTAGTGACTGGTGAATAGGTATCAAAGAAATCTAATCCCTCCTTCTGTCTATAGCCTTTAGCTACCAACCTAGCTTTATATTTCTCTATAGTTCTATCTGTTTTAAGTTTCCTTCTGAACACCCATTTGAAACCTATGGATTTACTACCAGGAGGTAAATCTACAAGATCCCAAGTTTTTTTTTGCTGAATGGAATCCCACTCACTTATTGAAGCTTCTTCCCATAAGGGTGCTTCCGGAGAAGTCATAGCTTCCTTGTAGGTTTGAGGTTCAGACTCTACCGTAAGAGTCACAAACTCTGGGCCAAAACTTGTTTCGGTTCTAACTCTCTTACTCCTTCTTGGTTCATTCTCATGTTCTAGAGATGGGGTTTTACTAGTCGAAGGAATATCATAGAGGTCATCATGGACCCTTTTCCGAGGTCTAGACCTTAAAGGAAATATGTGTTCATAAAACACATCATCTCTTGATTCCATTATGGTGTTCAGACCAATGTTATTGTGGTCAGAACTGATGACCATGAACCTATGTGCTTTTGTATGCTCAGGATATCCTAAGAAAACATAGTCTACTGTTTTAGGTCCAATTTTGCTTTTCTTGGAAGGAGGAATGGCCACCTTTGCCAAACACCCCCACACTTTAAAGTATGCATAGAAAGGTTGTCTACCTTTCCATAATTCATAAGGAGTTTTATCTGATTTTTTAAAAGGAACTCGGTTCAAAATATGGCATGCAGAGAGAATAGCTTCCCCCCAAAAATTCGAAGGTAACCCTGAACTGGTCAACATAGCATTCACCATATCTATGAGTGTTCTATTTTTCCTTTCGTCTACACCATTCGACTCAGGAAAAAAAGGTGCAGTGGTTTCATGAATGATGCCATTAAGTTTACAAAACTCACCTATGGGTATCACATACTCACCGCCACGGTCTGACCTTAGAGTTTTAATTTTAACCCCTTTTTGGTTTTCTACTTCAAGTTTATAAAATTTGAAGGCTTCTAAGGCCTCATCTTTACTTCTAAGAAGATGAACCTGACAGTATCGTGTGTAATCATATATAAAAGTGATGTACCATTTTTTACCACCTCTAGTTGGTGTTGATTTCAAGTCTCCTAAATCCGAGTGTATTAGTTCTAGGGGAACTGTTCTACGTTCAACACTTTTATTAAAAGGTTTTCTTGCATATTTAGATTCAACACAAATTTCACATCTTTGATTTTTATCAATGTTAATTTTTGGAATGCAACCTAAATTAGCAAGTCTTTCTAGAGATTTGAAATTAACATGTCCAAGTCTATCATGCCAAACATGTGATAAGTCACAAACATAAGCATAAGAAGATGTATTAACATTCAAGTTTAAAGTAGACACACTAAGCTTGATCATGTTTTCGGTGACATAACCTTTTCCTACGAAGTCACCACTCTTAGAGATTACAACAGAATTAGAATCAGCAACAATTTTAAAACCTTTTCCTAGTAAGATGGTTTCTGAGATAAGATTCTTGCATATGTCTGGGGCGTGGTGCACGTCATTCAATGCGAAAGTTTTACCTGAAGTGAGCTTCAGTTCAACCTTGCCTTTCCCTACCACTTTAGCGGTGAAAGAGTTTCCCATGAACAGTTTCTCATCGTCTCCTACTATGACATAGGAGGAGAAAGCATTTATGAATTTGCAGACATGCCTAGTGGCTCCAGAATCAAGACACCAGTCTCTCACATTGGTCATATTAGAGACAAGGTCGACTTCAGACACCATGCCAGTAAAGTATCCAGAATCATCTACTATATTTGCCTTATTTTTCTGTTTTGGATCGTATTTGGTCTTTTTAGGCGCCCTACAGTCTTTAGCCATATGACCAGTTTTTCCATAATTAAAGCAGTCGCCTTTGATGGTGTTTTTGGAGACACCACCCCTTGGCTTAAAATTGTTACCTCTCGAGTTTCGACGTTTTTACGTCTGTTACCAGTTTTGTTGGATTCTCCATGATTTTTCTTTGACGCAGATTTATCGTCTAGAACATGGGCTTTGTTGGACATGTCTTTGCTCAGCATCAGGCTCTTGTCCTTGTAGCACAGAGGCTCCTCAACTTGGATTTTTTTCCCTAGCTCCACCATGGTGATTTCACGATTCTTGTGTCGCAGCTTTTTCTTGTATTCGTTACATGAATGTGGAAGCTTTTCAATCACTACAGATACTTGTAGAGCTTCATCAATATGCATGCCTCCAGCAAGAATTTCGCTGATGAGTAGCTGAAGTTCGACGAATTGTTCTACTACAGACTTTTCGTCAGTCATATTGTATTCCAGGAACCTAGATGTTTGTACCATACCCAAATGGCGTACGTATGGGTTACACGTGATTATAATAGAAGCGGTAGTCCGATTCATCGTGGGAATTGTTCGGTTTATCAAGGAAACCGAAGGGTTTATTTGGAAACCCGAATGGATTATCGTAGGAGCCTGGACTTGGTTTATTATAGAAACCAGAGTGTTCTTGTGGAACCCGCATAACTCATTATGGGAGTCTGGACTTGGTTTATTGTGGAAACCAGAGTGTTATTGTGAATATCCATAGGGCTTATTATGGAAGCCCGAGTCGGTTTATAAAGGAACCACTTGGCTTATTGGTGAAGCCCAAAGATCCATGGGTAAATAGATTTCATGGAATAATGGTTAAATATTATTTAAGATAAATCCTGATGGGAAAAGGGATAATTATCTTAAGTAGTAATGGTTATCCATGTTAATAGTTATCCAAGAAAATAAGATTATGATAAACATTAGGGTTTATCATGAATCTAGTCGGTATTTGGGGTTTATACAGATGAGGGTAGTTATTAGGATAACTGATGAAACCCTAAAGCTACATCTGTTTTTGCCTATAAATAGAGACAAAATCCCAACACAAAAGGTACAACATACTTTCCCCTTCACAATAACTGATTGCTCAGAACATCCGCTGATTTTAGCATCGGAGTGTTTTTGCAGGTACCCCCCATCTTTTGATCAACCTTTGGAGAAATCATACCTACGGATGAGGATCGATCGACTTTCCCACATCTCGAAGATCGTTGGAGCGCTCGATTTTCGCACCAACATATTTTGGCGCCGACTAAGGGGAGCGAAAAAGATCGTGCTCCCCAAAACTAAGAAAAGTATTTTTTTCTTAAGTGTTTTGTAAACTAAGGTTTCGAAGACGTTTGAACTAGAAGCAAATCAGATCGTAATTTTTCTAAAGTTGCAGTTCAGTTCGCAACTTTTTGTGAAAGTTACAGTAAGATCTACAACGTTCCAGAAAGTTGTTAGATCTCCATGACTATTTAACAGAGTCACGGAATCCTCTGAACACTTTATTTAAGTTGTTGGAAGCATCACAACGTTTCCTGAAAGTTGCGGGAAGATCAAGTGTCACAGTAGGTACGGCCAAAGTTGTAAAAAAAACAAACAGATTGTGGCATCAACTATAGATCGTGTTGAGATGATTGAAGGCGTACAAAACCAGGGACAACAAAACCAGCAGACTAATGCTCGGACCCTTAGAAGCGCTGTTGTACAGGGCATCGGCGAAAGGGATGGCGGAACAACATCTTGGACGTCCACTTCTCGTTCGCACTCAGATGGGAATGCACCGAGGGTAGACTATGTGCTGGTTAATAGATCTTCATCACTAGCCGCCAGCAGGAGAGTACAGCTTCAAGGAGAAGCTTCTAGTCGACATCCCAGCAACCAAATCCAGCGAGAGGAAGATGTAACAAATAGGGGCTTGAGAGCTCGAGTTAATAACACATGAGGTGGTCTGGATAACACCGTACCTGTGGATCGAACCGGTGAGGCACCAGCTGTGCAGATCTGAGTTCCACTGACGGTTCAAGCTAATCTACAGATGGTCACACAAGTTAACGATCAACAAGCTACTACCGCACAACATGTCCAACAAGTCGTACAGGGGAATAACCCACAGGTGACGCCGGTCGACTTAACGGTGCGTGAACGATTACAACAATTGTAAAAGGAGAACAAGCTCTTAAAATATGCACTAGAGAAAAGAAAGCAGCTGGAAACTCCAGCTTACTCACGTTCTGGAAGTGAGAGGATAAATCAACGGGAGCTTGATAATCCGCGAAGAAGTTACGTACCTGTCAATGATCATTGGAGAAGCCGGGACGATGGAAGAGGAAATGAGGAAGGTAGGATCCGTACTCAGAGTCGCGGTTATCATGGATATGACCACTACGACCAACGTACTCTTGACGGTGGAAGAGATGGTGAAGATGAGATAAGCGGAACGAGACGCAAACGGAGGGAAGATCGAGCTGATGATGGACATGCAAAGAAATCCGGACGTGAGAAAAAGCGTTCGAGAAGAAGGGTGGACCCTGACAGAGATGGTGAACCCAGAGAGAGTCATAAAAGGTCAGCTGATCAACACTCGAACCCTAAGGAGCGCTGTTGTCCAAGGCAACAACGAAAGGGATGGCGGAACAGCATCTTTGATGTCCACAACATCAGCTTCTCGTTCGCGATCAGAGAGGCATATAACAAGGAAAAAGGCAAAGCAGCACTTACCCGAGGGAGTTAGCACGGAAGAAAGATAGCTGTCGATGCATCACCATGATTGTTATTCATCCCTATTTATACAGGAAGTTAAAGGTAGTCGAGAGAGAGTTTCCAAAGGAACAAAACTCTTGGTTAAAAAATATTAGATTTCGACCAGCTAGAGATACGCGGTGCAGAGATTGTGAAATCAGATTTCTTGCATTTTCGGACTGAGAATTCGCATGGAAACAAACGTTGTAGAGTTTCAAGTACAAAGTCTCAAGGTTATTTTGAAGTGATATTCATTGTGGCAACGGTGGCTGTCGACAGGATATCGTTTAAATCCTCGGTCAAGATAAAGCTGAGTTATGAGATGTGCGCTATATGGGAAGGCAATGACTCATTTGAGGAGCTGCGCGCTTATCAGAGAGCTGGGCCTAGTGAAGTAGCGTTCTTACAAAAGTTGAACATGTGGGCTTTGGCCGTGAGAGGATTAATTTAAAGTTTCAAGGGACAGTTGGAAGCCCAGAATCGATTTGATTTCAAATTGACCAAGAGCATTGTGCAGACCTGGCGTGCGGAAGGGACATGCAGGATTTGCACGATAGTAAGACATGGTCTACTTGTAGCCTGCGCCTTCAAGAGTTCTTAACCCTTCGAGCGAGTCGAGAGTTAATAAGAGGGCGATTTTTGTACCATATCCAAAATAACCTACGTACAGTTCACGTTAGGCTTATAATGGAAATTTAAATCCGGTTTATTGTAGAAGTCGGTCGGTTTATTAATGAAACCGAAGGGTTTATGAAGGAAACCCACGGGGCTTATTGTGGAATCCTGAATCCGGTTCATCATGCGGTGACGGGGGGAATGGAAACCCGGTGGAGCACGTCCAGCGTTTTCAAGCTTCAATGAGCCTGTGGGGAAACAGTGACGAGTTACTTTGCAGGACTTTTCCAATGACCTTAAAATATTAATCTCAGAATCAAAAAGGAAAGTAGTCACATGTTTCTTTTACATTGAGATATCGGTGAAGATCTTTTTGATTTCAGTAGGAGATTCCGTCAAGAAGTAAGTGAAATTGGAAAGGTGGACGAAAGGTTCATAATTGAAGCATATAAAAATGCTATGGAGTACGATGAGTTTGGAATTTATAACTCATTACTAGTGGAGCCGGTGGGGAACCTTAGAGAACTATATGACAGGGCCGATAGATACGCAAAGGCGGAAAAAGAGAAGAAGGAAAAATTGACACGAACATAGAAAAGGTCAACGGCAGAAGTGACAACAAGGCTAAAGCAACAGTTTGAAAGTAGTTCGAAAAGTAAAAGCATTAAAGGACCAGCAAGGAAGGTGAGGAATGAAGAGGAATTTCATAAACCACAAGAGAAATAAGAAGACAATGGAAATATATGTGATCATAAGCCCAGAGCCTTCTAGCAAGTGAGGAACGGATATAATAGATCTAGTTCCTTCTTCACATGGGGGCATCTTTTCTACTTGGGAATATCTCTATAGATATTGGGGGCGGCTAAAGTGTCGCCAAGCATGCAATCAAAGGCATGTTGTTTTGAGAAGTCGAAATAAAGAAGACATCTTTTTCAGTGTCAATTCAAGCAATGAGGGCGGCTAGGTTTGGATGAACGAACGCCTTGGGAGGTAAATTCTCACTATTTTGTTACATTATAAATCGAATTTATAATCACAGATGAGAACACTTTTTGTATGTATTTATTAAAGAAATACATGCAATGTTTTTCTATAAAAGAGAAAGACAAAGGCGAAGTATTTTGGTTATTAAGGAAGTTGTTGCGATGCCTTTCTAATAAAGACAAAGGCGAAAACAAGATGTTTCAACATAATTAAGCTGAAGCTAAAATGGAGCGAAAGGAGCAAAGAAAAAGTATTAAAGACACTCATATGGCTTATTTAGGAAGCCTAACCGGACTTATTGAGGAAGCCCGGTGGTTTATTAAAGAAACCAAGTCTGGATTATTGAGGAATCCCGGTGGTTTATTAAAGAAACCAAGTCTGGCTTATTGAGGAAGCCTAACCGGACTTATTGAGGAAGCCCGGTGGTTTATTAAAGAAACCAAGTTTGGATTATTGAGGAAGCCTAACCGGACTTGTTGAGGAAGCCCGGTGGTTTATTAAAGAAACCAAGTATGGATTATTGAGGAATCCTAACCGGACTTATTGAGGAAGCCCGGTGGTTTATTAAAGAAACCAAGTCTGGCTTATTGAGGAAGCCTAACCGTACTTATTGAGGAAGCCCGATGGTTTATTAAAGAAACCAAGTCTGGATTATTGCGAAGCCTAACCGGACTTATTGAGGAAGCCCGGTGGTTTATTAAAGAAACCAAGTCTGGCTTATTGAGGAAGCCTAACCGGACTTATTGAGGAAGCCCGATGGTTTATTAAAGAAACCAAGTCTGGCTTATTGTGAAGCCTAACCGGACTTATTGAGGAAGCCCGATGGTTTATTAAAGAAACCAAGTCTGGCTTATTGAGGAAGCCTAACCGGGCTTATTGAGGAAGCCCAGTGGTTTATTAAAGAAACCAAGTCTGGCTTATTGAGAAAGCCCAACCGGCCTTACTAAGGAAGCCCGATTGTTTGTTAAAGAAACCAATACATGGCTTATTATGGAAGCCCAATTTGGTTAATTGAAGGAACCAGTGGGTTTATTGTGGAAACCCAGATGTCTGATTATAGAAGCCTAGTTCGGTTTATCGTAGAAACCAATGGCTTATTATGAAAGAAAATGTATGAATGTCTTATACACCAGAGGTTGTCGTACGTTCGTTATTCGCAGACACAAGAGCGCTGAGTCAGAAAATTCTAGGACAGTACGGGGACAAATAGGCAACCAATGTGCCTAGAAAGTTATGGGAGCAACCTACATTCGAAGTGAGGTATGTTCTCAAAGTCGAAGTTGAGTTATTAATTTAATCCTGATAATTTTTCTATTAAAGAGATAAATTGGAGTGTTTTTCTATCAAAGAGAAAAACCAAGAAAACGCTGCAAAGATAAGGCTATGTTTTTATCTAGAAAGTTGACACTTATTAGAGAAGTGTCGAGTTCAAACAAGAAAAGAAGGAGAAAGACTTGCATAAGAAGTATTCCTTTTGGAATAAAAATAGGTGGGATGGTACGTGAGTACGATGGATTTAAAGATCCAGTAGACAGTGGAGGCCCACAAACATGTTGGGTTTGGGTTTAATATGAGGAGCTTTAAGTTGTGCACGCGGATTCAATTGTTCTTAACCATTCGAACAAGTCGATGGCTAAGAAGGGGGCGATGTTTTTACCATACCCAAATGGCGTACGTATGGGTTACACGTGCTTATAATAGAAGCGGTAGTCCGATTCATCGTGGGAATTGTTTGGTTTATCAAGGAAACCGAAGGGTTTATTTGGAAACCCGAATGGCTTATCGTAGGATCCTGGACTTGGTTTATTATAGAAACCAAAGTGTTCTTGTGGAACCCGCATAACTCATTATGGGAGTCTGGACTTGGTTTATTGTGGAAACCAGAGTGTTATTGTGAATATCCATAGGGCTTATTATGGAAGCCCGAGTCGGTTTATAAAGGAACCACTTGGCTTATTGGTGAAGCCCAAAGATCCATGGGTAAATAGATTTCATGGAATAATGGTTAAATATTATTTAAGATAAATCCTGATGGGAAAAGGGATAATTATCTTAAGTAGTAATGGTTATCCATGTTAATAGTTATCCAAGAAAATAAGATTATGATAAACATTAGGGTTTATCATGAATCTAGTCGGTATTTGGGGTTTATACAGATGAGGGTAGTTATTAGGATAACTGATGAAACCCTAAAGCTACATCTGTTTTTGCCTATAAATAGAGACAAAGTCCCAACACAAAAGGTACAACATACTTTCCCCTTCACAATAACTGCTTGCTCAGAACATCCGCTGATTTTAGCATCGGAGTGTTTTTGCAGGTACCCCCCCCTATTTTGATCAACCTTTGGAGAAATCATACCTACGGCTGAGGATCGATCGACTTTACCACATCTCGAAGATCGTTGGAGAGCTCGATTTTTGCACCAACACTAGCCACCAAGAATTTCTTGCTTCCAGCAGCTTCAACAAGGTATTTCTCTTCAAGGGCTTCCCATAAATCAAACGCATTAAAATTTTCTTTTGCATTGTAAAAGTCGTACAAGGAGTCATCCAGACAGTTAAGAATATGGTTTTTGCACATGTAATTATTCCTAATCCACCTATCCTATTTATCTTCATTACCACGGTCATGAAGTCTACTCGAGGGTCTTTCTAAAGCAACTCCATCTAACCTTAGGTCTTTTAAAAAGAATAACATTTTGGACTGCCATCGTTTAAAATCTTTTCCACAGAACTTTGGTGGTTTTTCAACAGTATTCTTTCCCATATTGTTATAGCAAAGAGCAATATTACCTTTAGAATGTTGTAAATAATGACAACGTTCGTATTTAACTGAGAAAAAAATACTTAGCTTGCACTGATGTGTGATTGTAGTTACGGGAGATGCACTGTTGATGGTAACATAAAACTTAGTAGAGGCACGTATAAGATACGCTGACCTAAAGGTAATATTTCCTGCTACTCCTCTGAGATGCTATAACAATTGGCAAGTCACCTCTAGGATACAACCACTGTTAGTACTCCTCTATGTAGCATACAAAGAGAGAACTCTAAGAACTTGGCAGCAGAGATGAAAACATAAACACAAATTGAAACTACAATTTATTTCAGAGTAATGTTAAAAACAAATTTATGTTTCTGTAAACTAAGAAGTAGTAAAAGAAAATGTTCTAAATGAGAAGAACTGAACGTTTTCTGTGTTTTGAGAGAAACATAAATGAGAACTTAAGTTTCTGAAAACAGAAGAGAAGAAGAAAAAGAAGAACTAATGTTCTGAGGTGTGTTCTGAAATGAAAATTTCATCTCGTATTTATAGGTGAAAAATCGATTTGAACGTTAGAGAGAATCCAATGCGCGACAGGATGACCGTGAATCACGCAAGACAGAAAGATGATTATGCCCGACAGAATAAATTCTCGAACGTTGCAAAAAGTGAAGTAAAAGCATGCGTTAAAAAAATAGTTAAGTTGGGCATTCAAAATATTCGAGATTCTTCACGAGGAAAACAGTGTGCACAGGTGTTAAGAACACCGTGTAACGCGTGTAACTGAAGATGCTTATCGAGGCTTTTGTCACACGGGTCGGATAGCCAAAACCGATAAGGCAAATAATAAAACTCTTTACATGTGTGGTAGAAACGTGTGGAAAAATTTCAGTAAAAAGATAGGGTCAGATAAACCCACACCCACACCCACTCCCACTCACTCTCCCTCGTCCGACCCGACGACGGCGGCGTGCGTGCTTCTGTGCAAAGAACTGCGCGTACGGGAAAGGCAGTAAGAAATGCAATATGGGAAAGGAAACCTTTCCATAGTCTAGGTCTTTCCCCATACACAAAGGTCTAAAGACCCAAAGGGCCATACCCTTAAGGCAAAACCCATGGTATTTAAGTCTAAAACTCTAAGTGTTTTAGTCTATGTGGGACTAATATTTTATTCATTCAAACGAAAAAACATCTAGGGAGCAATAGGTCTTGGGATCAAAACATGGTCCATGCATTTTTGATTTTAATTAAAACATCCGTTTTTTCTAACAGTATAAACTCTAACTAAATCTGGATTGGAAGAAGAGGAACCGACTGTCTGGAAAAACCTAAACCAAAAATTAATATCAGCATAAGGATCGTAGTGTAGAACCAAATGAGAAGACCCCTTATCTACATCATAAGATTCCGCTCGGGCAAAGGTTGTCGCATGACTCTCAGAATTTTCATCAGTATTATTCTTGCGTGATACACCACAAGCATAGGAACGACATCCTCTTACTCGGAGATGAGAAAACTCGGGAATACACAGAAGTTATGGTTGAACATGTCGGGATCTCTTGACCTTGGCATGAATAGTAGATTCCTCACACTCCTCCTTCACAATCAAAACATGATAAGAAATAGAGGAAACAATATTGTTTAGAAAACAAAGATATTTCTTACCTCCTTTGATCTCGAAATCAGACTCCTCCGAATCTTCTTTGGTCTGACAAAAGAAGGGAGAGACCATATGAAAGTATTCTCAACCCGGATAATATGAGTCGTTTGCTTGGAAGAATAACAAAATCACTTACTTGGATAAAGACTCGATACTAGAAGAAGAAATCCGTTGATCCACCATGAAACCTATGATATGAAAGGAAACGATAAATAAAAGAAAAGGAGAAGAGGAAACTATAAGAAAGACATGGGAAAAACTATCCGTATTTGAATCAGTAAGTATTTAAGGAAGTTAAAAAGCGGGTAAGAACATTTAAGATGGAAAAGATGTGAAGTTTACGCAAATTTAAAGGAAACATGATGACAACTGCAGAGTGCTAAGAGACACAACGAGATAATGTGAAATTCTCTTACTCCTCCTCCTTCAGAAGATTAGTACGAGAAGAGGCAGAATGTAGGTACAAAATATCGCCTTGCCACATTTTAGAAGTTAACGAGCACGACAAATAGAAAATTTCCCGATGACAAGAAAATGACATACCTCAACGATAAGAGACGCCCGAAAAATAAGGAATCCCATAAAATCACCAGATATCATAACGATAATTCATCGAATTGAATGAGAGCGATAAACACATATCAACACGAGAAGATCGTTGACCAAGAATAACGCGATGAAGAGACATTAGAGAGAAGATTTAGCCAAGTTTGTAGGAGAGGAAATCACTTTATTAGTTGTTATCCACTATGTGAAAGGCCTATATAAGGGGGGGAAAAGGCATTGTAGAGGGTAATGAGGTTTTCACTAGTCTATGTAATATCCAGAGAGAATAAAGAGAAAAATTAGGGTTTGTATATTTTGAGAGACATCACCTTTGTGTATGAACCTTCAAGAGAAATAAAATGGCTTGATTTCAATCCTCTTTGCTTGTTTTAGTAAGTTTGTGTGTTAACTATATCAAGGGTGTAGTTGTGGGATTTCTTGCGGCTACAATAATAATCCTATTTCATGGTCATCAAAAAAGAAACCAACAATGAAACGATCGTCAATTAAGGCAGAGTTTAGATCTCGTGTACATACAACAGCCGAGGTATTATGGATTGGGTATATTATTTATATGTCCCTACTTTTGACACCCAATAAATATATCCTTATTCAACAATAAATATGTCCCTACTTTTTAATAAATTTATCCATTTAATATTAGATTACCTTAATACCCTCACCCATATAATATTTTTCTTTATTTCAAAATGGAACAAATTTCTTCCTCTACCACTTCACCACCACTACTAGCACCACCATCGCCAATATTCAACTACCATTCCACCACCACCGTTCAACAACCACCACCTACCAACCGCCACCACCACTAATATTTCACCACCACTCCTTAAGCACCACCATTACACCACCACTATTCCTCCACCACCACTAGTCTATTGCCGAAACCACCAATAGTTCGTCGTCGCCGCCGCCACCACCACCACCGTCACCACTGGTTCGGATATTTTTGTATCAAAAATAGTAGTTGATCCAAATAAAATAGAACCAACAGTAGAAGTTGATCTAGTTTAGGGGATCAACAATGATAGTTGATCCAAAAAAAAGGATCAATAGTAGAAGTTGATCCAATTTAGTGGATCAACTTCCATTGTTGATCCACTAAAATTGGATCAACAATGAAAGTTGATCCATGTAAACTTGGATCAACAATGAAAGTTGATCCATGTAAAATGGAGTGAACTTGGCGTGAGTCGAACATGCATCATCTGACATGGAGTCAGTCATGCTACCATTGCACTACAAGTTCAACATTGGAAGAAATTTACATGATTTAAACTACAAGCACGATTTAAACTACAAGCATGATTATACTTATACAAGGAAATATCGTCAACAATAGGAGTTGAAAAGATCTACAACAGTAGTTGATCCCATACAAAATTGGATCAACAGCAACAATTGATCCCGTAAAAACATATAAACAACAACAATTTATCATCACATGTAGCTTCATAAACAACAACAACTTCATTTCCTTCATTGCAGTAGCCACCAACATCATCTTCTGCTTGCTATATTTCAGCCGCAACAAACACCACTGCAACACACAGATTTACAACACCATACCAAGCAACATTTGTCACTTCCCTAACATTCATCTAATTTTGAATCTGCATCGACCCATTATTCCACCATCTATTACAGCCTCAACTTAAAATTCACTCTTCACTGATTAATTTCCTTGATATAGACAATACTGCTGCAAAAGTCTCTAAATGAAGTCAAGGAACACAATCCATAACCGAAGAAATAAATTGCAAATATATGATGAAGATTATGATCACAAAAATAAAAAAAAATATGGGTAGTACCATTCACCACTAATCATGCTTATAGTACCATTTACCACATAATTCAGAGAAGATAAGTAATTGAGCATATAGAGAGAAAGAGGAGTTGCAAAACCTAAACCTAAAAATAAAGTCGAACCTTACCAGTTTCAGAATCAACAAATCTGGAGCTCAAATATCTAACTCAAAATCCACTTGGAATTGAATCGAAAATCGAAATTACCAAAAATTGAAAACCAAAAACTCAAATCGATCTCTGAATCTTTATGAAATCAAAAGCAAATCGATCTCTGAGTCTGTATGAAATCAGTTGAAATCAAAAAAGCAAATCGTGACAGATTTGTTGATACTAGTGGTCGTGCTAGTTGTGGTGGCGATCAAATCTTATTTTCTGATTCATATGAATGCAACCTCCTCATCTTTAATATCAATTCAGAAATAACTTCATCTTCTCGATCTCTTCACAGTTCATCACACAAAGAAACCAAAGAAACCAGATCTCTCGATCGCCATGAATCTGATGGTGGTGGTGATGGGAACGATGAAGATGGTGGTAATGAGAGCGACGTAGAAGATGGAGATTTATCTTCTGGTTTTGTTAGATAGAAATAAAGAAGAAGATGAATCTGTGTGGGTGTGAATGGGGAGGAAGGTTAAACACATAATTACTAGTATTAAATTTTTAATGAAAAATTCAATTATTCCATCAGAGACATTTATAAAGTCTGTTAGGGATATTTGTGAAGGCCCTTTAGAAGTAGGGACAATAATTTAATTTCCACTTATGGGTACTTATGGGTTTGCAAACTATTTAAAGATCTGCACGTTTTCTTGCCGATGTATCCCTTAGTTTTTTGCGAGAACAAAGATTATATTGCATTTGCTTCAAACCCTATGTTTCACATCCAAATGAAGCATATTCCATTTAATTACCAAGTCGTCCGAGAACTAGTACAGTCTAAGTCAATTCAGGTGACGCACATATCTACGAATCATCAACTTGAAGATGTTTTCACCAAAGTTCTAACAACTCCTCGTTTTGAATTTTTGCGAGACAAGTTGAATGTCTTGTCTATGATCAACTTGCATCTGCTTGCGGGGGTAATAACAAAAAATATATGTTTCTTTGGTTACTTAGTAGTAGTAGATCTGTCTGTTTCAGGTGAATTTTTTAAATTGGTTGGTCTCTCACATCATATACAGTCAGTAAGGTATTCATTCGTTGAACAGAATGCCAACCCATTAGCACACAATCTCACAAAGTACTCGATAAGCCAAGGAATGCATATTTGGTGGACTTCTCGGGCACCTCCATATTCCTTCAACCAACTGGTTGACAATTAGGTTCTTTATTTCAATATATTTTTTTTTTTTGAAGCATGAGATTAAAAAGAAGTAATATTACAATTTGTCTTGGATACGTGGTACCCACAGAATCATAAAATATAATTTGACTAATAAAATATGGGATTGCCTTGTCCCATATTTTAGTTGATAAATTCCCCGTTTGACTTCCATCTGCTGCATGATTGGCTAGCCCGTCTGCGGCTTGATTTCCTTCTCTGTAATTGTGTTGAATAGCAGCCTGTGGGATTTTGTGACTTATTCATTGCTAGAGAAGAAACAGATGCCTGAAAAGTAAAATGATAGAGTCCAGCAATTTGCTTACTCCATCCAATCTCCGTTCTCGTTTGAAGGTCCTGGAAGACACAAGACTCATGTGAGAAGGTAATACAACGCTTTTCGTGCTTGTGAGTTGATCGACCAAATCAAATTGAATTTGAAACTTGGAATGTAAAATACATTGAGCAACGTAATAGTTGGAGAAAGGTTAACAATTCGATGTGTGTCATTTGAGATGTTAGAGCCATCGAGCAGTTGAACTAGTATAGGATTTATGACAGGCGTGTAAGTTGTGAAACATGATAAAGTAGAACAAATATGATGTGTAGCTCCACTTGTCAATTATCCAAGTAAGTGAAGTACGAGAGAGTATCATACCTGCGCAGTTAGCATACGATGCTATATTGGGTCCAGCATTGTCGATCAAGCGGTGGACAAAAGCGAGCATACCGAGCGGGAGAAATTGCTTTGAGCTCTTTGCTGAATTGGATCAACAACGTGCATAGAAGGAGCCACATCAGCAGCGTAAGGTGATGCTTGGTTTCTCGGCTTTTGTGAGTTGCTTGGATATCCATTCAACTCCCAGCAGGTCTGGCGAGTATGACCATGTTTGGAGCAGTGATCACAAAACGGACGGAGGCGCTTGTTATTGTTATTTCCAGTACCAGGGTTATGTGAAGATGAAGACTGCTGAGATCGATAGGAGTCGCTGCGGGAAACATGTAACGCAGTTGAATCAACTTGAGGGATAGAGGAGGAGTTGATACCTTGTTGTTCTTCCTCCTGGCGTACAAGGCTGTAGAGCTTGGCAGCAGATGGCATGGGTTCCATCAACAAACATTGACTGCGAAGAGAGGAAAAACGATCATGTAAACCTTGAAGAAACTCCATGGACCGATCTTGGTTGTGGTAATCAACAAAGTCTTTCCCAAAGATTACGGATGCACGGTACCAAAGGCCCGAAGGAATCCAGTTGATCCTAGAGAGTTTTCGTGTGAGTGAAATATACAAACAACACCGTGATTCTCCGCCTTTCGATCCTGAAATCGACTGTTTCAGGGCAAATAGCTTTGGTGCGTTTTTGTGAGAGAAACGGTGCTTGATCTCCAACCATTGAGCCCATGCTGAGGGAAAGGCCATAACACTCGATCGGATGAGCGGATCCACTGAATTAGCTACCCAACTACCAACTAGATCATCTGCACGAGTCCAGTGTAAGAGATCAGTAGGATCGTCTAGTTTTTCAATTGAACCATCAATATAGCCGAGTTTAGCCTTAGCACTTAGGGCTTTTGTGACTCCTCGTTCCCAGATGCAATAGTTTTCACTATTGAGAAGAGGTGTGAAGATAACAGATTGTTGGGTTGTCAGTAGGATGCACATAATAGGGAGATGATGGAGATAAAGCCGAATCCTTCTTGGATGATGATTGTGAATCGTTCTTGGGAGAAGAATGAGGGGTTTGAGTTTCATCTTCCAGTGCCATTGTTGATCAGTTGGATAAGAGAATACAGAAATTTTTTTTAACCTAGCTCTAGATTACCATAATACAATCTGGTGTTGGATTTTGTATCTCATACAACTGTACTGAGATATGATTCATTAAGATGTTTATATATGATTACATCTGATAAGGTTACAACTAAAACTGCAAAAGAATAAGAGATGCTAATGAATAGGACGACTAAAACTAGAACAAAAGAATAGGTAAGCAAGAATAGATACAACGTAAGAATAGGGAGACTAAGTAGAATACAACAACTGTAACTATGTACGTGTGACAGTTAATAGACATCAACAAAAATCGACGACCAAGTTATTATAATTTAGTAAGGTGTCATGTTTAGCTATTCGCGCTAGTTGTTTATTAAATAAGTTATCCATAAAATTCACTAAACTAGACTAGAGTGTATAATGTACTTAAATCCGTCTAAATACATGTAACCTGAAACAACTGACTATTTCCTTAATATTGCTTTTATTATTTTGTTTTTTGTTTTCTCAAAATATATCCGTTGTATTTGAATTTTGAGAAACATATAATATGAAGGTCAACTTACACATATCCATGATCAAATCTTGTTATTATTAAACTGCAACTAGTTCTTGTTCTTGTATTTGTTGGGGGAGGTAGAAACAAGTAGCAGAACTAGTCATTTATCAATATGGATATAAACAACCCTTCCAAATTCAAGCTCATAGTTCCCATTCAAAAGAAATTGAAGCAATTTCAGCCATTGCAGTGTACTATTAGTGCTTCAGACATATGGCTCAAGTCAGAACCAGATTTTTGCATGGATTTCTTGGATTGTTTGCATTTCTACTTCTTTTTGTTTTTGTTAATGGAGAGAGGGATTTGAAAGATGAGATTAGAATTGAAGAGGTGGAGGAAGTTCAAATCGTTTCGGATTATTTTACGAGTGTAAAAAATTTCCTATGGAATGCAAATGTTGGATCAGTTTATGAACATGTTTGGCCTGTAAGTTAATCCAAATCAAACCATCACTTTGTATGTTATAATTTATCAAGCATTTTTAAATTGTGGGTCTTAAGACATTTTTTTTTTTTTTGTTGTAGTTTGTAAAACTGATGCTGTTTTCGGTTTACTTTGACAGGAAATGAAATTTGGGTGGAGGATCATTGTTGGTTCGATTATCGGATTCTTAGGAGCAGCATTTGGAAGTGTAGGAGGGATTGGTTCTGGTGGGATTTTTGTTCCTATGCTTACCCTTATTATTGGGTTTGATGCAAAATCTGCAGCTCCAATATCTAAATGTAAGTGATAGCTGCAATAGACTAATTGCTAGTATTTCCTTCATTTGCATTTTTTGAAGCGAGCTCGTTAACTTCTACTTTCTAGTGTTGTGTATATTTTATGATTAGAATCCTTAAAGTCTGAAATGGAATACAGAATTAGGAAGAGTTGGATTAAATTCAAATTGAATGGAGGAAAGTCTCAAAAGATTCACATGTAGAGTCAATCTATATTGGGTGTTATACCTGCTTGCAAAAATTATACTCATAGACTCATGATTATTGTTTGTTTGGGCAGGTATGATTGTGGGTTTAACTGTTTCAACTGTCTATTACAACCTTAAGCGAAGGCATCCAACTATTGATATGCCTATGATTGATTACAACTTGGCACTGCTAATCCAGCCAATGCTCATGCTTGGAATTAGCATCGGAGTTACTTGCAGCGTCATCTTTGCTGATTGGATGCTCACTGTTCTCCTGATTATCTTTTTTGTTGGTAATTAGCTACCTGAATAACATCTACATATCTTTTTACTTTGTATCAAATAATTGACGCTGGAGATTCTGCGTGCAGGCACGTCAACCATGTCATTCTTCAAGGGTGTGGATAAATGGAAACAGGAAACCATATTAAAGAAGGTATCTGGATCACTACTTTCTCTGTTGCAATCATATACTAATTCGCATCATACTGTAAATATTGATTCCAGTCACGAAATTATCATCGTTGCTAAATTAGGAGGCTGCCAACCGCTTAAAGTTGAATGATAGTCAAGAAGCGCTGCTGCATAAGCCTCTATTAAGTAGCCCAAGCCTGAATGATGCTGGAGATAAGGAAGAGGTCAGTATACTCCATAACCTGAGTCTCTGCATCTCGAAAAGTAACTGACATTTTAAGCTATCCAGGTACCTATTCTTGAAAATATTCAATGGAGAGAGTTCAGCCTTATTGTCTTCGTCTGGATAGCGTTCCTTGTTTTGCAAATCGCTAAGGTTCGTTCGTCTTTGGTGCTGTCTTCCATAATATGCTTCCTTTCCCAGGGATTTTACATAATCTGGGAATATGTTAATGAGACTAATTCTTCCTTTTGTTGGGCACAGATTAATACAGCAACCTGTTCCGTATGGTACTGGATTTTGAACTTAACGCAGGTATCTTACACTTATTATGGCCTTAACCACAGTTCCTCGACCATGGTTTTTAAAGCATTACAAACAATTTTTTTTTTCCCCGCAATGTTTTTCAGATACCTGTTGCTGTGGGGGTGGCCTTGTATGGGGCAGTTAGCTTATACACAGGAAAGACGAAAATTGCCTCTATAGGAGAACAGGGCACGAACTTTAAAGTGCACCAATTGATTACCTATTGCTTCTTCGGAGTACTGGCTGGAATGGTTGGCGGGCTCTTGGGTCTTGGTGGAGGCTTTATTTTGGGACCACTCTTCTTGGAAATGGGCATCCCTCCTCAGGTTCCCATGCTTTCCTTTTCCCATGTTTTTATAGACTCACAAATGACTTCATTCAACTTGTTTTTTCCCACATTGATCTTTTTTTCTTTTTGTCCCTAGCCTCATTTTTCTTTTTACTACTTGGAATGTCAGAGCTTTTACGCTCCAAGGAATGCAGACACCAAGTACTTGTTACTCATCAAAATTGTTTGATCTGTTGACCTTGAAAACATACAATGCAGGTTTCGAGTGCTACAGCTATTTTTGCCATGACATTCTCCGCGTCGATGGCAGTTATTGAATACTACCTTCTACATCGTTTTCCAGTCCCTTACGGTGAGTCTGAATCCATGAATTGGTCAAAAATACACTTCCAAATAGTTAAATCTATTCTGTTAGTACGAACCTTTTCTTTGTTTTGTTTACATTTCTTTTGCAGCTCTTTACTTCATGGGAGTTGCTGTTCTTGCTGCCTTGGCAGGACAACATGTAGTAAGAAAGGTGATCAAGTCCATAGGACGCACATCTATTATTATCTTCATTTTGGCATTCACAATCTTCATCAGTGCTATCTTCCTTGGTAAGAACCATTTTATATCTCTTTGTTTCAGCCTACGATAATGAATGTAAAAGTAATAAAATTCATTTTGCATTTTAATAAACAGGTGGTACCGGTATTGCAAACATTATTGCCAAGATTCACCAAAAGGAGTACATGGGATTTGAGAACCTGTGCAAAGCATGATGCTTCAAATGGGATTTTTCTCTTTGTCGCCAAGCTCCCCCTCTCCATTCCCTGTCATTTTTGTCACTCATTTTGTGCTAATGAGCCGATAAGTTTGGGCAATTCATGTTTTGTATCAATTTTGTGATTACCGTCAAAACACTGATTTTTTAACCTATATTTATACTTGTTGTTTTTGCTCAAGTGACTAAACTTGTTTATGGTGTAGTTTTAATTCAATATACTAAAGCTTAAGCAATCAAGCTAGTTTGTACATCTATGCCTAAGCGAAAGACAAGGCGTCCTTCTAAGTTGCTCTTAGCTTCTTCACGAGCTGCATCCACACGACTAAAATCTTCTGAAGCCTTCTCATAGTCCAACCGCGGCCGAACTAAGAAGTCTTCTTACATGGGAAAGGTTTGACAAGCTTGTTGGGATTGACCAGTATTTTGTACCGGGCTTAAGCCCAAGTTTCAGACATGCTTATGGTCCCCAAACGCGAAAACTTAAAGTGAAAACTACAGGGAGACCCATTTTTCAGTTTTTCTCTACTATGAAACCCACGAGTGGAGAAGTTTAGGGGCGCACCCATTTTTGGTGAAAAAATTCCACTCAAACTCATTATTTTCTAAAGGGAAAATTAGGCTAAGGCCCAAGCCATGGATAACCCATAATATGAGACCTTTAATTAAAAGAAGTTTAAATCTAGGCCCCAAATTATGAAAAGACAACCATACCCTTTTGTATATTTTTAAGCCCCAAATAAAATAAAATTTAAATTTAAGCCCAAAATATTAAAATATAGCAAACATGATGTCACAGCCATCTTTAGCGACTGCCACCGCTACCACCACCACCTCCGACGACCGCCGACACCAACCACCACCTCCGACGACCGCCGCCACCAATCACCACCTCCGACGACCGCCGACACCAACCACCACCTCCGACGACCGCCGCCACCAACCACCACCTCCGACGACCGCCACCACCAATCACCACCACCAACAAACACCTCCGGTGGCGACCACCACCACCAACCACCACCACCTCGACCACCTCATGACCACCATCGATCCGAGAAACCACCACCGCCGAAACCACCACCTCCCGTCGCCGCGCCACCACCGCCTCCCACCAATAATATATGGATGTGTAATATGAAGTTACACATGCAACGAGCATGTGTATCCAGAAGTTACACATGGGTATGGCATGAAAGGGTTACACATGTGTAAGCAGAAGTTACACATGTGTAAGCAGAAGTTACACATGTGTAAGCAGAAGTTACACATGCATATAACATGTGTATCCAAAGGTTACACATCCATATGGCATGTGTAATGAAAAGTTACAAATAAAAAAAATAGACATAAAAAAGTAAACATAAAAAAATACATGTATTACACTTTAAGATTTATTTACAATAATTTCTTAGCATGTGTAACTTTTAGTTACACACGCATCTGTCTAGTGTAACTGGGAGTTACATATGCATCTATCTAGTGTAATTGAAATTTACACAACACTATGCACACTTTCAACAACATTTATCCTTCAGCTACCACCATGGCTCATTTCATCATTCTCTACCAGCATCAATTCCTGACAAATCCACTGCAATAGCAACATACATTGGCAACTCTGCACCTGTTTATCCTAACATGCATCTAGCATGCAAATGTTGAGTTCTCAGACTCAAGCCATAACTTACCACATATCAATTCCATCGTAACCCATGTCATGCACATGCAACCAACACCAATAAACTGAATTATGTATCATTTCAGGTTTACTCAAACTTTTACACATAGAATTAGCACATGTAACTAGCAGTTACACATTCAATTAGCATGTGTAACTTGCAGTTACATATCCAATTGGCATGTGTAACTAGTAGCTACACGACTTCAGAATCTAATCTTGGAGATAATCTACTATATGCAATTAGCTTGCGTACACGTAAAGTATGAAGGCGGTCAAACTTCAAAAGCTAACAGTTCCTACAAAATTATACAATTATGTATATTTCATTCTGTTGTCCATACACTACTTTCGCTATGGACTTGTTATGGACTTAAACTGGTTAACGTAGTTTCACTAGTTAGTCCTACATTTACTTAAACAAACCATTTCCATTACTTACCTATAGGCAGAGATATATAGCGGCATCTGGATTTGCTTGCAGTAGAATTAACTTATCACCTCGATCATCATTGACAACAAGCCGATCGTTTTTGTTGTTTCAGGAACAATTTCTCTAAATTCTCAATCACTAACTGAACCTGGATCATTCAAAGTGGCGTTATTATACAAGATTATAAGTAACTACTTAGGTTTAATCATACAAAATACTACTAGTTGTGAAAGGCCTACCAATTTGGCAACTGCTTGTGTAAAAACTATATGTAAGTAAAATCTATGTAACTTGAAGTTAAACATTCAATCAGCAGGTGTAACTAGAAATTACACATCAAATTAGCTTGTGTAACTAGAAGTTACACATCTAATTAGCTTGTGTAACTAGAAGTTACACATACTTTTGCATACTACTGAGAAATGATGACAGAGTTAATCCATAAGTACAAGTCTAGCTAAGGGTTCAGTGCAGGCTGGAAGCCAAATACATACTATGAATACTGAAAAGAAAAAAAACTGTGAATTATTATGTATAACGTACCATATCTAGAGTGAAAAACCCTCAATCTGGCTTTTGTCGTTCTTCGTACATGAGATCGAGAGTGAATGTGGTTTGGTTTGCAGCTGATGAATCCATCTTCAACCAAATTCCTAATGTGTTTCCCTGCACAAGACAGCACAAAACCAGTAAATTCAACCAAAAATAATCATAACGTAGATACAAACCAGTAGATCCACATAGCATGTGCAACTAGCAGTTACATATTCGGTTAAAATGTGTAACTATAAGCTACACATTTAATTAGCATGTGTAACTTGCAGATACACATGCATCTGTATTGTGTAACTAGGAGTTACACATGCATCATACTTATATCTGTCAACATAAAATAAGCAAATTCATGTGATACATTAAGTGGTAAATTAAGAAAAACCAAAGGAAAAGATAACTTGCATACTTGTAAAGTATGAAGGCATCATACTTCAAAAGATAAATAGTACATACCAATGCTTAATGTTGATGATAAATACAATGAACCAATACACTATACACACATGAACTAGTGCCAAAATGGAAACGAATATTGCTCAATATTTACATTTCAACAAACACACATGAACTACTGCTGTCCACCACCACTACCTTCTAATCCTCCTCCAAAAACTGCACCTCCATCACCAAAATCACCACAGATTCGTTTGCAGACCAGTTCACATGCTTCACAGCTGCCTCAAACACAAACACCTGAAAATTACCTATGACGACCGCATCCACAACTTTCTAGCAAACAATCATCATGTGTGACTAGTAGCTACACATCTACTTAACTTGTGTAACTAGAAGTTACACATCAAATTAGCATGTGTAACTTATAGTTACACATCTATTTAGCTTGTGTATCTATAAGTTACAAATCTAATAAAAAGTTACACATGGATATAGCATTTGACTCGAGGTTATTAAATACAAACTACAAAGATGTGATTGCTAGGAATTATGAAAGCATACAATTCCAAACTCATATGATAATTTAGACTTCAATCATGCAAAGAAAAGAGTTTTATAAATGATCACAACAAAATATAGACAAGAACATTTCGAAAGATGAAATTCAGGTAACGAGACATTTACCTTAAGGTTTGGAATGATCTCCATATCAAGTGCATCAACTTCCATGAGCCTTGTAATAGCATTCAAATTCACCCCACCTGGATATGAGATAGGTGCTAATTTGGTATTATGGATAACAATCCAAATGTATCAATCAATAAGTACAAATGTTAAACACGAACTAGTTAGGAAAGAGTTGTTGGTTTTCAATTTCATCTAGAAGAAACAGGAAGCATATACAATCATTAACTCAAAACTTAGCATGTATACATCATCAATTTGAAGTTGTTCTTCTGAAACAACATTTTTTCTTCATCCTCTTCTCAGTATAAACAAAAAAACTCACAACAAATTCACAAAAAAATAAAAAACAACAGAAAAATACAAATTCCATGCTAAAAAAATACAACAGGATATATATGTGTAACCTCAAGTTACACATACTGTAAAACAAAAAACAACATGTTTACATCATCAATTTGAAGTTGTTCTTCTAAAACAACATTTTTTCTTCATCCTCTTCTCAGTATCAAACAAAAAAACTCACAACAAATTCACAAATTTACAAAAAACAACAGAAAAATACAAATTTCATGTTAAAAATACGACAATATATATATGTGTAACCTCAAGTTACACATACTGTAAAACAAAAAACAACATGTTTACATCATCAATTTGAAGTTGTTCTTCTGAAACAACATTGTTTCTTCATCCTCTTCTCAGTATCAAACAAAAAAACTCACAACAAATTCACAAATTCACAAAAAACAACAGAAAAATATAAATTCCATGCTAAAAATACAACAGGATATAGTTACACATACTGTAACAAAAAACAGCGCATGTCTACATCGATTTGAAGTTGTTCTTCTGAAACAAAAAAATAATTGTTTCTTCATCCTCCTCTCAGTATCAACAAAATATAAACAACAAATTCTCGGATCGGACATGCAAGAACAACAAATAATCGGAAAAAAAAATTGACAAAAGTTTTGAAATCAAACCAAAATAAGATTCGTACCTAGAAGCAACGAGAGTTGAATCATCAAATATAAATTGAACTAGAAATCATTTTTTAAGAACAGGTAACATTAGAGTTTGATAAATCAGTTCAAAAACTAATTACCAAACGTACAATTAGTGAATTTCACTTCTTAATCATGATATATACACATTATCGTGATTTGTAAACATACCTTGTAAGAAATCTAACTGTAAAAGAAATTTAAATTATCCAATCTCACTGATCTCATATGGGTAAAGGTATTAGAACACGACGATTATGGATCTAAAATCAGATTTAAGTTTAGAGAAAAATTGGAAGATTTATCAAACCTCAACGGACGAACCGTAAAAAAGATTTCACAAAAAAAAAATCGAATAAATAAGATCAAACTTAAGAGAAAGATAAGATGATTACAGATCTATAATATGATTATAAATCGGATCGAAAATTCGAAGTAAAATAAAATTAATTAACCTTTTGAAACCGTAAATCGACTTTTTGAAACATTCATTTTGTTTAAAACACAACGAGATTTCAAATAGAATCAAATATAGAGGTGAGAAACTTATCTTTTTCTTCCTATTTGTTGTTGACCGGAGCTAATCGAACATAGAAATTAACCTTTCGAAGTAATCTTGATTGTTGGAAAATTTAATCATTGAATCGAGTATAAATCTATAATATCATCGGTATATAAAATAGCATAGATTCGATTGAGATAATTATTTTCCTCCTCTCCGTAGAACGGCGCCATGAACAACATCTCTCTTCTTGTAAACCAAAAATCTCTTTAGAGTGGAGAGAGAAACTAAAAAAGAAAAAGAAACCGAAAATGAAAGCTAAACCTAGTTTTATTACCTATATATATACTAAAGGGCAGTTTTGGCATTATGAAATAAATTTTTCTATTAATAAGCCCTGAATTTTAAAGTTTTGGTCCTAGCAATATCATTTTCTTAAATTATGGAGTTGACAATGAATGATCCATTTTGTGGGGCTTGTAAATGTTGAACCCATATAGTAGGGGGGTTCTAGTATTTTTCACTTTTCTAAATTCATGTTTTCCTGAGATTTCTTTTTTTGTTTCTTCATAGAGAGCGAGGAAAGAACATGAGTTTTTCTGCCATTTGAAATTCAGAAACGAGAGACACTAGAGAGATCGAGAAATTGGAAACAGCAGCTGGTGGTGCTGATGAATTCGAGATTAAGGAGAAGACGCTCGTGTTATTGTTGTTGTGTATGAACGAGAAATCAAAATAGGTTTGCTTTTGAATCTGAGATCGAGAAAATGAATCTGCTGCTGCTCTGAGGAAGGATGTTAGGGTATTTATTGTCTTCGGTGGTTGAAATTAGTTGAAGACATGGTGAGTTCTCGAGATCGACAACGAGGAGAAGAAGTAATGAAAGAAGCATTGTGCTGTTGAGATAGATTTATGGTTACAGTGACTTTGAGATGGAATGGGTTTCTGAAATTGAAGAGGAGAAATCAGTGGATTTGAGAGATTGGACTGAAGTTGGGTTTGAGGTGTTGGTTATTGTTGATGGAAGAAAATTAATGTCAACAGATGGACTCGAGATTGTGTTGTTGATTTCAGGAAGAGTAGGAGATGGCTTGAATAATGGATGATCCAGTGGGTATTTTGGAATGGAGGTGACCTATGCTGGTGATGGAATTTTGGAATTGATTTTGGTTTTGTGGATAATAGGGTTGGAATTGATATTCCTAAAATTGAAGTGTGATTTGAGAATTTTCCAGTGGAAGGGGATGCGTATTTCCGACTTTATTCAATGCTTTGTTGAACGCTATGTAGGTAATTTTGTGTTTCAATTTCTGCACATACAGAAATTTGAGTAGGAATAATTTGTGTTGCTTAAATGATGGCTTGTTGCGATTTCGATTTAACCTTATTAAAAATAGTGGCAATTGCAGCTCTGATTGTGGGATATTGGTACTGAAGTTCATCCACATTTGGATTAATAAGATTCCAGTACAATGGTTTGCGTCCTGAAATGGATGTCTACTGTAGGGCGTAGGCTGTGGACTTGTTCAAAAAAGAGTAATTTAAGCTAAATGCCCCAAATGGGTAATAATATGCTCTTCGTACTATGCAGTCGCATCTCTAATATGACACATGTATTTAGATGCCACTACGACAAGCAAGTATGAGGGATTTATTAGATTTTATCTTTCGTTACTTTAGTTTCATATAAATTCAGCTCCTACAGTTGCTACCTTACACATGGAAGATCTATATTATAAAATTTATATGATGCATTTACTTTTCTTTTTGATCTATCCCGTGAGCATTCCATTCATACTCTTCTTCATTAAGCTACGCTGACAGTTTATTTTGCAGGATCCAGAAGAAAATCCTCTGTATGCGTACCTATTCTTGTGTGCATATGTTGACACACGTTGAGGGATGCAAATCCATAGGATTGTTTCTATCAGGGGTAAATGGTTCACGAACAACATAAATTTTTGTGCTCTTTATTACGGAAGGAAAAGCTCTCCCTGCAGCATTGGAATGTTATTTTATGCTCTCCATATACGGGTTGCAGATTTCCGTTGCAACTTGGACCTCCAGCCTCGGGGAAAACAACATTTCTGCAAGCACTGTCAGGGAAGCTTGATAAAATATTACAGGGTATGTACCTGTCTCTATCTCTCTATACTTCTGTATACGTTAATAGTGCGGTTCATGCGATTGGATATCAAATTTTTTGTTTTTAGCTGTTAGGACTTTATTTTATTTTTTAGTTACGTTATCCACCTGATTGTTCTTCGGTGTTTTATGGGGATTTTTTTTTTCTTTCATTTTGACAAGAATTTTATGCGGATCTTGCTGTCGTCTTTTTAAGTGACTAATGGATGAGACATCGGGTATTCATAGTCCGTATATATCAAGAGATATGGGTTTGTTTTTGGATGTGAATAGTAATGCATAATAGGTTATGCATCTATAAAATTTGTTGCATTACTTGTTATGCATTCTCGAAATTGGTTGCATAACACGTTCTGCAGTTTTTTTTTTTTTTTTTTTTGCATAACTTGTCATGCAGTCCAGAAAATGGTTGCATAACACGTTATGTAGCTACTTTTTTTTTTAGTATTGAAACCAACAAAAAATAAGGCTGCATAACTTGTCATGCACCTACAATAATATCTACATAACATGTTATGAAGTCGTGAAAATGGATACGTAAGATGATATGCATCCAAAATACGGTTGCATAATGTATTATTTATCGAGAAAATTGTTGCATAATCTTTTATGCATCGAGAAAATGGATGCATAACCTGATATGCATTATTTAAATATGGCTGCACAACGCACTATGCATCATTTTTTTCTGTACGAACTAAAATCAACCAAAACAATGGCTACATAACTTGTTATAGATGCATAACTTGTTATGCAGTCGAAAAAATGATTGCATAATTCGTTATGCGTCTACATAATGTGTTATGCATCTTTTTTGGAGGCTGCATAATGAATATGCAGTCAGTTTTCGAAAAATTTCCCTAAAACGATTATCACCACCGATTTTTTCGTGAAAAACAAAAATTTGATATTGTTGTTTGTACTCATTGCGTAGCTCTCTTTAAAAGATTTCCAACGATATAAAATTTGTAAATTTCCAAGGCGCGGATTTTTAGATATGTTATATCCAAGTTGGGTTGCTAATTATACCCCTGATGCATAACACGTCATGCTGACATTTTTAATAATTTCATATAATTATGGGTGTCACGGTACCCAAAATTAATTGTGGGCCTGATAATGAGAATATTATTTTTTTTGGGTCTCCCCCTAATTTTCCCAAACTTAAAATACTGTAGGTCATTCTGAAGTAATTTGCAACACCCCTTATCTACGTGTTTTTCTTAATGGCCAAAGTGTCCTTTCTATTATGATATTATGATGTAGAGAAGTGACAAAAAGTAGAGGGAAAAAGAGAAGAAAGAATTCCATTCATGTGTGTAAACTACAAGAGGTTAGGCATAGTCCTACGGTGTGCTAATTTAGCGGTTAGATTAGCAGTTCTTGTCAGCTAGGACAACCTCTTAAGTCTTATGGTGGTTCTAATCTGGCATTATAGTCGCTGAATAAAACAGCGCTGGGAGCTGAACAATACTGCACAAAATAAAAATCTGCTTTCGCTGAATAAAACAGCGCTTGACCAGTCAACTAGGTGGACTTTACTATTTCATTCAACGCCCAGCATTGAACCATTCGGCGCTGACAAAATTGGGTTATCTTCATAGAAGAACGGCCTTCCTCCATTTCTTCCTCATCCTTTCTTTCTCTCCCAAACCTAACGGAAATGCATGTTCTCAATCCGTGAAAGTTAGAGATTTTTTTTCTCAATTCCTTCCACGGATTTGTTTTACATCAAATTTGTGATCGTTTGAGAGTATTTTCGGTCGACTTTGTCCACGAAATTGATTGAGGTAAGAATTTAAAATTTTAGGTTTTCTTTTTTTCTTTTTTATTTTTGATTATCATGAAATTTTGATGAAATTGATGAATGATATGTGCTACAATGCATGATTGAAATTGATGTTTAAATGATATGTGATTGAAATTTGGGGTTTAATTTGATTATTTGTGATGAAAAAAAATATGAAATTTTGATTGTTTGTGATGAAAATGAATGATAATTTGTTTGATTAGTTTGTAAGTAAATTTGTATGATTATTTGTGATGAAAATTTGTATGAAATTTAGTTAGTCTTGTGATTGATATTTTTTTCATGTTTGTTATTGATATGATAGTAGTATGAGTATGGAGGATTTGCTAGATCGTTTGGATATAGTATTGTCAAATAATATTGATAAACATGTATCTCAAGATGTTACGAGAGGTCCTCGCAATGTAAATTTTAGAAGTAGCTTGAAAGAGACTGAAGCATTTTATAAGATTGTGGTGCAAAATAATCCGGCAGCACAACGATATTGTGATAATTGTGGGGTTTTTTCTGTTTTCGGGTTTGATTTTGCCAATGGGTATAGAGGCTTAGTTTAACCCATAGTTGAGAGATGATGGAAAAAAAAACAAGAGCGTTCATTTTTAGGAGTTTGAAATTGGCATCCTTCCTTTAGATTGGTACATTTTAACGGAAATTCCCACTGGTAAACCTAGTAAACGACCAGTAGTTATGCCGCTGCTGGATAGTGATCTAATATTTCCTAATCTAGACGATTTATATCTTTTGGATATCAAAAATCATGGTGCATGGAACTCTAAGACTAATTCAATATCCTTGGATATCTTGAAAAGCTACATTAAAAGTAGAGAAAACCAGGACAATATTGGATAGGCAGAGACATTAACATGAGCATTCTTTCTTTGGTATTATGGTCATTTTATTCATGCTGAATCTAGTGGAAGAGTAGATAAACGTTAGGTTCTATTGTTGAATAATTTATATACAGTTGGGGAATATGATTGGGGGATAGCTTTGAGGTAATACGTATAAATTTCTTGATGAATGGTCAACCAACGTTAAGGATTTATCTGGCATGGTTATGGTAGTTGAGTATTGGAACTATTATTACTACCACAACATGCAACCCTTGCTTTGTCAGACACCGGGAGGACATTATGATGTTTCCCCAAAGATTTATCTCTTCAAGAAGACTAACATTATATCAAGGAAGATAGGACATGGAGGAGTCCAAAAGGGTACGAGGAAACACTCAGTAAAAAGTGCAAGAGAATATATTAACACTGGAACAAGTGCATCATGTATTTGGCAACCATGAATATATAGTGAGTTTTCTGTGGGAGACCATTATGACTACACACTACAGTTATCCATAAGGAGAGTTGTGTTTTTTGACCTGGATAAAAAAACAAGAGTTAGTTGTTACTTGGCTAAGAGATTCCAAAGGCAGATAGCAGGGGAGATTGTAGTCCCAAAAAATCCTCCAAATTTGCAATCAGTTATGGACAGAGGGATTGGACCTTATCTCACTGAGTCATACCATACATAGAACGTCTATGAGATAACATTGGGTAGCATAGCTGTTCCTCGCCATTTGTTTCCTAATCATCCTCCTCCTAACATGATGTCGCAGACATAAACTTATGGCACACAGAATGAGCCCTTGCCATAGACTCACAGCTGTCGAAGATAGATTTCACTTTACCATTTTCCAATGAAGTCGGCGTAGAACATATAGTACCAGTTCCAAGGGTTTGTTGTCCGTATAACTTTTCCCATATGGGTTTGACATTTTCATTTTAGGTTATCTAGAATATTTAACTAAATCTCTATATTTTATACTTGTAGGAGGATTTTATAGGTTTATGGAACAACAATGTTCATTCGATCTTGGAGCTTGTCAAGTCATATGAAATGATACATACCAAAGATCTACAACTTCATGTTCCTCATATGACAAATCTTATTCTTCTTCTTCAATACCATCTATCTTTTACCAACAACCAAACAATCCAGAAGACCTTTCAGTGCGTGGTACATATACACATTGGCCTTCAAACAATCCAAAAGATTATTACCATTCTAGGAGTGAAGATGGAGCTACTACATCACGAGATCAACAACAACATCACCAAAGAAATGAAGTTACCGATGCGTTGTTAGATGAAAGCGATCCGAACATTGTTTATGATACTCAATACACCCAACAACCCCGTCATTTCTTTTGATTGAAGCACTTGTAGTGTTTATGAAAACATATGGAGTGTTATTTCTTTTTTATGGAGTGTTATATTTATGGTGTGTTTTAAGTGCTATTTTTTTTATGGAGTGTTATTTTTTTATGCCATGTTGTAACTCATTTTTATTTAATAGAGTGTTATATTTTTATGGCGTGTTTTAAGTGTTTTTTTTTTATGAAGTGTTATAAAAGATTTTTGTTTTCGTTGTATTAGGTACATTATGCAGGGATCTTTGAGAAGAATTTTGGTCGGCCTTCCAGATGATGAAGATGATACTGAGACAAGGAATACACCAACCCATCCCGAATGTAGTCAAGACCCGCCAGAGGGTGCACAAAAAACGTGTAGATGCCGATGCTCGTATGATGCAACAATACTTCAACTTTAATTGTATGTATGAGCCAAATAAATTCAAAGGTCGGTCCCCTATTTCTAAGAATTTTAGAGCAAGTTTGTGATTATGACCATAATTATCGCCTAAAAACCGATGCTTACGGTATTCCTGGTCATACCCCATATATGAAAATGGTTGTCGTCATGAATCATTTGCCAAAGGTATTGCACTTGATTCCTTGGATGATTACACACAAATGGGAGAAAACACTATCTACTATTATGCTATAAATTTTAAGGATGCAATCATCTGGATTTATAATGGTCGATACATGCATCAGCCTATCGCTCAAGTTACATAAAGGATTTTGGAAGAAAATGAAGCTCGAGGATTTCCTAGGATGCTTGGTAGCGTCGATTGTTTTTACTGGCATGAAAATCATGTCCAATGGATCAAGCAGGATCCCACGTGGGCTATAATTCAGTCCCTCGGTTGTTTTGCAGGCGGTAGATTCATATGATAGATAGATTTTTGGCATTCCTATTTTGGGTTGAGTAGGCAGAATCAAAATTCTCCATTAGCATTACCATTGATTATCACAGATTCTTAAAGAACTTGTTTTCTAAAATTGTTGCGTGTTTGAGACGTTTCTAAAGGACTCGTGTCACGAATTTTACAAAAAATTCTCACCAAGTCATTATCTTCGGAAATTGATAATCCAACCAATTCGGCCATGCTTGAATTGAGAATTTAGGAGAAGAAGAAAAAGTGAAACTTCACAAGTTTGGGGTGGGGATGTTGAGTTCATGTGTTGAGTTTAAATAAAGGAAGAAGAAATTGTCTAATTTTATTATCCATTAGACAAGCGCTAAACCAAACGCGCTTTGCCTCACAACCGTAAGATGAGAAAATAACCGTTATTTTCAACGGAAGAAAATGTTGCACTGTACCATTCTGCGCTGGAGTGCTGAACCATTGTGCGTTGGCTAATTTCAGCCATCATATAAAAAAACCCGTTAAATCTCAATGGTTCTGATTTACTAGACGTTTGAAATATCAACAACTATATTTTCAGGCAACCCTTTAAATAGAGAACTACTTCTCCTTCATCCCTCACACCAAAATCAATTGATTCTCTTCTTCATTGATTTTCTTATTTTTCTTCACCTAATACAATTTTGTTCATACAAGATGTGGCACACTTTTTTACAAAATAGGATGAGGCACTAATTTTAGATTGGATTATAGCAAGCAACGATCCGATTAGAGGAAAAGATAAAAACAAATTCACAATTTTGGGGGAAGATTATGGAAGAGTTCATAAAAATAAACCCTAAAGCTAACAAGAGGGACAAAAAGGCATTGTAATCAAGGTGTAACACGTTGGTATCCGAAGTGAGAAGATATATTTGACACGTTAGACCCTACTTCCGAAACAGACCTACGGGATTGACAGTCCAGGATTATGTAAGTACTTGATTTTTATTTTATTTTTGATATTTTTCTTCTTCCATTTTGGTCACTTTCTTTCTTTATTTTATTTTTATTTTTTTTATTTCTTTCTTTATCTAAATTTTCCCAGTATCATTATGGAAAACTGAATTATGAAGCAGAATTTAAGAGACCTTAGAAACATGAATCGGTTTTCAAGCTCCTGAAGACCTATCAACCAGACTACAATCCAGATGTGAATAATGATGATGGACCTACTCAACACACTCAACCTATTCAAGATAGTCAATTTACTCAATAAAATGAAGCTGTTCTTATGCTCCAATAACTGTGGATGAAGATTTGGAGGATATGGCAATGTTTGGTAGCTCATCATCTACTCCTGGTTCTGAAACCTCAGACATATCTCGTAAAAGACGTTATTTCGAACAAATAGATGATGTTAGAGGTGCAGGGAGAGATAATTCAAAAAAAAAAAAAAGGCTCGTGAGGCTAAAGCATCGCAGAGAGCAGATGACAAAATGGATAAGCTCATCGAACTTCTTGAAAAATCGCAAGTACAAAGAGTTTCAAAGTATGAAACAGAGGAAGCATACCTTAAGATTCAATGGAAAACTCTTGTTATAGCATAGCTCGGTTGAACCCACCAATCGTTGGTATGTCAAGTTTGGTTGTCATATTTTAGTAAATCAAAACTCATCTAAGAGTCGTTTGATTATGTACTAGAGACAACTTCGTATAGGTTAGACTAGAAAGTCTAGGATTATGAGACATACAAGTATTACTCGAAGACCTGAAGAATGTGAAGAAGTAACAAGCTACAACGACAACATCATCCTTCCTCTTGAGGTTAGTAATATTGACTTGAACTTTTTCATTCCTAACATATCTTTCAAGTCGTGCTATATTGAAAACATAAATGTGAAGCTATGAATTATTATCATACTCTAGTAGTGAGACATGATCACATGATAATAGTGTTAAGGAATTATAATAAGAAGTATAACACTTATCTTTTGAACTTCGTATACATGACATCGACATAATCGTATGAATGTTATTGTGATTATGTGTATGGGTGAAGGTGAAGATTTCATCCTAGGAAACAATGTTCACAGGAAGTACATTCATGAACTTGTTTTATGAATCAAAAGGGAAATCACTAGGCTTATTGGTATTGTTATTCATTGCATATTTTTGTATTACCAATATGTGTGATTTAGTAGAACCGATCATAACTTGTTTTGTATCTTAGTATAACTAATCACAGTGCCTAACTTATGAGTTGGTATGACTGGTTTTTATTAATAGCTGGTGCCTAACTAATCACAGTATCTTAGTTACATGGCTTGATAGCTGGTGACTTACACAGGGAATGATGGAGGAAACAGAAATGTTGCTGCTACAGACAATGACGAGTTCGGCGAGAAATGGCTAGCTGCAGTTTCAGGTGGTTTTTTTTAATAAGCTGGATGGAATTCAGAGAAGCTACAGATTTGTGAATGTATGCATTGCAGGTGGAACTGGAAGAGGGTTATAGGTGTCTCAGTCATGAATTGGAGCTACTGTTGAGAGGATATAAGGGATTTCTGGTTCAGGTGGTGATTCAAGATACAAAATTATCTAAGATGCATGTTAGGAATTGCAGGGAAGTGACAGTTCCTGAACAAGACTGCAACAACATTACAGAAACACAGTGAGAATGGCGAGCCGGTAGTACTAGTTCCGGTTGCCGGATTTCATAATGGAAAGTGGGAATTGCAAAGTTTCACTGAATAATGAAGGGGGTTCGAGTCAGATGCAATAGTTGGCCGCTGGACATACGTGCTACGAGTCACGCTTTTGGGAACGTTTCCGTAAGGATCCAAGAATTGGTTAGATGGTTCATTTATGATGTATGGCTCTGAATTGTGAGTGTGTGAATTGCAGAGAAGGATAGTGAGTTGCTGGAAGTACATATTTGCCTGGTGATAGTTTCTAATGGCTCAGTGGACGGAGATAGTTTACCAGTGAAAAATTTCAGCACCGGTGACCGGTTTACGGTGATGACGTCATTAATCCGGCGACCCAGTTTTGGGCCCAAAATTTCCAGAGGAGATGTTTAACACAAGGGCTTGGTGGATCGATTGGAGACGGGTTTTGAGAAGACTTGACCTACTTTTGGAAAGAGTATCCTTTTGGGAATGGGAAAAACATATAAATAGAAAAGCCTTTCTCTAAACCTAGATATATCTCCATTAGGGAGAACTCCTACTTTTGTTCTAGGGTTTCACATGATAGTTCTTCTTTTCTTTCTATGATGATTTCCAAAAACACAAGTAACTAAGTTTTTATTATTGGTTAAAGATGTAGTTGGATTTTATGAATTAGTTTTCTCTCAATATTATCGCTCACTTTCTACGGTTTATAATTATTGCATGATTGATGTATTGCAATATGATTGAATGTTTGTTTAGTTGAGTCTAGAATTGATTGAACATACATCCATATCTATAGATATTTTAGGGTTCATCATCGAGCGATAACCTTGAATACGAGTAGCATGATATGATTATAGTTTGTAGTGATACATCCTTGTAATCATATGTAGAAATTGACCTTTGTCCGAATTTTCATGCGCAATGTATGATAATTGCATTGATTAGCCTATTTCTGAAACTTAATGCTCCTAGGAATTGAACTTAATTAGCGTAAGGTGTTAGGTTATTCTTTAGGTAGAATTTACATACGCAGCTCTAATGTGTGTGTTGATAAATTTAGGAAATTTACGGAGTATTCTTGCAATAAGGTATTCTAGGGCTTTTGATGATGGCGAGATTAAATACGAATTGTTTTCATACTTTCTGAAACTTGTTTACAATTGAAGATGAAACCTTTACCCAATATTTCACATCCTTGATTTACGTGCTTTATTTATTTGTTTTGCTTTTATTTTAGTTTACTTTATAAAAAATCAGAAAAATCCCCCAGTGTTTTACATAAGAAATCGAAACATATTGACAACTTAGTCCTCTCTGTGGGAATGATCCTTTCTTGCCCTTGCTATATTATCTATTTTGAGTAGTAAGAAAGTGTAATTTATTTTTGACACCTACGACAACGATCAAATTTTGGCGCCGTTGCCGGGGAGACAGCGGTTGTCACTTGTTTTTGGTTTCTTATTTTTTTTGGTTTTGTTTTTGTTTTATTTTCTGGTTTGTAACCTTGGTTTGAGAATCTTATTTCAGGTACTTGTTTCTCATGGACGGAGCATATTGGAGCAATTAATACGGCTTTCAACCTCAATAACATGACAACTATCACCCTTATGGGGAGTACAATCAAAACCAATCCTTTGGTTATGGTCAATAATCCACGTACCCTTTTAATTGTTCTCATACATTCCAACCTTCTTATGGTGGTTATGTAAGTGCGCAACCACAAAGAGGGGAAGATACTTGTGCTCCTATTCATATTTCCTCTAGTTTGGTAGATGAAATGCAATAATTTATGGTCAGCATGAAGTCAGTTTGTAGACAACCAAGCATGGAACCAGTTTCATCAACCGAATATGCTAATAGTATGTTTGGCCTAATTTCTGATCGTAGTTATAATCATTCACCCATTCAAAGGGAAGATAATTGGCCTAGCAATACTGAAGTAAGTAATTCTACTTTTTCCTTGTCGAACGAGCTTTACCAACAAATGGAACGCTATTTTCAAAATTCGGATGGATCACTCCAAGAGCTTCAAAAAGGTGTTTCCAATTTAAGACAAGGCATTGAAGAATACAAATAGGACATGCAAAATTCTGCGAAAGACCAATCTTTGGGAAGTGGTAACCAATCTTATGTTAACTATGATAGTGAAGATGATTATGAAAATACATCGCTTGAACCAATTTCTGGTGACATCCCCGAGGAGTGTACAATGGAGTCTTTTTGCTATCAAGGTGAAGTTGAAAAGGAATATTATGACACTAGTGTAGCTAACTCAAGCATTGATCTTTATAACGATCAAGAACCTATTCAAAAGGTAGAGCTTGAGGATGATGCAATGAGTGTTCTCAAAAATTTCCTTTTGGTGAGACTTGAATCCGCAGTGGAGTATGTGCCTTACAACAAAGAGGAGTGTGATGAGAATGTGACCGTTATGACCAATATTGTGGAAGACCCAACTGAACTAGCAAAGGATTGTAATGAAGATGTTGATGTCGATACTTTGGTTAAGGAAGAAACGGACGAAGAATGGTTGCAAGGTTTAATAAAGGACCATGATGTACAAGAGGTGAATAATTCACTTGAATTTTTCAAGGATGAAGAGGATTCCGTGCTACAAGAGTTTGTGCGAGGTTTGTCTAACCCTTTGCATATTGATTCTTCTCCTTTACCTCTTATTGGTTTGAATGTATGTGCTTCAAAAACATTGTTTCTCGATATCCGCCATTATAAACATTAGATTCTCATACTATGCAGGTTTGTGAACAAGACACCGTGGAAGTACCCGACTCCTATATTCTGTATGCACTTCCAAGTGTGGACAAGAATAAGTGTGGGGGAAACTTTTATCGGTTAATCGCTTCATTTCTGTTTTATATTACTAATATTTGTGTGAATCTAGTGTTTTCAAAACATGTGCTATGGGTGGATCCCCAACTTTTCAGATTATTGGTGTATGGGGAATTCTCCTTGCAAGTCGGGCTGACGACTTTAAACCAAGCGCTAAATGGGAGGCAACCCACTGGTTTTGTGTATCTATCCCTATCTTTTTATTTATTTTTCTCAAGTCTTTTATCTTTATTTTCTTATTTTGGATATTTGCATATCAAAACTCCAACTTTTAGAGATTTTTGAACAATTTAGAATAAACACTAGCCTTTCTAAGTAGATGGAATTTTTTTTTAACGATGAGGTGTATATATTGGCTGAGTTGGGATTCGATACCAACTAAATAGATTATTTAGTGTTTATCCTCTATTGTTCAGAAATAGCTATGAGTTGGACTATCCGTTTTTTTTTATGCATTTTATTTTCTTATTGTGTATATATGTCATGTTCTGAATTTCCCATCTTGAACTTTACTTTGAATGACTAGATTTTACATTGAGGACAATGTAAAGTTTAAGTGTGGGGGAGTGTTCTCATATAGAGTTTTTAGTCTTGTTAGTTTTCCTTTGTGTTCATAGAAGAAAAAAAATAGAATTTTTTTTTGCTTTATGAACTCCGAAACCTAGAAGTATGTGCCTTTAGGATGACACTATCAATCTAAATGGATGGAACCATCTTGGATGGAGGAGTTGAGGAACCTATTAACTAAAAAGACAGAATTTTTCGAGTATTACAAATAATATGATAGTTATTACCATATCTCGGAATATCACCATATCACATTCTATTTTTATTTTTCCATATTTATCTATTGTTTCTCTAAGTGACTTGGTGGTCACTAAACATCGAATTGTTATTACTGCTAGGATGAAATAGAGTGATTGAGTTGCTAAAAAAAACCGACCAATTAGACCAATCGGAATAAAAATGACACTTGGATAGAAATATGTGTGTGTTCTCCCTGTCTCCGTCGCCTAAACAAGCGTGAAATGCAGGATCCAAGGGAACTATCATGTAATCTGCTGACAAGAATCATGCGCTTGGATCCAAAAGATCTAATCATGTTGTCTCAAAAAAAAAAAGCGAAAAAAAAAAGTGAAAAGTGAAAAATAAAAAATATTATTATTGTTTAGTAAAGTCTACTCCTGGTTCCCTTGTATATGCCAGTTGAGTTGATGTAGAATTAAGATTGTTGACCACTGGTTCCCTTGTATATGCCAGTGTGTTGACACTAGAATTTATACCAGTAGCTCAATCCAATATGATGCATAGGTTCATCTTGGCGGTGACCTTCAGACAGATATGGGAAACACCATTCACTTAGTCAATATTCGCAAACATCTATCTCTATATCCATCTTCTTAATATTTTCATTGTGATTGTGGTTAGTTAGATTCCGAGTATTATGGTTTGTTCAGCTTTCTGAGTAGAGCTTAATTTACATATATATTAATTTGGATTTGCATCTGGGTACCTCCTCCAATATCCATTTTGGATTCGTTCATAGATTTGTCAGAGGTAGCTGGAGTTGGAAATATAGGTGTTGTAGGTAGACCTCTTGTAAACCTTCACGAGACTAAAAATCATCCACTAGGGACACCTAGGGGTTTAAAGGCTTTGTAGTACCAGAATATCGCCACAACGATATTCTCATGATAAGAACAACGCTTTCACGAGAAGGTCAAATATTCCTATAAGTATAAATGACATTATTCACGAGAGTGTCGTGAGGATTCTTCAGCAACATTTGGCGAGCGTCACGGGGAAGCATGATAATAGTTGGAGATTGAAGAGACATGTTATGAGAGTGTTGTTTCACGAGGATTACAAAAGTTGGCGAAGATTAATATTGCAAATACCACGATGAGATCGCAGAATATATCCGAAAGAAGGGGAAAACTTAGCTGTCACCCACTATGTAATTTCCTATATAAAGGGTTCAAGTAAGTCCAGATGAGGATGATGTATTTTTTAGAGTTGAGAATATCTTGAGGAGAGAGAAACTCCAGAAAAGAAAGTTGTAATTTTGAGTTTGAATATTTTCTGTAAACATTTCTGAGATCTAAATAATAAAAGTGTCGTTTAATTCTTTAATCTTCAACTAGTTTCACTTAGATTTTTATAGGATCTTAATAGGGGTGTAGTGTGGGAAATCCTTCTACTACAGGCTTGTTATTTATGCTAAAATTAACCGTAATCTCGACCAGACGGAGTTGTATGTATGTTTTTATTTTGTTTGATTTGCTCGAGGACTAGCAAAGTCTAAGTGTGGGGGAATTTGATAAGTGTCTAAAACACCATGAATTTTATCTATAATTTATGCTTTCTTTGATATGTTTTCTTGTGAATTATGTATTATTACGTTTGTTTTCAGTCTTATAGGTGTTTTGGAGTCATGTGAACAAAAGAAGAAGAAATAGGCGCAGAAAGGCAAAAAGACCAGTCGGAGTCCAAGGGGGTTGCCTACCTAGGCTAACCATTATCTAAACAGTAGGGGTGTCAATGTCATTTTTCATTATTACCACCCCCTAACTTCAAGAGAAGTTCTTCTCTTTACTAGTATCTGAAACCAACTCGAGGGGAATGAAGTGCGGCTGCTGAGGAGGAACAATGAACACAGAAATTTAGAGAAGAGAGAAAAAGGAGGCGCTGCTGATGGCTGCTATATATCGAGAATGGAATAAGAAATAGGTAATTGAGAGTCTCAAGGAAGGATTGAGGAGGAGAATTTCAAGTTCTGGTGCTGCTTCTGTTACACCAAGAGGAAGTGAAAAGAAAGAAATCAAAGAAGATTTGATGGAAGAATTTTAAGAAGAAATCGACGGTTAGTGGAGAATATTGGAGTTGGGTATTACTCGAATTAGGATTTAAACCCCAGTATTCATAGTATGATCTCAAGGGTTGGTGGTATTATTATTGGTGAACTTAAATCAGGGTTCTGATGTTGGAGAAGTGGAATTGAAGTTGTGATGAACTGAGATGAATTCAATGAATGAATGTTAATTCTCTAGATGAATGCTAGGTTGGGAATAGCAGTGGTGGTTAGGAATGAGGTGATATGAACTGGAAGAAGTTGTAGCTTTGAATCTTTGATTGGTTGAGTTACAAGGATTTTGTGGAAAAGATGCAAGTGCTAGTGGAGAAGTTGTGATGATGGAAAGTCAAAGATGGACTTAGTGCAATGGCTAGTGTTGTTGGTATATGAAATCAAAGAAATTGAGTTGGATTTGGGGGTTATGTGAAGCTCAAGGAGATTGCAGGTGAGATTATGGACCTGTTAAGGTTGCTGCCATGGGTTGCCTTGCAGGATTGTTGCAGTTGCAGCATTGGTGGTGACTGAGCTAACTGTATTACAGGTGGTTATGTTTTGAATTTGGTAGGATTCACTGAGATTGGAAAGAGCTACAGAATGAAGATGAGTTTAAGTATGAATCTGTCGATTACGAATAGATGCAGTTGTAATGGAAATGAAGTGAAGGCTTGAAGATAACGATTCTGAGATTGTGATGGGTATTATGGAATGGATGTGTGTAAGAAGAGGCTGGTTGCAGCTGTTATAGAAGCTGCAGAAAATGGGTGAACTACAAAAGATGAAGGCAAGGATGGAGTTGAACTGAAATGAACAGGTGATGTTGGTTGTGTTTGCAATGGATCGATGGGGTTTTTCTCAGAGTTTGATGGCAGAGAAGATGGCACTATGGATGTGTATGCACAGGTTGAGACTATCAGGAGGCTGTAGAAGGCAAGGAATTGAGCAGCTATGAGACTGAATGGAATGCAGCTGTAATTCAGGGACCGTGGAATGTCCAAACTGGAACTGCATGAATGAAGTGCAGTTACAAGTAATGATGTGCCAGTGATAGAATTGCAGGTGACGGTAATGCAAGGGAAGTCATAGTGATGCTGAGAAGAGTTGCAAGAGAAACCTGTATCACAGGGAGCAGTAAAGTTGGAAGCACTGGAATTGCTGGAATGAAACCACGGGAGATGATTGTTGCTGTGATCTAATGGGTTCGAGGCACTGGTGGTGATTCGGAATGATATAGTGGATGATGCTGCAGTTAAGAAGCAAGTGGTAAAGCTGAATGAATTACACAATAGATGTATGTTTAGGATGATGATTGAATTACAGGTGAGAGTATGGAGTTGTAATGATGCTGAGGAGTTAAGACTGAGGTTGAAGTTACATGGGTTGATAGCTGGTGAGTTACACAAGAAATGATAGAGGAAGCAGAAATGTTGCTGCTACAGACAATGGCGAGTTATGCGAGAAATGGTTAGATGCAGTTTTGGGTGGTTTTGGTTAATAAGCTGGATGGAATTCAGAGAAGCTACATATTTGTGAATGTATGCATTGCAGGTGGAACTAGAAGAGGGTTATAGGTGTCGCAGTCATGAATTGGAGCTACTGTTGAGAGGATAGAAGGGATTTCTGGTTCAGGTGGTGATTCAAGCAACAAAATTAGCTTAGATGCATGTTAGGAATTGCAGGGAAGTGACAGTGCCTGAACAAGACTGCAACAATAGTACAGAAACACAGTGAGAATGGAGAGACGGTAATACTAGTTCCGGTTGCCAGATTTCGGAATGGAAAGTGAGAATTGCAAAGTTTCACTGAATAATGAAGGGGGTTCGAGTCAGATGCAATAGTTGGACGCTGGACATACGAGTCACGCTTTTGGGGACGTTTCCGCAAGAATCCAAGAATTGGTTAGATGGTTCATTTATGATGTATGGCTATGAATTGTGAGTGTATGAACTGCAGAGAAGGATAGTGAGTTTCTGGAAGTACATATTTTCCTGGTGACAGTTTCTAATGGCTCAGTTGCTAGAGATAGTTTTCCGGTGACAAATTCCGGCATCGATGAGCAGATTCCGGTGATGATGTCAGAAATCCGGCGACCCATTTTTGGACCCAAAATTTCCAGAGGAGATGTTTAACACATGGGCTTGGTGGATCGATTGGAGACGGGTTTTGAGAAGACTTGACCTACTTTTGGAAAGAGTTTCCTTTTGGGAATGAGAAAAACATATAAATAGAAAAGTCTTTCTCTAAACCTAGATATATCTCCATTAGGGAGAACTCCTACTTTTGTTCTAGGGTTTCACATGATAGTTCTTCTTTGCTTTCTATGATGATTTCCAAAAACACAAGTAACTAAGTTTTTATTATTGGTTAAAGATGTAGTTGGATTTTAAAAACAAGTTATGGATTTTATGAATTAGTTTTCTCTCAATATTATCGCTCACTTTCTACGGTTTATAATAATTGCATGATTGATGTATTGCAATATGATTGAATATTTATTTAGTTGAGTCTAGAATTGATTGAACATACATCCATATCTATATCTATTTTAGGGTTCATCATCGAGCGATAACCTTGAATACGAGTAGCATGATATGATTATAGTTTGTAGTGATACATCCTTGTAATCATATATATGTAGAAATTGACCTTTGTCCGAATTGTCTTGCGCAATGTATGATAATTGCATTGATTAGCCTATTTCTGAAACTTAATGCTCCTAGGAATTGAACTTAATTAGCGCAAGGCGTTAGGTTATTCTTTAGGTAGAATTCACATACGCAGCTTTAATGTGTGTATTGATAAATTTAGGAAATTGACGGAGTATTGTTGCAATAAGGTATTCTAGGGCTTTTGATGATAGCGAGATTAAATACGAATTCTTTTCATACTTTCAAAAACTTGTTTACAATTGAAGATGAAACCTTTACCCAATATTTCACATCCTTGATTTGCGTGCTTTATTTCTTTGTTTTGCTTTTATTTTAGTTTACTTTATAAAAATCAGAAAAATCCCCCAGTGTTTTACATAAGAAACCGAAACATATTGACAACTTAGTCCTCTTTGTGGGAACGATCCTTTCTAGCCCTTGCTATATTATCTATTTTGAGTAGTAAGAAAGTGTAATTTATTTTTGACGCCTACGACAGCGATCAACTTCAAACCCTTACTTCTGATTGGGAAAACATCGAATGGATGGCAACGATACTTTTCAAGAGTTTCATATTAAACTCTCTGTGATAGTTAATGCTTGTTTCTCTCTTGTAAAAACTATTTCTGAAAAGGATATAGTGTGCAAAATTCTCAAATCGTTGCCATCTAGATACGAATCTAAGAAACATGTAATCATTGAAGCTAACGATCTTTCATCCTTATCAAGAAGTTCTCTTGTAAGAAAACTAAAGATATTCAATCTGGAGTACTTGTCAAAATGAAAAGACAATGTGGCCTATAAAGCCATTAAAAATCCACCGCCTCAATGTACGGAAGACTCCCAAGATCAGGTAGATCTAAATGATGAAGATGAGACTGAACTAAATCATTATTTGTCTCTTATTACTCAATGATTCAAGAAATTATTGAGACACCAAAAAAGAGAATATGCTGTGTTGAAAAGAAATCATATTTCTACACATAAAAGTGAAGATACTTGGGATGACGATGACATTATTCCTTAATGCTACAAATGTAGAGGCTTTGGTTATATTTCTCCAGATTTTCCAACTAAGGATATACAGTGGAAGAGAAATGCATATACTTCCACACTTGTTAATTCCCTTGACGAGGATAATCTGGAGTGTATGATAGACCATGTTACAACCATTGAATAAGTCTATGACTCTGAAATACTTTCAATAATAGATACCCAAGAAAAGTTCACTCCTAAAATTTTCATACAAGGATTTCCTTATAAAGATAAAAGAACTCAGTTTCTTGAATCTGAAATTAATAGAATAAAATCATCGCTTGATAAAATAAGACTAAGTTATTTGAATGATAAAGTAAAACTTAACAAGCTTCTCATGAAAATCGAAGTCTCTCAATGTTCCTAGAAAGAACAAGTATCTAAACTCATCCATGACATCAAATGTTGTCAAGATGAAATCAGAAAGTTAAAAGTAGAGAATTTGAAATTGAGAGATAAACTTATCTGCTCTGGCAAATCAACATTTGATATGAATATATCAAAAGACAAGAAAGCAAGGTCAAAAAAATCTATCAAACCTAAGGCTTGTAACCAGAATACTTCTGGGGCTTGTTTCCGATGCAAACAATGGGTGCACTATCAAAAACAATGCACTGGTGTCACATAGGGAGAGAAACTATATCAATCAAAAAACCAAGATCTAAATCTAGATCAAAAATCACTTCATAAAATCAATGTAAAAAATTGAATAATGTGATTTTTAGACATCAAGATCTAGCCTCAAAATTGAGAAACGAACCTAATAGTTCAAACATAAAAGATTCTCAAATATGTAAGTATGTTGCAACCTCTAAGGGAGGAATATTCAACAATTAAAAATTGATAACCTAACTAGTTATCATGAATCCTTACTTGTTACCCTCAAAAAGTAAACAATAAAGATATGTATGTAAATATTTTAATAAAAATATTTCTAAAATAAATTTTCGGCTAAGGGATTAAATGAAATAATATTCTCAAAGATTGTGAGAAAAAGTTCTCTTATTTATATTTATAAGAGAAAGAATTCATATTTCATTTTAGAGATCTGACAGAATGTCTACCTCTAGCTGTAACTCTCACAAAGCTGAAAAAGTCTAGACTATATTGTTTCCTAACAAGAAACTTCGTCTTGAATCTTCAGATGGTGATTGAGATTCATCTCCAGAGCTTCATCAAAATGTTCCTAATGAAGAAATCACATCTCTTAATGATAATATTCTCAAGGATCTTTCACTAAAATTAGATCTAATCTTATGTGAAGTAAGGAACATGGAAAAGGATTTGCGAAAGAAAGTAAAGGAAGTAAAGGAAAATGTTATTAGTCTTGAATCAAGATTAGTAATCATAGAAGATGATTAGAATCCTGTGAAATCTTCGGATCCAACTTCAGAGAAAACACTAAAGGAATAAATTAATGTCTTGCAATCCAAAAAAAAAATAGACATCAGTTTTTTATTTATTGTATAAGGTATATTTTTGAATAAAACTATCAATTATTATGAATAAAATTATTATTTTATAATTTTTATTGTGATAGTTTACAATTACATATCCTGTGCTTGAATGTCTATATTATTGCTCTATGTTTATGGGATATCTGATTTCGGTTTTCATAACCTTAATGTTCGATCTCATATGATGTGAACCCTTATGGTTTGTGTGACTTTTTGAATTAGCAGGATTAAGTTCTAGCCCAAGTTGGTAGGCTTTATCAAAGGATCATAAGGTGTTCCAATTGAAACTCATGTGTAACAAGTCACAATGTGTTGAATCAATTTGTGTTTATCATAAACATATGTGTTTCGAGTTTTCATCTTTTTCTATTGGCACACATTAGTTAAAACCAATTCAACCTTTCTCTGGTAAAGGTTTCTCTTTGTTGTTGTTCTTTTGTCCTTACGAGAGGATGAAAACATATTGGGGGAGAGTTCTAACTTGAACTTCCGCTTAATGATATATCTTTCTGTGGAGAAGAGGATGAGGAATCTGAGGTAACAGATTTCTTAGTTAATCATTTTCCTGTTTAAGAAAATCCTGCTTATATTGCATATATTTTGATATAAGCTACAACGATGAAATATAAGCAGGATTTTCTATTGATTTAATTGACTAATAGTTGTTGAACTTTGATTGCACCTAGTTTGTTTATTCTTGAGAATTTTCTCTTCTGATATAAGATTCACTCAAACTAGATCGAAGTGTTTATGGGGATCTTTAGAACTGTTTGTAGATCTAAAGACATCTTGTGATAATCCATTGTTGTGTGTGATTGGTCACAAAAGATTCAAGTGGTGTTGTGCGAGATTATTTGAAGATTAAAGAAGATTTGAAGACGAAGAAGATTTCTGATTGGTTTCTCATATCTTTGTGTAGCACAAACCTTGATCGGTTGGGATCCAACTGGAATCAGATTTATTCGATTGATTAGTTGCGTGAGATCGGTAACACCTAATAGTTCCCTTGAGTTCTATTTTGATTGTTACAAATTCGAATCTTATTACTTAGGTAATAGAGATTATATTGATCTTACCAGGAAAACGAGTTTATTAGTTTAAACAGAAGGTCCTTTGCATATGAATTGAGATATCTTTATCTGAAAAGAATCAATAGAGTTGTTACCAAAAAGATTTGTTGTTCCTTTACTGTTTGGAATATGATCCAAGGGAATTATTCCAGTGCGTGCACTTATTGAATATCGGAAGCGCAGGGATACTAAAGAAACTAAGTGAAATAGGTTTAGTTGCTTGATCTCAATTATACGAAGTTTGGTTTAGATTTTGTATAACGGCTTAATTATGAGAGTATTCAATTCTGGACTTGGTGATAGGTGTAGAATACACCGTATTTACTATCTATAGAGTTTATGCTTTCTTTGTTATTTTTCTTGTAAATTATGTATTTTACACGTGTTTTTGAGTTATTAGGTACTTTGGAGTTGCACAGAGGAAAAGAAGAAGAAATCACCAAATTTGAGAAAAAAGAGCAAAAATGTCATTTCATGGGCGAGCACTATGTGGAGCCCAGTCAAGGTTAAGGGGCAACTATATTTGGAGAAGTACTAGACACATACCAGCTGCGGTTAAGGGGTTTCCACTCAGGATGTCCCTTATCTAATGAGTGGGGTGGTCCCTATCTTGGGGTGTCCGCATCCATTAGCACTGTGGGTGCAAATATCCATCCCCACATAAAACCTAATTGGGATCGACTTTGTAAGACACATTCATTTCATTCTTCCCATTTGGTGAAATTGAGAAAGAGAAATAGAGGCGCATCCAGGCATATGGAGGAAATCGAGATCGAGATCGAGGGCATGAGAAGAACACAGAGAAGAAATCTCGGGTTATGATGAATTGGGTGTTGATGATTTTATTGATTTCACGGGGTTCGGTATGTAGAGAAATAAGAGAAGAATTTGAGATGAATTTCTATATCTCAGAAGATGGAGTTCGAATAGAAAAAGGGGATCTGTGGGTATCATTTGAAACCAAAAGCAGATGGAAGAATTGTTTGTTGTGGCTGAGACGAAAAGTAAAGAAGAAGGGATCGGTGGTACAATTATTGTGATGGGTTAATGGTTGAATTGAATTCAGGGGTTTGTGGTTGTGTATCTGAGATGGTAAAGATGGTGGCGCTGAATAACAAATTGATGAAGAATAGATGGATTTATGGAATTGAATTACAGGGAGAAGAATGGTGGTGGTCTTGAGGTTTTAATAGTTCGATTGTATACGGAAATACAAGCTAAGTTTGAGTTGTTGTTGGTGCTATGAAGAAATTCAGAGAATAAGAAAAATGGGTTTTGCTGTGAATCGAAGTAGGATCGAAATGGGTTATTAGGTGATGTTGGTCTGTGCTACTGCTGTTGTTTGTGGCAATCGATCTGAGAATGGGGTTGTGAGATTGTGCAGGGAGATTTGATGATTCAGAGGAGATGAGAATCGAAGGAGGAAGTAGTGTTATTGCTGCCATGGATTATCAATTGTTGTTGTGAATGAGTGATTCTGTAGATGTATCCTAGGATTGTCACAAGAGAAGACCAAAAATAGGCCTGAAATTGGCCTGGGAATACACCTGAAATAGAGGAAACTCTGTCGGATTTTCTACTCTGGCGAGTCGACTCGGTGCCGGGGATGATCGTTCCAGACGATTTCGATGACCGATCCATCCATGTGACTCAGTTGAGTAAGATGATTCAGACCAGTCAGTTGTCTAACTGACTCGGCTGCCTTCCCTTCTTTGACCCATTGACTAACAGAACACCGTCAGTTTGACCGTTACTTATGACGACACCTGAACGGAATATTCCCTATCCGGAGGAGAATCTCAGATGAACGGCAGTGATCTTGCCGGCCAACTTCCGGCAGAAAACCCTGTTTCCCGGCGACCCAAAGTTGCAGAATTTTGTGTGAGTTTTTCTCATGGGTGTGAATACTTGGGTTTGGAATTGGATGAAGAATTTGGTTTGAATTGGATAGAGAATATGGAAGATTTGAGAAAGGGTTGGACTTTGAAATTGAATTGCTAAAGGAAAGGGATTCTATTCCTTAGAAGATTTGGAGAACATTGAAGCCTATAAATAGAGAAGTTCTCTACTTTTATATAGACATCTTTTGCACACCTTTACACACACACAACACTTCTCTTTTCTTTATTCTTTGTGTGAACTCTTTAGCATGAGTATCTAATTTTTATTGACTGAGGATGAATTCCTAGTTCTTAACATGTTTTGAGTTTTGTTTCAAATCTAATTTAAATTTTCACATGATTATCGTTTGTTTTTACTAATATGAGTGTTTATGATTGATTGATAGGTTGTTTAGAGTGCACGCTAAATTGATTTGTTAATTTGATCTAAAGCTAGTGAAAGTTAGGGAATACGTAATAGTTTCTTGACTCTTTACACAAGTAGAAAACACGAGACATTGCAGAGGGATTCCGTGAAGCAATTATGTGTGAAAACAACGCTAGAAAGTGGACCAAGCGAACCGAGTCTAACTACTAGTACTAAACCTATATTCATAAATGTTAATGCGTTTGGGGAATTACATCTTGTAAGCGAACCTCAAGGTGGTTCTTTTGAATAGAATCTGATAACTAAGCGAACCTTTTACTCAGTGAAATAAGGAATTTTGAGGTTAGCTAAGCGAACCTGCTATCCTACGGTTGGTGATAATCTTTGACTAATAAAAAGTGTAAAAGAACATAACTTGAATCATTGTTTTGCAACGAAGAAGGATTCCTTGATCTAATCTAATCTCTCTTATTTTTATTTTATTTCTTTTTAATTGCTTTATTTACTTTCCTTTGCTTATAAAATCTAAAACCAAAACCCCCCCTTTTTGTGACATTATAAGACAACTAAAACGTCTTTCTCCTCATGGGAACGAACTTGACTACACTATATTACTTGTTAATTAGGTAGTAAAATATTAATTAATTTTTTTTGGTTACGATACGCATCACTTGGTCTTGGGGTTTTTCTACATTTGTGGTTTCCTTGTTAACAAAATATTGCTGTGTCTTTTACTTTTCTATTTCCGCAATTATAATTATTTATTAAAATTAAAAGTAAAATACACAAACGTTAACTCTGTATTACTTGATATGGATCCTATAGATTTTGGTTAAGTCCGAACTTATTATCAAGTAATCACACTTTGATTATTGTATTTTCTCGATCTCGTATCCATAGACGATCACACAAAGTGTGAATACCGATTTGTCGTATTGTCTCGACTTTGGGTACTCTCGCCTTTTCAACTCTACAATCTCGGCACAAACCCAACAAAGAGAAAGTGACTTGACGTTCCTATGCCAAAATTTGGATGAAGTAGCGGATTGGGAGAAACCTCTCCACATAAAATAGAAGAACGAGATTTTGTTCCGTAATGGCTTGGAACCGATCCCATAAATTAAAGTCTGAAAAAGCGAGGGTCTAAAAGCCTCACCCAATATTTCGTTTAGGCTATATATATGGACAAACTCAAATATAATTCTAAGATAATCAACTAGACATTCAGACTCAATCAATGGAAATATATCCAATAGTTATATCTCTGTTTCACAATGTAATCAACAATTAAACAGATAGAATTCCTAAGCCTGATTATTATGTGAAACAACTTGAACGGTACCAAAGACCAATGTTCAAGGGTAAATCAACTTATATCAACAACCAAAGGTTGGATAATCTAATTTATTGAACTACGCACAACCTTTGATATTTTAAACAAATATAATGCGAAAAAGAAATAACACAGACACTAGAAATTTTATTAACGAGGAAACCGTAAATGCAGAAAAACCCCGAGACCTAGTCCAGATTTGAACACCATACTGTATTAAGCAGCTACACACACTAGCCTACTCCAAGTTAACTTCGGACTGGAATATAGTTGAGCCCTATCCAATCTAACAATGATTACGGTATAGTCGCATTCCTTACGCCTCTGAATCCCAGCAGGACTCTACGCACTTGATTTCCTTAGTTGATTTCACCCAAAACTAAGAGTTTCTACGACCCAAAGTCGAAGACTTGATAAACCAATCTGTCTCACATAGAAAAGTATATTGAATAGATAAATCTGTCTCCCACAGAAATACCTATGAGTTTTGTTCCGTCTTTTAATAAATCAAGGTGAACAAGAAATAATGGATACACCGGAATTATATTCCCGAAGAACAAACTAGTAATATAAATCACCTCACAATAATCTTAATCGTATGGTAATGAAACAAGATATTGTGGAATCACAAACGATGAGACGAAGATCTTTTTGATTACTTTTTATCTTTCCTATCGAAGATTAAATCTCGAGCAAATCTTAGAGAAGATAGTACTCAATAACGATATAAAACAGCAAGATCAGAACATGCAACTATAGAGAAAATAGTTGGGTCTGGCTTCACAATCCAAATGAAGTCTTTAAGTATTTAATCTATAATGGTTTTAGAAAAACCTAGGTTAAAGGAGAATCGACTCTAGTCACAACTAGTATCACATATGAGGTGTGGGGATTAGGTTTCCTAGTTGCTAGAGTTCTCTCTTATATAGTCTTCAAATCAGGGTTCACAATCAATGTCACCTTGGTAACAAAGCATTCAATATTCACCGTTAGATGAAAACCTGATTAGACTCAAGATAATATCTTTTAACCGTTAGATTGAACTTAGCTTGTTACACACAAACAAAAAGTGACTTCCTTTAGATACGGGTAACCGTACCTAAACGTGTACACCTTGTTGGCTCAACAATAGCTAACCGAAGTTAGCCATATGCACACTTTCATATCAACCTTGTTCATCTTATTAAAACTAGTTCAAATGACTCAAATGAAACTAGTTCTAGAGTTGTTCAATTGTTTATAATATCATAGTAGTATACAAGACACAATTGAAGCAAAATAGATTTTGATTCACTCGAATAAATTCATGAACATTATAGCCACGGTTTGCAAAAGATTGCATTCTTTATTATATAAATAAATATATTAGTTCATGAACAAACCGATTTTAAAACATAACCTACTCAAGTATGCAAACGGGTATGCATACCTAAGTGACCGGACTTAGTTCGGGTACGCATACCTTCCAAACTCAGTTGAATTTCCGAACATGAACTTACGCCAGTACGCATATGGGTATGCATACTAATTTCCCGGACTTTCATTAAACCAACCAGTACGCAAACGGGTATGCATACCATGGTTCCCGAACTTGGAATAACTTGCAACAGTTAGCATACAAGTATGCATACTGTTCTATATCCAATCATGGTTAATTATTCTAAACTCCCATTTCAATCATTAAAACATTCTTGGAAGACGATAATAGCTGTCTCACAAAAATTATTATCTTTAAAGTAATTTTTAAGTGATCGATAGATTAATATGAAACATTCCGAGTCTAGATCAAATGATTGTCTCTCACAAATCATGTAAAATGTTACTAGACGATTTTCATATGATCATTTTTTGACTTTCGTCAAGAATATAAGATGAACTTGGTTAAAGCGAAAGCTTACCAACACATATTTCGAGAAATATGTAAGTGAGTTAAACTCATCTCGAAATATCGAATGTGTATAATCGAAGTCTATATAGCTATACGACTTTTGTCTCAAATAGGAGATAGAGTACATAGACTTTTGAGTGATAGATGAGTTCAAGTCTCCACATACCTTTTGTTGATGAAGTTCCACAATCCCCCCTTAGTAGTTCTTCATCTTCAATCGATGAACATCGTGAAGTCTAAAGCTCAACTACACTTTCTATCATAATCTGAGTCCTAGATATAAGTACACTAGAAATCAAGACTTATAGTTTTGGCAACTAAAATTGACAAACAAGCTTGAGATAGCAACGCTTGCGAGTTCGACCAAGCAGTGCTCTAACAATCTCCTCATTTGTCAATTTTAGTGACAAAACTATCAATACATATGGATCACAAAATAAATAAACTTTGTAGCTTCTCATACAAATGCATGATCTTCTTGGTTCTGCAACATTACTAGAAATCTTCGTCACTTCCAAGTACTTTAGTGATTCTGAATGTGTTCAACTCAGCATCAGAGTTATTGAAGATCCGTAGCTATAACAATGAGAAAATAGTAGCTCTTAATCATTGTTATACAGTGTCATATATAGTATCATTACACATCATCAAAGTCCAATATTGTATCATAACTTTGACAACAATACTATGGTGATATGTTTCACTCCCCCTTAGTCAATACTTCATCTCACAATAAAAACTACTCCCACTTACATAATGATCCATAAACCATATTGTATTTTTAGTGTGAACTACACATTAATTTTCCCCCTTTTGTCAATATAAATTGGAAAAGGTACGAAAACTAGTTGGATCATAATGAAATTCTCTTAGAGATACTTCATGACTAAAAGAGAACATATCAACTTTTTTTTGATGATTTCACATAGTTGAAACTTAGTGTATTCATAAAGGAGTTTATAAAGATACAAGAGAACTCCTACAATATTCCACAACTGCACTCCCCACAAAGATTTGAAACTTAAGCACAAGTTCAATTAAGAACTATCACCCATAATATGTCATTCCCGAGAGAACAGCAAGAGAGACCTTACTTTTACACGAAAAAAGGATTTCTTTGGACATGAAACATGAATTTGTATCCAGAAAACTCAATTATATTAACCACAAGAGAAAACATGATTAATTTAATTGTAAATGATCAACATAAGATAACTTACGGAGCCGCACAATACTTTCACATAGAAGTGGATTAGGGAAAGATCAATACTGCGGAATATTCAAAGATTCATTCTATTTTCATCAATATTTGCATGATGACATCATAGACTTAATCTTTGTCATCAAAAGTGCATTCTATTTTTCATCAATATTTGCACAAAGACATATAATATACTTAAATTTTGACAAATGTGAGACAATCACAGTTCATGGACGCAAACACTCATATCCTATAACAATTTTTGCAATATATAAAACCAATAAAGATTAATACTGCAAAATCATCTTCCAAATAAACTTTAGAATTTAAATAAATAAATATAAAAACATTGCAAGATGAAAATCGTTGGCAATAGCTATGTGTACTCACAATAATTGCTATTCCAAACTCTAGTTATCCTTCCTTAAAACACAAGAATAAATTCTCATAATAATTTTCCTAGACATTAAGACCTTTTAAAAATGCTTTATCGTCCCCGAACTCCTTGTCGTAAACAACCATTGGAACATATATAAGGTTCATAAAGTATTAAGGTTATTTCCTTCAACGATGGCATGTTTCTTAGAATTATATTTGGCTGGCAACGATCTGAGAATTTTCATCACAATGTCCTTTTCAGGAATAGTCTTACCCAACGCAAAAGATGCATTAAAAATTTCAGACACTTTGTGATTAAACTCATCAAATGAATCCTCATCAGCCATATGAAGGTTTTCCCAATCAGAATTTAGGTTTTGAATCCTAGCTTCTTTTTCAGAGGTATACCCTTCTAATACAGTTTCTAAGATATCCCACGCATCTTTAGACCAAGTGTCCGTAGTCACATGGTGCTGAAGATTTGGGGTAATGGAATGGATGATAGCATTTAAACCAACATAATTTCTTTGTAGTGAATCTTGTTAGGTTCATATCTACCAATATCCTTTATATTAGAGACACCGTCTACAGTAACCATTGGAGGATCATAGTCATTAACATCATAAGTCCATGATTGAAAATCACGCGCTTGATGAAAGGAACGCATAGAAATTTTCCACCATAATTAATTTGAGCCATCGAAGACTGGTGGTACGTTTACAGAGATAACACTTTTGTATATAGAGTCAAACCGCTACAAACACAGACTTATGAGGTTCTGAACGTGTTTTTCTGCTCTGATACCAATTGAAAAAGCGGGGGTCTAACAACCTCACCCAATATTTCGTTTAGGAAATATGTATAGACACACTCCAATATAATTCCAAGAGAATCAACTAGACACTCAAACTCAATCAATGGAAATATATCCAAGAGTTGTATCTCTGTTTGACAATGTAATATATCCTCAAATCTAACAGATAGAATCCGTGAGCCTGATTATTATGTGAAACAACTTGAATGGTACTAAAGACCAATGTTCAAGTGTCAATCAATTTATATCAACAACCAAAGGTTGGATAATCTAATTGATTGAACTACGCACAACCTATGATATTTTGAGAAATATGTAAGCGAGTTAAACTCAAATCAAATTATCAAATGTGTATAATAGAAGTCTATATAGTTATACGACTTTTGTCTTAAATAGGAGATAATGTAGATAGACTTTTGAGTGATAGATAAGTTCAAGTTTCCACATACCTTTTGTTGATGAAGTTCCACAATCTCCCAATAGTAGTTTTTCGTCTTCAATCGATGAGCGTCGTGAACTCTAAAGCTAAACTACACTCTCTATCCTAATCCGAGACTTAGATATAAGTTGACTAGAATTCAAGACTTATAGTTTTGGAAACTAAACTTGACAAATAAGCTTGAGATAGCAACGCTTGCGAGTTCGACCTAGCAGTGCTCTAAAAAAGTGATATATTAGTAATAATTTAAGTTATTTTGAAGTTCATTTTTAAGTTTTAATTAGAAGTAGAATTTTAACTTCAATGCACTTTTTTAATTTTTAGAAGTAGAGTTTTAATTTCAATAAGTACCTTTTTTATTTCTTCAAAAAAAACATTGTAACCATGTTTTCTAATGTAATGAAAGAATTCCTTAGTTTGGTAAATTTTCAGATTTTGAAACAAACTACCATTGAAACAAATTGTCAAACATTTTACAATTCAAAATTTGAAAACATAATTGTTGGTGGTGTAAATTAGGAGTAGGAGAAAAAAGGGAACATTTCAAAATTTGAAATTTGAAAAAGATAGTCGTTGGTGGTGTAGAAAAAAAAAACTCAAACGTTATACGTTTAAGCGCCAGCATCCAGCGCTGAATGGTTCAGCACAAATATCCTGGAATATTCTTCTAGCGCTGAACCATTTAGAGAAAAGGTAATTTTTGTTGCGCTGAACCATTCAGCACAACTATCTCGCTACTACTTCAACTGCGAGCAAATGTTAGGAGAGAAAACTAGTGTTAACAAATAAACAACATTTTTTTTAACTGCAACACTTTTTGGATAATCTAGCCCATAGGTCTTAGTCTTAGGCCTCTAAATATATAGATAGAAGAAACCTCTAATCTTAGAACGGGGGAATCTTAGTAAATAACTAATGGTTTATATATAACACTCCCCCTGATGACATTGTGGCTAAGTCAATACAGAAATACTAGGAAAACTTAAAAGAGAAAAACCTGAAATTGTATAAGAATGTAAAGACTTAAAACAGTGTTGGACACGTAAATATTTCCTCGTTAAAACCTTGTCAAAGAAAACCCAGTGGGAGAAAACCTTGAAGAAGGAAAAAGAGTACAACGCAATAATTTCAGTAAATGCAGCTTTGGTGACGGCGCTTCCCTGATAAATACTTTGGTCTAATCTTGGCATGCAAATCTTTGAGTTGAGACTTTCCAATTTTGATGTAGGAATATCTTGAATGTAGAAGATCACCGTGTTTTCATGAAGATGGCTACTACTTGATGAAGTATTCTTTGATGTTGCACGAGCAATATTTTCTTCGATAAATACTTTTGCAGAGTTTACGTTCTTCTTCAACACATTGAGAACTTTTGTGACGGACTAATGTTGTAGTTGAAGGATTTCCCACACTACACCCTTGTTAAGATCTTGCTATAATCAACTCACAATTGAAGATGAAAAACGACACTTTATTGTTTTGTTCTCAGAAATGTTTACAAAAATGGAAGAATTCAAGATTACAACTATTCTCTTGAAGTTTCTCTCTCCTCAAGACTTTCTTAACTCTCAAAAATACATCATCCTTTTCTGGACACATTGGGTCTATATTTATAGGATAGTTACATAATGGATGACAACTAAGTTTTTCCTCTTATTTCGGGTTGATTCTGCGATTGTACCACGATTAGTTACAATGTTCACTCTCGCAAGTTTTGCAACCATCGCAGGACAAACATGTTTTTCCTCAAATTTTCTTTACTCGTCATTTATTACATCTCTATTTTGACTTCTTTTGTGACACTCGCAAAGTGTAGTTGAAGATCTTGCGGTGACGCTCACTGGGAAGTGTTGTTAACCTCGCAGAGAAGTATTGTAGCGATATTATGATCCTATATCTTGCCTCTTCTCATGTCTTCTTCGCAAAGTGGAGATAATATGAGAATCTTAAATTCTTCAAAGTGCTCGCAGCCTCTCTTCTTTCCATATTTTCTTCTCGACATTGCTCCGTAAATTTAGCTTAACCGCCTACACGTGCTGTAAATTCATCTTTTTACTGACACATCTTTACCCAACATGTTACTACCTTTTGCCTATAAAATGTAGAGTTAGACTTCAAAACTAATTTTTCTTCTTATATTTCTCTATCTTCTTCATCTGTTTATTTTATCTTCCATCTGCAACTCTTCTTCTTCTTCATATTCTCCTGCTACTGTTCTAATAGAGTCATCAAGGTATGTTTTTTGATTATAATCTTCATTCGATTCAATTTTTATTCATATTCTTCGATCTATCCTATTTGATCCTTCATAACTCCCGTATTTTGTCTTCTCTTCAGTGGAACTATCCCTAACACCCAATATTCTGGTCAAAACCCTAATGTTCGCAAAAGACCGACTAATAAGAAGAAGAGAAGTTCTGCGCATGATAAGGATCCTATTTCTTGATAACAATATTGTTGCCTCTGTTTCTTATCTAAGTTATTATTCACAGAATGTCGAGAACATCGCTAATCCTCCCAAAAGACCTCGTCAGTTTAAAGCTCTTGAGGCCTATTTCTCCATTCCCTCATTAACATCTGCAATAGTTACTCCCACACCCTTGCAACTGAATCCTATTTCTTTTACCTGTGAGAATATCGCTGCCAACACCTCTACTTATTTTGATTCATTGACAAATCAAGCTCCTGAAATTGCTGTGACTGGAGTTCCTTCTAGCCCTTTATTTCCTTCAACTGTTGTTTTTCCCAACACTCCTCCTTCTGATAATACAACCATCGCAAATTACTCAAATCGTCAACTTTTCCTCGTTACCACTTCACCCTCTGCATCTCTTCCTCCATCGAATGAAACCTTAGCAGGAGTTGATATTGCTTTTAAAATTTTATCTAATATTTTAGACGATGCTATAAAATCTTCTACTGACTCTCTCCAATACGAAGTTTGCGAGACCTTACTTAAATATTTTGTCTCTTATAATACTACTTCACGAGCATCTTTAGAAAATGAAGTTGAAACTCTGAGAAAAATCCTTCAAGTTAAAATTTCTGAATGTGATACTCTGAACCATATGCTTCACAACTCTTTTATTAACTGCGAGAACCTTCGCAGAAAAAATGACGAGCTGAAAGGTACAATTTTCCTGCCTCTAACCTTTTGTTTTTCTGTTTTGCTTTTATATCCTCTGTACTCAAGTCTCCTTCTTAAATTCTTGATTCATATATTAGTTTCAAATCGGACTCATTTCATGGAGAGACTTAAATTTGAATCTATTGCTGATGAAGCTCGTGTTGAAAGAGATTCTTGGATGGACCAGTATAATAGATTATATAATCTCTACACATATTCGATTAGTCAAATAGATAATCTTACTAATGAGAATAACCAACTATCGCAAAGTCAAAATTTATTAAGTAACGAGATTACTCGTCTCTCATATTCGTTAACCAAGTCTAACTTGGCGGTAGAATCTTTATCAGATGAAAATAAAACTTTATCCCAAGAGAAACATAGATTTTCAAGCTTGATGGAAATTTCTTCACAGCAATTGAGTAATCTATAAAGAATATGTGATAATCAAGAGCAATCTCTTCGTTTCCTTAAAGATGAACTCAAGGAGGTAATCAATCATCTCTGTTTTTGGATAAACTTATCAAGGGTAGGTTAACTCTTAGTTTGAAGGCCAGCGAGATTCAAGACCAATACTCTTAATTGAGGAAGTCTCATTCTTTAATAGCAAAGGAAAACTCGTATCTACGCACCAGAGAAGAAAATATGAAATCTCGTCTGAAGGGTGTGGTTGGCGATAAATTCGATGACGCTATGAATCAATGGAAAAACTGTTTCTTTACATTAATTCAAAACTTAACCTCGCAGAAAGAAGGTAGTCAATTGACTGCCTCTCTTGTTGACCTTTCTCATCAAATTTTGTGTTATATTTCTTGCAAAATCCTTGACTGAATGATCTTTTATCACTTTTGTTACTCGCAGAATTTGAAAGAAGTCTTCATTCTACCATCGATGATCTTACTGATAAATTGGATAAAGTTCGCAAAGAAAACAAGACTCTAACTTCCAATTATATTGAAGCTCGCGACAAAGCAGAAAAAAGACTTGATTATCTCGAGTACTTCAAAAATATAGAGATTAGGAATAGTGACAGAGTTTTCCTTCGCAAGGTTCACCTCAGTGCTGAAGTTCTTGTGAACGATATTCTGCTCTCCCATTCTCTCCCTCCTATATCTGTTCCTCCTTTAAAAGTTGATGACGATGAAATTCCTCTTCCCATGGATAAGGAATTAGAATTCACTAATGATGAAGAAAATACCACTCAAGAAGATGATGAAGAAGAAAGAAGTCCTCCTAAAGAAGTAACTTCAAGCGGTGGGAAGAATACTGATGAAGCTGGCAATTCTGGCAAGAATAACGAATCTGGCGAGACAATTGTCAAAACTTGAATTTCATTTTTGCTTTCTTTTTCTTCTTCTTTCTTGCGAATAATGTAACTTTTGAAATTTTTAGAAATCAAGAAATCGATTTTGTTTACTTTGAATATCCTCAAGGAAGATAATGAAATCTTATTTCTCCACTTCCCTTCTTGCCCTTCATTATCTTTCTTGAAATGGTGAATTATTTTGTTTACTTTTGAACTGTGTGGCTATATTATTCTTAAAAGTATGAATATATCTGCGATGTAATGAGTACAGCTGCGATATTCCGAAAAATTCTGAAAGAGTTTACGATGTTATGAATTTGCCTTCTTATATATTCTCCTGCGATAAACAATCTTTCCTGCATCTTAAAATAGAATAGTTAATTTTTTAAGATTATTCTGTTGGTCTTATTTTGCCTTCCTAGTTAATGGTCTTATTTTGCCAAAAAAGTTTTTCTTTCTGCGACAAAATCGCAGGACGTCTTTACATTTGCATGTATTGACCCATTGATTTTGTCTTATCAATATTTTTTCAGCATCTCTGCGACAATATGATAAGTTTAAATTCTCTTGCAAGAATTATAGCTTATGACATTGCCGTCTTGCGATGAAATCGCAGGACGCCTTTACACTTTCATGTAAAACCCCATTGATCTCATCTTAACTTTTCTCTTTTGGCTCACTGCCTCTGTATAATTTACGTCACGCGACAATATGACAGGTCTAAATGTTCTTGCGATCATAAATCCCCATGACATTGCCGTCTTTAGACACTTATCAGCTCCCTAATGGAGGGTGCCGCCCTTATCTTCCCCCTGGTTTCCCCTTCAAGGAGGGCACATCAGCCATACAAGACTAGCTTCTCCCATCCATATTTGCCAACAACCAGTTTTTTTCCGCAGCCTCTTGTCCTTTATGCCTATATGGCTTATAGTTACAAGACTGCACCCTAAGTGGGGTTTTCTTCGGGCTGAGTGCATCATAGCCAAGACTTGACAAGGATGTCCAGGGAAGTTTCGTACGCCCCGGGCACCCTTGACTCAACTGTGTACCTCAGCGCCTTGGTCATACTTTGCACTCCTTATAAGAGGTCCTTAGTCGTCCAACCAGGGTATAACCTTATATAATTGGAAATCCAAGATCCCTCTTCTGGATAGGTTTTCTTTAACCCCAAAATCTCCATAACTCAGGTTCCAGCAGCGGTATAACCTTATCGCTGAGTCATGTCAAGAGATACCCCCTTATATGATGCACTATTAGGTCTTACATTTGCCTCTTGCGAAATTTTATTCAAGAACTAGGGTGCACGCTATAAAGGTTCGTCCCATTCTATTAATCTCTGCGAAATTTTATCTGCCATTCTTGCGATTATGCTCGCAGTTCTTGCTTTGCTTTGTTATTAGTAGAATCTCGCAATTGGAATCAGAGAATTTTTTTTTTTTTTTTTTTACAACATACCTGTATCTCTTATCTTGCAAAAGTTGTCATTGATAATACCTTTTCATAAATAATCTATTCCATGGTCTGCCAAGTCTTTGACCACCATCTCTCCCTTCAGGGTCCATTAGTTTGTATTCCCCGGTTCCAACTATCTCTTTAATGATATATGGTCCTTCCTATTTTCTCGCCAATTTTCCACCATTCTCTCGCTGATAACTTGGTGTTTTTCGCAGCACTAAATCGCCAGGTTGAAATTCACGTTTCTTAACACGCTTGTTGTACTTGCGAGCTAATCTTCGCTGGTAATTTTCCATATGTTGCAAAGTCTTTTATCTTTTTTCTTCTAATTCATCCAATTTATTTAAAATCATTCCAGCACTTAGATTTATTTCCCAAGCCTCTCTTTTTGTTGTAGGAATAGCTACTTCTGTTGGTAACACAGCTTCAACTCCATACGTCAAACAAAAAGGTGACATTCCAGTAGCTTCTCGTCTAGTTGTATTGTAGGACCATACTGCATTATGCACCTGTTCACACCATGCTCTGTGGTATCCTTCTAGCTTCCTTTTTAAGATGTCTACGATTGTCTTATTAGTTTCTTCAGCTTGACCATTTGCTTGTGGATATAAAGGAGTAGATTTTCTACACTTTATCTTAAATGCATTGAGTAGCAATTCTATATTCTTTCCTTCAAATTGCTTCCCATTATCAGACACCAACTATGCTGGAATCCCAAATCTGCAAATTATATTCTCAAATATGAATGTAAAAATATCTTTATCGCGGATATGTTGTACTGCCTTTACTTCTCCCCATTTTGTGAAATAATCTGTTGCGACGATTAGGTATCTTATTTGTCCAGAACCAGGCACAAATGGTCCCACAATATCTAACCCCCATTTCCCAAAAGGCCATACACTTGTTGAAGATGATAATGGTGCTCCTGGTGCATGTATCTTCTTTCCATATCGCTGGCAATCTTCGCAACTCCTTGAGAGTTGTTTTGCATCTTCATGCATATATGGCCAGTAATAGCCTTGCATTTTTTTTCTATATGCCAAAGATCTTCCTCCACTATGATTACCAGCGTCACTACTATGCAACATCTTCAACACTTTTTGTCCTTCCTCCCTCGTCAAACATCTTAACGATGGTCCACCAAAAGATCTGTGATATAACACTCCTTCTCTTAGCTCATAATTGGTTTCCCTAGTTTTTAATTTGTGTGCTTCTAATCGATTTCTTGGGATTTTTCCTCTTGCCAAGTATGCATGAAGATCCGCTCGCCAATCCATAATGTTGTTCTTTAATTCCTCTTCGCCAACTTCTACCATCATCACATCTTCCTCTTCTTCTTCCTTGTTTATCGCTGGTAATAAAAGTGTTTGAATTTTTATGCACCTCGCAGCTGGATTTGTCATCATACTGGATATGAAAGCAAATGCATCTGCAAGCCTATTATCTTTCCTTGATATGTGTCTCCATTTTATTTTTGGAATTCTCGTAGATAATTTTTCGACTAACCTTTTATACTTTCTTAAAGATGGTTCATTTGTTGTGTATTCTCCTTTTATCTGGCGAATAACTAAATGTGAATCACTGGTGATTCTAGCATTTTCCAACTTCATTTCTATCGAAAATTTTAAAGCATGAATCACGGCCTCATATTCTGTTTCATTATTAGTGGATGCAAATTCCAATCTAAATGAAAAAGATGTTTTTCTCCTTCTGGTGAAATAAAAACAACTCCAATCCCATTTCCTTCCCCATTTGATGATCCATCCACCAATATCTCCCATCTGTTGGGTTATGTTAATAGTTATTTTGGATCTCCATGTTCCTCTTCTACATCCATCATCTCTTCTACAGCTTCATCATCTTCTAAAGGAAATTCAGCTAAGGAGTCTGCGATAACTTGTGACTTTGGCGAGGATAAAACTTCATATTGGATATCAAAGTGTCCTACTTGTGCATTCCATCTCTCAACTCTGCCTGATCTTTTTGAATTTTTCATTACTGACTCAATTGGCACTTTTGTTAACACTTTGACCTTATGCGCTTGAAAGTAGATGCGAAGTTTAAAAGTTGCATGTACCAATGCTAGAATTAGTTTTTCAATATTTGAATAATTTCTCTCTGCAGAATTGAACGTTTTGCTGATGTAATAAATTGGTTTTTCTACCCATGCATTTACTCGTAGCAACACAGCACTTAGCGCATATGTGGTTGTTGCGAGATAAATCAATATTTCTTCTCCCAGTTCAGCTTTCTGTAGGATAGTTATGTTCATTAAATGTTATTTTATTCCTTGAAAATCCTTTTCACATTCATCTGTCCACTTGAATTTTGTTCCTTTCTTGAGTATATCGAAAAAATGTTTGCACTTGTCTGAAGATCGCGAGATGAATCTTCCTAGCGAGGCTAAGAGTCCATTCAATTTTTGCACATATTTTACCGTCACAGACGTTGGCATATCGCGAATTGCTTGTACTTTTTCCGGATCAACTTGTATTCCTTCTTTTGATACAATATACCCCAAAAATTTCCCTGAAGTTACTCCAAAAGTACACTTATCGGAATTCACTTTAATATTAAATTGCCGCATTTGATAAAAAAATCTCTTTCAGATCTTGTACATGATTCTCAGCTTCTTTTCTTTTGATCAGTATATCATCTACATACACTTCTAATGTTTTGTGGATCCACTTTACAAACACCTTCTCCACCATTCTTTGATACGTTTCACCAGCATTTCGTAAGCCAAATGGCATCTTTGTATAACAATATAATCCTCTTGGAGCAAAAAATGCGGTATGTTCTTGATATTCTTCAGCGAGAGGGATTTGATTATATCCTTTATATCCATCCAACGATGATATTCTAGTATTTCCCGCTGCTGATTCAACCATCTGTGGGATATATGGTAATGGAAAACTATCTTTAGGACAAGCCTTGTTTAAATCAGTGAAATCTATACAAATTTTTATCCCCTTGTTATTCTTTGGGACCACTACCATATTTGCAATTCACTCTGGATATTTTGCTTTCCTTATAATTCCGGCGTCGAGCATCTTCTGTAATTCTTCTTCTATTTGAGAATGATATGTTGTTGCAATTTTCCTTATTCTTTGCTTAAATGGTCTTATGTTTTTGTTGATTTCTAATTTATGACACACTATTGACAGATCTATCCCTGGCATCTCATCCATGCTCCACGCGAAGATATCTTTATATTCTCGCAAGAGATTTATTGTTCTTTCTTCCTCATCTGCCTCCATTCTAGTCCCATTTTTCAGCATTTTAGGCTCTTCTTCACTCCCAATATTTACTTCCTTTGTTGGTTCTGCTGCAATATAACTGGCTTCAGGTTCTCCCATTGGTGTCGGTGTTTTCATAATTCTCGCGAATTCATCTCCTTCTCGCGAGATTTCACTGGGTATTCCTTTACCTTATTTTGCTCTTATCATGTAAACTTTAAATTCTTCTTCCTTCTTTGTTTCTCTCGCCAATTTTCTGTGAGCCTTTCTCAGCTTTGGATGTTCTTCACAATTTCTTACTTCAATTTGGTAACACAATTTCGCAAAACCTGTGTCTCCTCTAATTTCTCCAATTCCACTGGGTATAGGAAATTTGATGCATTGATGCAACGTTGATGCTACAGCCTTGATTGCTTGTATCCATGGTCTTCCTAATATCATGTTATACGGTGATTCCACATTTACCACACATAACGTTACTTGTGTTTCAATCTCCCCTAGTGGAATTCGTACCATTATCTCGCCTTTAGGTTTTTTTAAAGATTTTCCAAAGCCATGAACATGATATGTTGAATAAGACATTTCTTCATCCTTATGTCCCATTTTATTGAAAGTATGATAAAATATTATATCTACAGAACTTCCTGCATCCACCAAAGTTCTATTTATGGCCCATTCTTCTACAGATTTTATTGATTCCTCCTTTCTCATTGGTATAGTGGATACCGTGATTACCAATGGAGATGTATGACTTAGATTTTCTTCTGGTATTTCTGCTGTTGTAAATGTGATCTCCTACTTTTCCCAATCTTTCAATGGTGATATTTTTTCCACCGTCATAATTTTCCTTCCTTCAAAATCCCGTTTGTGTATCTTCCCCTTAATATTTTCATGAAATCTATCAATCATTGTTCTTGTTACCATACCACACTCCAATTTTCTACAATCCTCTTTGATTCTAATCATCCTTCCTTCAAATATCTCACTGATTTGTTTTATGATTTTCTTAATCTTGAATCATTCTTATCTTCTTCTTCACCTTTTTCTTTGATTTTGCTAATTCAATCCCTGTTCCGGGCACCAAAATGTAGTTGCAGGATTTCCCACACTAAACCCTTGTTAAGATCTTGCTATAATCAACTCACAATTGAAGATGAAAAATGACACTTTATTATTTTGTTCTCAGAAATGTTTACAAAAATGGAAGAATTCAAGATTACAACTATTCTCTTGAAGTTTCTCTCTCCTCAAGACTTTCTTAACTCTCAAAAATACATCATCCTTTTCTGGACACATTGGGTCTATATTTATAGGATAACTACATAATGGATGACAGCTAAGTTTTTCCTCTTATTTCGGGTTGATTCTGCGATTGTACCACGATTATTTACAATGTTCACTCTCGCAAGTTTTGCAACCATCGCAGGACAAACATGTTTTTCTCAAATTTTCTTTACTCGTCATTTATTACATCGCTCTTTTGACTGCTTTTGTGACACTCGCAAAGTGTAGTTGAAGATCTTGTGGTGATGCTCGCTGGGAAGTGTTGTTAACCTCGAAGAGAAGTATTATAGCGATATTCTGATCCTACAAATGCTAGCTAACTTTTCGTGATGATTTGATGAAGTCATTGATGTAGCTTGTTCGACAAAAGAGCCAAGATGTAGATACATTACTGTAACTGAGCAAAATATATACAGTTTGAACTCTATATATTTATAAACTCTATGTATTAATAAAAAATTAGATTCCCAACTTGGGCCGGTTATAAATAGTAATAACCTCCATATTTTAATATTAAAGCTCCGTCATAAGGAGTTTACCTCCGTATATTAATATTATCGTCACTATTGTAAACACTTACTTCTTTTGTTTCTTCATCATCATCGTCCTCGTCTTCATCATCATCGTCGTCATCTTCATAAGCAAAAAGAAGAAAAAAAATATAGAGAAAGTAGATCTGAAAAGAGACTAGAGAGAAAACAAATCTTAAAATAATTCATTCCCTCTTAATAATTGAGTGTATATATATGGTCCCAGAAGGGTATTTCTGCCTCTACCAAAAGACAATTACATAATCCATGACATCATTCCACGTGGGTACTGTCCACCCTAGGACCAAAGAACAATATATTTTAAAAAAGGACCAAACAGACAGTTGACTAGGTCAAAAAGACCAAATTAACTCTATATGTTATTTCTAGGACTATATGGTAGTTTCTACTATTAAAAACATTGTCACTCAGCTGTATTCCTATATATAGTGGCGTGGCTGATTTTCCATACCACCTGAGATGGCTAATAGTGGGTTTGGATGTAGAAATTTAAAGGTGGGATTTATGGGTCCATGGGATTTGGTGGAATTACGTTTCTTTCGGTATGTTTGGTCTCCCTATTTTGGGGTAAAAATCGATTCTGCTGGTTTTGGTAAATTTGGCTGTGTTGATGAGAAACGAATCCAAACCCCCAAACAAATGCACTGCACGTGATTACTTTAGATTCGAGAGATCAATCTGTACAATCCTGGCCTAAACCAAGAAATGTTCGTTCCAGTCTTGCTTCGGTCACAAAATGAAGGAGAAGGGTTGATCTTAGGGAGGGAAGCAGAGAAGGTGTTGAGATCAGAATGGTTAATTAACTCTGAAGGTGTGGCTATTTTATGACTTGTATCAGAATATGTAACTGTAGTGATCTACACTACAATAGGAATTCAGAGTTCAACTTTACAGGATCTACGCTGTGAAAGTTGATAAAACCTCAGTGAGGCGGAAGAGAAAACTCTAATTTCATAAAAAATTCATAGTTCTACAATTAGGTTCTCGACCAATTAAAAAGGGAAGAAGAAATTTTAACACGTGTCAAGCCACGGAAAAGACTAAAGGCACCAGTACAAGGTTAGCCCGTAAGCCAAATATCAAGACAGAACTAAGGGATATGACAAATTTCCCACCGCTGCAGCTAATCCTTGTCCTCAAGGATGAATTTTGGAAAGGCAGTCTTGATGAATGCAGTATCCTCCCACATCACATCGCCCTATGCCATATGAGACCATTGAATTTAGATTTGTGGAACTTGTTGACGACCTTTAAGAATAACCCTGGAATGTAAGGCCTGAACTGGTGTTACCTTGAATAAGCCGGCTTTATCCACTGTAGGGAGCAATGTCTGTGGAAGAAGTCCTGTCCCCAGCTTCTGTTTTAGTTGCGATACATGAAACACATTGTGAATACACGATGATGCTGGCAGCTGGAGTCGATAAGCAACATCACCTATTTTCTCCACTACCTGGTATGGACCAAAATATTTTGCTGCTAGTTTAAGATTTCGACGTAGCTGGACTGAAGTCTGGAGATAGGGTTGTAGACGTAAGTACACCCAATAACCCACTGCGAAAGATCGTTCGAGTCATTTCTTATCTGCTTGTTATTTAATGCGATGCTGGGCAGCAAGGAGGTTCTGTCTCAATACGTCTGTCATAATTCCCCTCTGGTGTAGATAGTCCTCTACCACTTCATGATTGACCGTACCAGCATGATGTAGTCCAAATTGAGGCGGAGAATAACCGTAGAGAGCTTGGAATGGTGTAAGCTTGAGGCTGGTGTGGTAGGTGGTATTAAACCACCATTCTGCAAGGGATAACCAAGAAACCCACTTCCCAGGCCTATAACTGCACATACAACGCAGATAAGACTCCAAACATGCATTCACACGTTCCGTATGACCGTCCGTCTGAGGATGATACGCCGTGCTCAGATGGAGTGAAGTACCCACAGCCTTGAATAAGGCTTGCCAAAAACTGCTCAAAAAGACTGCGTCTCGATCTGACACGATGGTTGTAGGGAGACCATGGAGCTTGAGAATATTGTCAATGAAGATCATGGCTACCGACTGAGCAGTATAAGGGTGACTAAGAGCTACAAAGTGAGAATACTTCGTAAAGCGATCAACAATGACTAAGATTACTTCCCTGCCTTCAGATTTGGGTAGTCCAGTTATAAAGTCCATACTCAGATGCTTCCAAGCCTGATCAGGTACATGTAAGGGTTGGAGTAACCCTGCAGGTAGATGGTGGTCGACTTTATGATGTTGGCATATGTCGCGTTGCTGGATGAATTGAATCAGCTCCCTCTTGAGGCCTGGCCACTGGAAATAAGATTTGGCTCGCTGGTAAATAGCTTGCATTCCGGAATGGCCACCAATGGCAGATGAATGAATAGCCGTGAGAATGTTATGTCTAGCTGCACCAGTTTTGCCAACATATATTCTGCCCTGCAACTTGAGAAGTCCATTAGTGTACGTATAACCATCAACATTAGGGGGAGAAACAAGAAGCTTAGGAATCCATGTTGAGGCAATTGGATCATCCACATAGCTGGATACTACGTCTGCGAGCCATTTTGGTTCAGTTGCTGATAGTGAGGAACATGTAACCCGAGACAAAGCATCATCTACGCGGTTCTCGAAGCCCTTTTTATAGTAGAGTGTATAATAATAACCCAGCAACTTAGTGAGCCATTTCTGCTGAAAAATGGTGTGCAGTTGTTGCTCCATAAAGTATTTCAGACTTTGATGGTCCGTAAAAATCTTGAAATGGCTCCCGAGTAAGTAAGATCTCCATTTGTTGACTGCAAGTACAATGCCCAACAATTCCTTCTCATATGTAGAAAGATATCGGTACTGAACACCCATTCCTTTGCTAAAGAAGGCAATAGGACGACTCTCCTGCATTAAGACTGCGCCTACACCACAATCACTAGCATCTGATTCCACTTCAAAGGGCTTAGTGAAATCAGGCAGCACCAGGATATGAGTAGTAGTGACCATCTTTTTGAGCTGCTCAAAAGCAGCTTCAGCAGCATCATTCCAAGAAAAACACCCTTTCTTGAGCAACTGAGTTAGTGGTTGACATATCAATCCATAGCTGCGAACAAACTTGCGATAATAGCCGGTTAATCCGAGGAATCCACGTAAACCCTTAAGAGTAGAAGGTCGAGGCCAGTTAACCATACATTCTATCTTGGCAGGGTCAGCTGCGACACCATGTTTGCTAATGATATGACCTAAGTATTCGATCTGGGGTTGGCCAAAAGAACACTCGTTGCGTTTAACAAACAGTGAATGGCGCTGCAGAATGGAGAGAGCTAAGTGGAGATGTTGACAGTGTGACTCCAAGGTAGGACTATACACAAGTATGTCATCAAAAAAAACTAAAATGAATTTCCGGAAATAGGGTCCAAAAATATCATTCATGAGGGATTGAAAAGTGGCCGGGGCATTGGTAAGACCAAAAGGCATTACTCGAAATTCAAAGTGCCCGTGGTGTGTACGAATAGCTGTTTTTGCAATATCGTCTATGTGAACCCTAATATGGTGGTATCCAGCGCGAAGATCTAATTTAGAAAATATAGTTGAACCAGACAACTCAGCAAGTAGTTCATCAATAACGGGAATCAGATACTTATCTTTAACCGTTATGGCATTTATCTTGCGGTAGTCGACACATAATCTCCAATCACCGTCTTTCTTTTTGACCAAGATTACGGGGGAAGAATACAGACTGTGACTTGATTGAATGATTCCTGCCTGTAAAATTTCATGCACCAGCTCCTCAATCACCTCCTTTTGTACAAAGGGAACTCTGTAAGGACGTGAATTTGGAGGAGCAGCATTTGGAAGAAGATTGATGTGGTGGTCATGGCCTCTTGCTGGGGGCAGAGATGTTGGAGTCTGAAAGATGGTGGGAAATTGATCCAAGACAGTAGCAATCTGTGGTTGAATGTCTTCCTGGGATGTAGTAGCAGATAAGGAAAAGAAATGTCCAATAAAACCTTGCTTGCCTTTTTTGAGGAGCTTGCATATTTTGGTGCCGGACATCTGTGAAAGAGCAGCTTCTTCCTTATGTCCTACTAGCTCAATCTCCTTGCCTTGGTGTAGGAATTTTACGAGTAACTTCTTGAAGTCAAAAACCATAGGACTCTTTTCCCTCATCCAGTCCACCCCAAGGACCATGTCACACCCTCCAAGGTCTAAGATATGCAAGTCATGGGAAAAATGATGCCCCTGCATACTCCAACTGAACTCAGTACATTTGGCCTGACTGAGCAACTTATTACCATCAGCAACTGTAACCTGTAGAGTTGGGGTAGGAGTGAGCATACAACCACTTATTTTAGCAGCTGCAGGGTCCAGAAAGCTGTGAGTGCTGCCACTGTCTATTAAGATGGTGAGGCCATGCTTCTTAACAAACCCTTTAATCTTGATGGTTGTAGGAGAAATGTTACCAGCTAGTGCATGCACAAAGATCTCCATGTCTTCCTCTAACTCTACAATTTGAGGGCTAGAATATGATCCCACATCTGTATCATTTATTCCTTCCTCTTCATCAGCTATTATCATGTACAACTGCTGCTTATTACAGTTATGGCCCTTAGTATATAGCTGATCACAATTGTAGCAGAGTCCCTTTTCCCTTTTTGCGCGCATTTCAGCATAAGTCAATTTTTTAACAGGTTGCAGTTTTGGACTTGTAGAGGGACTAGTAACAGTTGGTACGCTAACCACTGGAATTATAGGTGGAGGTTTGCTGGAAACTGCTAATGGTTTACCCCCAGAAGAAAATATGTGAACAAATTTTGGTGGATTCCTGACAGCCCTGTCCATGATACACTCTTGGCGCATAGCTAGAAAAATGGCTTGTTGTAATGTAGAAGGAGTAAACATTTGCACCACAAATCTAATGTCTTCTTGAAGGCCACTAACGAAACTATGGATGAAATAATCTTCATTCAGAGAAGGGTTCTTAGCTAACATCAGAGCTTTCAACTCTTCAAATTTTTCCTGATAGTCCAAAACTGTAGTTGTTTGATCTAATTTATTAAATTATCCTACTACGTTATCATGTCCTAATTCCTGAAATCGAGTACAAATATCAATAATGAAGTCTTCCCAGTACATAATACCCTTACCTATTTGGTAGTCTTGGAACCAAACGTCTGCTTTTCCATCCAAATACAGCGTTGCCATATGTACTTTATGCTCATCATTCATTTGGTGTAGAAAGAAGTACTTCTTACATTTTCGGATCCAAGCGCGAGGGTTAGTGCCATCAAATCGTGGAAAGTACACTTTAGGTCTGTAAGAGGAGAACTGACCTTCACCCAACTGATGATTTTGAATGATTCGATGCTGTGGAATCGAATGAGAACCTTGAAGGGGGTTACCGTTAGAAGGATCACCCTCCTCCCAAATAGGAGTATTATCCTCATCCTGAGAGAAAACTTGACGATCGAGAAGCAATTGAAACTGTTTAGCTAGAGATTTAATAAGGTCAGATTGATTACCGATATCGGTTCTCATTGTTTGCACATCAGCTTTAACAGATCGAAGCGACCTCACTTTATCACGTAATTCTTGTATTTCTAGACCCAAATTCTTGGTGGTTTCGTCCAATTTCTGTAATCTAGTAACTTCTGCCATGAAAACTGCCAAGGAAGGACCTAATCTGATACCACTTGTAGTGATCTACACTACAATAGGAATTCAGAGTTCAACTTTACAGGATCTACGCTGTGAAAGTTGATAAAACCTCAGTGAGGCGGAAGAGAAAACTCTAATTTCATAAAAATTTCATAGTTCTACAATTAGGTTCTCGACCAATTAAGAAGGGAAGAAGAAAGTTTAACACGTGTCAAGCCACGAAAAAGACTAAAGGCACCAGTACAAGGTTAGCCCGTAAGCCAAATATCAAGACAGAACTAAGGGATATGACAGGAACTTCCTTGCAGAATGTAAGATATCAGTTCTTTGATGATAATCTGGATACTGTGTTGTAAACCAAAACTTTGTGTTTATCGAAATAGGTTGATCTCGTAGAAAGTGGAGACAGTTAAGTAGTGGATAAGTTGGGTTGTGTAGAAGCGGTGTACCATCACGTTCCCATTGTGAAGGGAAACTGGTCAGCCTTACACCCACTATCCTCTTACTTCTATTGAACCATCCACTTTTTCCTGACATTTTCTTGTAATGGGCGCATTTCACGCCATACGCTGTAAACCTCCAGACCAATACCTTGATGAGTATCCCCCATTTTTTTTGACATGTTTGATATCTCGAGTATTTCGTGGAAAATGTGCAACAAGTTGCTGAGTGGATCTAATGGACAAGACCTAGTTATTCTTACCAATCACATGCAAGCTAGGCAACATAATGGCATAGTGGCGCCTTCACAGTGGCACAATGGAAATATGGCGCATGTTAGTGGCACAATGGCAATGTGGCGCCTGTTAGTGGAACAATGGCAATGTGGCGCTTGTTAATGGATAAGTGGCGAGGTGATGCCTTCCAATGGCATAGTGGAAAGGTGGCGCCTGCTAATGGCGTAGCTGTCAAAGTGGCGCATGCTACATCTTGACATATTGGTGTTGGATCTGTAGTTGCAGGAAATCCTACAACTACACCCTCAGTAGAATTTGTAAAACTTTAAGAAGTTCTTGATGAAAAATGACAATTTTGATTAATATTCTCAACTGGTTACAAATAAATATGTTAATGGAGATTAGAACAGTTACAACTTTCTCTGTTCTCTCTCCTAAGACTTGTTCTAACACTCACTTAAAGAACCTCCTAAATTTAACATTTGAACTACTATTTATAGTGAAATCTGTACAACTGTATATAGCTTGCGAAGTATCGTGATCTCTATTCGTAAGTTTATTCTATACTCGCAATCTCTTTACATTTTTACCTTGTTTCTTATATCATCGCATTTTCTTGCGACACTTTCCTCCTGTCTTTGTTACTACATTCGTAACTCAATATCTTGCGATATTCGGTACCTACATCTTGCCTCTTCTCATGTCATTTCTGCGAAGAAGTAATGATCGTGAGAATATAAACGTTACAGAATTCGAACACGTCTTTTATAACCGTCTTTTCTTAACTATTCCCTTATATATATATTCCTTTTATTCCCTTCCTTATCTTTTCTACTTTCTCTTTTTACTTCTGCAACTTCATCTTCTTCTCTCATCACTTCTTCGATTATCGCCTTCTCTTCTTGTTAATCCCATCATGAGTTCTCCGGGGTAATTTTCTTTTATTTCTCGCATCTTTCATTTGTTTATCTCTTTTATTTCTGTTTAATCCATTGTTTGACTTTGATTTCTTTCAGTAAAACTATTCCTGAGGTTAAATCTTCAACTAGAGGCTCAAACCCTAACCCTCGAAGAAGAAAATCCGAGAATCAAAAGGTAGTTAAAATACTTTGTCTTCCTTCTGAAACAATATATTGTTGCCTCAGTTTTTAATCTACATTTGGATTCGCAGGTCGGTGAAGAATCCAACCTTACCAAGAGATCTCGTAATATCAAATCCAAGCCATCAATTTCAATCAGTGATTTCCTTCCTGTGATGGATAAAGAATTTCCCTCTCCTCCTAGTGAAAGCACTTCTTCGCAAACTCCTTCCTCTACTCCATTACCCAGTTTTCAGTCTCCCACCCCTGTCAATTTATCAACACTTCTTCAAGATCAACCTTCACAAACTACATTTTCAACCCCTTCTCGTGAAAAACCCATTTTAGCTCCTAATCCTTTGAGTTCCGTGGCCCCAAGAAATTTACAACTTGCTCTTATTCCTTCGAATTCTTCTCCCCTTCCTCAAGAAGTTCGAGATGGAATTTATTCAGCTTTCCAGATGTTATCTGATGTTTTAAGTAATACTGCGAGGTCTTCAAATGTTCGCTCACAGTCTGAATTTTGCGAAATGCTCAACAACTTCATCAATCCTGATATTTCTATTTCACATCAAGCCCTGGAAAAAAAAGTTGAATTGCTTCGCCAAACTCAGGAGTCTTTGAAAGCGGAGTGTGAGAATCTTCGTAAAGAGAATCATCAGCTTCAAAATGATTCTCTAGATTGTGCAATCCTTCGTAAGAGGAATGATTCATTAAAAGGTATTGCTATTATCTTTATATTTTCTCCTTTTGTTTGTTTCTATTTATGAAATGCTTGAAACACCCATTAAAACCCATTCCCCTTTATAGAATCAATCCAGAAATGTATAATGTTGGTACTTCATCATGAATCAGACGCAAAAGAATCTCAAGCCAAGCATGAAAGTCTTTCGAACCAATTTTCCCACTTATCTATTCTTCATTCATGTGCTCTTGATAATTTAGATTCCCTTTTCCAAGAGAATACCCAACTAATTTACGATCAAAAATTTTTGAACGATGAAATATTTCAGCTCACTTCTTCTTTGACTAAAGCCGATTTAAGAATAGGAACCTTATTAGAAGAGAATGAAACCTTATCAGAAGAAAGATGTTCGTATTTGAATACAATGTCCGTTTCTTCGCAATAATTGAATATCCTTCAGAGTAAATGTTGCGATTAAGAAAATCTCCTTTATTTGTTAAAAGGTGAACTTGAGGAATTAAAGAAGTCTTCAGATACAGAGAGAAGTTCTTTTGCTGTCGAGAAGAAATTCCTTCTTAATAAGAATATAATCTTGAACACTAAGAGGAATAAACTTAAAGAAGATTATTCCCAACTAGAAAACATTAATGCAAAACTTGTGAAGGATAAAAATTATCTTCTTTTCAAAGATCAAAAGCTTCAATCCAGACTTGAAGGATTAGTTGGTGATGGTTTTGATAAAGCTATGGATCAGCTGAAGAATTATTGTCTATCTTTAGCTCAATTTCTTACTTCACAAAGAGAAGGTAGTCATTAAAATTTGACTGCCCCTGATATACCTTTAAATCTTGCTATATTTGCAAAATTGATTCTTTGAATTTTGTTTCACTCGCAGAATCTGAGAATAATCTTCGCAATGCTAAAGCTGGATTGGAGATCACCTGTTCTGAGCTTCGCAAGAAGAACGCTTTGCTTTCTACTCGTTTGATCAATTCTCGTGATTATGCCAATCGGAGATTCAACCATCTTGCTTATGTCAAAGATATTGAAGATACTAACCACCAGAAAGCTCTACTTCGTGAAAGTCATCTGAAAGCTCAAGTCTTCATAAACAACGTTCTCCTATCAAGATCCTTATATCCAGTGAAAATTGAACCTCTGGAAATATCTGATGATGAAGTTCCTCGTGATCCTGATAGTGACTTTGATTACGAGAGTGAAGATGAAGGACTTGATGGTGAAAAAGAATCTATCCCTCAAGGAGAAGTTCCTATGTAGGCTCTACAGAGGGTAATGTTTCGCAAGAATCGAACGCTGCTGATGATCCTTCTCATCTTAAAGATCCAACACAAAGTGTTGATGAAGAGCATTAAGCATGATATACTTCTTTTGAACTCTTTCTCTTGGTTATTGTTGGTCCTCTTTCTTACAAACAATTCTACTTACTGTTTATGTTCCTTAAGAAGTATATTTTATATTTTGCGATAATGATTTGACCTTTCTCTAATTGAATAATTTCTTGCTTTGCATAAATTGAATAAATTGATCATATGAAGAGAAATAACATATCTTGAAGACTTAGCTTAGTATTCCCTTTCCCCTTATTATTGCTCTTCAGGTGATCAATTGTTGTTGTAAGTATTAAAATATCTTCCTCAGTTTAAGTTGCGAAGCTTCTGGTTGTTGCGAAGTAAATAAGAAATCTCCCCCTTAAAGTATAAGAAGTATGAAACCTCCTTGAAGAATTATGAAACATCCTTGAAGAAGTATAAGAATTATGAAACATCCTTGAATAAGTATAAGAAGTAATCAATCCTTGAAGAAATATAAGAAGTATTCAATCCTTGAAGAAGTATAAGAAGTAATCAATCCTTGTAAAATTTAATGAGTATGAAATATCCGTCTTTGATTGCAAATAAAATTGCCTTTTTTGGTATGAGTATAAGAAGTATTCTTGTTGAAAATATAAAGAATTTCCAATGATATTGACTTCATTAGTTTATGTGGTCTTATCATGCCTTCCTAAGTGAAGGTCTTACTTTGCCACCTCTTTTGCGATAAAGTCGCAGGACATTGGTGCATTCGCATGCCTCAACCCCTTGACTTTATCTTAACAATATTTTTGTGTTTGTGATAATATGACAAGTCTGAATAATCTTGCGAATATACAGCCTTATGACATTATCGTCTTGCGATGAAATCGCAGGACGTTATCACACTTTCATGTAATAACCCATTGATCTCATCTTAACTTCTTTGTATTTAATTTTGCGAGTATATATATATATATATATATACATATATATATTATTATTTTTTACTCGCAGGAATACGATTGTTTCACAAATATGACAAGCCTTTATTTTTTTGCGAACAAAAAGTCTCGTGACATTTGCGTCTTATAGCACGTATCATCTCCCTAATGGAGGGTGTTGCCCTTTATCTTCCCCTTGGTTGCCCCTTCAAGGAAGCGTACATCGAACATACAAGGTTAGCTCTTCCCATCCGGTTCTGCCAACAACCAGCTTTTATTCGCAACCTCTTATCATTTTTGCCTATAGGGCTTATAGTTACGAGGTTGCACCCTATGGGGTATCTTTGGGCCAAGTGCATCATTTGCCAAGACTTGTCAAGAATGGCAGATGTGCTTCAAACCCATCCGGCACTCTTGACTCAACCGTGTACCTCGGCGCCTTGATCGTTTTCTGCACTTCTTGGGAAAGACAGTATTCCTTAGTCGCCCAACCTAAATCATGTTACATCGCATGATTAGGTTGAGAATCCAAGGTGTCTTACCCGGATAGGTACCCCGCTTTTGGGTTATGTACCCCGTAATGTCCATGTACTCAGGTTCCGTGGTGGTGTTCCGTTTTCCCTAAGCCATGCTTATAGGTACCCCCTTAAATAACGTACTTTAGGACTTTGCCTCTTGCGAAATGTTGCTTCGCAAACTAGGGTGTATGCCACAAAGGTTTTCCTGTGTAAAATTGCTGCGGCTTTCTTTCTTTTTTGAAAGATGATCACAGTTTGCGTCTTTCTTTTATGAAATATGATCGCAAATAAAATTTGTAATTCTGGTAGTTCTTGTACGAGCAAACCATATTCGCAAAATTATCATGAGTTTTATGGATAATACCTTTTTAAATAAAATCTATTACAGGGTTGACCAAGTCTTAAACCCATGTCTTTCCCTTCTGGATCCATCATCCGATAAGCTCCACTTCCCACAACCTCTTTAATGACATATGGTACATCCCATTTTGTTGCTAGTTTTCCTCCATTTTCTTTCTGGTAGGGAGGTGTTTCTCGCATGACCAAATCACCTGGTTGATACTCACGTTCAATAACTCTCTTGTTATACTCTCGAGCTAATCTTTCCTGATAAATTTTCATATGTCACAACACCTTTTCCCTTTTTTTTTTCCAAATCATCCAGCTCACTTAATATCACCCCTGCACTTAAATTTCTTTCCCAAGATTCTTTCTTTGTTGTCGGAATTACAACCTCTGTTGGAAATACTGATTCTACTCCATATGTTAAATAATAAGGAGACATTCCAGTTTCCTCCCTTCTAGTTGTATTGTATGCCCAAACTGCACTAGGCACTTGCTCGCACCACCCTTTGAGATGTCCTTCTAATTTCTTTTTGATTGTATCTGCGATTGTTTTATTTGTTGCCTCTGCCTATCCATTAGCTTGTGGATATAATGGAGTTGATTTCCCACATTTTATCCTAAAAGCACTGAGTAACATCTCTATATTCTTCCCTTGAAATTTCTTCCCATTGTCGGATACTAATTGTGCTGGAACTCCATACCTACAAATGATATTCTCGAATATGAATGTAAAAACATCCTTATCGCGAATATGTTGTACTGCTTTTACTTCTGCGAGCTTCGTGAAATAATCTGTTGTGACTATTAAGTATCTTCTCTGCCCGAATCCAGGTAAAAATGGACCAACAATGTCCAATCCCCATTTCCCGAAAGGCCAGCAGCTTGTTGAAGAGGTTAATGGTGCCCCTGGTGCATGAGTTCTTTTCCCATGTCGCTGACATTCTTTACATCGTCTCACCAACAATTTTGCGTCTGTGTGCATATAAGGCCAGTAATACCCTTGTATTTTTGCTCTATATGCTAGATATCTTTCCCCACTATGATTATCAGCTTCTCCTCCATGTAACATCTTCAAGTATTTTCTCCTTCTTCACGAATTAAACATCTGAGAGGTAGTCCACTGAAAGATTTTCTGTATAAAATTCCTTCTCGTAACTCATAATTTGTTGCACGACTCTTTAATTTATGTGCTTCTAGTCTGTTCCTGGGTATTTCCCCTTTTGCGAGATATGCATGAATGTCCTTTCTCCAATCTGCGAGATTTTCTGCGATGTCGTCTGGTAGTTCCCTTTCTACTTCCATCGCAACTGCTTCCTCAATTTCTTCTTCTTTATTCTCTGATGGATGTTAAATTGTCTATATTTTGATATTTCTTGTATTAGGGTTTGTCATCATACTTGGAATGAATGCAAAAGCATCTGCGAGTCGATTGTATTTTCTTGTTATATGTCTCCATTTTAATTTTGGTATCTTCGCAGATAACTCATCAACGAGTTTCCTGTATTTCTTCAAAGAAGACTCATTTGTGGTATATTCCCCTTTAATTTGACAAATTTCCAGCTGAGAATCACTTGTTATTCTTATATTTTCGAGCTTCTTTTCTATTGCGATCTTCAATGCATGCACTACAGTTTTGTACTCTGTTTCATTGTTCGTGGATGCAAATTCTAATCTGAATGAGAATGCTATTCTTTCTCCTTCTGGTGAAATCAACACAACTCCTACTCCATTCCCCTCACTGTTGGATGATCCGTCTACTAAAATTTCCCATCTATTTGGTTCTGTTAATAGGTGTTTTGGATTCCCAAATTCTTCTTCAATATCCATCATTTCTTCTACTGCCTCATCTTCTTCCAAAGGAAATTCTGCCAAGAAATCTGCGACAACTTGTGACTTTTGCGATGATAACACTTCGTACTTTATCTTATAATGGTTTACTTGTGCATTCCACCTTTCTACTCTTCCTGATCTTTTTGTGTTCTTCATGATTGAATCAATCGGGACTTTGGTTACCACTTTTATTACATGCGCTTGAAAGTATATTCGCAACTTAAATGATGCATAAACCAGGGCTAAGATTAACTTCTCCATTTTAGAATAATTTCTCTCTACTGTGTTAAAAGTCTTACTGATGTAGTAAATGGGCCTTTATATTCCTGCATCTGTTCGCAATAGAACTTCACTTAAAGCATATTGAGTTGTTGCGAGGTACACCAATAATTCTTCATCTTTCTCTGGTTTTTGTAATATGGATATATTCGCAAGATATTCTTTGATTCCTTGAAAAGATTTTTCACATTCATCAGTCCACTTGAATTTTGCTCCCTTCTTAAGTATGTTAAAGAGATGTTTGCACTTATCTGACATTCGAGAAATAAATCTTCCAAGTGAAGCCAAGAGTCCATTTAGATTTTGAATTTCTTTTATCGTTGCAGGTGTTGGCATGTCACGAATTGCTTGTACTTTCTCTGGATCGACTTGTATCCCCTCCTTTGATACTATGTATCCCAAAAAATTTCCTGACGCAACTCCAATTACACATTTTTCAGGATTCAATTTGATATTGAATTTTCTCATTTGCTCAAATATTTCCTTCAAATCTTGTACATGATCTTTGGGCTCTTTACTTTTTATCATCATATCATCTACATACACCTCTAAGGTTTAATGTATCCACTTTGCGAACACCTTTTCAACCATTCGTTGATATGTAGCACCCGCATTTCGCAGACCAAATGGCATCCTCACATAACAATATAAACCTCTTGGAGAAAAAAAAAGGCAGTATGTTCTTGGTCTTCTTCTGCGAGTGATATTTGATTGTACCCTTTATATCCATCGAGTGAAGTGACTCTATCATGACCTGCAGCTGATTCCACCATTTGTGATATGTCTGGCAATGGAAAACTTTCTTTGGGATAGGCTTTGTTTAGATCAATGAAATCTATACAAATTCTTATCCCTTTATTCTTCTTCGGAACAATGACCATATTCGCAATCCATTCTGGGTATTTTGCTTCTCTTATGATTCCTGCATCCAGCATCTTTTGTAATTCTTCTTTTATTTGTGCATGATAATTTTGCGAGATATTTCTTATTCTTTGTTTGAATGGTCTTACGCTTTTATCTATGTTCAATCTATGACACGCCACTGACGGATCAATTCTTGGTATTTCATCTACACATCCTGCGAATATATCTTTGTATTCTCGTAAGAGATCAATATTTCTTTTCTTTTCTTCTTCGTCCATCTTAGTTCCAATTTGCAAGATTAAAGGTTCCTCTTCAGTTCCAATATTTATTTCTTTGGTTGGTTCTGCTGCAACGTAACTAGGATCTTGCTCTCCCATAGGTGTTGGTTCTTTGATTACTTTCATTGGTTCTCCTTCTTTTTCTAGGATATCATTTGGTACTCCTTTTCTCTCTCTTTCTCTTATTGTATACACTCTGAACTCCTCTTCCTTTTTCGCTTCTTTCGCAAGTTTTATACGAAATTGTTTCTTTCTTGCTCTCCCTCCACACTGTTTTACTTCAATCTGATAACAAAACTTTGCACTATCAAGATCCCCTTTTATTTCTTGTATTCCTCTTGGTGTAGGAAACTTAATTGATTGATGTAATGTCGAAGCAACAACTTTAATCGCATGAATCCATGGTCTTCCCATAAGCATATTATATGGATATTCCATATCTACTACACATAAAACTATGTGTGTTTCGATTTCTCCCAGCGGTACTCGTAACATTATTTCCCCTTTGGATTTTGTTGTAGATTTTCCCAATCCATGGATAAGACATTCTGAATTTGTAATCTCTTCATCTTTAATCCCCATCCCCTTAAGTGCATGATATAATATAATATCAACATAACTCCCTGTATCAATCAAAACTCGGTTTAATTTCCAATTTTCTATAGATTTTTTAGCTTTCTTTTCTTCTCGCATAATCGGAATTGTGACTACTAATGGTGAAGTGTGGTTTAAGTCTTCATTTGGAATTTCTGCTACTGAAAATGTGATTTTCTTCTTTTCCCATTCTTTCAAAGTTGTTATTTTCTCCACTTCCATGATCTTTCTTCCTCTACAATCTCGTTTGTGTATCCTTCCCTTCATGTTGTTATGAAATTCATCAATCATTGTCTTTGTGATCATATTACATTCTCCTCTTTTGCAATCTTCATCTACTGACTCCATTTGATCTCCAAATTTCCACAACTCCTTCAAATTTCTGCTATAAAAATCTTCAATCTTTTCCCCTCATTCTAGTGCCAATTATGTAGTTGCAGAAAATCCTACAACTACACCCTCAGTAGAATTTGTAAAACTTTAAGAAGTTCTTGATGAAAAATGACAATTTTGATTAATATTCTCAATTGGTTACAAAGAAATATGTTAATGGAGATTAGAACAGTTACAACTTTCTCTGTTCTCTCTCCTAAGACTTGTTCTAACACTCACTTAAAGAACCTCCTAAATTTAACATTTGAACTACTATTTATAGTGAAATATGTACAACTGTATATAGCTTGTGAAGTATCATGATCTCTATTCGTAAGTTTATTCTATACTCGCAATCTCTTCACATTTTTCCTGTGTTTCTTATATCATCGCATTTTCTTGCGACACTTTCCTCATGTCTTTGTTACTACATTCGTAACTCAATATCTTGCGATATTCGGCACCTACAGGATCCAAATATGGCTTAATGATAATAGCTCTAGTTGCCACATCGAACATAATTCCTAGGTGATGTTATTTGTCATGGGGTGGTGTAATGGCCCTGACCAATAGGGTTTGACATATCAAAAACCCTAAGTAGCGCGCGTGATTAGGTGGCGCGTCACGACGGCATCTTGACAAATACTGCCATGCCCGTTTTGATCAAAGATGTAGTTGCGGATTATCTCACAACTACACCCTCATTAGAATCCATTAAAATGATTCCTAAACCTAATTAATTTGATATGAAACTAAGAATTAAGGTACTAAAATTATAAAGAGACACAAAGATTTTTACGTGTTTCTATCAATGTGATCTACATCCACGGTGCTTCACTAGTTATTGTATGTGATTACATGATTTTACAATTGAGACTCCATTAATGAATATTTGGAGCTCTAGAATTTTGGGGAAGAAGATGATAAAGAAAATAAATCCCTCTCTAAAATTTTCTCTCTCCTCCTAAAATCATCCCCTCTCTCAAAATGTGTCTCTCCTTTTTTCTCATGCCTAAATGGCTATTTATATGATTTTACAATAGATGACCGTTGTGTTGTCCCGCCATTTCGGATTTGAAGATTATCTTGCGAACCTTCGTGGTTTCCTTTGCTCGTAAAATGTCCTTCTTGCTCGCAAAATATTCTTTGCTCGCAAAATGTATTTTCTCTCCACAATTTCGTAAGTTATCATTTGCTGTGATATTCCGCTCCTACATCTTGCCTCTTTTTTCTTGAATATTGCTTGAAGAGCGATCTTTAAGAAAAAATCCGTTGTAGTAGTCTTTGATCTTTGTTGATGAAGGAACGAGCGAAAGAATATCAAACTCAAAAAGTATATACTTGCCTCTATTCTTTTGCGAAGTTCTGAAGCTTTAAGAAGTAATTAGAAGTATCATCTTGCGAAGTATGAAGTATGTGAAGTATCTTGAAGAAGTATGAAGTATAAGAAATATAAAATATCCTTGAAGAAGTATAAGAAGTACTTAATCCTCGAAATATATAAGAAGTACGAAGTATCCTTAAGAGAGTGATAAATATTTCCTCTGTTCATGTGAAATTATTATTCCACTTTTGGTGAGGATTCTTGCTGAGAAGATAAAGAACATCAAATATTTTCTTGGGTATCCATAGTTGCCTCTGTTCTTTATCTTCGAAAGAGAATTCTTGAGAAAATGTTGAATAATTAAATTGCATCTCTATTGTTATGTTGCCTCTGCCTCAAGTGGTAACCCTGTTATCTTCTGAATATTTCTACGAATTCCTGAGTTTTTCTGCGCATTTCTGAACTTCTGAATAGTGCTGCGAACATACTGTTGCGAATCATACTGTTGCGAATGTACTGTTGCGAATATAGTGTTACGAACATAGTGTTACGAACATAGTGTTGCGAATATAGTGTTACGAATATAGTGTTACGAACTATGAATAGTCCTGCGAATTATGAACTTTTCTGTGAAGTTTCGTGGTATTTTCCTGTAAAATTTTGTACAATACTTGTGCGAATATAATATTTATGTAATGATTATGTTATGAAATATGTATGCGATGCTTATGCCATGAAATGTTTATGCAATGCATTTATGATGCAAATATAATGCTTGAATGATGCGAGTATGATGCTTGTATGATGTGAATACTTATCTATTATAATGCATATTTCAAGTTTCTGTTACTTAGCTCATTTTTCCGTAGTAAAATTGATATAACTTTGAGTTGCTTCCATTCATATAACTATCTTCGCAAGTTTATTTATGTATTTTCTTATATATATTCGTCTTTGATCGCGAATGAAATCGCTTCTTCTTCGTGAAAATTCTTCAATGGGATTGTCTTCTTTGTTTCTTCAATGGGATTGTCTTCTTTGTTTCTTCAATGTGATTGTCTTCATGATATATATTCTCTTCAAAATTCTTCAATGATACTGATGGAATTAATTGATGTGGTCTTATCATGCCTTCCTAAGTAAAGGTATTATTTTGCCACCTCTTTTGTGATAATATTTTGTATTTGCGATAATATGACAAGTCTGAACATTCTTGCGAATATACAACCTCGTGACATTATCGTCTTGCGATGAAATCGCAGGACGTCTTTACACTTTCATGCAAAAACCCATTGATCTCATCTTATCTTCATTGTTATGTTCTGCGGGTTCTTTTTTCTTTTCTTTCTCTTTTTTTTTTTTTTTTTTTTTAGAAGGCTCGCAGAAGTTCAATTGTTGCACAAATATGACAAGCCTTTATGTTTTCGCAAACAAGAAGCCTCGTGACATTTGCGTCTTATAGCACGTATCAGCTCCCTAATGGAGGGTGCTGCCCTTTATCTTCCCCCTGGTTGCCCCTTCAAGGAAGCGTACATCGACCATACAAGGTTAGCTCTTCCCATCCGGTTCTGCCAACAACCAGCTTTTGATCGCAACCTCTTATCCTTTTTGCCTATAGGGCTTATAGTTACGAGATTGCACCCTATGGGGTATCTTTGGGCCAAGTGCATCATTTGCCAAGACTTGTCAAAAATGGCAGGTGTGGTTCAACCTCACCCGGAACTCTTGACTCAACCGTGTACCTCGGCGCCTTGATCATTTTCTGCACTTCTTGGGAAAGACAGTATGCCTTAGTCGCCCAACCTAAATCCTCTTACACCGCATTTTATATTGCGTAATGTCGCTAGATTAGGTGAGAATCCAATGTGTCTAACCCAGATAGGTACCCCATTTATTGGGTTGTACCCCTAAAATTTTACCATGTACTAAGGGTCCTTGGTGGTGTTCCGGTTACCCTTAGCCACGTTTATAGGTACCCCCTTAAATGACGTACTTTAGGACTTTGCCTCTTACGAAATATAGCTTCGCGAACTAGGGTGTACGCCACAAAGGTTTGCATGTATAAAATTTTCTGCGGCTCTCTTTCTTTTTTGGAGGCTGATCACAGATTGCGGTCTTTTATTCGCAAATTAATGAAAGTTTAATCGCAATTGATTTTTGGCGGTATTTTTTCGCCTTTTAAAAAATTCATCGTAAATTTTTCATGTATATAAAATGTTGGATGTTTTCATGAAATGTTTAGTATAAGAAGTATGAGAAGTATCCATATCACATCTTTAAATCAAAATTATAGAAATATAGGAATTGAATTTTCTCTTTTTTTTGCAATTTTGAAGTCTTTGAATTTTTTTTTTTTGAGATCTTTAAATTTTTGCGATGAAGCCATTTTTGAATTTTGCGATTGTATCACTTTTCACCAATCTAAAAAATCTTTGAAATGTTTTGAAATTTTAGAAATTGTAGAAATCTTGCGAGTATATCGCTTTTGATAAATAAAATCAAAAATCTTTTGTCTTCTGTAAAATAAATATTCAAGGAAATGGTACTTACCTTCTTACGGATTGTTGTTGTCTCTTGCGAAGTATATGACTAAGAATCTTGCGAAATAATCTCCCACTCTCTTCTTGCGAAATATCCAAAAATCTTGCGAAGTAAATCTTTGAATGAAGTAAACGAACGTATTCTTCTTCATTATGTGTGTACCAAGTGACGTTAATGATGTTGGAATGGTCTTTTCTTCTATACTCGATAATCCGGCAAAGCAATTCCTCTGTGAGCTGGGCTTGAGGCATTGCGAATATTCGCAATGTAAATTTCTGCGATCTGTAGATTGTTCGTAAGTGTGTGTCGCTGAATCTGTCATAAAAAAGAAAGAAAAATGATCAATGGATAAGGAAAAACTGATAACAAAACGTAAATAGTGAACCTAATATCAAAACTGATTAGAATTATGATTTCTTTAGAATTTTGTGTTGGCGTTAACTCTACTTTTTGTCTCTCTATATATATAGACTGTATAGTAGTACTACCCTATGCTGATCAGAAATATAAAACATTAAATGTTGAAAATCTTGAATTAATTTAAGTATGAAATGAATGGATGATGATGAGAAGGCCAGAAAGGAGACAAAAAATGATATGAATAAATCCTTCGCTACTTGTAGTTTTCTTTAATAATTAGAGTTCCAAGGCCAGCACGAAATTTCAAGATTTTCATTTTTCTCCAACCAAGAACCGAAAGACTACTCCAGTCCACTTCGCCCCGCATTTTGTTTTTGTGCTGTTTGTCGTATTCTACTCCATTGGATACTGTCGGATATTTGGATTCTACCACCTTTTTCCTTCCATGCTATGTTCGCTGTGTTTTCAACACGTTCGTATTTTAATTTTGAATATTAGAGTTGAGTTCTCTAGATGGGAATCAATTCACATTCTTGCTGACGTTCCCCTAGCTTTTCCCTTTGTCATTTCTGAATTGCGATCAACCCTTTCTTCGCAATTGATGGTCGTGCGTAAAATGTTGCTGTTGTTGACGTCTTATTCGGCTTGGCTTATATCCTTCTATATCTTATCATCCTTTATGATAATATTTATTGCCTAACTTCTTTTGAATTTCTTTTGGCTGTAGTATTTCTTCTTTGCATAGTATTCTTTCCTCTGTCTTTTACATCTCATAGATTCTGCGAAGTACTCCACCAGCTGCGAATGAAAATATTAGTTTGCTCCTGCGAACAAGAAAAACATTTTTGAATTTCACAAAATGTCTTCATCTTTATATTCATCCAGCTACTTCGCAAGAGTTCTTCTTCCTTAGTTATCTGATGAAGTAAACCATTTTCGCTGAATTTTGATGCTGTAATTTCTTCGCTCACGGTCCTTTTAATTTGAAGTACTACTCCCAATTGATTTATTGCGGTCCATAATAATCAAATCAATTCAGCTATCTCTTCGCGGAAATGGTACGCTGGTTGATTTCCCCAATTCATTTGAAGATGTTGACTTCACCTGATGTCTTCCAAGTGATTTCTATGAACAACTTCATGATGTGTGTTTGCTTCGCAGCAGCTATTGATGATGACTTCTTACACTTTGACGGAAGAACTTTTCGCAAAAACTTTTCCGCCGTGAACTCTTCAAGGATACTTCGCCTAAGCTGATGTTGTTTTCTATGTTCCTCTCTATGTTCATTTTGCGCTACTTCTCTTTTGACTTTGCAGGGTTTGCTGAAGTTGTAATCTCTGTCCTTTAGTTTCATGTTCTAACTACCATTGAATTGATTCATCATCATTGGAATGATTTTCCAACTTCGCAGTGACCATTAACTTCGCAAGTTCTAAATTCTATGAGATGATAAATGAGATGATGGTGATCTTCGTCTGCTACTTGACTAGGTGCAATTAATTCGCAAGTATGCTATTTGCTTTTCTTGCGAGTTGGACTACTCATCACCAAACTGAGAGCAACGTATGAGGATGATTCTACAACTAAATCCAATAATGAAAAGGTGATTAGCAACCATGTTTAACAAAATAAATTCTTGTACCAAGACGATACTAGATTAAGTAATAAAATAAATGTTCTTCATATTAAAATGTTACGTAATAAAATATGATATTTAAGTAATATTGATTTACGATCAAAATCAAAATTTACGATGAAGACTCGTTTTAATTCAAAATATCAACCCAAAACTAATTTTTGTGAAAAGTAAAATTTGATAGTTAAAGAACTCTAAATCTTCCAGATCCTGATTATTAATATGTAATTAAAGAGATAAGAAAGAATTTGTCCTTTTGACTCATAGTTGATGTAGAATTTGTTGATGTAAAAATTCATCCTTTTGACGCAACTTTGTATCTTCATCATTAAAACTTTGTATCTTCATCAGAATTTGTAGTTGCAGCAATCTTCATCTTTTGCTTCTTCTTTGAAGACAGAATTTCGCCATTATCTAATTTCCTCTCCAATTTTTTAGATCTCCCCAATTCTAATTCTACCAGAAGCCAATTTTTTGAAAATAAATTAATATTCTTTCAACTTTCTTTCATAATTTTTGTATTCTAATTTTCCCTGTTTCTAGCGCCAATTATGTAGTTGTGGATTATCTCACAACTACACCCTCATTAGAATCCATTAAAATGATTCCTAAACCTAATTAATTTGATATGAAACTAAGAATTAAGGTACTAAAATTATAAAGAGACACAAAGATTTTTACGTGGTTCGATCAATGTGATCTACATCCACGGTGCTTCACTAGTGATTGTATGTGATTACATGATTTTACAATTGAGACTCCATTAATGAATATTTGGAGCTCTAGAATTTTGGGGAAGAAGATGATAAAGAAAATAAATCCCTCTCTAAAATTTTCTCTCTCCTCCTAAAATCATCCCCTCTCTCAAAATGTGTCTCTCCTTTTTTCTCATGCCTAAATGGCTATTTATATGATTTTACAATAGATGACCGTTGTGTTGTCCCGCCATTTCGGATTTGAAGATTATCTTGCGAACCTTCGTGGTTTCCTTTGCTCGTAAAATGTCCTTATTGCTCGCAAAATGTATTTTCTCTCCACAATTTCGTAAGTTATCATTTGCTGTGATATTCCGCTCCTACAAAAGATACCATGGCAAGGCCATAACGTGGTCATTTCCATGGACGATCATGGGTAATTATAATATGGCGCGGGAGTCATTCTTTAGGGTCTCCTGGGTCCCACATAGCTTGTGGCATGTTGTGGGCTTAGAGTGGCATAATTGGGCCAAGACTAGAAAAATAGGGTTCCCTTTGGTTTGACCAAAGCCATTGGCATATGGCTACCGCGGAATGGCATGGCCTGCCAACTGGCTTCCTAGCGCGATTTGGCAGGTTGGCTAGCCAATTGGCATGGCGCCTGCGGTGATGGCTAGATGCGATTTGGAATGGTTCGTATGTGATTCCAATACTTTGGCGCGGATTACAGGCGTGTCGCTTGCGGTGGCATGGTGATGCCTGTTTGGCCGCGTTGGAAAGCAACTAAACTTAATAAATCAAGTGGCCAAATCGTAAAGACATGATTGTTTTTTGGAGACTGGCTTGGGCCGTCTAGATTAGATTCCTAATGGAATTAAGCGCATCGACCCACCAACTTCCAACTTTATTAAAAGTGCATATGGCGGGTTTTGAGAGATCTGATTGGTTGATGGGAGATGGGGCCAGCAAGAGAAATATGGAGCATGGAAAATGGCCACAGGCGGCACCCATTGGTGCAGATTGGTCGGCTATGTGGTGTGGCCACACCTCCTTTGTCATTGCTCCTGTTTGCCGCAGTTCCTCTTTTGTTTCTTATTTTCTGGTAGGATTTTGCTCCTACTAGCTCCATGGCAGATCCGTTTCCTAGCTTACATAGGTTTGGCCTCGACCAATAGGGTTCGAGATATTTGCACAAGGCGCAAAAAACCTAATTTTGCAAATTAATTAGGACGAAAACTTGAATCATGTAAGTTATCACAAAATTGAACAAATTTAACAAATTCTGCGTGTTGACACAAAATTCTTTTATTCTCAGAGAGCAGTTAGCGCGTATTCTGATTGAGCATTTTCATGCAAACCTTAATTTTGATGATTTGGGAAATTCATGCTACTCAGCTGCGAGTGAACACTAATTGTCATGTCATACCAATACTAAGGGTTCAGCTGGGGAACATAGCATAGTAAAATACTCAATAACCATACATGCACCTGTTGATGGTGGTTTTTAACTTAGGGATAAAGTCGTAAAACCCTAGTCAGACAGTGACGTCACATGACTTAAACGTATTTATTGAACCCTTTAATATGAATGCGAGAAAATTACCAGGGTACATTTTTATTTAAATTAATTACTAATTAGGGTTTCAATGGACCAAAACCTTAATTCCCATTCCCTTGTGCCAATGGCCAGCCGTGCAAGCCACACCTACCGCGCCAAGGCATGCTAGCCGCACCCCTGTGCCAATGGCAAACCGTGCCATCCACACCTACCGCGCCAAGGAATGCCAACCATGATAGCTGCACCCCTGTGCCAATGGAAAACCGTGCCAGCCACACCTACCATGTCAAGGCATGCCAACCATACTAGACAAACCCCTGTGCCGATGGAAAACTTTTCCATCTACACCTATCGCGCCAAGTCATGCCAACCATACTAGCCGAACCCCTGTGCCGATGGCAAACCGTTCCAGCCACACCTACCACGCCAAGGCATGCCAAACATTCTAGCCGCACCCCTGTGCCAATAGAAAACCGTGCCAGCCACACCTACCGCGCCAAGGCATGCCAACCATGCTAGCCTAACTCCCGTGCCGATGGCAAACCGTTCCAGCTACACCTATCGTGCCAAGGCATGCCAACTATTCTAGCCGAACCCCTGTGCCGATGGAAAACCATGCCATCCACACCTACCGCGCCAAGGCATGCCAACCATGCTAGCCGACCCCTATGCCAATGGCAAATCGTGCCAGCCACACCTACCGCGCTAAGGCATGCCAACCATGCTAGATGTACCCCTGTGTCGCTGGAAAACCGTGCCAGCCACACATATCGCATCAAGGCATTCCAACCATGCTAGCCGCACCCCTGTGCCAATGGAAAATCGTGCCAGCCACACCTACCGCGCCAAGGAATTCCAACCATGCTAGCCGTACCCCTATGCAAATGGAAAACTGTGCCAGCTACACCTACCGCGCCAAGACATGTCAACCATGCTAACGCACCTCGCCATGGCCCCATGCCAACCTATCCGCACCACTATGCTGGCCCTCCCTATGCGGCTACCAAAATGAAGGCATGCGACAATCAACGGTCTCCCTTTAATCCCAGGAGAAAATCCTAGCCATCCAAGGTTACCAGACAACACATGGTAACCTTTGACCCGAAACCCTGGTTTGGCCATGCCAAACCGCGCCAAGGCATTCCATGCCAATGGAACGCCAACCTAGTCGCGCCACCATGTTGTCCTTCCCTATGCGGCTACCAAAATGAAGGCGTGCGACAATCAATGGTCGCCCTTCAATCCCAGGAGAAAATCCTATACGTCCAAGGTTACTAGACAACGTATGATAACCTTTGGCCCAAAACCCTAGTTTGGCCACGCCAAACCGCGCCGAGGCATGCCATTCCAATGTTATTCCAACTTTGTCGCGCCACCATGCTGTCCTTCCATATGCGGCCATCAAAAAACGAAAGCGTGCGACGATCAACGACTACCTTTCCTCTTAAGATGCAAAATCTTGACCATTGAAGGTCACCATGCCAGCGAGTCTCCCAAGATCGAATTTCCAGGAAACAACAATCTGCTACATGTTTTCCACAACACATTCGAGACATCAACACATATCGTAAACTGGGGATCCTCTTTGGGTATTGGTTTGGCGGTTTACAACGTGCGGCATACACTACCCCCATCATAAGGAAGTGTCATAAGGATGAGGCGGTTAGTAAATACAGGGAGTTAATGGTGAAACACTCATTTTTATGGAACATAAATTCCATGCGTTAACGGTTACCACCTCCTCCCATTTCCTCACCCAGTTTTCCATTCCTTAATGAGACCAGAGTACGTTTCACTTCGACTTGTATAAATAGGTCTTACCTATTTCCACCGAACAACAAGTTCAGTCAAGGAGCATACAACACTCAGAAAATATTTGCTAGCTTTCCATTTGTTAGCTTCCCACTTTCTGATACAAGTCGTATAAAACAACTACTCTTCCAGAAATCAACTATTCTAGTCTCATCACTTTCCTTGCTTCGCTCCCCAAAACCAACCCATTCTCCTTCACTTTATGAACGAAGCAAATCTGGAACAACTATTTCTTGGTTTAGGCCGGACTTATACAGATTGATCTCTCAAATCTAAAGTACTCCCTTGCATTACATTGTTTAGGGTTTAAATTCGTTTCTCACCTACACATCCGAAATTACCGAAATCATCAGAAACCATTTTTACCCATAAACAATTGGCGACCACATTTGGAGGTTGATCTATCGGTCCCAATATCAGTTTCAAGAATACGTTTCTCTAACTCAGGAGGATGGTATATTTTAGGACTGAATCCGTGTCCTCAAGCTCCACTCAGGCGAACGACAATGTTTCTTTCCCCAACACAGCGCCCAACAACGCGACCGACGAAGGAATTTCAAGGCTGACTGACTTGGTACGGGTTCAGGAAATCCACACCAAGAACATATATGGGTTTGATAAAAGATGCGATTAATGCCATACTGGACTTCCTCATCAATCTGACGGTATACTTGAACGGTTCACCTTCCCCGGAGACTCCAGAACTGGGGACTAACGTTCCGAATGATCACTCTCAAGTCAACAGCTTCACTACTAATCATAGACCCGTAGGCCAGGAAGCAGCCTCACTGGTAGAAAATTTATGTGAACTATTACATCTTTAAAAGGATCAACGGATGGAGACGTTCACCGCCATCAATCAAATAGCATTAAGGGTGCCCTTGGTTCCTTCACGCTTGGAAACAGCAAGAATGCCAGATTTGTCCATCAACAATATCACGTTTACCGACGACGACATGATGGCAGAGGAAGGCCATAACTGTGCCCTACACGTCACTGCTCGTATCAAAGACACGGAAATCAAAAGGGATCTTATCGACACAGGAGCATATTCCAACGTTGTTACCCTTAGGACGCTCAGGAAGTCTTTAGTACGACCGAATGAATTCGTACGATAATCCACTACAATTACCGATTTTGAAGGCAAACAAACCAGTACACATGGGTACGTCAATTTCAATCTATCGGTAGGACCCGTCTAGTCAAAAGTAAGGTTCGAGATAATCGAAAAGGAGCCAGATTACCACATGATACTGGGAAGGCCGTGGCTCCACGAAAACATAATCATTCCTTCAACCTATCACCAGTGCTTGAAAACCATGTTAAACGGAGAAGTCATCCGCACCACTGCATCATTATCTACCTATGCGCCGATCTATGGCATGGATATTTTTTAGCCAAGACAAAGCCCACAGGTCACAGCCAATAAGGCTCACCACACTCCACTGCCAAAATGGACGTCCATTGAAGAAAGTGATGGTCTTACACAGCTTCGTGGAGAAAACCGGTCTCACATCACCTCTTCGAAAGAGAGACGCACCCGCCTCCATCCGCAGAACCAGAGTTCGGCTCACACCAAGCGAGGATGGGTTTTTATTACGGGTCATGATGAAAAAGGGTGATAAGTGCATAATTCATATGATTTTAGTGTCCATTCCACACTTGTTTAAGCTATTATTCTTGCATATTACTATTGTTTTCTCTTGTTTGCCTCTAATAGGTGAATCATCCAAAAAGGAGCTACAAAGTTCTAAAAATAGCTATAAATATAAGTATTCCAAGTATCCAAGTGCCAAAGTCCAAGAGAAGTGGAAGAAAAGCGACGAAAAGGAGCAAAACGCTCATAATCAATACTCAGGCCAAATACCAAGCTTAACTCATTCAAATTAATTATTTACCATTACCATATTTAATAGAATTTAAATATAAAAATAATGCAAAAATAATGAGGTCATTCCGAGTTCGGATGAAGAAGTTGTGGCCAAAACAGTTTCATTGAAAACGGAAGATAGTGCAGTCCGCGAACTGGGTTTGCGGACGGGGTTCGCAGACTTAATTCCAAACATTTCTGCTGGATTTTGAAGTTTGCGGACTGGGTTCGCTCACTTATCAAAGGGGAAACGTGTATAAACTCTTTGTTAGGCTTAAGGGCACGTTTGGGAATGTTATTTCGTTATTTTAGGTTGGGTTTTTAAACCTAACTAAATACGTGAAGACCAAGTAATGTAAACCTATAAAAAGGTACTAGGTTATGTACATCATATCACATCATTAGGGAACGAAATTTTTAGGGTTTGGAGAGAAGAAACATCACACAGAGCGATCATCAATCGTAACATTATCTCTTACTTTTCTCATATGTATATCATGGATGTTTCTACATCCATGAGTAGATAAACACCTATTGATTGAGGATGAATTCTAAGTTGTAAACAAGATTTGAGTGGTTATATTAATCTACTTTGAAGTTCTTCATATGATTATCGTCTGTTTATACTATTTAATTATTTATGATTGATTGATAGATTGTTTAGGTGGCCAACTAAATTCATTTGTTGATTCAATCTATTGCTAGTATTAAGTTAGGAGATAAGTAATCGTCGAATAACTTGTACACAAGTAGAGAACACAAAACCTTGCAGAGGGATTCTGTGGAGCGATTGTGTGTATAAACAACACTAAAAAGTGTACCTTGATCTAAGAGTCTAACTATTAGGATCAACCTATAAATTCACAAAAGATAAAGCATTTAGTTGATTTACACCTTGAGTGATCTACTACTTGGTGGTTCGTTGAATTGAATTTGGTAGGCGAGAACTTCCGTATCCAGTGATATAAGGAATTTAAGGGATAACACTGATCTAGCAGATATTCTACGGTTGGTGATAATCTATGATTAACGACGAGTAGGCAATTATAATAACTCATTGATGGTTTATATACGAAGAAGGATTTCTCGATCATATCTCTCTCTATTGATTACAATAGAATTTTATTTTCTTTGTTTATTTACTTTATGGAAATCTAAAACAAAACCCCCCTTTGTGACACTTTGACAACTAAAACTCACTGCTCTTCGTGGGAACGATCCTTACTTCCATTATATTACCAGTTAATTGTGTGGAAATAAGATTATTAATTTGATTGTACTTACGACAGACATCAAATTTTGGCGACGTTGCCGGGGAGCAGTCGGTATCTTTAGTTGTTATTTTTTATTAGTTTTATTCTTTTTTTTTTAGAATTTCTTTGTAATTTTTTTTAATATTGTTTTCTAGATTTTTTTTCTTCAGGTACTTAATCTCTGGCACCGAAAGACTGGGAATACCAGAGGTGAGATATTCAAACTCGTAAAGGAACAATACTTCAAGCACGGCAGCAGTTGCAAAAATAACCTCCTTCAGAAGAGATGGTAGAAGGTGCAAATCCACCTCCACCAAGGAGGACGCTGAGAGATCTAACATCCCCATGTTTGGATTCTCAACCCTTGTGTATTACTCTGAATGACACAATGGAACTTAAATCAAGTCTCCTTCATTGGGTTCCAAAGTTCAAGGGACTACCGGGTGAAGATCCTAATCGACACCTACAATAATTTCAAAATACAGTAAGAAGTATGAAGAAGAATGATGATGACGAGGATACAACTTTTCTGCAAGATTTTCCATTCTCTCTAACGGACCAAGCAGAATCATGATTTTATTATCTCCCTTCTGGAAATATCACCACATGGACCGGAATGAAAAAGATGTTTTTAGAGAAGTATTTTCCTGCTTCTAAAGCTGCATCTATTCGTAAGGAAATCAGTGGCATTGTGAAAATTACTGGAAAATCTTTGTATGAATACTGGGAGAGATACAAGAAATTTTTGGGGAGTTGTCCACACCATCAAATACCACCGCAACTCATTATCACACACTTTTATGAGGGTTTACTACCACATGAGAGAAACTTGATTGATGCGGCTAGCAGTGGTGCATTGGTTAATAAAACTATCGAGGAAGCTACTAGTTTGATTGAGAGCATGGCTACAAACACTCAACAATTTTACACTCGAGATTCATCAACGGTTAGAAGAGTTAGTGAGATGGGAGATTCTTTAAATACAGAGCATCGATTAAATACTATTTAAAAGGAAATTCATCAGATAACTTCTGTAATTGCTCCACCATACGAATATGATGCCGAGGTGAATGCTATATTTCCTAATCAAAGGAAAAGGTATGATCCATACTCAAATACTTATAATCCTGGTTGGAAAGATCACCTAAATTTTAGTTATGCGAACAAGCAAGCTACAGCTCCTAATCCATATGCGAGACAAGGTGGTTTTCAACAATCACAACCCTAACCTCAAACTCAACAACAGACTCAGAGTTACAATTTAGAGGAGATGATGAAGGTTATGATGCAAGAGAAAAAGGGAATATCTCATATTTTGCAACAAAACCTACAATATCAACAAAAGAATGATGTTGCGGTTAGAGATTTACATACTCAGATGGGAACCATTTGTGAACCCAAGAGAGCACATCAATGAAGTAACGTTAAGAAGTGGAAAGCAAGTAGAGGATTCTAATTTGGATACAGGAGCAGTACCTGGTAACGGTATCGAGAAGAAAGTAGAAGTGGAAACTGTACCTAAGGACAAGTCAACTTCAACTGGACAACCTAAAGACACGGTTCCCACTTTTACCATACCACCTCCTTTCCCTAGATGTTTTTCCAAATCGAAGAAATAAGATCAAGACAAGGAGATCATGGACATTTTCAGCAAGATACACATCAACATTCCATTTATTGAGGCCATCAGAACCGTACCTAGGTATGCTAAGGTTTTGAAGGATTTGTGTACAAGGAAAGATAGGTTGATTTCCAATGAGATCACTCTAGTGGGAAAAAGTGCTACAACTATGTTGCTAAAGAAGATGCCTACAAGTGTGAAGATCCTGGTGGCTTCATAGTTCCCGTTACCATTGGTAACCGAAGATTCGAGCGTGCTTTTCTTGATTTGAGAGCTTCCATAAGTTTTATGTCAGCCGATGTTTAAGATTCTTTGAATCTCGGACCTTTAAAAGAGGCAAAGATCACTATTCAATTGGCTAACAAGTCCAATATATATCTTAAGGGAGTCGTGGAGGACATGTTAGTTCAAGTGAATCAGTTAATCTTTCCGGCTGATTTATACATTGTGGATATGCACAATGGAGATAATTGTTCATCTACTTCGTTACTTCTTGAGAGACCGTTCATGAAAACTGTAAAGACGAAGATTGATGTTAATAGTGGTGCACTCACTATGGAATTTGATAAGGAGATCGTACGGTTCAATTTTTTTAAACCATGCGTTATCCTAGTGATGTTCACTCCGCTTTCTCTATTGATGTTATTGATTTGTTAGCACAAAAATTATTTGATTTGAACAGTAAAGATGAACTTGGAGTTGTGCTACGGAATAACATTGATTTTGACGTTCATGGACATCCGAACATGGACGTTGAGATATCCAAAGAACTGGTGGAGATGTGTGGTGCCTTAACAACACTACAAGAAGCCAAACAGGGTAATATTTATTATATTTCTTTACCCGTAACTAATGAGGTTCCGTTACCTTCTATTGTGCAGGCACCAAAACTTGAATTGAAGCCGCTTTTAAACCACCTAAAGTACGCGTACTTGGGTGATAAATAAGAACTTCCGGTGATTATTGCAAAGAACCTCACCCCAATACAAGAAGAACGTCTCCTTAGGGTTCTGAAAGAGCACAAAACGTCTATTGGTTGGAAAATTGCTGATATCAAAGGCATTAGTCCATCCATGTGCATGCATAGAATCCTAATAGAAGATGATTTTAATCATGTACGTGATGCTTAGTGTAGGCTTAACCCCCCAATGATGGAGGTCGTGAAGAAAGAGATCCTCAAATTACTAAGTGTGGGGGTGATTTACCCAATTTCTAACAACAAATGGGTTACCCCAGTTCAAGTGGTACCTAAGAAAGCAGGTGTCACCGTTGTTAGAAATCAATATGATGAACTTGTTCCTATAAGAGTTCAAACATTATGGAGAGTGTGCATAGACTACAGAAAGCTTAATGTTGTAACCCGAAAGGATCACTTTCCTTTGCCTTTCATTGATCATATGTTAGAGAGGTTAGCGGGACATTTTCTTTTTGGACGGTTATTCGGGATACAATCAGATTGTTATTGCACCGGAAGATCAAGAGAAGACTACTTTCACTTGTCCTTTTGGTACGTTTGCCTATATACGAATGTCGTTTGGTCTTTGCAATGCGCCTGCCACTTTTCAGAGGTGTATGGTTAGTATATTTTCTGACTATGTGGAATGCATCATTGAGGTATTTATGGATGATTTTAGTGTTTATGGCGATTCATTTGATATTTGTTTACAAAATCTTGAACTTGTGCTTAAAAGATGCATAGACACTAATCTTGTTCTTAATTGGGAGAAATGTCACTTTATGGTAAACCATGGCATAGTGCTCGGTCACATTGTGTCCTCTCGAGGGCTTGAAGTTGAAAAAGCAAAGATAAACTTAATAAGAAACATACAATATCCCACTTCGGTGAGGGAAATTCGTTCTTTTCTTGGTTATGCAGGTTTTTACAGGCGTTTTATCAAGGATTTCTCCAAAATCTCAATGCCGATATGCAAATTATTGCAAAAAGAGGTTATTTTTGACTTCAACAAGGAGTGCAAGGATGCCTTTGATGAATTAAAATAATTGTTGACAAATGTACCAATTATCAAGTCACCTGATTGGAGTTTTCCATTTGAATTAATGTGTGATGCAAATGACTATGCAGTTAGAGCCGTTTTGGATCAAAGAGTAGACAAGCTATCTCATGTGATTTATTATGCATCTATGACCCTAAATGATGCACAAATCAACTATTCTACCACCGAGAAAGAATTTTTGGCTATAGTATTTTCACTAGAAAAATTTAGATCTTATTTGGTGGGTTCAAAAGTAGCAGTGTATTCCGATCATGCAGCACTTAGGTACCTATTGAAGAAGAAAGAAGCTAAGCCAAGACTTATACGGTGGATTATACTATTGCAATAATTTGATTATGAAATCAAGGATAAAAGAAGTGTTGAAAACACTGTTGCGGATCATCTTAGTAGACTTGTTGTCTCCGAAGAAGAACTTCCTTTACAAGATCATTTTCCATATGAACAACTTTTCTCAATTGAAGATTCAATACCTTGGTACGTGGATATAGTGAACTACTTGGTTACAAGACAAGTATCTAGTACAATGTCTAATTTTCAAAATCTTAAGCTTAAGCTTAAGAAAATAGCCAAGCAGTATGTGTGGGATGAGCCCTACTTGTGGAAATACGGTTCTGATCAAATCATCCGCAGGTGTGTACCTAATTCTGAATTTCAATCTATTCTTACTTTTTGTCATACATATGCATGTGGTGGTCACTTTGGTTCTAAACATACCTCTTTCAAAGTACTTGAAAGTGGATTTTATTGGCCTACCCTATTTGAGGATGCATATAGTTTTTGCAAATCTTGTGATAGATGTCAAATAACGGGCAATCTAGGTGATCGAAATCAAATGCCACTCACACCAATTCTTGCTGTTGAAGTATTTGATGTGTGGGGAATTGATTTTATGGGTCTTTTTGTCAATTCTTATGGAAAATTTTATATACTTCTTGTTGTGGATTATGTCTCGAAATGGGTGGAAGCTAAAGCCACCCCTACTAATGATTCTCAAGTTGTTTGTGAGTTTGTGAAGGAATACATTTTTTTCTAGACATGGTACACCAAGAGTGGTTATCAGTGATGGAGGCTCGCATTTTCAGAAATCCTTCCATGCTCTACTCAAGAAGTACACCAAACACACAAGGTTGGTATGCCATATCACTTACAAACTAGTGGGCAAGCCGAAATCTCAAATCGTGAGATTAAATCCATTCTTGAGAAAACCGTGAATACTTCACGGAAAGATTGGAGTTATAGGCTTAATGATGCATTATGGGCATATAGAACGGAGTACAAAATACCGATTGGTATGTCTCCATATCGGTTGGTTTATGGCAAATCTTGTCATCTTCCGGTTGAACTTGAACACAAGGCGTATTGGGCGATAAAGATATGCAACATGGATTATGACAATACGGGGAAACAAAGGAAGTTACAAATTAATGAGCTGGAGGATATACATAATAATGCTTATGAGAGTTCCCGTACCTAGTTAGCAAATCGGGGTATGGGAAACGTTCGGGATGGCATACGTACGTGTATTATTCGTTTTTACGGATTGTAAATTCGGTCCACTATTCGGTCAACGGTTCGTGATTCGGGGATAGTTCGGAACGGCATACGTACGTGTATAAATCGTTTTAGAGATATGAGTTCGTCACACAAAATTCGGCATACATTAATTAGTATGTTAAGACATTTTTGGTATAGATTATGTTTAGGTATTGCAATTTGAACTATAAATGAACTATATTTGTGATTTGTACCATGTTAACAGCAATAAGGATGTAGCTCATTGGTTCAACAGGCAGTTCAGGGAGTGATAGCTCCTAGGTTCGAAACTCTCCCTTTCATTTTTTTGTGTAAACTCACACCAATTAGGTAAATCAACGACTTTACTGGGTCAACTCACCCCGATTAGGTGAATCAACGACTTAACTGGGTCATGGTCTACACTTAGCTAACCGAACTAATAAACCGAATTATTCGCGAATCCGAATAGTACGCGAATAATTCGGAAATCCCACAAAAGCCGTGTACTAGGGTCGGGGATGCATTCATACGCGAATAATACGTAGTTCGGTTCATTCCCGAATAATTCGCGTATAATTCGCGAATTATTCGGCGAATTGCTAACTAGGTTCCCGTATTTACAAGGAGAAGATGAAACTTTTTCATGACAAGATGATTTCTCGAAAAAAATTTGTTGTGGGGCAAAAAAGTTCTTTTATTTTACTCTCGTCTTAAATTATTTCCCGGTAAGCTACGGTCCACATGGATTGGACCATATGTTGTTACTAATGTTTATTCTCATGGTGCAGTTAAAATTTCTAGTCTTAGAGATGGAAATTTTTTGAAGGTGAACGGCCATAGACTGAATCCATATTATGAAAGCATTGCTTATGTGGATATGGATGTGCAACAATTCATGATTATCTCCCTCTGGAGGAATAATTGAAGGAATGCCAAGTCAGGCCAAGGACATTAAACTAAGCGCTAAATAGGAGGAAACACATCGGTTTTGTATCTCTATCCCTTTTGTTTTTAATTTTCTTAGTTTTGCATATCATACCTTGCATTCCCTTCTTAAATTTTACAAGTCCTATATTTATAATGAAAGTTTTGACGAATTCTCGTCAGAAAAATCTGACTGCGCAGTTGTCACGAAAACAACTCTCGAGACTTTATACGGAGTCATATTTGAGTGATTGACCCCAACTTTTAAATAGGACAGGCATACCTTTCTTTTACAAAAATAAAATCTGAATTTGGAGTCTGTTAAGTTGGACCGATTGGCCTGAACATTTGAGTTTCGGTATTTTTGCAGAACTTTTTCAGATTGCATGTCAGTCAGTCCATAAGCCATAAAAGTCAGACCATTTATCGAAACACTGTAAAATTTTGATTTGTTATAGAAAAGACGTAGGAGAACAACTTTCGTGTAGGATGTTTTTCCTAGTTCCCTACCCATTTTTACAGTTTTTGAGTTTTTCAGGGATGTTATGTCAGAAATTAGAATTTTCGGTTTTGAACATTGAGGACAATGTTGAGTTTAAGTGTGTGGGAGTAGTTGAGCATGTTTGGTTTGAATAAAAAAAAACATAAAAAAATAAAATAAAAAATAATACTATTTGATTTCTTGCATTCTTGAGACTTCATATTTTGGAGTTAATTATGAGCTATTCAGGATGACACACTAAACCTTTTCAAGTTGAAACAAGTTCTTACAGCTATAAATTGAGTTCCACTTTATCATTATAAAATCCTTAAATTTATACGTTCATAATTAAATGTGAAACTCATTTATGGTAGTCATTTGAAAGATTCATCCTGGCAATTAATCATTACTGAATCACTTTATTTTTATTTTTTGCAGTTATATGTTTCTCTAAAGTGATTTGGTGGGATCCTGATACTGCCGTGGATGTTGTAGCAAGGTAATCATTGGTTGAGTATATAAAATCCCCATAAGATAATTGTCTTACACTCATAAGAGTGAGCCGGAAAAAAAAAAACGTTTTTATAAGGTTCATCTTCTTTTATCGACATTAATAAATGATAGGTCCGGAATCACGGATAATCATAATCGATGAAAATAAAAACCATATCATCAATATATAGCAAGTCAAAAGACAATTGATGAGGTTCTTGACACTTGGATGGAAGTATGCGTGAAACGTTGTCCTTGTCTCCGTCGCCTAAACAAGCGTGGAATGCAGGATCCAAGGCAACTATCGCACACTTGTTGAAAAGGAAACATGCGCTTATAGTATCTAATCATGTGGTCAAGTTAAATGGGTGCTTCTCTCAACTATGTGCTATAAATACATATCCTTTGACGACATTCACACAAGTATTGTGGGTAACATCTTTCACTTAAGTCAATATTTGCACACTTCACTTTTCTATTTTCATTTTCTTATCTATCCATGTGATTTCAGTATGCGAGTGTTGTGACAAACGTTGCAACAAGTACGATGACTATCTTAGTAAAGTTTAGCAATCAGGTTGAATGTCATACGTAAGTAATTGCTTGTGTGTGCGGATTGGAATGTATGTGGGATGTTTGTAGCTAAAGAACTTATGCAAGCTAATTATTTGGCTTTCTATTTTGTATCTATCCTTAGCGGTTCTTCCAAGGAGAGAGATTGGAGTAGGTTTTGTGGGAATACCTCTTGTAAGCCCTCACGAGACTATAACTCGTCCACTAGGGACACCTAGGGGTTTAAAGGCCTGTTATTCATTCTAAGAGTAACCATTTTCTCGACGACATGAAGTTGTTGTATTTAGGATTAGTTTTATTTAGTTTTCTCGAGGACTAGAAAAGTCTAAGTGTGGGGGAATTTGATAAGTGCATAATTCATATGATTTTAGTGTCCATTCCACACTAGTTTAAGCTATTATTCTTGCATATTTTCGTATTATTACTATTATTTTCCCTTGTTTGCCTATAATAGGTGAATCATCCAACAAGGAACTGGAAAGTTCTAAAAATAGCTATGAAGAGAAGTATTCCAAGTATCCAAGTGCCAAAGTCCAAGAGAAGTGGAAGAAAAGCGACGAAAAGGAGCAAAATGCTCATAATCAAGAATCAGGCCAAATACCAAGCTTAACTCATTCAAATTAAGGATTTCTAATTACCATCTTGAAGATAATTTAAATATAAAATGAATGCAAAAAGAATGAGGTCATTCCGAGTTCGGATGAAGAAGTTGTGGCCAAAACAGTTTCATTGAAAACCGAAGATAGTGCAGTCCGCGAACTGGGTTTGCAGACGGGGTTCGCAGACTTAATTCCAAAAATTTCTGCTGGATTTTGAAGTTTGCGGACTGGGTTCGCACGCACTTATTAAAGGGGAAACGTGTATAAACTCTTTGGAAGGCTTAAGGGCACGTTTGGGAGCGTTATTTCGTTATTTTAGGTTGGGTTTTTAAACCTAACTAAATACGTGAAGACCAAGTAATGTAAACCTATAAAAAGGTATTAGGTTATGTACATCATATCACATCATTAGGGAACGAAATTGTTAGGGTTTGGAGAGAAGAAACATCATACGGAGCGATCATCAATCGTAACGTTATCTCTTACTTTTCTCATATGTATATCATGGATGTTTCTACATCCATGAGTAGCTAAACACCTATTGATTGAGGATGAATTCTAAGTTGTAAACAAGATTTGAGTGGTTATATTAATCTACTTTGAAGTTCTTCATATGATTATCGTCTGTTTATACTATTTGATTATTTATTTATGATTGATTGATAGATTGTTTAGGTGGCCAACTAAATTGATTTGTTGATTCAATCTATTGCTGGTATAAGTTAGGAGATAAGTAATCGTCAAATAACTTGTACACAAGTAAAGAACACAAAACCTTGCAGAGGGATTATTGGGAGCGATTGTGTGTATAAATAACACTAAAAAGTGGACCTTGATCTAAGAGTCTAACTATTAGGATCAACCTATAAATTCACAAAAGATAAAGCATTCGGTTGAATTACACCTTGAGTGATATACTACTTGGTGGTTCGTTGAATAGAATTTGGTATGCGAGAACTTTTGTATCCAGTGATATAAGGAATTTAGGGGATAGCACTGATCTATCTGTTATTCTACAGTTGGTGATAATCTATGATTAACGACGAGTAGGCAATTATAATAACTCATTGACGGTTTATATACGAAGAAGGATTTCTCGATCATATCTCTCTCTATTGATTACAATAGAATTTTATTTGCTTTGTTTATTTACTTTATTGAAATCTAAAACAAAACCCCCCGTTGTGACACTTTGACAACTAAAATTCACTGCTCTTCGTGGGAACGATCCTTACTTCCATTATATTACCATTTAATTATGTGGAAATAAGATTATTAATTTGATTGCACTTACGACATGCATCAAAGGGAAAACCGTATATCAGCGCCGCTGTTAGCAATTAACAGGGGAGACTACCACACAGTCTCTCCGCCCAATGAAAAAAAAACGTGGTAACGAACCGCAGGAGGAGGTACCTAATGCACCACGACAGCTACAAGACGGGACTAACTCGACCATGGACGAACTTGAGGTTGTTAATCTCGGGAGTGAGGAATCTCCGCGACCCATCTCCATAAGCTCGACTATGTGCACAGACGAATGTTTAAAGTTGGTAGACCCCATCATGGAATATCAAGATGTATTCGCATGGACATACGAGGAAATGCCCGGCTTGGACGAGAAGCTGGTCACTCATCATTTACACGTGATACCTGGATCCAAACCGGTCAAGCAGACCCCAAGACAATTACGGCACGATGTAAAAGAACAGATTAAGGTAGATATTCAAAACCTACAAGAGGCTAGTTTTATCAAACCGATTCGTCACCCCACCTGGTTGGAAAACGTAGTTCCGGTAAAGAAGAAGAATGGCCAGATCAGATTTGTGTTAATTTTAGAGATTTGAACAAATGCTGCCCTAAAGATGACTTTTCGCTCCCCAAAATTGACATGCTGGTAGACGCCACTAGTGGACATGGCATGTTCTCTTTCATAGATGGATACATCGTCTACAACCAAATAAAGATGTACGAACACGATGCAAGTAAGACGGCTTTTCGAACTCCTCTTGGAAACTTTTACTACACTGTGATGCCCTTCGGTTTGAAAAATGCTGGAGCCACACACCAACGCGCCATGACCACCATTTGTCACGATATGATGCGCAAGCAAGTTGAAGATTATGTAGATGACATAGTGGTCAAATCAAAAACCCGGGAAGACCACACAGGAATCTTGCGGAAGGTGTTTGGAAGATATCGTGAATACAAACTAAAGATGAATCCATTGAAGTGTGCTTTTGGCGTCTCCTCGGGCAAATTCCTAGGCTTACAGGTCACCGCCGAGGGAATTAAAGTTGACCCAGTCAAAACGTAATCCATTCTCACGATGCCACCACCGCAAAGCGTGAAAGAACTCTAGAGTTTTATGGGTAAAATAAACTACATTCGCCGCTTCATACCCGGATTGGCTCAACTTGTTGCTTCGTTTACCCCATTACTGAAGAAATGAGCGAGCTTTTTCTGGACCACACTACAACAAGAAGCATTCTGGAAGATTCAACAAATGTTATCTTCCCCAGCCGTCATGAAATCACCCATGCAAGGAAGACCGCTACACCTCTACACTGCTTTTAGCAACACTACTGTCGGAGCTCTCTTCTCCCAAGAAGATGACGAAGGGGTTGAAAACCCCATATACTACTTCAGTCGAACTTTAAGAGATGCCAAACTCAGGTATCTCAAAGAAGAAAAGGCGTGCCTAGCTTTGATCAACTCTGTCCAGAAATTCAGGCATTGCCTACTCTCCAATAAAGTGGTACTGATATCTAAATCCGATCCTGTGACGTTCCTTCTCTCAAAACCGGCCCTGATAGGAAGGCCGGACAAATGGCTCCTCCAAATATCAGAGTTCGACATAACATGTGCTTCCCTGAGAGCCATCAAAGGACAAGCAGTTGCAGATTTGCTGGTGACATTTCCGGGAGAAAATACCGTGACGCTACGCGAGGACCTCCCTGGAGACTTTCCGTAAATATCTTTCATCCAACAAAAAACATGGCTACTATTATTCGACGGATCCGCTACTCCTAACAATGGTATGGGAGGAGCCGGTGTAGTTCTAGTATCACCATCTTGTGAAGTATTCTCGCACTCTTTCAAGCAAGACTTCCCATGTACCAACAATTCAGCAGAGTATGAGGCCTTTCTCATCGGACTATCCTTGGCTAAACGAGCCAGAGACACGCGTCTGGAAATAATAGAGGACTCTAACCTACTTGTCAACCAGGTAAACGGAGTATACACACTGAAAGAAGTAACCTTAGCCTTATATAGAGTCGAGGCGCAAAGACTGCTGAACTACTTCGCCGATGCAACCATAACCCATATTGGACGCAGCGGCAACCAACACGCTGACTGCCTAGCCACGCTAGCATCGAAACTGCAATTTGAATGTCTTGAGGAAACCTTGACAGTAAAGAGACGAACCATGGATTCAACATGGCTTTCGCTACCCGAAGAAGATGAAGCTGATGACTGGAGAACACCAATTATTCAAGAACTTAACATTTCAATTTTCTAGGGAAAAGTCAGTCTCAAAACCTTGCGTAACTTCTTCATACTCCGAGGGGTGCTATATCATCGAAATCCAGACAGTTCTTTGTCAAGATATCTCGGAGAAGGGGAAGCATAACAACAACTCAACCGCGTCCATGGTGAGATCTGCGGGCAAACATTAGTGATAACATTCTATCGATGTTTTCAACTCCTTGGCTACTACTGGCCAAAAATGGAGGCCCAATCTCGATTACTTCAAATAACCTTCTCCAACTGCCAAGCGCCGCCGCATCAGTTAGAAGTTTTCAACATTGGTCATGTTGGGGACTGGAAGGAGCCATACATCAATTACCTTCGCAATGGCATACTCCCTACTGATAAGAAGGATGCATCCAAGATAAAACAAAGGTCCGAGAGGTTCTTATTCCACGAAGGAATCTTATATCGTAAAATCTTTAGAGGAAGTCTGCTACGATATTTGAACAAAGAAGAAATCCCAATTATGCTGGAAGAGATGCATGAAGGAGAACATCAAGGAAAGCGGATATTATTTCTCCAGATACATGAGAAGTATTACTGGCCAACCATGGAGATGACGCAGCTGCTTTCGTCTAGAGGTGCAAGAAATGTCAAATTCACGGAAATCTTATCCATGTACCATCGACTCCCTTGCATTCAATAAGCAGTCCGTGGACCTTTCATAGCTGGGGACTCGATATCATTGTAATTATCAATCCACCATCCTCAAAGCATCACGAGTACGTAATAACAACAACCGAATATTTTACCAAATGGGTCGAAGCCATACATTTACGAGGGACAAGTGGAACCACAATCGCGGCATTCATTAAGGAGTACATTATCTGCCATTTTTGCGTACCTAAGCATATCATCACCGACAACGACACCCTTTTCGCGAACAAACAAGTACGGGAGTTACTCGAGGAATACCGAATTAAGCAAGTCTTCTCCACCGTATACTACCCCCAAGGGAACGTGCAGGACGAAAGCACCAACAAAACTCTGATCCGAATCCTCAGCCGGACAGTGCATGATAATCCTCGGACATGGCATGAGCAATTTCCAATGGCATTCTGGGCGTACCGAACATCACCAAGAAGTTCCACCGGGGACTCTCTCTACTCAATTGTTTATGGTGCATACGCTATCCTCCAAGTGGAAGTTAAAATCCCATCGGCTTGGATTGCCGAAGCAAGCGGAGTTCGATGGAATGAAGCCGAAGCATTGAGCGCCATAGTTGCAGAATTGGACACTTTAGATTCTAAAAGAGCCAAACTGGAAGAACACGCATAAGCATACATGAATAGGTTTTCAAGAGCATATAACAAAACCGTGAAACCTCGAGTTTTTCAAGTGGGAGATTTGGTACAAAAAACCGCCAAGCACATTCAGCAAGACGCGTCTGCACCAAAGTTCTCCGCAAAGTGGGAAGGGCCTTATATAGTCACAAAAGCGTACAACAGTGGGTACTACAAGGTAGTCAAAGAAGACAGAGTAAAACTGGAAGTTGTCATCAACGAAAAATGGCTTAAGGCATACTACGCCTGACCACCGCCTCGCCCCCCGCCGTATCACAAGCACGGATATCCAGGCATCTTTCCACCTTCTTCCACATCCCAAATATTAAGTCTTTCTTTTTCCTTTATTTTATTAAATTAAATAAATAAAATTCTCTCGTTCTTTCAAGAAAAAAAAAAGAAAAAGAAAAATAAATAAATAGCAAAAACATGTTTAAGACCCAGAAAGAGACCAAACATCTCGCAACCACATAACTCATAAAATCCCATCCAAAAGATTGTAATCCCTAGAAAGCATCATCTTTAACTAGATTTGATACCTTTCAGTCCTACTCTTTAAGTTCCGGATTGACTCTTCCACCATCTGTGACTCCAAGGCCAGAGCACTCTTCACTTTCAGAATAGCTTTCGTAGCAGGGACCATGCCAGCAAGAATACCGGATATGTCAACTTTCACAATCTCAAGACGATTTCGCAACCAACTAACGTTGAACTTCAGAGATTCACAAGTAGACACCATGTTCTCCCACTTTTAAATAGTTGCTTTTGCGACGGCACAGATAGATGTACTCTCTATCCCAATGACCATCGGCAAGAGACAATTCACTATGGAAACTAAAGCGGACGAACAATATTGCACCACGTTCTTGGTAGCAATATGGCCATATATCCTCCATATTTTTGTATAAAGAGTCATGAATTCTTTCCGCACCAGAAACCCACCGACGTTTCGGTAGTTAGAGGAAAGACACCTCATGTGGGTTCCGAACGACGAACCTGCATTGGGATACTCATGACAAAAAATTCCTAAGTCGGCGTTCTCCAGATCTGCAGCGACTGGTAGGATCGAGTTTGAAGAAAAAGGGGTAACCAAATCATCTTCATCAATGATGGCCAACGCACGCTCCGACGGGATATCTCTACACAGAAGGAAAACTTTTGTTATTCATCGGCAAATAATGAAACACCTGTTGATCAATAAGAACATACCGGTATGATCTTCTTGACCCAAACGACTCGGGTGGGGAAATTGTTTCAAGAGTCAAGCCTAGCGCGTTTGGATGGAGAACCTGGATGGCTCAAGGATGATTCAATTCTGATCGACATGATGAAGAAAGTTGGACTCAACGAGAAGAAATCTTTGTTAAAAAAAAAACTGGGAAGATGACACAACTTCACCGGCGTAAATACTATGGAAACCCTAAAGGAAGAAAGAGAAAAACATGCTGAATAGGCGGAACATGATGGAATCACGGCCAAAAAATCATCCTCAAACGAAACCCCTCATCAAAACCCCAAAGAAAGCTAGGCGAGACAGGAGGGTGTGATACTTTAACGTTTGAAAGAGGAAAGGACTTCCCATTTGAGTTGAGTAAGAGGAAATCGGGACCACAAAGACGCATTTCCACCGTGCCGAGACGCTCGCGCATGCCTTGCCTCACTAAACCATGCCTTTCCTCACCAAACCATGCCTTTCCATGACCGCACTGTGCCAAGCCGTCCGTTCCATTGACATGGCCCCATCATGCCAAGATGTCCGTGCTATGACTTGCCGCGCTAGCACCAACTCGCCAAGCCAACATCATGATGTTCCCTGACCCAGTCAAGATGATGAGTAGCCAAACTGAACTAATGATTTCTCGTCCCACCACTTCACGGTCAACACCACAAAGAGAATCTACGTAAAGCTGCCGAACACAAGGATCATGGATTCTCCCTGCTTCCCAAAAAAGGTTAGACGGATCTTCCTGGCCATCTTGCATGATTAACGTTTCGACCCCGTCCTTGTCTGTCACCATCTTATGCTTACCTCGCAACAACACCCCTTCCGAGCTAAGCAGGGGACTTAATGTTGATGGTATTTTTTAACTTAGGGGTAAAGTCATAAAACCCTAGTCAGATAGTGACGTCACAAGACTTAAACGCATTTATTGAACCCTTTAATATGGGTGCGCAAAAATTACCAGGGTACCTTTTTTTTAAATTAATTACTAAATAGGGTTTCAATGGGCCAAATCCCTAATTCCCACGCCCCTGTGCCAATGGAAATCTGTGCCATCCACACCTACTGCACCAAGGAATTCCAACCATGCTAGCCGCACCCCTGTGCCAATGGAAAACCGTTCCAGCCACACCTATCGCGCAAAGGCATGCCAACCATGCTAGCCGTACCCCTGTGCCGATGAAAAACCGTGCCATGCACACCTATCATGCCAAGGAATGCCAACCATGCTAGCCGCACCCCTGTGCTAATGGAAAACCGTGCCATCCATACCTACAGCGCCAAGGCATGCCAACCATGCTAGCCGCACCCTTGTTCCAATGGAAAACTGTGCCATCCACACCTACTGCTCTAAGACATGCCAACCATGCTAACTCACCTCGCCATGGCCCCATGCCAACCTAGACACGCCCTCATGCTGGCCTTCCCTATGCGTATACCAAAATGAAGGTGTGCGACAATCAACGGTCTCCCATCAATCACAGGAGAAAATCCTAGCCATCCAAGGTTACCAGACAATACATGGTAACCTTTGACCCAAATCCCTTCAATCATAGAAGAAAATCCTAGATTGGTCACGATCCTAGTCTGGTCATGCCAAACCCTTGGCCCCATCATGCCTGTAGGACCAGAATATCGCTACAACGCTATTCTTGCGATATTAACAACGTTTCTGCGAGCGTCACTACCAATTCTTTAACAACGTTTCACGAGTGTCACAGAATACCCAAAAGATACTGACGATGGAAGAAATAAGAGAAGAATATGTTGATCCTGCGATGATCATCGCTTTTGCGATAGAGAATTTTGTAGCGATCGCGATGAGATCGCAAGGAAAACTTAGCTTTCATCCATTATGTAAATCCCTATATAAAGGGATCGATAGATCCAGAAAATGATGATGTATTTTTGAGAGTTGAAAGAGTCTTGAGGAGAGATAAACTTCAAGAGAATATTTGTAATCTTGATTTCTTCCAATTCTATAAACATTTCTGAGATTTGAATAGTAAAGTGTCGTTTAAATCTTTGAAGTTTAATTGATTTCCAATAGATTTCTATAGAATCTTAACAAGGGTGTAGTGTGGGAATTCCTGCAACTACATCTTGGCACCCGAAACAGGGAATGAATTAACGAAAATTGAAGAAAAAGCGAAGAAGAAGATAAAAATTGTTCAAGATTAAGGAAATCATTAAGTAAATCGGTGAGATAATTGAAGGAAGAATGATCAGAATCAAAAAGGATTGTAGAAAATTGGAATGTGATATGGTAACAAGAGAAATGGTTGATAGATTTCATGAAAACATTAAGGGCAAGATACATAAATGGGATTTTGAAGGAAGGAAGATTATGACAGTGGAGAAGATATCATCATTAAAATATTGGGAAAAGCAGGAGATCACATTCACAGCAGCAGAAATATCAGAAGAAAATCTAAGTCATATATCCTCTTTGGTAATTACGATATCCATTATACCAGTGAGAAAGGGAGAATCGATAAAATCTGAAGAAGAATGGGCTATGAATAGAACTTTGGTAGATGCAGGAAGTTCTGTGGATATAATGTTCTATCATACTTTTAAGAAAATGGGATATAAGGATGAAGAAATGTTTAATTCAACATATCATATTCATGGCTTTGGAAAATCGTTAACAAAACCTAAAGGCGAAATAGTGGTACGAATTCCACTAGGAGAAATTGAAACACAAATATCATTATGCGTGGTAGATGTGGAATTACCGTACAATATGATACTAGGAAAACCATGGATACATGCAATCAAGGTTGTAGCATCAACGTTGCATCAGTGCATCAAGTTTCCTATGCCCAATGGAATCGGAGAAATTAGAGGAGATATGGATTTTACAAAATTATGTTACCAAATTGAAGTAAAAAATTGTGAAAACCGTCCAAAGTTGCGAAAAGCTCGCAGAAAAATGGCGAGAGAATCAAAGAAGGAAGAAGAATTTAAAGTTTACATGATAAGAGAAAAAGAAGGAAAATGAATACCCAGTGAAATCCCACAAGAAGAAGATGAATTCGTGAGAATTCTGAAAGCACCAACACCAATGGGAGAACCTGAAGCCAGTTATGTCGCAGGAGAACCAACAAAGGAAATAAATATTGGGAGTAAAGAAGAGCCTAAAATGCTGAAAATTGGGACTATAATGGAGGTAGATGAGGAATAAAGAACTATAAATCTTTTGTGAGAGTATGCAGATATCTTCGCGTGGAGCATGGACGAGATGCCAAGGATAGACCCGTCAATATCATGTCATAAATTAGAAATCAACAAAAACATAAGACCATTTAAGCAAAGAATAAGGAAGATCGCAACAATATATCATTCCCAAATAAAATAAGAATTACAGAAGATGCTCGACGCAGGAATTATAAGACAAGCAAAATATCCAGAGTGGATTGCAAATATGGTAGTGGTCCCAAAGAAGAATAAGGGGATAAGAATTTGTATATATTTCACTGATTTAAACAAGGCTTGTCCAAAAGATAGTTTTCTATTACCAAATATTCCACAGATGGTTGAATCAGCAGCAGGAAATGCTATAAAATCATCGTTGGATGGGTATAAAGGATATAATCAAATCCCTCTCGCTGAAGAAGATCAAGAACATACCGCATTTTTTTCTCCAAGAGGATTATATTGTTATACAAAGATGCCATTTGGCTTATGAAATGCTGGTGCAACGTATCAAAGAATGGTGGAGAAGGTGTTTGCAAAGTGGATCCACAAATCATTAGAAGTGTATGTAGATGATATGATGATCAAAAGCAAAGAAGCTTAGGATCATGTGCAAGATTTGAAAGAGATTTTCGATCAAATGCGGCAATTATATATTAAAGTGAATCCTGATAAGTGTACTTTTGGAGTAACTTCAGGGAAATGTTTGGGGTATATTGTATCAAAATAAGGAATACAAGTTGATCCAGAAAAGGTACAAGAAATTCGCGATATGCCAACACCTGTGACGGTCAAAGATGTGCAAAAATTAAATGGACTCTTAGCCTCGCTGGGAAGGTTCATTTTGCGATCTTCAGACAAATGCAAACATTTTTTCGATATACTCAAGAAGGGAGCAAAATTCAAGTGGATAGATGAATGCAAAAAAAGCTTTTCAAGGAATAAAAGAGCATTTAACGAACATAACTATTTTACAGAAAGCAGAACCGGGAGAAGAATTATTGATTTATCTTGCAACAACCACATATGCGCTAAGTGTTGTGTTGCTGCGAGTAGATGCAGGGGTAGAAAAACCAATTTATTACATTAATAAAACATTCAATTCTGCAGAGAGAAATTATTCAAAGATTGAGAAACTAATTCTAGCATTGGTACATGTAACTTTCAAACTTCGCATATATTTTCAAGCACATAAGGTCAAAGTGTTAACGAAAGTGCCAATTGAGTCAGTAATGAAAAATTCGAAGAGATCAGGCAGAGTTGAGAGATGGAATGCACAAGTAGGACACTTTGATATACAGTATGAAATTTTATCCTCGCCAAAATCACACGTCATCGCAGAGTTCTTAGCTGAATTTCCTTTAGAAGATGATGAAGCTGTGGAGGAGATGATGGATGTAGAAGAGGAATGCGGAGATCCAAAAGAGCTATTAACAGAACCCAAAAGATGGGAAATATTAGTAGATGGATCATCCAACGGAGAAGGAAATGGAATTGGAGTTATTTTCATATCACCAGAAGGAGAAAAATAGATTTTTCATTTAGATTAGAATTTGCATCCACTAATAATGAAACCAGTAGTGAAAGTCGTGATCCATGCTTTAAAATTCGCGATAGAAATGAATTTTGAAAATGCCAGAATCACCAGCGATTCACAATTGGTTATTCGTCAGATAAAATGAGAGTACACAACAAATGAACCATCCCTGATAAAATACAAAAGACTCGTTGAAGAATTATCTGCAAAAATTCCAAAAATAAAATAGAGACATATATCAAGGAAAGATAATAAGCTCGCAGATGCTTTCGATTTCATATCTAGTATGATGACAAATCCATTGGCGAGATGCATAAAAATTCAAACACTTTCATTTCCATCGATAAACAAAGAAGAAGAAGAGACAGATGTAATGATGGTAGAAGCTGGAGAGGGACAACCCACGAGCAATTGTCACGGATTGGCGAGCAGATCTTCATGCATACTTGGCGAAAGGAGAAATTCCAAGAAATAGATTAGAAGCACACAAGTTGAAAAGTAGGGCAGCCAATTATGAGCTAAGAGATGGAGTGTTATATCGCAGATCTTTTAATGTACCATCGCTAAGATGTCTGACAAGAGAAGAAGGACAAAAAATATTAAAGATGTTACATAGTGGTGACGCTGGTAATCACAGTGGAGGAAGATCTTTAGCATATAGAACAAAAATGTAGGGTTATTACTGGCCGTATATGCATGAGGATGCAAAGCAACTCTCAAGGCGTTGCGAAGATTGCCAGCGATACGGAAAAAAGATACATGCACCAGGAGCACTATTATCATCTTCAACAAGTATATGGCCTTTTAGGAAATGGGGGTTAGATATTGTGGGACCATTTGTACCTGGTTCTGGACAGAGAAGATATCTGATTGTCGCAACAGATTATTTCACAAAATGGGGAGAAGTAAAGGAAGTACAACATATTCGCGATAAAGATATTTTTACATTCATCTTTGAAAATATAATCTGCAGATTTGGGATTCTAGCATAATTAGTATCTGATAATGTTAAGCAATTTGAGGGACAGAATATAGAATTTTTACTCAATGCATTTAAAATAAAATGTGGAAAGTCTACTCCTTTATACCCACAAGCAAATGGTCAGGCTGAGGCAACTAATAAAACAATCGCAGATATCTTGAAAATGAAATTAGAAGGATACCACAGAGCATGGTGTGAACAGGTGCATAATGCAATATGGGCCTACAATACAACTAGACGAGAAGCTACTGGAATGTCACCTTTTTGTTTGACATATGGAGTTGAAGCTGTGTTACCAACAGAAGTCGCTATTCCTACAACAAAAAGAGAGGCTTGGGAAAGAAATCTAAGTGCTGGAATGATTTTAAATAAATTGGATGAATTAGAAGAAAAAAGAGAAAAAACTTTGCAACATATAGAAAATTACCATCGAAGATTAGATCGTGAGTACAACAAACGTGTTAAGAAACGTGAATTTCAACCTGGCGATTTAGTGCTGCGAGAAACACCAAGTTATCAGCGAGAGAGTCGTGGAAAGTTGGCGAGAAAATAGGATGGACCATATATCATCAAAGAGATAATTGGAAATGGGGCATACAAACTAATGGATCCTGAAGGAAGATATGTTGGTCAAAGACTCGATAGACCATGAAATATATTATTTCTGAAAAGGTATTATCAATGACATCTTCTACAAGATAAGAGATATTGGTATGTTATATGATGAAACAGGTAATAAATTATTCTATCTCTATTTACGATTGAAAAATTCTTCTGATAACAAAGCACAACAAAAACAGCGAGCATTATCGCAAGAAAAGCGAATAAAATTTCGAAGAGACTAAAGAATGGGACGAACCTTTATGGCGTGCACCCTAGTTCGCGAATAAAATTTCGTAAGAGGAAAATGTAAGACCTAAAAGCGCGTCATAGGAGGGGGTATCTCTTGACATGATTCAGGGGTAAGGTTATACCGCTGCTTGATCCTGAGTCATGCAGATGTTGGGGTTAAAGAAAACCTATCCGGGAGAGAGATCTTGGATTTCCAACTATATATGGTTATACCCTGGTTGGACGACCGAGAATCTCTTCCAATAAGTGCAAAGTATGACCAAGGCGCCAAGGTACACAGTTTATCCAAGGGTGACAAGGGCGTACGAAACTCCCTTTCCATTCTTGGTAAGTCTTGGCTATGATGCACTTGGCCTGAATAAAACTCCACTTAAGGTGCAGTCTTGTAACTATAATCCATATAGGCATAAAGGACAAGAGGCTGCGAAAAAAACTGGTTGTTGGTAAATCTGGATGGGAGGATCTAGTCTTGTATGGCCGATGTTCCCTCCTTGAAGGGGCAACCGGGGGGAAGATAAGGGCGGCACCCTCCATTAGGGAGCTGATAAGTGTCTTAAGACGGCAATGTCATGGGGATTTATGATCGCAAGAACATTTAGGCCTATCATATTGTCGCGTGACGTAAATTATACAGAGGCAACAAGCCAAAAGTTAAGATGAGATCAATGGGTTTTTACATGAAAGTTTAAATACGTCCTGCGATTTCATCGCAAGACGACAATGTCATAAGGCTAAATTCTTGACAGAGAGTTTATACTTATCATATTGTCGCAAAGATTTTGAAAAAACATGGATAAGACAAGATCAAAGGGTCTTTACATGCAAATGTTAAGAAATCCTGCGATTTTGTCGCAGGCAGAAAAAGTTTGGCAAAATAAGACCTTTACCTAGGAAGGCAAAATAAGACCAAAAGAATAATCTTACCAATTAACTATTCCATTTTAAGATTGCAGGAAGTATTCATTCATCGCAGAACCATATATAAGAAGGAAAATTCTTCACATCTCAGATTACTTCAGAAATTTTTCAGAACATCGCAGCAATATTCATTTTATCGCAGATATAATCATACTTTCGCGAACAATGCAACAACACAATTCCTTAAAGAAGATACAGAAAATGATTCACCATTTCAAGAAAGATAATAAAGGGCAAGTAAGGGAATAGAGAAGTAAGATTTCATTATCTTCCTTAAAAATATTCAAAGTAAGCTAAATTTAAAGTTAAATTCTAAAAAGTCTCAAAAATTACATCGCTCGCAAGAAAGAAGAAGAAAAAGAAACCAAAGATAAAATTCAAATTTCAGCGATGGCTTCGCCAGATTTATTCTTCTTACTCGTCAGATTTATTATTTCTGCTAGAATTATCAGCTTCTTCAGCATCCTTTTCATCATGAGTCTCTCCTTCTTTTAACTCTTCATCAACATTTACTTCGCCACCCGCAGCTGCTTCTTTGGGAGGACTTCTTTTTTCTTCTTCTTCACCATCTTCTTGAGTGGTATTTTCTTCGTCATTAGTAAACTCTAAATCTTCATCCATGGGAAGAGGAATTTCATCATCATCAACCTTTAGAGGAGGAACAGATACAGGAGGGAGAGAATTGGAGAGCAGAATCTCGTTCACAAGAACTTCAGCACTGAGGTGGACCTTGCGAAGGAAACTTCTATCACGATTCCTAATCTCTATGTTTTTAAAGTATTCGAGATAATCAAGTCTTCTTTATGCTTTGTCACGGGAATCAAGATAATTGGAAACAAGAGATTTATTTTCTTTGCGAACTTTACCCAATTTAGTGGTCAGATCAGCGATGGTATAATGAAGATTTCTTTCGGATTCTGCGAGCAACAAAATAATAAAAGATCAGTTAGACAAAAATTTCACAAGGAATATAACACAAAATTTTATAAGAAGATCAACAAGAGACGCAGTCAATCGACTACCTTCTTTTTGCGAGGTTAAGTTTTGGATTAATGCAAATAAACAGTTCTCCCATTGATTCATGGCATCATTGAATTTATCGCCAACCATACCCTTCAGACGAGATTTCATGCTTTCTTCTTTGTTTCGAAGATATGAGTTTTCCTTTGCTAATAGAGAATGATATTCCTTTAGTTGAGAGTATTGGTCTTGAAGTTCGCTGGCTCTTAAACTAAGAGTTAATCTACCCTTGATAAGTTTATCCTTCTCAGCAGCAGATGATTCAGTTAATTCCTTGAGCTCATTCTTAAGAGAGCGAAGAGATTGCTCTTGATTATTACATATGCTTTGAAGATTACTTAATTGCTGCAAGGAAATCGCCATCAAGCTTGAAAATCTATGTTTTTCTTGGGACAAAGTCTTATTCTCATCTGATAAAGATTCCATTGCCAAATTAGCCTTAAAAAACAAGTATGAGAGGCGATCAACCTCACCACTTAATAAATTCTGCCTTTGCAATAATTGATTATTCTCATTAGTAAGATTATTTATGTGATCAATTGAATAAGTGTAAAGATTGTCTAGTCTAGTATGTTTATCCATCCAAGAATCTCTTTCAACGCGAGCTTCTTCAGCGATAGATTCAAATTTGAGTCTTTCTATGAAACGAGTCTGATTTGAAACTAATATATGAATTAAGAATTTAAGAAGGAAGCCTGAGTATAGAAAATATAAAAGTAAAACAGAAAAACAAAAGAGCAGAGGCAAGAAAAATGTACCTTTCAGCTCGTCATTTTTCCTGCGAAGATTCTCGCAGTCTAGAGAAGAGCTGCGAAGCATATGATTCAAAGTATCACATTCATCAGTTTTAACTTGAAGGCTTTTCCTCAGAGATTCAATATCATTTTCCAAAGACGCTCGCGAAGCATTACCATCAGAGCCAAAATACTTGAGTAGAGTCTCGCAAGCTTCATGCTGGAGAGGGTCAGTGGAAGATTTTCTAGCATTGTCTAAAATGTTAGACAAGATTTTAAAGCAACATCAACACCTGCAAAAGTTTCATTTGATGAAGGAAGGGGTGTAGAAGATGAAGTAGTGATGAGATCAAGTTGACGATCATTTGTAATGGTTGAGTTTTCAGGAGGAGTATGTGGAAAAACAACAGTTGAAGGCCGTAAAGGACTATAAGGAGTCTCAGTCACATCAATTTTAGAAGCCTGATTTGACAAAGAAGTAGAAGTATGGGTAGTGATATTCTTGCAAACAAAAGTAGAAAGATCTGGTTGTGATGGTGTGGGAGTAGCCCTCATAGATGTTAATGTGGGCATCATGAGATCTTCCCCAAGTGTCTTAAAGTGGCGAGATCTTTTGGGAGGCTTAACAGGGTTCTCGTCATTCTGCGAACAATAACTCAGATAAGAAACAGAGGCAACGATATTTTTATTAGGAAATAGAATATGTTTCTTACTACCTTATCATTCGCAGAACTCCTCTTCTTATTCTCTACTAGTCTTTTGCGAGTATTAGGGTTTTGAATCGTGGATTGTGTAGTTCCGCTAAAGAGAAGACATAACATGGAAGAAAAATCAAATAAGAAAGATTGGAGAATGAAAGTAAAAATTGGCTTAAATAAATGTCATAAGTTAAGAAACATACCTTGATGACTCCATTAAAATAGTAGCAGAAGAATATGAAGAAGAAGAAAAGTTGCAGACGGAAGACGAAGTAGACAAATAAAGTAGATGAAGAAACGGAAGAAGAAAATTAATTTTGAAACTTAATTCTACCTTTTATAGGCAAAAGGGGGTGGGCCAATTGAGCAGAGACGTGTCAATAAATGAAGGAATTCGCAACACGTGTAAGAAAGGATAGATTAACGTAATCTTGTCAAGAAGAAAATATAAAAGAGAAAGAAGTTGCGAGGGTAATAAAGAATATTGGTTCTCATGATCTTCTCTTTCCCGCAGAAAAGACATGAGAAGAGGCAAGATGTAGGACCAGAATATCGCTACAACGCTATTCTTGCGATATTAACAACGTTTCTGCGAGCGTCACTGCCAATTCTTTAACAACGTTTCACGAGTGTCACAGAATACCCAAAAGAAACTGACGATTGAAGAAATAAGAGAAGAATATGTTGATCCTGCGATGATCATCGTTCTTGCGATAGAGAATTTTATAGCGATCGTGATGATATCGCAGAATAGATCCGAAATAGGAGGAAAACTTAGTTGTCATCCATTATGTAAATCCCTATATAAAGGGCTCGATAGATCCAGAAAATGATGATGTATTTTTGAGAGTTGAAAGAGTCTTGAGGAGAGAGAAACTTCAAGAGAATATTTGTAATCTTGATTTCTTCCAATTCTGTAAACATTTCTGAGATTTGAATAGTAAAGTGTCGTTTAAATCTTTGAAGTTTAATTTATTTCCAATAGATTTCTATAGAATCTTAACAAGGGTGTAGTGTGGGAATTCCTGCAACTACAATTCCAAGCCAAACCGCACCTTGCCTTGGCCCTAGCCATGCCAAACCATGCTAGCCGCACCCATGTGCTAATGGAAAACCGTTCCAGCCACACCTACCGTGCAAATGCATGCCAACCATGCTAGCCGCACCCCTGTGCCGATGGAAAACCGTGCCATCCACACCTATCGCGCCAAGGCATGCCAACCATGCTAGCCGCACCTCTGTGCCAATGGAAAACCGTGCCAGCCATACCTACCGCGCCAAGGCATGTCAACCATGCTAGCCGCACCCCTATTCCAATGGAAAACTGTACCATCCACACCTACTGCGCCAAGACATGCCAACCATTCTAACTCACCTCGACATGGCCCCATGCCAACCTAGACGCGCCCCCATGCTGGCCTTCCCTATGCGGCTACCAAAACGAAGGCGTGCGACAATCAACGATCTCCCTTCAATCACATGAGAAAATCCTAGCCGTCCAAGGTTACCAGACAATACATGGTAACCTTTGACCCAAATCCATTCAAACACAGGAGAAAATCCTAGCTTGGTCACGATCCTAGCCTGGTCACGCCAAACCCTTGGCCCCATCATGCCAATCCAAACCGCACCTTGCCTTGGCCCTAGCCATGCTAGCCGGAACATGCGCCCATGGCATGCCAAACCCTTGGCCCCACCATGCCAAGACAAAACGCACCTTGCCTTGGCCCTAGCCATACTATCTGCACCATGCGTCCATGGAATGCCAAACCCTTGGCCCCATCATGCCAAACCGTGCCAAGGCATGCTATGCCAATGGGATGCCAACTTTTCTGCGCCACCATGCTAGTCTTCCCTATGCGGCCACCAAAAAACGAAAGCGTGCGACGATCAACGGCTACCTTTCCTTTTAAGATGCAAAATATCGACCGTCGAGGGTCACCAAGCCAGCGAGTCTCCCAAGATCGACTTGCCAGCCAACAACAATATGCTACATGTTTTCCATAAAAAAATTCGAGACATCAACACATATCGTAAACTGGGGGATCCTCTTTGGGTATTGGTTTGACTGTTTGCATCGTGTGGCGTACACTACGCCCGTCATAAGGAAGTGTCATAAGTAGAGAGGCACGGGCACTCATTACTTTTAAATGGCTCAATCCTTTTGCAGACGACACATTAAATACAGGGTTTTACAACTTTAGCCCTGAACTAAAAACCACCATCAACACTCCCAAATCCTGGAAACACGTTTCCCACGAGAATTAGTTTTCCAACAAATTTGTATGGTGTCCGACCCCTCCCCCTAAGATTTGCTGGGAAACTTATTAAGAGATTTATGGACCCACTTTTTTAAACTTTAAATCTCATATATATATCATTTGTACAAAACAAATCTAGGATAAGTTAGCATATGTTAGTGGTGGTCAGGATTTGTCCAGAAAAATATAAATCAAGGGCTATGGTTCTCCTGACCACCCCCTAGAACTCGCACGCGTGGCATTAATTCCAATATTATGAATGAAAAATGAATACTCAAGTCAAGATATAGATTTTCAAAAATTATAACGGGAGGTTCGAACTCATGACCTATTGTGTCATAAGAGTGGCCTCTAACCAGTGTTCCACCTTAGTTGGAATTAATATAAAAGATAAATCAACGGTGGTGGTTTGTTTAACTTAAATATCATAATTGCTTTATTAATTAGTGTTTCACTAATTGCACATAATAAATAATCTATTCATTATAAAGTGATTTATTAATATGTGTTTCGCTAATTGCTCATAATAAATGACTAATCATTTTTTAATTATAAATATTTTTTTAATTAATTATAATATGTATTTCTATTAATAAGTAATTTTGATAAATAATTTCAATAGACATTTTTGGCGACAATGAGTAGTAGAAGAGGTGGAGGCCAAAAGATTAGTGGTGGTTAAGGGCGGCGTCAAGCATAATTATATTTTTTTTGTTCTTTTATCATAAAAAGTTTTACCTAAATACCACCTACGCTTTTCCTAATTACCACCCACGGTTTAAAATGATAAAAATTGTAGATCTAAAGTAAAGTGGGTGACTAAAACGCATTTTCTTTGACAATTACCTAACAATCTAACACCATTAGGTCTACCAAAAATAAGCTACCACCCATAATAGCCATGGCGGAAGCCTCCGCCACCACACCACCACCCAAAATTAATTTTAAATTTAAATTATGATTTTAGTTTCAGGTATTAGATAGATTGATTCCAGTTTCTTATAGAGACATATTAAGTTTTAATTTTAATAGATTAAGGCTTAATTTCGGAAAACTATAATAGGAACAGATGTGATTAAATATGACTATATTATTAGGGTTTAAAGACACTTGCAAGTTCCACTAAAATCCATTATAGGAACAAATGTCAATCAATCCTTTGTAGGAGTAGATCATCAATGCCTTTGTTATATGGAAGAACTATAACTAAGATTCATTAATGTAAATGTAATACGCAGTAACGGGGGTGGGGAGAGGTGGTTGTTAATGGTAATGGAAAAAATAATGGTATTTTTGTATCATGGTGTAGCGGAGAAGAAGGTGTGTAATTGTTACCTACTATTGATTAGGTTTACAACTACTAAGTTTTTAGACCGCAAGTGGTAATTAGGAAAAACGTGGGTGGTATTTAGGTAAAACCATCATAAAATGGGATACGAAGTCCATTTTTCACATGTATCCAACTTGCCAAGAGTTTTTTCTCACTCTTTCCTCAAAATCCTGGCTTCCCCGCTGGTTTGTGGTGGAAGAAGTAGTGACGGTGAGTGCTGGTGAGTAGTGATGGCCAATATTAATTTTATGTTGTCGTTACAACATCGATAACATCGTAGTGTGGAAGATGTGGTTGGTTGTTTTTAACACTTTTGATAAAGGAAGGTACCATGTATTTCCGGGATGATATCATACAAGATAATATTTTCATGATCGTAGTTGGATCACCCAAATGGTACCCCTGTTATCTTTGGTACTATATCGTATAAATCATAATTTTTTAATGTTAAAATAAAATTGATTGCAATACAAAAAAGAATATATACACAGAAAAAAATAATAATGAAACCAATCAATTGACGACATTTTGTTCAATCTAAACCTCATACATGGCATTTGTGATTGAAAATTAGAATTGCGTCCAACAACCTACATGGGGTGGGCGGTAGTGATGGTGGAAGTGGTGGAGTCAAAAATTGACATTGAGGAGGCCTACTTTAAAAGAAAATAAAAAAATATGTAAACTTTGGTGGACTAAACCATAAATATATATATGGACAAAGTACTATTTATAAAATAAACTAAAAAATTCATGTAGTTATTAAAAATTTAAGGGGTTAGAGCCATGTTAGTCAAACCTTGGCTCTGCCACTGGGTGGTGGTGGATAAAAAAATGGATTCATATGTTTTATGGTGGTGGCGGGTATTGGTGAACAAAAACATAATATGCTAATTTTGTAATGCCACAAAATATGTAACATTATATTATAAAGTACAAAACGTGGTTGATCGTTCTAATGTTAAAATAAACTCGATAAAACACATGTCCATTTTAAAAAATCGGTGCAATCAATTGCCATGTTATGTAATAACTAAACGAATGACACGAATCAAGATCATAACATATGAAATTATTTATTATCGATTTGTCTATGTAAAGAAGATAAATTTATCGTTGGGGTTTGTTTAACTTAACCATTTTTAAATACTTTATTAATTAGTGTCTCATTGATTGTTCATAATGATTAATGAAATTTCTATTATAAATGTCCCTTTAATAATCTAACATAAATACATAATTTTATTAATAAATAATTGTACCAAAAGATATATTAATTCTAATGCATGGTGGTAGTGGAAGTAGGGTTAGCATAAACAGTGGCTGGTGTTTGTGAATGATGGAGGTGGTAACGATGGAAGAAATAGTGGCAGTGGATGGTTTTTATGGTGGTGGGTGTTGGTAATAGTAGTGGATAATAATAGTTTTTGCTTTTTAGTGAGTTTTATTGACCGAGTAAAAACAAAATATTCACAAAACATGCAACATTGTATTGTGAAAGATGTAATTGGTTGTTTTAGCACCATTGATAAGGACAAAAATCAAATATTTCGAGGATATGATACCGGAACGTATAAGACAATATGATCGTGACTGTTGGATCACCGAAACGGTATCCGTATTATATAAAGGCAATTAGTGTGCCCGCGTAAGAGAACATTATCGCTCTCTCAAGTACTATTACATACTTTTTTTTTCCTGAAAGACTATCAATGTCGAGTTGTTTGTGACAACTACCTACACAGACAACAACAGTTTGAAAATATTTGTTTGTTCATCAAAATCATCATAAAATACTCTAAATCATAAATCTAAATTTCGCCTCTGATGTTTATTGAATAATTTTTTATATTTTACATTCTCAAATCATGCGACCTCTTGATTACAAATCAACAATATCAAATTATGGATCAATATGTATAGGTTTCATTCACTGGGTTAGAAGGTAGAGTTGATACATATGGGTAGATCACACAAAGTAGAACATGACTGAGAATACTTTAATAATTTGGTCAAGAAATAAGCTAAAAAATTTAAGATTAACTTTCTATATGAATAATTAGATCGGCTTTGATAGGAGCCGAATAAAATATGGATTAATAATAATTTCCATGTAAGACAATTTCAAAATATAGTTTGGCTAACTCTGCATATGTAAAGAGTGGTCAAGATTTGTCCTTCCTCAATTGTTATGTTAGGTGAGAAGAAGGTGATATCTAAGATTGAGGTACAATTCAAATCCATTAGATTCATACCATTTACAACTGGACGCCTTGAAAAAAAATTGACGTGTTGTTATTATTATTACAGGTAAGGGATACAATGACCACACTTGAGCAAATAGCTCACTTCGCAAATGATTGGTGTTGCATGTACTGTCTAGAATGCAACGATGAATTTGAGGAAACAAGGCACCAGAAGCAGTGTCCGCAGTATTTTGGATACAATAACTTAGACCCGATGAAATACTTATGTTTTTTTTTTTTTTTAGTTTTTCCACAATCTATTTATTTAAGAAAAATGAGCATTACAAATACATAACATCAACAAAAATTAGAAAGATTGCGTTTGATAATAATGGCTACCAATGGTTCGGAAACGGCAAAAGAAAGGAATTGTTGTAGAAGAATTGTTGGGATATACGATGGATTACTTGATACGAATGAAAGAGGTATAACTATTTCGATTCTGAAATCACATAAAGTTCACAGTAGAAGATGACATCAAGTTTAAAGTTAGTAACAAACATAATATGGCTAACTAAAATGTTAAAAACAAACATGATATATAATTTTAGAAAGCCGTAGGACTTGAAGAGACCAATTTTGAAAACTACAATCTTAGAAAGCAACGATCCACAATACCATAATTTTTTTTTATAAATATTCAATGTAGAAGATGTTAACTTTTGGTAAAGGATCTATTGACAATCTATAAATTTGAAATAGGATCAGGGGTACAATATGTGTTCAAGGTTCTTTATGAGGTAATGTGTCACCAGATTGTATTCCAAGTGAAAGTAGGAACATATGGAAGTGAAAAAATGTCCAAGACTTTTTAAGTTACCAAAGCCTTCGTTAAGACGAACTGTTGGGCACAATACTTTGTTGAAGATTTAATGGCAGAGGTTTGCATATATACAATCCCTTCGAAAAGGTAATTGGTACACATTTTAAACATTGTCATCTGATGGGTGTTGAAAAATTACTGGAAAATCATGTCACATTAGAGAGTTTTTATCATCCGTTCGATACAAAAAAATATTATTCTCTGCCTATTTGGAGGATCAACAACATGACCATGATAAATGAGTCAGCTATAGCGAAATGGGAGCATGGGGAGACTTTTATGGACGATATTGATTAGTTGATTTCACTGAGATGAGCGCTGCTGACAACATATTTCCAAAAAATATTTAAACTTCCATGTTCATGTAAAGCATTATCTCATTATAAGCAATGAACCTAAATAAAAATTGTCTGGAAGTTAAGATTATATTTCTTTCGTTTGAGCAAATCTCCGGAGGTAAAATATTAAAGGAAAAAAACAAGAAAAAAAGAGAGGAAAATCCCGACTATTTTAATGACAAACCCATATTAAATCATAATGAGTTGATAAGTATTCATGACACAAATTATACGATATATTAAAAATGAACCAACATCATGGACCGTGCCGTTACGGCACGGGTTAAGGGATAGTATATATATAATTTTAAGATTCTGAGGGTAATACCAAACAGTATATGGACTTTAAAACAAAATAATTATATGTTCTAGGAATTTTCAATGAGTTACCAAACACATGAAGGATTTACATGAACCCCAAAATTTATAACCCACATTATAAATTCCCGAAATCGTGAATTCCGCGAACAAACCCACAATAATAATTTTTTTAGCATGGCATATAGGAATAGGCATAAATCCATTAAAGAACTATTTGAAGCATAAACTTAGCGAGCGACTCTGTGCGTGTGTTTTTTAGTAGATAAGTTATTTTAAAAATTAAATAATTCAAATAATTCCCAAACGGGAATGTATAGTGTGCTTAAAACCGTCTAAATACATAAACCTCAAAGTGAATCAAATGCATATTGCAAGTGGCTTCTTATTGATTTTATATATGTTGCCTTCGAATATCCATCTGCATTAGGTACATTGGTGGGGGAGGAAGAAACTGTTCTTCTCTTCTAAATTATTCTCATCAGACCAATGGCAGACTTAAATTGTCGAACTATTCAGATCAGTATGGATAAAAACAAATTCAAGCTCTTTATTAAACTACTAAACACTCTAAATTTCAGTACAAAATGTATGGAGTTTTGAAGTAAAGAAATTGAAGCAATTTCAGCCTTTCCAGTGTATTGTTAGTGTTTCAAACATATGGCTGAATTCAGAACAAGATTTTCGCATGGATTTGTTGGTTTGTTTATACAGGTTCTTGCATTTGTACTTCTTTTTGTTTTTGTTACTGGAGAGATGAATTTGAAAGACGAAGTGGAGGAGATTCGAATTGGATCCAATTATTTTAGGAGTTTAAGAAATTTCTTATGGAATGAAAATGCTGGGTCAGTTTATGAGCATGTTTGGCCTGTAAGTTCAGTCCAAATCCCATCACTTTGCATTTTAGAAATATGATATACTTGGTTGTAGACTGATGTTGTATTTGGATTTGACAGGATATGGAATTTGGGTGGAGAATAGTTGTTGGTTCGATAATCGGATTCTTAGGAGCAGCACTTGGAAGTGTTGGAGGAGTTGGTGGCGGTGGGATTTTTGTTCCTATGCTTACACTTATTGTTGGGTTTGATGCAAAATCTGCAGCTCCAATATCTAAATGTAAGTGATAGTTGCTAGTATTACGATTATTTTCTATACGTAGGAAATTAATTAAGTAAGTATTTCTTATTTTCAAGATCCTTAGTATAATTTAAGTTTTAGGGTTCAGTTTTGGGTTTATATGCAACATTATATTAAGTAACCTACGAATTAGGAAGATGAGTTGACATTTCCACGCGTCCAAAATGTACTAGTTTAATTTTTAATTTCACATTTCAGGAAAGTACGTAAGTTTTCCTAGAAGTGAAAGGAAAAGGATATGACACGGTTAGAATGCCATTATTATGATATTTTAGCGCGATTTTTAGACGCGCTAAATGAAAATCGTTCTAAAATGTCATCGGACACACCCTCATTTTTATATGATCCCCTAACTTTTAATGTTATGGAATGATAAGTTAGGAAAGTCGAACAATTTAAATGGGGAAAGTCTCGAAAAAGAAATAAACTGTTGCAAAAAATTATTGTCATAGACTCAAAACTATTGTTTGTTTGGGCAGGTATGATCATGGGTGCATCTGTTTCAACTGTTTACTTCAACCTTAAGCGAAGGCTTCCAACTTCCGGTATGCCTATTATTGATTACAACTTGGCGCTGCTAATCCAGCCAATGCTCATGCTTGGTATTAGTATCGGAGTTGCTTTTAGTGTGATTTTTGCTGATTGGATGGTCACTCTTCTCCTGATAACTCTTTTCGTAGGTGATTAGCTACTTGAATAACATCTAAATATCTTTTAGCATTTTATTAATTTTTGAAACCCAATCTTGATTGACACTGGAGGTTCTACGTGAAGGCACATCAACCATGGCATTGTTTAAGGGTGTGGAGAACTGGAAAAAGGAAACCATATTAAAGAAGGTATCTGGGTCCTGCTTTCTCTCACTTCAGTTGCAACCATTCTTATTATCTTCTTTGCTAATCTAGGAGACTGCGAACCTCTTAGAGTTGAATGGCAGTCAGGAAGTGCTGCTTAATAAGCCACTATTAAGTAGCCCAAGCCTTTTTGGTCAAAAGATGTTGGATGTTCCCGGAGAAGAAGAGGAAGAGGTTAGTATACTCCAAATTGAAGTTTCTACATTTCGGAAAGTAACTGACTTTTTAAACTACCCAGGTTACTGTTCTTGAGAATGTCCAATGGAGAGAACTTGGTCTTCTTGTCTTCGTCTGGGTTGCTTTCCTTGTTTTGCAAATTGCAAAGGTTTGTTCGTCTTTAGTGCTCGGTTTTTCTCATTATGCTTGATTTCCCAGGGCTGTTTACATAATGTGTGGTGCTGTTGCTGTAACTAATCAAGTATTTATAATCTTCATATTTTTGGACACAGAATTACACAGTAACCTGTTCTGTATGGTACTGGATTTTGAACTTAATGCAGGTATCTCGTACTTCTTTTATGGCCTTACCAACAGTTGCTCAACCATGGTTTTAAAGCATTTCAAACAAAAATGTTCCTTCTTGTGTTTTTCAGATACCTGTTTCTGTGTGGGTGACTTTGTACGAGGCAGTTAGCTTGTACAAGGGGACAGCGGTAATCTCCTCTAAAGGAGCAGAGGGCATGAATTTAAAAGTCCACCAATTGATTACCTATTGCTTCTTCGGAGTACTGGCTGGAACAGTTGGCGGGCTCTTGGGTTTAGGCGGAGGCTTTATTTTGGGGCCACTCTTCTTGGAGCTTGGCATCCCTCCTCAGGTACTAAGCTTTCTTTTCCTCATGTTTTATGGAATCGCAAATGACTTCACTCAACGTGTTCCTACCACTTCTCATTTTTCAATCTGAGCTCGTGTACAACTTAATCGTAAGTCTCAAATGTCAACTTGCTGCAGTGTTTACAAACCTTAATTTGTCTTTTCTTATAATAAAATGACGAATTATGTTGGAGATGGATACTGTTTGTTAGCATATTACAGTTCCGAGGAATGCTGACACCAAATCTTGCTTATTTCGAAATGAACTTTCCAATCACCGTGTCTGATCACGGTGTATCTCGGAGGAATCCAAGTACTCGTAACATCAAAATTGTTCTATATCTTGACCTTGAAAACTCTCAATGCAGGTTTCCAGTGCTACAGCCACCTTTGCCATGACATTCTCCGCTTCGATGTCTGTTGTTGAATATCACCTTCTACATCGTTTTCCAGTCCCTTATGGTGAGTATGAATCCATGAATTGGTCAATATACACTTCCAAATAGTAAATATAATCTGTTTAGAATGAACCTTGTTGTTTTTTTTGCAGCTCTTTATTTCATGGCAGTTGCTGTTCTTGCTGCCTTGGTAGGGCAACATACCGTAAGAAAGTTGATCAATTTCTTAGGACGCACATCTCTCATTATCTTTGTTTTGGCATTCACTATCTTTGTGAGTGCAATCTTCCTAGGTAAGACTCAATTATATATAACTTTCGATCTTTCTTTTTACTTGTATTCACTGGTAATGTATCGATACTCATAAGTATCCCTTTGATTCAGCCTACAATAATTGATGTAAAAGAAATAATAAAATTCATTTTGCATCTTACTGAACAGGTGGTACAGGTATTGCAAACATTGTCGTCAAGATTCATCAGAAGGAGTACATGGGATTTGAGAACCTGTGCAAAGCATGATGCTTTTAGGGTTTCTTTCTCTCTGTCACCGAGCTCCATCTCCCCTTTCTCACTCATTTTGTGCTAAAAAGAATATAAATTTGGGCTTTTCATGTTTTTGTACCAATTTTGTTTTTGTGTCTATGTTGTGAAAGGTGAGCAAGTCGCTCAACTAGACACCCAAGGTGTTAGAGTCGACCAGGGGCGCCTCGCCAATAAACCTCTCAAGGCGCAAAAGGCGGGAGCAACTACCTCGCCTTGCGCCTTACACAACATAGGTGTATGTGTGCGTGTGTTTTTGAAGCATCCAATTTTGTGATTATTGTCAAAGCATTGATTTTCCAATCTATCTAACTTATCGATTTTTCTGAAGTTACTAAACTTTTTTATAATACAGTAGAAACTCTATAAATTAATGATGTTGGGACCACCCGAATTTATTAATTAACCGGTGAATTAATAATTATTAACTTATAGATAAATTTATCTTCGATCAACAAATAACATAAGTTTAGACCGTTCGGATGAATAGTTAGACAATGATATCACTCAAGACTTGCAAAATTTGATCGAAAAGTTGGGTTATCGCAATTTAGTGAATGTCAAAATATCCTGAATATCTGAAAGAATATGAAGTTACGCAATTGTCGACTGATGAAGAAATAATCGTTATGGGAACTGATAAAGATGAGAAAGAAGATGATAAAACTTCTACAATTGATCCCCTCATGAAATGAGGTTGTTAAAGCGGCAATCACATTAAATATTTTTTCGCTGAGCTATGAGAAACAACACTTGAAATTCTTACGATGATAAGAAAAATTAGAAATGCAATTCAATGTGATATTGATTTTAGCGAAAAACGGAAGACAATTGATTCATTTTCAAGAAATCTTCATAAAACTTTAAAGTATGATATATATAGTGAATTATTAATTTATATTTCATATGAGATCCACATCTTATCTTATCTTAATATAATAATATAAAGAAAAAAGCTTCTTTTTGGTAGGAAATCCTCTAAATTACTTAAATATCCCTACTTTTTACATATTACATAAATACCATTTTTTAAAAAATAGATCAAAAATTTTAAATACTTAATATCTTTCAAAATATACACCGGATTTTTTAAAAATTTATATATTTGAAAAGCTCTTTCAATCATCTACATAACGAGTACAATTAAGAATAGTAAATTTTTGTTTTGGGAAAAAAAAGAACGCGCAATTGGGGGATATTGATTACTTCCCCACCCCATGATTTCGGCTAAGGGGTGACCAATTGATATGAAAGTACAAAAATACCCTTTGGTTAATTAAAATTCTTTATGAAAAGACTGTTTTACCCTTTCACCTAAAACATTAAAATCAAAACCCAAAACATATGTCCCCCATTTACACCATCAAATAACCAAAAAAATTTGATTTTTTTTTTCTTTCTTCCATCTTCTTCTTCATCGTTGGTTCACAAATTTCTTCGTCGATTATCCCAATCTATCTATAATCATGCCTCCTCGAAAGAAATCAAAAGCCCAATCGAATTCAAAATCGATAGTTCAACAAAAACAACAACAAAGAATCAATCGGATTGTCGAAGAAGAAGAAGAAGAGAAAATTGAGGATGATTGTGAAGAGAGAATTGCTGCTAAGAGGTTGAAATTTTGATTTTTTTTTCTTTGAATCCACCATTGTTGCAGCGGAAAAAGCTTGGTGCCGGCATGGTATTCAACCAAAAAACCATGCCGGCATTTGCTGAAGATTTTCATAAATTGTTTGCCACTATCCAGGGGGGTTCGGGTCTCGTTACAAAAAATTTCAGGTTTTGATCTTCAAAACCTATTTTTCTGGTTGTAATCAGTCTACTTCCGGCACAGTTATCTGATTTCCGAGCATGCCGGAACTACTTCCGACATGGTTTTTGCTTAAATTTTTATGCCGGAACATGATGAAAAGTATCCAGAAGATTGATTTTTTTTTTCACTGAACTACCGGCATTTAGTTCTGGCATTGAATTTCATCACTTCTGGCATGGTCTTCATCATTTCCGACATGTTCTTCATCACTTCCGGCATATGATTTTGCTTAAATTTCTATGCCGGCAAAGGATGAAAAGTATCCATAAAGTTGATTTTTTTTCACTTGACTACCGACATTGATAGGAAGTTCTCAATCATGCCGGAAACTTGAAAAAAAAAATCACTTTAGTATTGGCATTGATAGATTTCTATTGAGCATGCCGGCACTGCTTCCTGTATGTTTTCATGAAGTACCGGCATAGTTTTTGGTTTGAATTCTATGCCGGTTTTGGTTTCAAAATGGGGGATATTGTGGATACAGGCATTTTCGAACTATGAATACTATGCCGGTTTTGAATGTTCCGGCATTGTATTCATACAACATCTATGCTTGGAGTACGAGTTTTTCAATTGAAAAAATGGCGGGTTCAACGAAAAAAATCAAATTTTCAACATATCAACAACTTTTTACCTCGTGTTGGGGATGCTTGTATCTTTGGCAAGTTTACTTTCTTGTGTAGGTTCTTCAAAAAACTCTTCGTGCTCGTAAAAATCATAATTCAAGGGTGTTGGTTCCACAAAAACTTGCAATTGTGAGTTGTTGTCATTAGCAGAAGATTGAGGATATGATCCTTGTTGTAGTTGAGCTAAAGATTCAGCAGCAGCAATTCTCTCTTCACAATCATCATCTATTTTCAACAAAAAAATTCCCTCCCAATTTTTTTTCCCCTCCTACACTCACCCAAAAACAAATAAAAACACTAACTTAATCTTATAACTAATACTTAACATTTTTACTAATTAAAATTAATCACTAATTAGGATTAGTGAGGGCTAGATTATGAATTAAAAAAATAATTACATAGGGGGACACCAAGAATTGCTATTGGGACACCGTTTTTGTCCTGTAGCTATATCCTCCAATTGCGCGTTCAAAAAAAATTCATGACTTTCAAATTTAGTATTGTTAGATGAGTAAAAATTCAAACATGTGCATCGCACATGTGTCCTTACTAGTAAGATAATAAAAAATGTATTAATTTATAATTTTAATTAATTATTAATTTGACACGTTGTCCCGATTCGGGACCGGCTAAAAATGTTATTTAAGAAAATTTATTAAATAATAGAGTATTAATTAATGGAGTTTCTACGTTGCTCCTTTCTCCGGTCAGGCTTGTTTATTCTCTGGAGTGGTATGTGTCCTTTGCATACTTTGCTTTAAATGCAAGCTTGGTAAAGGGGCTTCATGAAATGGTAGAGGGGCATCAAGTGTGATAGCAATGTCCCTCTTATTGGTTAGGGGGTGTCCTATAGGGGTGTAGATTGACTAGATTACCCTTTCACCTTAAATTGACCAAAATCAAATCAATTTTTTTTAATTAACCAAAATCAAATCAATTAACCAAAATCAAATCAGTTTTTTTTTTCATCTTCTTCTTCATCTTCTCTTCTCCTCCATCAACCCTAACCTCCATTAAAACGAAAATGTCATCGTCTTCGATTAATCCAGCGATTTGAAAAATGTTTGGAAAAACCCAGTTAGGGTTTAGTTTATCGTGTTGGATTTAAGTTAATTTTGTATCAAAAATTAGGGTTTTGAATGAAAATTGAAATTGAAATTTCCGGGTTTATGCTAGTTACGATTGGTAATAACTCAAATACGAACCGTAATCAAGATTGATTGATGTTACGGTTGGTTTAAACTCAAATACCAACCGTAAGTTCTTAGTTTTGAGAATATGTTCATTCTGGTTTGAAACTCAATTAAACTAACAAACCGTAAATTATCCTGAAGGTTAACAACTTATCAAATAGTTATGTACGGTTCAAAAGTTAAGATGACTTACCAACCGTAGGTTAATTCTGATTGGTTTTTATTCATTAGTTACCAACCGTAGGTTAGTTACATTGGTTTCTATTCATTAGTTACCAACCGTAGGTTAGTTACTGTTATTGGTAACGAGCTCCATTCAAACCGTATGTTCTTAAAAATTTTGGGTTTTCCCAAAATTGAACGGTCTGATTGGTAATTGATACATTACGTCATAGTAATATATAGTTACTGTTTGTAACGAGCTCAATTCCAACCGTATGTTCTTCGAAATTTTAAAAAATTTGATTTGTTACGATACTTTTGAAGTATACCTAGTCATTTTCAATGCTTGGGTTTTTCACTTTGTTGGTTAATTTCTTCAATTGGTTGAGGTTGACCTTCACAAATATCACAAAAGTTTCTTTTTTCTTCTCTAATTTTTTTTTATAACCTATTTTAGAGTTATGAATCATATGATAAGTGAAAATTAATTATCAACATTAATCTTGATTATCAACACTAATCTTGATTATCATTACTAATCTTGATTATCAACAATAAGGGCTAATTAGTCATTTCAGTTTTATTTGATAAGGGACACTTGAAAATTACTTGTAATGACCTTTTTGTCTTATTAGGGTGACGCCCCTCTATCATTATGTGTCCTTTGCATACTTTGCTTTAAATGACCCAACCCAAATAGGCTGAGTTGACATCAAATTATGCCCCTACAGTGACAATTTGAGCCATCAACAAAAAAAAAATCAACACCCCAGTGTTGTTCTAGTTTTAGGAATGTTTCATAATCTTCGAACAAGAAATCCCCCTATTTTACAAGTTTATTTTTAGATTTTGATTTCTATAAAATCTGAATTTATTAGTCACTACTCACTAGCGCGTGTTGCTTATTAAATAACTTATCTTCAAAGTATAAAAAATAACCATTAAACTGGAGTGTATAATGTGCTCAAAACCGTCTAGATACATGAAAGCTGAAAGTAAAACAAACTGACTATTTCCTTCTAATTATTGCATTTGATTTGTATTTGCATTAATAAATACTAAAACATGTTTGAAGAAATAATAATTTGGTTAATGAATTTGGGGAAACTTAAAAGATAATATGAATGCATTGAGACTTGAAATGCTTCCATATTCGCCAACTTAGAAGTGCTGATTTCTAGTTACACATACCCATGATCTCAATGCAAGCCATGCTTCCAAAAGTCATCGAATTGTATCCCATATTGTTTTTTCTTATAAATGTACGTTTTGTTAATTATTTGGTGAATAAAAACTTCGTGGGTTCGAACTCTTGCTAAAATAAATAAATTATACAGTAAGTAAATGAAATTTACCATTTTGCACACTAACAAAGTATTAAAAAGTTAATGATTTACTACTTTCACTGCTTACAGTATTGGGGATATTAATTACCCCTCCTTGTCAACTGACTTTTAAGATGTACGAGTCGTAGTTAAATATTTTGGTGCATTGGCTTCGAAGTTGAATTGAAACTCAGCTAAAGACTGTCCTAAGTTTTGTTCCCTAATTAACTCAACATTGCAAACGGGGGATATCAGATTATTGGGAAGGATATCAAGTTTCATATAGGAAAATGAACTTTTACTTTATCTTATTTGAATTTTGATACCATCCCATTAAATTGGCGCCACCCATTAGCAGCCATGATTTAATCTCACAAAATTTTCGTTCAATTAGATTCAATTTTGTTTTGCAAAGGATGGAAAGACAGTGGTATCTGACAAACTATCCACTTCAATTAGATTCCAACTTTCAAGACAGGTTTATGCTGGTAGCTTTAAAGATTCTAACTTTTGATTTCCCTAAATATCAAAATCCAATCCATTACTAGATGAAAAGGTTTCTCCTTTTAGGATCTCTCTAGTTTCAGGATAATAAAAATAATGTCTATCATGGATAAGAATAGCCAAATATTGTCTGCCAGTGGTGTCCAAAAAATTTTAGTCACTGATGTGTTATCTGCAAATTATAGAGTAGCTTCTCCGGCCATTTGTTAGATATTCTACTGCAAACTAGACATTGTTCACGGTCAGCTTATCCGGCCATGCTACTGTTACAGTTCTGGATTGCTTTTGCTTAGTCATAGAGTCAATAAGACGTGCATTTTGCATATATATATCACAATTCACCAACAAACAACAGACGTCAATTTACCAACAAACAACATATGTCACTATATATTGTGGTAAAGTCATTCGGTGATGATACCAGTAACAAACATCTTTGCAGACCATATAGTAAAACTCCTCCCAAACCGATTTTTGATAATAAAATTTAACTTGGTCACTTCTATTATCCATAGCATTTATCTCATACGTAAGTGGCCGAGTTACTGGGTGGATCACTAAAAAATAGTGGGTGGGAATATCTAAGCTCTAACGACAATTAGGTAGTAGTTATGGAGGGAAAGCTCAGAAAAGGAAGCAAAAGTTCTGGACCTTCTAGTTCAGGGTTCAAAAAAGGTTCTGTGACAAAAGTGTGCAGATAGTGTGATCTGGAAGTAGTGAAATTATTTTGGTGGGGGAGGAAAGAAACTCTTCTCCACGTTTGAACTATTCCTATTCATATTTATCAAACCAAAGACGGACAGACAGACAGACCAGTTGTAGAACTAGTCAGATCAGTATGGATATAAACAATAACTTTTCCAAATTCAAGCTCATACTTTTCATTGAAAACAAATTCATGAAGTTTCAGCCTTTAGTGTTTCAGAACATATGGCTGAATTCAGAACAAGATTTTTGCATGCATTTGTTGGGTTGTTTGCATTTCTACTTCTTTTTGTTATTGTTAATGGAGAGAGGGATTTGAAAGATGAGGTTAGCATTGAAGAGGTGGAGGAGGTTCAAATCGTTTCGGATTATTTTACGAGTGTAAAAAATTTCCTTTGGAATGCAAATGTTGGATCAGTTTATGAACATGTTTGGCCTGTAAGTTAATCCAAATCCCATCATTTTGTATGTTAGAATTTTTTGAATTTTTGAATTATTTTTGTAATTTTAGACTGATGTTGTGTATTTGGGTTTGACAGGACATGAAATTTGGGTGGAGAATTGTTATTGGTTCGACTATCGGATTCTTAGGAGCAGCATTTGGAAGTGTAGGAGGAGTTGGTGGTGGTGGGATCTTTGTTCCTATGCTTACCCTTGTTGTTGGGTTTGATGCAAAATCTGCAGCTCCAATATCTAAATGTAAGTCATAGTAAGAAGATACTATTACTTTGAATTTTCGAAGTCACTTCATTTGTAGTTTGACGTATGTTCTCATGATCAGAAACCTTGAATTAAGAAGAGTTGGATAAAATTCAATCGCAAGTTCATTTGTGAAATTGCCTGTTGGCTGTTGCAAAAATTATGATTATTGTTTGTTTGGTCAGGTATGATCATGGGTGCAGCTGCTTCAACTGTCTACTACAACCTTAAGCGAAGGCATCCAACTATCGATATGCCTATTATTGATTACAACTTGGCACTGCTAATCCAGCCAATGCTCATGCTTGGTATTAGTATTGGAGTTGCTTTTAGTGTGATCTTTGCTGATTGGATGGTCACTCTTCTCCTAATTATTCTTTTCGTTAGTGAGTATCCATCCGAATTACATCTATCCTCTTACTTTGTATTGAAGCTTGAAACCCAATCTTGATTGATACTGGAGATTCTTCATGCAGCGACGTCAACCATGGCGTTCTTCAAGGGTGTGGAGAAATGGAAAAAGGAAACCATATTAAAGAAGGTATCTGAATCCTTACTTTGTACTAATTCAAGTCATGATGCAAATATTTCCTTCTAGTCACGAAATCATCTTTGTTGCTAATTATAGGAGGCTGCAGCCCGCTTGGAGTTGAATGGTAGTGAAAAAGCGCTGCTTAAGAAGCCATTACTAAGTAGCCCTAGTCTTTTTGGTCAAAAGATGATGGATGTTCCTCCTGGAGAAGATGAGGAAGAGGTCAGTATATTCCATAATCTAAGTCACTTGTGCGCATCTTAAAAAGTAACTGACCTTTTAAGCTATCCAGGTACCTATTCTTGAAAATGTTCAATGGAGAGAATTCGGCCTTCTGGTGTTCGTCTGGGTTGCTTTCCTGATTTTGCAAATTGCCAAGGTTTGTTCGTCTCTAAGAGTTATCTACGCTTCATATAATTTAATGGCTAATTACATAGTCCGCGGAGCCGTTGATCTGATTGTCTACATTTTTATGGGGGGACAGAATAATACAGAAACATGTTCTACTTGGTACTGGATTTTGAACTTGCTGCAGGTATCTTATATTTCCTATGCCCTTAACCAAGTCAGTTCCTCAACCCTGATCTTCAAAACATTAGAAAATAAAAACATTCTTGTTGTTTCATGTATTCAGATACCTGTATCTGTTGGGGTGACTTTGCATGAGGCAGTAAGCCTATACAAGGGAAAGACGGTAATTGCCTCCAAAGGAGCAGAGGGCATGAACTTGAAAGTGCACCAATTGATTACATATTGCTTCTTTGGAGTATTGGCTGGAATGGTTGGCGGGCTATTAGGTCTCGGCGGAGGCTTTATTTTGGGTCCACTCTTCTTAGAGCTTGGCATCCCTGCTCAGGTACATGACTTTCTTTATGTTCCTCGCCTCATTTTTCTTAGTACTTAGAATCTCATGAGTTTGTGTAGCAAGATATTCCATGATTTAATACCCTGCCTACTAATTTTTGATCTGAGCTTAAATACAACTTAATCATAAATCAAATTGCAGGTTTCGAGTGCGACAGCCACCTTTGCCATGACATTCTCCTCATCCATGTCAGTTATTGAATATCACCTTCTACATCGGTTTCCAATCCCTTACGGTGAGTGTGAATCCATGAATTTGATCTAAATACCCATTCAACATTTGATGTCTTCTGTTTAGCATGAAAGTTTTCTTTGTTTTTGTTATATGTACATTGCTTTTGCAGCTCTTTATTTCATGGGAGTCGCTATTCTTGCTGCCTTAGTTGGACAACATGTAGTAAGAAAGTTGATCAATTTCTTAGGGCGCACATCTCTCATCATTTTCATTTTGGCATTCACAATCTTCATGAGCGCAATCTTCCTAGGTAAGAACCATTTCATATCTATTTCGATCATTTTTTTTTTACTACTTTTCACTGTTAATGCGAGAAACTTCACCTTTGCATCCTAATGAACAGGTGGTACTGGTATTGCGAACATCTTCGTCAAGCTTCATCGAAAGGAATACATGGGATTTGAGAACCTGTGCAAAGCATGATGCTTCTTAGAACCTGTTTCTTTCTCTCTTCATCGCCGAGTTCCCCCTCTCCTTCCCCTTCATATTGTCACTCATCTTGTGTTAAAAAAGCGAATAAGTTTGGGCTTTTGATGTTTTTGTATACCAATTTTGTGATTAATTACTGTCAAAACACTGAATTTATAATCTATCTTACTTGTTGATTTGCTATGAGAGTAGCTTAACTTGTTTACTGTTAGCACAACACCATGAAAGTACCAGCAGTTCTTTGCTTTTTAAGCATGAGCGCACCCGTAATGTCTATTTTGTGATCCTGGATCATCTGCCGGGCTAAATTGAGTCCTAGAAAAATTATGGTTATTAACTAATTTGTCCCTGATGGGGATGTTCAGTATCGGTCAGTTTTGATCAGTATCGCGCCGTATCCGACGCGGCGAACCATGGATGTGGACCAAGTGGTACTTCATAAGCTTTTTGCTCTTCTTGATCTGAGTTATCCCCATTTGAGTCGTCTCCAAATTCAAAATTTACCCACTTTCTCCATCTTGCGGTCAATGCGGTGCCAACTGTTTTATCAGTTAATTTAGCATTATCTCTAGTCAGTCTTCCCACGTTTTCATTGATCAGTGAAAATTTGATTCCGGAAAATAAGAAAACTCCTAATTTTCTCCCCTATCAAAGGCAACAAAATATTGTCAAAGGATCTTCATTTTGGTTATACACCTATTCGATATCTCCTCAACTTCACTCTCACCACAGCTAGATCACTCATCACTCCGTTTACATAACAAAATTGGAGTCATCCTGAAGTTTTTCATCCAGCAATAGACGGGTTTCAACTTTCAAAAATTAAATAAATTCAGGTATTTCATTCTAATCACTCTTAGGGTTTTTAACCATAAGAATTTCGGGGTATTAGGATTTAAGTTATTTTTTGAAAGCAAACTTAGGGTTTCTTATTCTGATTCATATAACAATGAAAAGAAATACAAAGTCGCTATCTTCTAAGCATTGTAAAGGAGTAGATATAATCAGCAGTTTACCAGATGAAATGATTCATCACATTCTCTCTTTCATTGATATGAGATTTGCTGTTCAAACCTGTGTTTTGGCAAAAAGATGGAGATACGTTTGGAAGTCTCTCCCTTGCATAACGTCAAACTGGATTTCATTTAAGGAAAAAGATGATAACACCATTAAGTTTAGTTCTGTGGCAGACGATAAGTTTGCATATTTTCTGAATAGGGTATTTGCATTCCGCAATGACTCTGATATAGAGATGGTTAGTCTGGAGTGTTTTATGGAGAATGCTCTTTCCTTAGAAACCCTTATGGTATGGATCCATGAAGCCTTGTTCAACACCTAGATTTAAATACTCCATACTATCGTGACTCTGATTATGAGAGGGGCTATCGTCACTTCAAATATTATGAGATCCCATATGAGATTCCTCATGAAATCCTTAATTGTAAATCATTAAAGAGTTTAAGTATCTCGTTGGCGGACATACCTTATAATTGGTACACGCGTAGTATTTTACCGAAGTCTATGAGTTTGCCTGAAGTCAGAAAACTGACGCTTAAAGGAATTTCAATCCCTAATTCAGAGTTACAAAGGCTTTTCTCAAGTTGTCCACTTATGGAAACGTTAATCATACAAGACTGGGATATACAGAGGAATGAAAATAGGAAGATGAATAAACAAAGGAATATCAATATTGTTTCGCAATGCCTTCAATTTTTTGAACTGACAGACAGGTATCATGAACGTCTTGGTTCGGCGATTAATCGTTTGAATTGCAGTAACAAGATATCTGCTCCATATGTGAAGTACTTCAAGTGCACAGGATTCCTAAGAGAAGATTTTTCATTCGAAAATCTTTCTTCTCTAGTCAGTGCTCATCTTGAAATGAGATTGAGAGACAAAAGAGACGCAGATGAGATTGCAGAAACGTATTCCGAGCTGCTTGCTGAGGAAAAAGAACTGTTTTCCAAGCGTATGATGAGATATCTAGGCGCGGTTCACAATGTGCATCACCTGACACTCTCATCTGGGTTCCTTGAGGTATGTGCACTTCCTTTTTTACATGAATTTATTTTCTGCCTAGTTGCAAATATGGAAATACAAACTAGTATTTATCTTTCCTTGAATGATTTGATTTACTCTACTTAGCGTTTTATGGTTTTGCTGCAATTTTGTTTACATAATTTTCTACATACTCTTTGTCTAGGTTCTCTTACTAGGTCCTGGCACATCAAACCGTCATTCTCCTCAGCTTAGTAATTTAGAAACTCTGAAGCTGGAAATGAGGTTTACAAGAGGCTCTGTGTGTTCAATTGCATACTTACTCAAAATCTCTCCTATTCTAATGAATCTTATCCTCATATCAAAGGAGGTAACAATTCATTAAAGTCTTCGTATTTGATTTGGTGAAATGTCTTTTTAACAAATCTAAATTTCTAAGTTCGAATACAACTGTAGTGCTGTTGCTGTACTTTGAGATTGCCAACAAGTAGTTCATCTTTCTTATCATTTGCTTGTTATTGTTTGGATATATTCGAATTTTGTTAGAATTTTGGGTGATTAAACTTAGATGATTTTGATGAATTTTGATAATGAAGGAGTGGGAACTTTTGGTTCTTCTCACTCTCTCTCTATTTTGATTAATTGAAGAGATAATACTAATTCTCTTCTTTTTGTTTTTACAACTTATGGATGTCATGCACCCACATGTGTAGTCTACACACACACAACTTAAATATAAAGTTGACACTCCAATTACACTCTTAACATAACTCACATTACTCAACAATCTCCTCCTTAATGTGATGTTCTTCTACTCCTAGTAGTTCACGGAAATGTTGAAATTTTCCTTTGGGAAGTGCCTTGGTGAATATGTCCGCCAATTGGTCTTCCGTCTTGCAATATTTGAGTTCTATCTCACCATCTTCAACCGCTTCTCGAATGAAATGGTACTTGAGTTTGATGTGTCTTGCTCTACAATGCTCAACCGAATTTTTGGACATAGCAATTGCCGATTTGTTGTCACAAAAGATTTCGGTGCTTTCTTCTTGCTTCTCTTGAATGTCTTCCATAATCCTTCTTAGCCATACAACATGAGATGTAGCTATTGATGCTGAAATATACTCCGCTTCCGCTATGGATTGAGCTACGGTTTCTTGCTTCTTCGATGCCCATGTAAATATACCCGAACCAAGAGAAAAAAGCATACCCCGATGTACTCTTCATGTCATCAATACATCCTCCCAAGTCGCTATCACAATAGCCAACTAATTTGACATCCAAATTTCTAGAATACATGATTCCAAAATTCATTGTTCCTTGTATGTACCTCAACAACCTCTTTCTTGCGCCAAGATGTAGATGACTAGGTGAACTCATGAACCTAGAAAGCATACTTGAAGCAAACATGATGTCGGGTCTTGTATGTGTAAGATACACCAAGTTTCCAATAAGACCTCTATAGTAAGTCTCATCAACCTTTCTTCCTCCATCATCTTTCTTGAGTTTCTCATTCACTACAAGTGGTGTTGATGTGGGGTTACAACCAAGCATACCAAATTTCTTCAACACTTTTTTCAAGCATACTTACTTTGAGAAATGAATACTCCATCTTCACTTTGATGAACTTCTATACCAAGGAAGTACTTGAGCAAACCCATGTCACTCATCTCATATTTCATCATCATTTCTCTCTTGAATTGTTCAATCATATGAACATCATTACCCGTAAATATAAGATCATCAACATACAAGGCAACGATGAGAATAGACGTACCTTTGGTCTTCACATATAGTGTAGGCTCACTCTTGCTTTTGCTGAAGTTTTGACTTTTGAAGTATCCATCTATCTCACTATACCAAGCTCTTGGTGCTTGCTTGAGGCCATACAAAGCTTTCTTCAACTTGTAAACTTTTTCTTCTTCTCCTTCCTCCACAAAACCTTGTGGTTGTTCTACATAGACCTCTTCATGAAGTTCTCCATTCAAAAATGCTGATTTGACATCAAGTTGATAAAGTAAAGAACCTTTTTGGGAAGCCATAGCAATCACGGCTCTAATGGTGTCAAGACGAGCAACCTAAAGCAAAGTCTCATTGTAGTCGATCTTAGGGTTGTTGTGAATATCCCTTTGCCACCAACCTTGCTTTGTGCCTTTGAACTGATCCATCCGCATTGTACTTCACCTTGTAGATCCACTTCACACCAATAACTTCTTTGTCACTTGGTCTTTCTACTTTCTCCCATGTATTGTTCTCGTCGATGACAAAAACTTCTTCTTCCATAGCTTTTATCCAAACCGGTTCTTTTGATGCTTCTTCAAAATTTTCCGGTTCCACCATACAAAAGTTACATCTTTCATACACTTCACTCAACCGTTGCATCTTCTTTGGTCGTGGTGGTGGTGATGTTGACGCACTAGTACTTGGAGAGATACTTGGAGATGCTTCTTGTCTTGTATTTGGAGGTGTTTGAGGTAGTTCTTCCTCATTTTCTTCACCTTCTTCAACTTCATTTGTTGCTGAATTTTCTTGCTCTTCATCAACAATAATGGTTCTCTTCTCAATTTTGCCTTCTTCCCAATTCCATGAACTTCCTTCATCAAACAAGACATCACGACTTGTAATCATTGTGTTGTTCTTCAAGCTAAACAACCTATAACCTTTTGATTGGAGGCTATAACCGAGAAATACACATTTCTCACTTGATTCATCAAGCTTTGTTCTCTTCACCTTTGGAATTTGAGAATAACACACACTACCAAAAACTTTGAGATGTCTTACCGATGGCTTTCTCCCACTCCATGCTTCAAAAGGAGTTTTATCCCATACGGCTTTTGTTGGACACCTATTCATCAAGTAAACGGCGGTGTTGATGGATTCGGCCCAAAACACTTTAGGCATACCCTTCTCATGAAGCATGGACTTCGCCATCTCCATAACGGTTTGATTCTTTCTCTCGGAAACACCATTTTGTTGAGGAGTATAACCCACGGTTAGTTGCCTTTCCAAGCCTTCATCTTCACAAAATTTATCAAACTCTTTGTTGTTGTACTCTTTGCCTCTATCATTTCTCAAAACTTTGATGTAGTGACCACTTTGCTTTTCAACAAGGCTCTTGAACTTCTTGAAGATGCTAAAAACTTCGGATTTTTGTCTCATGAAGTAAACCCAAGTCATACGACTAAAATCATCAATAAATAAGATAAAATATATATTACTTCCATGAGTTGGTGTGTTCATTGGTTCACACACATCGGTATGTACCAAACCAAGAAGTTCATTTGCTCTCCATGCTACACCTTTTGGAAATGGTTGACGATGTTGTTTCCCAAGTGCATAACCTTCACATACTCCATCCTTGTGGTTGATATGTTGTGGAAGTCCTTGCACCATGTTCTTGTTGGAAAGTAACTTGAGACTATTTAAATTCAAATGCCCAAGTCTTTTATGCCATAACCATGTTTCATCAATGGTTTCCATCCTCAATGCAACATTCTTCTCTTTTTCAAAGATAATTGGAAAGCTTCTATTTTTCTCCATCTTGATACTCTTCATGAGTTGTCTCTTGTTGTTGTTCTTCTTGTCATAAATGGTGCAATATCCATCTTCAAAATGGACAGCATAACCAAGCTCCACAAGTTGCCCAACACTAAGCAAATTTTGTGTCAAATCCGGAACATATAACACATCTCTAATGTATTTTGCACCATTGATAGTTTGCACGCAAATTGTACCTCTTCCGTTAGCTTGAACCATGTTTCCGTCACCCATCTTCACTAGAGAGTTTATGGATGTATCCATGTCAACAAACAAGCTCTTCACACCGGACATATGAGTTGTACAACCACTATCTACAAACCACACTTCACTTTTGGAAGTCTCCATAGAACTTTGACAAGCATAAAACAAATTTTGTTTTTCTCCTTTCTCTTCGGCTCTACCGGCTTGTTCTTCACCTTTGTACCTACAATCCTTCTCCAAATGTCCATACTTCTTGCAATGTTGACATTGGGGTTTTCCTTTGTTCCAACAATTCTTCTCCAAATGACCATTCTTGTTGCAAAAATTGCACCTTGGTACTTGAGAAGTATCACTCTTTGTGTAGTTGTTGGAGTTAGCTCCTCCTTTCTTCCATTTTCCCTTTCCTTTGAAGTTTGATGTTGATTCACCCTTGTACTCATTTTTATATGTTGCTGAATTTTTTGAGTTCAAGCTCAATTTTGATTGAAATGCACTTTCAATTGATTTTTCGGAATGCCTTGACACCCTTAGTTCATACACCTTCAAAGAAGCCCATAATTCTTGTGACTTCAATGTATCAAAATCCTTTGTCTCCTCCAAAATTGCCACAATGGGTTCAAATTTAATTGGCAAACAATTCAATATCTTCTCACAAATTCTTCTTTCTTCCATCTTCTCTCCACACATCAACATATTATTAACAATTTCAACAACTCTTGAAGAAAACTCATTCAAATATTCATTCTCATTCATTTTTAGATTTTCAAAATCTCTTCTATATGATTGTAATTTTAATTCTCTTACCTTCTTATCACCTCCATACTCCTTTTGAAGAATATCCCAAGCTTCTTTAGCTTTAGGAAAATGAATTACTCTTGGTAGAATAGTGTCTCCAACTCCTTGTTGAATGTACATGGATGCTTTAGCATTCTTCTTCCTACTCTCCTTAAGTAAATCCTTTTTTTTTGTTTTTCTAGAGTTGTTGTAGCTTCAATTTCATCATACCCATCTTCAACAATCTCCCACACATCTTGTGACATGAACAAGGTCTTCATTTTGATGGCCCAAAAATCATAATTTTCTCCATGGAAGAGAGGTATTGAAGGTTGTTGAATGTATAAACTTGAGTTACTACTACTTGCCATTGATTTGGTTGAAGATTGATTGAAAAATTGGGTTTTTCCTTTTTTTTTGGATCTAGATTTAAAAAAAATTGGGTTGCTGATTTTTTTGAATTAATGGGTAGAAATTGATTTTTCTTCACTCTCCATGATCCGATTCAAACGATCTATGCTCTGATACCATTTGTTAGAATTTTGGGTGATTAAACTTAGATGATTTTGATGAATTTTGATAATGAAGGAGTGGGAACTTTTGGTTCTTCTCACTCTCTCTCTATTTTGATTAATTGAAGAGATAATACTAATTCTCTTCTTTTTGTTTTTACAACTTATGGATGTCATGCACCCACATGTGTAGTCTACACACACACAACTTAAATATAAAGTTGACACTCCAATTACACTCTTAACATAACTCACATTACTCAACAAATTTACCCGACGTTGTAGATGATTGGGAAGCGGAATTCTCATCAACGGACATGTTTTCTCACCTCAAGTCTGTCGAGATTAGAGAGGTGGAAGGGTCTGATAATGAACTCAAGTTTCTGATACTTTTGTTGAAGAAGTCGACGGTTTTGGAGAAAGTGATTTTGTTCTTTCGGTCTACCACTGACTCACTTGATAGAGGGAGACAAGTAAGGCATTTTAAGAGGAGTGTAAGTAAACTTCCAACAGCTTCTTCAACTGCTTCTTCAAGTATCCAGATGCACTTGTTTAACCTTTGAAGACATTGTGAGCTTACTAGAACAAGACGCATGATTCGATTTAATAAGAAGCTAAGACCATTTCCAATGGCTTATTCAGGTATCACATTTAAGTTTATTAAACCTTAGTAGATGTCAGTAGATTACTGGAACTTGTATACCTTCTAAATATTTGAAACTTTTGGTACTTTTTGGATTCCCTGAAATTCATGGATAATGTTTTTTGAGCTGGCTTATATTTTTATCAATGCTAAGTAATTCGTCATGTGCACCATCCTATTTTAAGTAGTGGGATACTAGAAGGAATAGCAAATTTGGTTCAAGCAGCAGAATAAGAGTAAAACAGCTAAAACACACAACATTCTGTCTTTATTCAGTATTTTATTCAAATAGCACACAACTTCTGTTTAGTTTGAATTTGCAAAACTGATGAGAAGAACTAAGAATTAAGACATGTATAAAAATGGGCAGAGTTTTACCCTGCAGTTAAATGTATCCTCCATCTAAAGACTCTGGAGTTTTACACTGCTGTAGACGTTTCTGTTTGGTGTTGGTTTGGCTTTTTATGATTTTTCTGGTTTAGTTTATGCAAAGAAATCTAGGTAAGCTATGTATTGTGATCACAATATATGGAGCATTAACAGCTGCCAAAGGTATATTCAGTGAAAGACTGCTAAGATTTAACTTTTTGGTTGGGATCAAGTGTAAATTGGATAGGAATCACAGGGATTACTAAAATTTGGGAGGCTTTTTGAACCTGGGTTTGTCTTCTCTGATAGAACATGAATAGTTCATATGAAATCTCACTTGATTTTGACATGAGTCTGGGTAGTAAAAATGTTGTGCTGTACTTCATGGCAGTTGCTGTTCTTCCTGCTTTTAGCAGAACAACATATTAGTAAGATTTTTGATGATTTCTTATAACGCATATCTCTCATTATCTTCATTTTAGCATTTACAGTCATTGTGAGTGTGCAATCTTCCTAGGTTAGATTCTATTTAGGCGAAGTCTTATGTGCCAGATTGGAGGTGCTAGATTAGCAGCTAAGTGTTGCAATTCAAAAAAAAAAAAGTGTGGCCTAAAAGTTAACACTAGTTCTCTCTCCTACCAGTTGCTAGCATGTGAACTAGCAACTAGATAGTTTCGTTGAATGATTCAGCGCTGAGAAAACCACATTTTCGCTGAATGGTTCAGCGCTAGACGATATATCTTTTAATCTGACAGCTGAGATTTAAAGCGCTGAACCATTCATCACTGGGTGCTGAATGGTTCATCGCTGGGCTGACGTGGACTGCTAATCTAGCTGCTAGATTAGCACTACCATAAGACTTAGGTGGTTTCGCTAGCTGACGTGGATTGCTAATCTAGCTGCTAGATTAGCACCCCATAAGACTTAGCCTTATGCAACTTTCAATATTTTTTTGACTTATATTCGCTGAAGAGCACGCGACACTACAATATCATTGTTATAAAAAGGTATGAGGTTTATGTCCATGATGACTAAAGCTATCAGACGGACGACGTTTAATTTAGGCCCGATCCGAAGGTCGGGATGCTCCGGATGGAGTAGTCATTGGACGGTTGGGAAAGACTCTGGTAATAGAATATTAAGTTGGTCGGTGGGGTGAAAGGCGTAAGTTTTATCTGTCTCACATAAAAAGTTATTTTTCTTTTTTGTTTCCGTACAAATCTACAATACTTTTCCTCTTCCACATAGAAAATCTAGATTTTTCATCTCTACTATTAATTGATATTTGAATCAGCTTAGTAGATACGGTGAGAGTTAAATTATACTTCATGTCTACGGTTTGTAATTTTGATTTTACAATCTCCGATAGAATTGTTGATTTTTTATTTTTTATTTTTTTTTTTTTTGGGTTAGGTTTAATTTCTGAAACTAAAAGATGAAGAAGTTGAAGCATGGACGGAGTATAAGTTGCAAAGAAAACCTAACCCCTAATATTGTTGCCTCTTTCCTTCCGTTTTCTCTTGAATTTTCCTCTTCATTCTCATGATCGTTTGGTTTTAGATCAGTTTATTGCATGAACAAATACGAAGAGTTCACGTGAAAAACTATGAAGGAAATTGGTAACCATGTAATATAAACCGGTGGAAAGCCAACTATCTCGATCTCTTATTTTCTCTTATTTAGTTTGGTGATATAATTTGAGAAATTTGGTTTGGAAATATAATTTGGGAAATTTGGGAAATTTGGATTTTGAATTTTGTCGATTAAAATCCTCAAATGTTGTTGATGGAGAAGTTGTAAAGTCTAATGCCTCAAATAGGTACTATTCTGAATATTTTTCTTCCATAAATTTTGTTAGGAAATCTTCTCGACTTTTCGTTAAAGATTCACTCTTTATAGCTATTAAAAGAAAAACATTAGATTTTTGTTTGTTAATTTTGTTATGATTTATTGTTCCGGATTGACAGTTCATATGATTTTGAAGATCAACAGTTGAGTATTTGGAGAGATTTGGGTTTTGATGTGGGAAAAGTTGTGATTTTGGTTTCTGGGGTGTGTATGAGTTGATCTGTTTTTGTGGTTTTATAGTTGCAGTACCTTGCTTAGGAACTGCATAAGTAAAAGCTTACCATGTTCATGTATCTATTTTGTTCTATTGCAGAATGAAACACATTCTCACTTATATGCTGCTCGGGATCATTACTTTTTTTGCTTTTGTTGATCGTTAGAGCACCCAGAGAAGGTATTTGTCTGATTCCGTGTTTGAAACATATAGGGTGTATGCGAACAAACTTGAAGACATGATAGTCATATACTAGAGGAGCGAGATATGCATCAATTATATCTATCTTTGAAGAAGTCCCCATAACTTAAGGATGTGAATAGCTAGAAACGAAAGATGTGAAGGAACTCCTTGCATGAGGTTTGTTTCAACTACCCCTGAATCTGTCGCAGAGTTCAAATTTAAGCACCAATATAAAGTAGTTAAGTATTTATGATTTGAGAATTTATTGAACATTGATTGCATAGAAGGATTGTATCTCCCAAGACTAAAAGTTGCTAAAGCAGAACAAATCACATATATGTTCGACATGAAAACAGAAGCTACCATTTGAGGTTACAAAGCCATGAAACCCGACCCTCTCCATTTCAGACATCCAATTTAAGTTTGTATGGTGAACACAACGGAGAAACACTAAGAATTCTCATAATTTTCAGGGGAAACGTAGCCTTTAGGCCATTATGTCATTCAAGGGGCATATTATTGTTGAGTTTGCAACTGAAGAAGTAATGCAGAACGGGTGAGGTGTTGTTTTATGTACTTCACATTCTGGACTCTAGCCCATTTGTACTGAACATATCATTTTGTCATGTTGTTTTCTAGCAGATGTGATTTAATCCGATTTCTTTTATTTTTGGATGGAATTTTTTCTTCTACAATTGCATCCAGGAGGTTCGAGAAATAAAGGCCAATACACAGTTTGTAAGACAGCCAAGGTATGTTAGATCTCCTTCATTGGTCTTTCTAGCATTTTATGACGATTAATTACTATTTTAACTGCCACAATATTTTTTTTAAGAGTAAAAGAGCATCATTGAGATAATGCATGTTGGGATAATTTCAGGGGCTACTTACTGAAGGAGAAAATGTTGCTTATTGAGATTGCTAAAGGTGGACTTGTTCTTTGTATGCTCATGGCGGGATGAACCGTTGAAGTCGACTCGGGCCAACGACTCCTATGTCATTGTATGAACCCGAGGGGCCGAGATAGTATCGTAACTGTCGTCCTTCCCTATGTAGTTTATATTCAAAATAACCCTTCCTTAGGGTTTTAAAAAGAATGTCCAAATGAATGTCCCAAAAATAAAGTCCAAAAAAAAAATGTCCAAAAATAAAAGATTACAAAAATAAAAGCCTATTTACAGTTTCTAAAATAAAATAAAATAATATCTAATAAAAAAATAACTATATACAAAAATATTCTTCTTTACTCCTTTGGATTTTCTCTCTTCTTTCTTTCTTTCGCTTCGCTTTACTTTACTTTTCAACACTTTCTCTTTTATATAAGCTCCGCACCAAGTCTGAAATCAAATATAGAAACCAAAACGCGTAAAAAGAAACAAAAATAATAAAAATAAAATAAACCTAAAACAAATCTAAATACAAGTCCGCGTCGGCGGCTCCAAAAATTAATGTGATCTCAATAATGTTGTAGAAAGTGGTAGTAAGGTTGTCGTTCACTCGGACTTGATGAGATTGATTTCAGATTTAAATAACGAAAATACTAGAAATAAATAAAATATGTACAAAATATTATCACGGGATGAAGAGAGTTACCGAGACTAGGATTTCGTCGAATTCATAACAAAGGGTTCAATTTATTTATTCTCAACAATTAAAGCTCAATAAATAAAATTAACATGGACTCTTATTTTTGCCAAGGTAGATTCTCAAAATATTAGTTATAAATCGTAAGCATGGGACATCAAACATCTAAGCAAGCACGACCCATCTAATAAAATAATAACTAATTAATTCAAATCATAATTCTATTTTACTTAGTGCAAAAGTCATATAAAGAATTAATTAAAATTACCCATGTATGAAATTTCGACTTCCTCCATCGTCCCAGTGGTGGGTTCTAGCTCCGCATGGTGAAAACACACTCAAAGGAATTTTTCATTGCTCAAAAAGGTGTTTGCAAGAGGAAAGAGTCTAAATCAGTGTGTTTGTAACATATATAACTGTTACAGTACCCACCGTTACAGAGAAACACTAACAGACTGTTGCGAACTCAAAATAATTGTTACAGAAATATGTTGTTTTGTGTTCTTCCTCCTCTTCTTTGCCTGAAAGTGCAGAACCCGTGTGCAACTTCTTCTATGAATCCGAACTTCACCCCTAACTCTCCATCCCCTGCAATGAGTCCCCAGATCCCTTTTATACCCAACAGCCTAAGAATCTCTCATAATTAATCCCCAAATCCCTCGGCAATCAATCAAGAATACTCGGTTTTATTTTCATGTTGGTTATGGGAATATCTTCCATGATTTAGATTCTGACGCGATTACTCCATCTTAAATCTCTCCAGATCACTTCTTCACATCCGTTGATCGAGTTAGACACACCTCAAACACCGGAAACCACACAGAAAACACGGGAAAATTTAACATAACCCGTGTGAAGCTCAACCCATGTATTATCTCCTCATTCTTTCCTTTCCTTCCTTATCGATTCTAAGCCTCAAACACGATATATATTGCGTCATTGCTCATTAAACACATGCCAGAACTGTAAATATAACTCGGAAAATCCCGAGAATATTCCACGTACATGTGTATACCCTGTTCAATCAAAAAACCGATTATTCAACCCAGATTTCTCGAATCCAACGAACATACCATCTTTGTATGGGCCTAGTAAGTGAATCTAAATCAAAAACAGTGATTGAATCTCTTCAGAAATGGCCCAAAACTCGAACCCTAATCTGGTAGTAAAACTGTGCACTTTTCCCTCCAAAAACCATATTTGAAAGGTTGGGGATGACCTCCCCCTAAAAGACATGGGGTGCGAATAGCAGCTACCGCTTCTGGGGTGTAAATAGTAAATAAGGTGCCCCTTATCCGAAAATGGGGTCCGTTTAGAAAATCTCCTCTGGGGGTCCAAAAAACACTTTTTGAGCAACTTTTTCCACACAAGTGTATTTCTCCAAAAACACCCACACAAATATAAAAACACCAAAATAAGGACAAAATCAAGCACTAACAATAGAGACACTGAGGACAATTCAGACACAAAAATGTGTCTATCAGCTTGTGGTTTCTATTATTTCATCAAGAGTACCTACTATGTTCATATCGTCGACATATACGGTTATAATTGCAAATCTGGAACTTGTTCTCTTTATAAACATACATGGGCACAATTCATTATTTGTATATCCCTTCCCAATCAAATAATCACTTAGACGGGTATACCACATCCGCCCGGATTTCTTCAATCCGTAAAGTGGGAGTTTTAACTGTATTGAAAACGCACTATGTGGTTTAGAGTTACTTGATTTGGGCAATGGAAGTCCATATGGAACTTTCATGAGTATCTCTGTATCAAGTTCCCCATAGAGATATGCGGTAACCACATCCATAAGTTGCATTTCAAGTCCTTCTGAAACTACTAAGCTGGCTAAGTAATAGAACGTGGTGATGTCCATTACATGAGAGTACGTTTCTTTATAATGAATCCCGGGGAGTTGTGATAAACCTTGCGCCACAAGGTGAGCCTTATATCTAACGACTTCGTTCTTCTCATTACGCTTTCTGACAAATACCCATTTATGTCCTACGGGCTTTACACCTGGTAGGGTTAGCGCTACCGCACCAAATACCTGTCTTTTTCCCAGTGAATTTAATTCAGCATAGATTGCATCTCTTCAATGAGGCCAATAGATCTATTTTGGTATTCTGCAATAAAGCGTGGTTCGATATCATCGTGCTTTATAATCTTTCGAGCAACAGTTTATGTGAATATATCATTAATATGCGTGGAGGATCTTTCCATCAACACCTATGAACTTTCACAATCCATAGAGATTTCTTTGTTCTCAGGAATCAATTCAAACTTCGGGGCATCCCCTAGTAATGATTCATGTACATAATTGTAATCAGAGACAATCTCATGAGATGAATTATCTGTATTAATGATATATGGATCGGTTTGTGCCTTACTCGCCTTTTTCTTCCTTGGCTGAATATCGATCGAACCAAGTGGTTTTCCCATATTCCTTTTGGGGGCCACGGCCTCAGCTACACTTCCACCAAGTACATCCTTGGTACCTATATGTGTGGTACCTTTTCCCTTGTCGGTAATTTCCAACCATGCAGGCACGTTTGCAGCTGGTATATGTGATCTCGTCACTTTAGAAATATCATTAAATGCATCAGGCATTGAATTTTCCACATTATGAAGATCGATACTTCTTTTCACTTTACTTTCATATTGTGGAGTGCGGGGATCAAGATGAAACAACGTGGGAATGCACCACGATAATTCCTGTCATTCCCTTTGGAAGTCCTTTTCCATACCTCCCCCTAACGATGGGAAGGTTGTCTAATCAAAGTGATAATCCACAAATCTAGCAGTAAATAGATCGCATGTCAAAGGTTCTAAGTAGCGGATAATTGTTGAGGATTCATATCCAACATAAATACCTACTCGTCTTTATGGACCCATCTTAGTACGTTGTGTGGGCTTAATATGCACTTATACAGCACAACCAAATATGCATAAATGTGAAATATCAGGCTCATATCCAGTTACCAACTAGTACGCAGAAAATGGTTGTCTAGCAGTGGGTCTAAAGAGAATAAGTAATGATGCATGCAATATGGTGTACCCCCAGGAAATAATAGGAAGGTTGGAACGCATAACCAGTGCCCTAGCTATCATCTGTAACCTTTTGATGGTAGCTTCTGCGAGACCATTTTGAGTGTGTACATGGGGTAAGGGATGCTTTATGTCAATTCCATTAGACATACAGAAATCATCAAATCCTTTAGATGTAAATTCTCCAGCATTATCAAGTCTTATAGACTTGATTGTGTGATCAGGGTGGTGAGACCTTAGTCATAAAATTTGTGTTATGAGCTTTGCAAATGCAGGATTTCTTATGGACAATAATGCAACGTGTCACCATCGGGTCAAATCATCAACCAGAACCATAAAATACATGAATGGTCCGCATTCTGTATGTATAGGTCCACAAATATCACCTTGTATTCTTTGTAAAAATGGAATATTTTGTTTGGTATCTTTAGCATAGGATGGACTCAATCCTGTCTTTGCCAAAGAACAAGCTTTGCAGAATGAGCGACGTGCCTTCGATAAGGACAACGAAGAAGAATGGGACTGGGGGTGCGCTTCAATTACTTTGGAAGATGAAGGTTTCGCTTCTCTTACTTTAGAAGGCATAAAATTTGCATCATTTACTTTAGAATGCATATTTTTACTCTGCACTGTAACAATCTTTTGTCTCATTTTCTTTTTCATTCGAAAGAAAGGATGTCCGTGTGAGTTCTTCAAAACATGAATCATCATATCACGACCCGGGTGCCCTAGTCGATCGTTCCAAAGCTTATATAAGTCACTGGCCAGCAGTTCATCGTTGGTAACAACATGAGATTCAATAATCCTAATAGTGGTGATTTACAATCCACTAGATTGACTTATTAGTTTCTCTAATATGCGCTTCCTTCCACATTCATTAGAGGTAACGTATATGTATTCAATTCCATTTTCACAGTGAGTTTCTAAGTGATAACTGTTTGCACGGATATCCTTGAAACTCAACAAAGTGCGGTTAGCTCTTGGTGCATATAGAGCTTCTGTGACTTTAATCATTGTGTCGTTTGGCAACAAGAGTTGAACAGTACCTTTCCCAATGATTACTTATGATGATCCAATCATAGTAGTCACAGATGTATTATAAGGAGTAAAATCAAAAAATAATTGTTTATTTCGTAGGATATTGTGGGTGGTAGCACTATCAGCTAGACATTCAATTTCTCCTTGAGACATTTCTACAAGTACATTAGGCAGGAAGGTTATAAAGATGAATAGTTTATCTCATTTTCTTTAGAGAAACCTGTTCTACTAGAACAACATTGTAGTACCAGAATATCACTACAACGCCATTCCCGCGATATTAACAACATTTCTGCGAGAAGCCCAAACATTTCTACAAGTATTAACGACACTTTGACGAGATTGTCGCAATATTCTTCAACAACATTTGGCGAATGTCACAAAAGAGTGATGTAACGATTAAAGATTAAATATATATGAAGAATAATTCTGCTTCACGATGGTTATAAAGTTGGCGATGGTGAATACTGAAGTTATGGCGATGAGGTCGCAAAGTAGATCCGAATTAGGGGGAAATCTTAGCTGTCTTCCACTATGTAAATCCCTATATAAAGGGCACGATAGATCCAGAAAAGGATGATGTATTTTTGAGAGATGAGAGAATTTTGAGGAGAGAGAAACTCCAGAAAGAAAGTTGTAATTCTGAGTTTTAATACCTCTTGTAAATCTTCCTGAAAGTGAATTAATAAAAGTGTTGTTGTTTATTCACAATTATGACTTAGTTTTCATAGATTCTTGACAAGGGTGTAGTGTAGGAAATCCTGCAACTACAATTTGGCGCCCGAAACAGGGAATGAGTTAACGAAAATAGAAGAAAAAGCGAAGAAGAAGATAAAAATTATTCAAGATTAGGGAAATCATAAAGTATATCGATGAGAAAATTGAAGAAAGAATGATCAGAATCAAAAAGGATTGTAGAAAATTGAAAGGTGATGTAATAACAAAAGAAATGATTGATAAATTTCATGAAAATATTAAAGGAAGGATACATAAACGGGATTTTGAAGGAAGGAAGATTATGACAGTAGAGAAGATATCATCATTGAAAGATTGGGAAAAACAAGAAATCACGTTTACAAAAAGCAGTTGAAAATACCAGGAGAAGATTCAAATCATACATCTCCATTGGTGGTCACAGTAACCACTATACCAATGAGAAAGGAGAAATCGATAAAATCTGAAGAAGAATGGGCTATGAATAGAAATTTAGTAGACACAGGAAGTTCTGTAGACATGATATTTTATCATACCTTCAAGAAGATGGGATATAAGGATGAAGAAATGTCTCATTCAACGTATTATGTTCATGGCTTAGGAAAGTCTATAACAAAACCTAAAGGCGAGATAATGGTGCGAATTCCACTATGAGAAATTGAAACACAAATATCATTATGTGTGGTAGATGTGGAATCGCCGTACAATATGAAACTGGGAAGACCGTGGATACACGCAATCAAGGCTGTGGCGTCAACATTACATTAATGTGTTAAATTTCCTATGCTTAGTGGAATTGGAGAAATTAGAGGAGATGTGAATTTCGCGAGATTGTGCTACCAAATTGAAGTAAGAAATTGTGAAGAACGTCCAAAGCTGCGAAAAGCTCGCAGAAAATTGAACAGAGAAGTAAAGAAAGAAGAGGAATTTAAAATTTACACGATAAGGGCAAAAGAAGGAAAAGGGATACCAAGTGAAGTTTCGCGAGAAGGAGATGAGTTCGCGAAAGTTATGAAAACGCCAACACCAATGGGAGAACCTGAAGCTAGCTACACTGCTGCTGAACCAACAAAAGAAATAAATATTGGAAGTAAAGAAGAACCTAAAATGCTGAAAATTGGGACTAGAATGGAGGCAGATGAGGAAGAAAGAACTATAAATCTCTTGCGAGAATATGCGGATATCTTCTAGTGGAACATGGATGAGATGCCAGGGATAGACCCGTCAATAGCATGTCATAAATTAGAAATCAACAAAAACATAAGACCATTCAAGCAAAGAATAAGGAAGATCGCAACAACATATCATTCTCAAATAGAAGAAGAATTACAGAAGATGCTCGACTCAGGAATTATAAGACAAGCAAAATATCCAGAATGGATTGCAAACATGGTGGTGGTCCCAAAAAATAACAAAGGGATAAGAATTTGCATAGATTTTACGGATCTAAACAAGGCATGTCCAAAAGATAGTTTTCTTCCAGATATTCCACAAATGGTTGAATCAGCAGTAGGAAACGCAAGAATATCATCATTGGATGGGTATAAAGGATATAATCAAATCCTTCTCGCTGAAGAAGATCAAGAACATACTGCATTTTTTGCTCCAAGAGGATTATATTGTTATACAAATATGCCATTTGGCATACGAAATGACGGTGCAACATATCAAAGAATGGTGGAAAAGGTGTTTGCAAAGTGGATCCACAAAACATTAGAAGTGTATGTAGATGATATGTTGATCAAAAGCAAAGAAGCTGAGAATCATGTGCAAGATTTGAGAGAGATTTTCGATCAAATGCGGCAATTCAATATTAAAGTGAATCCTGATAAGTGTACCTTTGGAGTAACTTCAGGGAAGTTTTTAGGGTATATTGTATCAAAAGAAGGAATACAAGTTGATCCAGAAAAGGTACAAGAAATTCGCGATATGCCAACTCCTGCGACGGTAAAAGATGTGCAAAAACTAAATGGACTCTTAGCCTCGCTAGGAAGGTTCATTTCGCGATCTTCAGACAAGTGTAAACATTTTTTCAATATACTCAAGAAGGGAACAAAATTCAAGTGGATAGATGAATGCGAAAAAGCTTTTCAAGGAATAAAAGAACATTTGGCGAGTATATCTATATTACAGAAAGCTAAACCGGGAGAAGAATTATTGATTTATCTCGCGACAACTCCGCATGCGTTAAGTGATGTGTTATTGCGAGTAGACGCATGGGTAGAAAAACTAATTTATTATATCAGCAAAACATTTAATTCAACAGAGAGAAATTATTCAAAGATTGAGAAACTAATACTAGCATTGGTACACGCAACCTTCAAGCTTCGGATTTACTTCCAAGCGCATAAGATCAAAGTGTTAACGAGAGTGCCAATTGAATCAGTGATGAAAAATTCAAAAAGATCAGGCAGAGTTGAGAGATGGAATGCACAAGTAGGGCATTTTGATATTCAATATGAAATTTTATCTTCGCCAAAATCACAAGTTATCGCAGATTTTTTAGCTGAATTTCCTTTAGAAGGTGATGAAGCTGTAGAAGATATGATGGATATAGAAGAAGAACATGGAGACCCAAAAGAGCTATGAACAGAACCTGGCAGATGGGAAATATTAGTGGATGGATCGTCAAATGGAGAAGGAAATGGGATTGGAGTTTTTTTCATTTCACCAGAAGGAGAAAAAACAACTTTTTCATTTAGATTGGAATTTGCATCCACTAATAATGAGACAGAATATGAAGCTGTATTCCATGCATTGAAGTTTGCGATATAAATGAAGTTGGAAAATGATAGAATCACCAGCAATTCTCAATTGGTTATTCGCCAAATAAAGGGAGAGTATACTACAAATGAACCATCAATGAAGAAGTACAAAAAACTTGTTGAAGAATTGTTTGCGAGAATTCCAAAAATAAAATGGAGACACATATCAAGGAAAGATAATAGGCTCGCAGATGCTTTTGCTTTCATATCAAGTATGATGACGAACCCACTTGCGAGATGCATAAAAATTCAAACACTTTTGCAACCAGCGATAAACAAAGAAGAAGAATAGGTAGATGTAATGATAGTAGAATCTGGCGAGGAAAAAATAGGGAATAATGCTACATATTGGCGAGCAGATCTTCATGCTTATTTGCCGAGAGGAGAAATCCCCAGAAATCGATTAGAAGCACATAAATTAAAAAGTAGAGCAACCAATTATGAACTAAGAGATGGGGTATTATATCGCAGATCATTTAATGGACCATCGCTAAGATGTTTGACGAGGGAAGAAGGACAAAAGGTGTTAAAAATGTTGCATAGTGGTGATGCTGGTAATCACAGCGGGGGTAGATCTTTGGAATACAAAACAAAGATGCAGGGTTATTATTGGCCATATATGCATGAGGATACAAAACAACTTTCAAGGCGTTGTGAAGATTGTTAGCGATTTGTGAAGAAAATACATGCACCAGGAGCACCATTATCATCTTCGTCAAGCGTATGGCCTTTTGGAAAATGGGGATTAGATATTGTGGGACCATTTGTGCCTGGTTCTGGACAAAGAAGATATTTAATCGTTGATATAGATTATTTCACAAAATGGGGAGAAGTTAAGGCAGTAAAACACATCCGAGATAAGGACATTTTCACGTTAATATTTGAAAATATAATTTTCAGATTTGGGATCCCAGCACAGTTGATGTCTGATAATGGAAAACAATTTGAAGGGAAGAATATCGAATTTCTTCTTAATGCATTTAAGATAAAATATGGAAAGTCAACTCCTTTGTATCCACAAGCAAATGGTCAAGATGAGGCAACTAATAAGACAATCGCAGACATCTTGAAAAAGAAGTTAGAAGGTTATCACAAATCATGGTGTGAGCAAGTACATAATGCAATATGGGCAAATAATACAACTAGACGAGAGGCAACTAGGATGTCACCTTTCTGTTTAACATATGGAGTTGAAGCTGTCCTACCAACAGAGGTTCCTATCCCAACAACAAAAAGAGAGGCATGGGAGAAAAATCTAAGTGTTGGCATGATTTTACATGAGTTAGATGAACTAGAAGAAAAGAGAGAAAAAACTCTACAACATATGGAAAATTACCAGCGAAGATTAGCTCGCGAGTACAACAAACAAGTCAAGAAACGTCAATTCCATCCTGGCGATCTAGTTTTGCGAGAAACACCAAAATATCAGCAAGAAAGTGGTGGAAAATTAGCGAGAAAATGGGATGGACCATACATCATTAAAGAGATAATTTGAAATGGAGCATACAAATTAATGGATCCAGAGGGAAGAGATGTTGGGAAAAGACTTGATAGACCATGGAATAGATTGTTTCTGAAAAGGTATTATCAGTAGCGATTTTCGCAAGGTAAGAAATATAAATGTAAGATGAAACAATTAAAAAATTCTTCTTTCTCTACCATAATTTATGCGAGCATCATCGCAAGAATAGCGAATAAAATTTCGCAGAGATTCAAAGAATGGGACGAACCTTTATGGCGTGCTGATAGGCTCGGAAATATACCTACTTATATGTATAAACTGCAAGTGCACAGTGTCGACAAGCAACACATGACAAGCACAGGTCGAACCACAGAGACTTGGAGAGTGTAGAAGTTGATTCTAAATCCTTACTAAGAACTGATTCAGAGAGTAACCAAAGGGGGTTTGTTTTTGTCGATACGACGAGATATTGGCAAAGACTTAAACAGAAAGTAATTTGAATTAAAATATGCAATTAAATCAAGATGTAAATATTGAGAATATGGATACTAGGGTATTCAAATCCACCACTAACCTATGATATGCATTCAACTTGTAATATTATTCTTGTCCTTACAGCAGATTCAAGTCTACCGTATATCTAAGGTGTTTCTCCAATGGATAATTTAATCACCACTAAAGTATTTCTCCAAAGCTTTAACTGTCTAATTAAAGAACAACTAATCTGAGGATCAATATTTGGTTAAGCATGAGTTGTAGCATAATCAACATAGAGATATTCTAACTACAATGGATACATGGCATTCATTGTGAGAGCAAGATGTTGAAAAACTTGGATTAAAATATATCTTTAAATAATTCTAAACTTTCAAGAACAATATACAAGATATGAATACATAACAATAAGTTACGGCTTCATTTAAACCCTAGCAAATGAAATTAGAACATGAACAACATTACAACAAAACTGAATTTAAGAAACTAACATGAACAAGCTATTCTTGGATGGTTTTTCAACACAACAACCCTCTCTATTTATACACAAAAATTCTCTCAACACTTGGATTCGAATTTGGCAATCATCCACTCAACAAAACATGTTTTCTTTAATTGATGGATAAAATGGAATATATTTGGTGGTGGGAAACAAATTGGGAGTGATTGAGTGAGAGAATGGGGGTGAGGTGGATGTTTTGGAAAGAATCCAATGGGGGTGAGGTGGATGTTTTGGAAAGAATCCAATGGGGGTGAGGTGGAAACGGATTTGGGTCTTGGGTCTTGGGTCTTGGATCATGGGTAGTTTAATCCCATGTATTGTAAACAAAGTTGCCACCGATGTTCGAGCGGGTTGCAACGCTTCCAACTTTCTGCTCTTTTGTCTTCTCAATTCTTCCAAGCTTTATTTAGTACTTAAAAACACAAAATTAATTAATACAAATATTTATTCTTGAAAATGGTAAAAATGCAGAATTTGGGATAATATATGACTTTGAAGCGCGAAAGATGAGTTAAGTGCCAATGAAAAGGTGTATGAATATGCAATATTTGGCACTCATCACGTGCACCCTAGTTCGCGAATAAAATTTCGTAAGAGGCAAATGTAAGACCTAATAGCGTGTCATATGAGGGGGTATCTCTTGAAATGACTCAGCGATAAGGTTATACCGCTGCTGGAACCTGAGTCATGCAGACGATGGGGTTAAAGAAAACCTATCCGGGAGAGAGATCTCGGATTTCCAACTATATATGGTTATACCCTGGTTGGACGACTAAGAGTCTCTTCCAAGAAGTGCAAAGTATGACCAAGGCGCAGAGGTACACGGTTGAGCCAAGTGTGCCCGGAGCGTACGAAACTCTCTTGCCATCCTTGGTAAGTCTTGGCTACAATGCTCTTGGCCTGAAGAAAACCCCACTTAGGGTGCAGTCTTGTAACTATAAGCTATATAGGCATAAAGGACAAGAGGCTACAAACACAACTGGTTGTTGACATATCCGGATGGGAGGAAATAGTCTTGTATGGCCGATATGCCCTCCTTGAAGGGGCAACCAGGGGGAAAATAAGGGTGGCACCCTCCATTAGGGAGCTGATAAGTGTCATAAGACGGCAATGTCATGGGGCTTTATGATCGAAAGAACATTTAGTCCTATCATATTGTCGCGTAACGTAAATAATGCAGAGGCAACAAGCCACAAGAGCAATGTTAAGATGAGATCAATGGGTTTTTACATGAAATTGTAAAGACGTCCTGCGATTTCATCGCAAGACGACAATGTCATAAGGGTAAATTCTTGTGAGAGAATGTATGCTTATCATATTATCGCAAAGATAAATATTGTTAAGAAATCATGCGATATTGTCGCAGACAGAAAAAGTTTGGCGAAATAAGACCTTTAACTAGGAAGGCAAAATAAGACCAAAAGAATAATCTTACCAATTAACTATTTTACTTTAAGATGGCAGGAAACATTCATTTATCGCAGAATCATATACAAGGAGGCAAATTTTTAACATCGCGGATTCCCTCATAATTTTTCATAAAGGTGCAACAGTATTCCTCATATCGCAGATATATTCATATTTTCGAAAGAATGCAGCAACACAAATTACTTAAAGAAGATAATGAATATTCACCATTTCAAGCAAGATAATGAAGGGCATGAAGGGGGAATAGAGAAGTAAGATTACATTATCTTACTTGAAAATATTCAAAGTAAGCTAAATCGAAGATTAAAATTCTAAAAGTTTCGAAGATTACATCACTCGCAAGATAGAAGAAGTAAAAGAAAGCAAAGATAAAATTCAAGCCTCGCCAGATTTATTGTTCTTGTCAGATTCATCAACATCATTAGCATCCTTCTCACCACGCGCTTCTTCTTTTCTGGATTCTTCATTAGCAGATACTTCTTTAGGAGGACTTTTTTCTTCTTCTTCACCACCTTCTTGATTTTCTTGAGTGGTATTTTCTTCATCGTTAGTAAACTCTAACTCTTCATCCATGGGAAGAGGAATTTCATCATCGTCAACCTCTAGAGGAGGGACAGAAACAGGAGAAATAGAACGGGGAATCAGAATATTATTCACGAGAACTTCAACCCTAAGATGGACTTAGCGAAGAAGAGGTCTTTCACGATACCTAATTTCTATATTCTTGAAGTATTCAACATAATAAAGTCTTCTTTCTGCTTTGTCCTGAGCAGTAAAGCAATTAGAAGCAAGAGATTTATTTTCTTTGCGAACTTTATCCAATGTAGCGGTCAGATCAGTGATGGTAGAATGAAGATTTCTTTCGGATTCTGCGAGCAAAAAAATAAAAAATCAGTTAGACAAGAATCTCACAAGGAACATATGAGAAGATCAACAAGAGAGGCATGTAGTAGCAGGATTTCCCACACTACACCCCTATTAAGATCCTATAAAAATCTAAGTGAAACTTGTTGAAGATTAAAGAATTAAACGACACTTTTATTATTTAGATCTCAGAAATGTTTACATAAAATATTCAAACTCAGAATTACAACTTTCTTTTCTGGAGTTTCTCTCTCCTCAAGATTTTCTCAACTCTAAAAAATACATCATCCTCATCTAGACTTACTTTAACCCTTTATATAGGAAATTACATAGTGGGTGACATCTAAGTTTTCCCCTTCTTTCGGATATATTCTGCGATCTCATCGTGGTATTTTCAATATTAATCTTCGCCAACTTTTGTAATTCTCGTGAAACAACACTCTCATAACATGTCTCTTCAATCGTCAGCTATTATGATGCTTCCCCGTAACGCTCGCCAAATGTTGTTGAAGAATCCTCACGACACTCTCGTGAATAATGTCATTTATACTTATAAGAATATTTGACCTTCTCGTGAAAGCGTTGTTCTTATCATGAGAATATCGTTGTGGAGATATTCTGGTACTACATCTTGCCTCTTCTCATGTCTTTTCTGCGAAGAAGAAACGATCATGAGAATTCTTAACTATCGCAAGAATATCTGAATTTTTTTTTTCTCCGGCAATATTTCGCTAATTCAGCTTTCCTTGTTAACACGTGTTGTAAATATGTCCTTTTGTATTGACACGTCTCACATAATTTACTCCCTTCTTTGCCTATAAAAGGAAGAGTCGAATTTTATTTCTAGTTTTCTTCTCTTAATTCTCTTTCTTCTTTGCTTAGTTTCTTTGCTTTTTGTTCTGCAACTTCTTCTCCTTCTCATTCTTCTGCTACTGTATTAATGGAGTCCTCGAGGTATATTTTTGATCATGGTATTTTCTTAGATCAAACTTTTTATTTATATTCTTCGATCTTCTCTTACTTAATTCTTTATAACCCCATATTATGTACTCTTCAGCGGAGCTGCATCTATTTCCCAATCCTCGACTCAAAAACCTATTATTCATAAGAGGCCGACTGGAAAAAGGAAAGAAAATTCTGCGAGCAATAAGGTAGTAATAAACACATTCTATTTCTTAATAACAATATTGTTGCCTCTGTTTCTTATCTAGATTATTGTTTGCAGAATGACGAGGGTAATGCTAATCCTCCTAAAAGATCTCACCAATTAAATAAGACCTTTGGAAGTAATTTCGTCATTCCTCCCTTAACATCTGCGAAAGCTTCACCTACACCTGTGCAATCTGATCTTCCTCCTTCTTCTGGCGAGAACCTCGCTTTCACTACCACTGCCTCTACTGGTCCTTCACCAATTCAAATTGCAGAACCCATCATTCCTGAAACTCCCTCTAGCCCTTTACTTCCTCCAAATGTTACTTTCCCGAAAACTCCTCCTTCTGATGATACAACCATTCCTAATGACTCGAATCATCAACTTGTCCTCACTTCCTCTATTTCACCTTCTACATCCCTTCCTTCATCAAATGAGACCATCGCAGGAATTGATGTTGCTTTCAAAATTTTATCTAACATTCTGAATAATGCTAGAGATTCTTCTACTGATTCTCTCCAAAGCGGAGTTTGCAAAACTCTGCTCAAATATTTTGGCTCAGACAATTCTGTTTCACGAGCTTCTCTAGAGAATGAAAATGCTGCTTTGAGAAAAAGTCTTCAAGATAAGATTTCTGAATGTGAAACTCTAAACCACAAGCTCAATAACTTTGTACTGGATCGCGAGAATCTCGCTAGAAATATTGATGAGCTAAAGAGTAAGCTTCTTTTTGCCTCTGTCCTTTTATATTTTTATTCTATTTGTAGTTGCAGAATAATCTACAACTACACCCTCAATAGAATTAGTAAAAACTCAAGAAGTTCTTGATGGTGAATGATAACTTTCTTATTAATTCTCTTAGTTGATTACATAGAATTATCAAAATGGAACTAGAATAGTTACAACTTTTTCTATTCTCTTTCCTAAGATAATTTCTTACACTCATTAAAAGAACCTCTCGAATTTTACATTTGAACTCCTATTTATAGTAAAACTTATGCAGTTGTATATGAATTGCGAAGTATCGCAATTCATCCTCGCAAAATTATTTCATCCTCGCAAAACTTCACATTTCTCCGCGCCACTTCTATCATCGTATCATTTTATAACTCCTTCCTCCTTTATTTATTACGATACTCGTGAACTATTATCTTGCGATATTCAGTACCTACATCTTGCCTCTTCTCATGTCAATTCTACGAAGAAGAAATGTCATGAGAATCTCTATTCTCGTAAATTTAGTGTAGTTATTACCACCCATCAAGTTCGCAACACGTCTTTTTACTTTTCCCTTATCTTTTTGACACGTTTCTTCGTAACCGTTCTTTTCAACCGTTCACGCTTACTCGTATTAATGAGTTTCTATCTTCATCAAACTCTCTCTATTTATAAATATTATCCTTTGTTTTTGCTTTTTATTCTCTTATCTTATTCATCTTCTTCACCACTTCTGCCTCTGCAATCTCTTTTATCTTTTTTCCTTTCTATTTTCCATCTTATATTCAATGGCACCAAAGAAGAAAACTATTGAACATATTAATGCGGAACTTGCTGATAGGGACCTCATTCTCTCTGAGATTGAAGGTTATGATAATAAATCTTCTCTCTGTGTGAAGCTCTTTACCAACTATGTTTGGGATGATCAGAAAATTTTAATCTCACGAGGTCAAATCCTCGCAGGTCTTCCTCTTCCTCTTTATGATGTTAACTTTCCTCTATTCTATGAAATTATTTCCCACCCCAATTTTTCTTGTGCCATTTACCAATTGACTGGTGATTTTATTCGCCTCTTAGTTGAATTCGCAAATCGTGCCGCTTTTGGGAAATATTTGTATTTAGTTGATCTTAGGAAACCTGGGTTTGAAAATATGAAAATTGTTGCTGCGAATTATAAAGTTGAGGGTTTCTTCAAAAATTACACACTAATTCCTGCGAGGAAAGAAGATAATAGTTGGGGTGTTCGTCTTCATCGTAAAGCTAATATCGCAGCAGATGATCTTCTCATGCACGATATTGATTATGCCTCAGGAAATAATAAGATACCTCGTCGTTCTAATGATGAAGATTAGTATAAGTACCCTTTAATATTATCGGGTTCTTATATTTCTGGGATAGTAGAACTTCCTGCGAACCTTCGTAACCGCCATTATCAACCTTGGGTTTTTAGAAATGTATGTACTTCCATCTCCTTATCTTTTTGTTACCCTTTAATTTCAAATGAGGTAAGAAACACTCTTGTATTTTTCTAAACAATATATTGTTTCCTCTGTTTCTTATCCTTATTTGAATTTGCAGGTTCCACTTCTTCCTGAGATTGCTGCGAGTGAAAATAAGAGTTCTACTTCTTCTAAAAGGTTTACTGCAAGACAACAAACTCTTCGTTCTGCGAAGGTTACCCAAGCTTCTGGTAGTCAAGATGATGCTCTTCGTAAAGGGAAAAGGAAACTTCAAGATGTTGTTTACGAGAGGAGGAAAAAGAAGAAACTCTCAATCAAGTCTCATTCCAATGTAATCTCTTCTAATGAGAATATTGAGGAAGATCTTGGTGATGAAGATGATAAATTTCCTGAGAAGGACTTTAGTTCTAATTCCGATACCCTTTCTGACGAAGGACTTTAGTTCTAATTCCGATACCCTTTCTGACGAAGGAGATGATGATAATGATGTTGATGAAGGTGGAAATGAAGATTGCAGTATCCCAGAAACTTTTGCCTCAGCAATGGTTAGCATATCTGAGGCTTTCCTCCATTTTCTCGTGGATTAGGAAATTCTCCTACAGCGAATGCTCGCAAACTTATTTCGAAGGCTTGTAAAGTTCCTACTGTAATTGATAATAACTCCCTCAAAGGCATTTCAAGATTCGTCTCTCCTGCTTCATTATATGCTTTAGGTAGCATGGTAAGTTTCTTCTCTATTCCTTGTTTATTTCCCTTATTTTGTTTATTTCTAACCCCTTTTTTCTTGTTTAGGTTGGAAGAGTTAGTTGTGCAAAATGCTTGATTGGGAAAGACGTCATTCTATTGTTTGAGAAGAAAACTTTGAATCGTTGTAAGAAGTTAGAGGTTGAAAATTCAAATCTCCGTCAGAAAGTAGAGGATTTAAGTATTGATAACGCAGAATTAACATCCCGTCACGAAGATAATTCACAATCTGCGAGCATCGCAATTGATAATTCTTCTCTTCTTGAGGAGAATAATCAATTAAAGCTTGAAAATTCTTCTCTTCGTAATGATAATAAGAAATTAGAAGGTAAATTCTTTGCGATGGTAATTATTTTGATTACTTTTCCTTCGTAATTTGCTAACCAATTCCTTAATTTCTCTCCTTGTTGCAGAAAATTATGCGAAGATGAATGACAATCTGGAAACTATCCTTGCTAACCGTAATAAGAAAATTTCTTATTTGAGATCTCAGCTTCTAATTTCCCAGCATAACCATAGTTTATATGTCAAGCGTTTTCGATCTAAGATGACTCGCAAGATTTGCGAAGATAATGAAATTCCTCTCAAGAAGTACCATACGCTCCTTTCCGAAGAAATTCCTGAAGATACTCCATATCTGGAAATCTCTGATAGTGAAGTTGAAGATGATAGTGAAGTTGAAGAAGAAGATCATTTTGATGGGAATAGATCGCCTGAAAAATAACTTCACTCTTTTTTGTATATCTGTTCTATAACTTCACTCTTTTTTGTATGTTTGTTCTGTTTCTTTTCAATACAACAATTTCTTCTTGATTTTACTTTTAATCAATCCAACAATTTCTTTTTCAAAGCTTAATTTGAATTAATCTTTCTTTGATTGATTGTTTCCCTTATTCGCATAACTTGATAATGTGGAGAGAAATAATATATCTTAAAGACTTAGCTTAGTATTCCCCTTCCCCTTATTATTTCTCTTCAAATGATCAACTATCGCTGGAAGTATTAGAATATCCTTCTCAATTTATCTTACGAAATTTCGTCTTATTGTGATTATGAATAAAAAGTCCTCCCTTTGAAGTATAAGAAATATAAGCCTTTTGTTTTGCGAATGTTGCTAAGTAAATAATAAATCTCCCCTTGAAGTATAGGAAGTATGAAGTATACGAAATATGAAATACCCTTAAGAAGTATAAGAAGTATAAAATATCTTTGAAGAAGTATTAGCAGTATTCAATTCATGAAGAATTGCCCAATATATGAAGAAGTATAAGAATTATTACTCACTGTATGAAAAAGTATAATAAGTACTCAACCTTCGCAAAATTAAATATCCGTTGAAGAAGTATAATAAATATGATATATTCTTGAAGAAGTATAAATAGTATTGAATTTGTGGAGAAATATTCAATATATGGAGAAGTATAAGAAGTATGTAATTCTCGTAAAATTTTACGAGTATGAACTTATCTGTATTTGATTGCTATCAAAATCGCATCTTTTGTTAAGTCTTCGTGAAAATTCTTCAATGATGTTATCTTCTTTGATAGGACTTCTTGTAAAAATTCTTCAATGATATTGACGAAGCTGTCTTCTCTTCAAAACTTCATGATGTATATTCTTGTAAAATTTCTTCAATGATATCGACGAAGTTGTCTTCTTTTCAGATCTTCATAATGTATATTCTTGTATAATTTCTTCAATGATTTTGATGTAATGAATTTCATTAATTTCTGTGGTCTTATCATGCCTTCCTAAGTTAAGGTCTTATTTTGCCACCTCTTTTGTAGTAAATTTTTGTATTTGCGATAATATGACAAGTCTGAACATTCTTGCGAACATACAAAGTCGTGACATTATCGTCTTGCGATGAAATCGCAGGACGTTTTTACACTTTCATGTAATAACCCATTGATTTCATCTTAACTTCTTTGTTTCATTCTGCAAGTTCTTTTTGTATGTTTTCCTTCTCTCTTTTTTTTTTTTTTTTTTTTTTTTTTTTTTTAGAATGCTCGCAGAACTTCATTTGTTGCACAAATATGACAAGCCTTTATGTTTTCGCAAAAAAGAAGCCTCGTGAAATTTGCGTCTTATAGCACGTATGAGATCCCTAATGGAGGGTGCTGCCCTTTATCTTCCCCTGGTTTCCCCTTCAAGGAAGCGTACATCGACCATACAAGGTTAGCTCTTCCCATCCTGTTCTGCCAACAACTTGACTTTTGATCGCAACCTCTTATCCTTTTTACCTATAGGGCTTATAGTTACGAGGTTGCACCCTATGGGGTATCTTTGGGCCAAGTGCATCATTTGCCAAGACTTGTCAAAAATGGCAGATGTGGTTCAACCTCACCCGGCACTCTTGACTCAACCGTGTACCTCGGCGCCTTGATCGTTTTCTGCACTTCTTGGGAAAGACAGTATGCCTTAGTCGCCAAACCTAAATCCTCTTACACCGCATTTTATATTGCGTAATGTCGCTAGATTAGGTGAGAATACAAGGTGTCTAACCCGGATAGGTACCCCATTATTGGGTTGTACCCCTAAAATTTTACCATGTACTAAGGGCCCTTGGTGGTGTTCCGGTTACCCTTAGCCACGTTTATAGGTACCCCCTTAAATGACGTACTTTAGGACTTTTCCTCTTATGAAATATAGCTTCGCGAACTAGGGTGTACGCCACAAAGGTTTGCATGTATAAAATTTTCTGCGGCTCTCTTTCTTTTTTTGAGGCCGATCACATTTGCGGTCTTTTATTCGCAAATTAATGAAAGTTTAATCGCAATATAAATTTTGAAATTCGTAACTTTTCCCAATTTCCTGCGAGCAAACAATATTCGTAAAATTTATCACGAAATAAAAAATTTGTTTTGCAACATACCTCATTTCCACGAGCAAACATACTGATTACCTTCTTGTTTTATTATTTTCCTTCTTCTTTCTTCGCAAATCACAACCCCTTATTATCATCATAAATTTCTTGTATGGTTATCATCGTAATTTTATTCTCTTTTGACTTAATCCTCCGCCATTAAATTTTCACTTCTTTTCACAGCCTTTTCTCTTTTTCTCCAATTTTCCTTCTCAGTAGTTTTTCCTTCGCAAACTTCTACTTCTGTATCGTAACATTTCTTTCCCTCAGCCCAATCACCCTTGATAATTCCAATACCCTTCATATGAGGAAACTTTATGCACGATGTAGAGTGGAAGCTACGCCTAGAATTCCATGAAGCCATGGTCTTCCTATCAAAGCATTATATGGTGATTCGACATCAACAACGCAGAACAAAATTTCAGTTCGCATTCCACTTAATGGAATTCTCCTTTGGGCATGCTCAAACTTCTCCTTTGGGCTTGTTAGAAGAGGATATTGACATAACTTCCCGTTCCATTAAAACCATAAATTTCTTCCATATTCATGTAGATTGCTAATCTTACTACCAATGGATTATGGTATTAAATCTCCTGCATCTTTTCCCCCATAGTTTTGTTTGGAAGCGTTTCCAGAATAGAAGAGGATATTGATGAAGAGACATAACTTCCTTTTCCCAACAATCAAAATCCTATTAAGACCAATTGATTCTTCCTCCATATCATCTTCGTTTTCTTCCATATTCATGTAGATTGCTAATCTTACTACCAATGGATTATCATGTGCTTTTTTTCCACAACCTTCCTTCTGGAATTTCAGTGGCTTCAAAAGAAATTTCACGTTTCTGCCAATCTTTAAGTCGTGAAATTTTTGCGATGTTCATTACTTCCTTTCCTTCACCATCTCTCGCATATACCCTGCTTAACACATTATCATGAAAATCCTCTATGGTTTTATATGAATGAACAATGGAATTACAGAAAACATTCCTTGCTTTTGATCCCACTTCTATATGTAGGATTTCTTCTCCCTTTTCTTGTGTTGTGTTCTCCCTGCGAGTTATGGATGGAGCCTGTGGTAATTGTTGCAACTGTGTCTGCTTAAGTAAAAATTGATTTAGTTTTCCTTGATAAATCATTCGCAAGATTATCCTCTTGATATTATGGCAATTATTTGTAGAATGTCCATGAAAATGATGATATGAACAAAATTCATGACTTCTTGGACCCATTGGTGGTTCCTTTCCCATGTTCCATGGAGTTGGTAAATGCTCTACCAGGATAATTGCTTGCCATATCTTTTCTACACTTGTATTCAAAGGTGGCAACTTTATCTCTTCCCTTACCATTCTTTGACCTCCTTGACCGTTGTTATAATTTTGTCTCTGGTTCCCTTGTCCAAAATAATTTTTCCTTTGTCCCCCATAATTTTCTTGTTGTTGATCTAATCTTGGAATTTGGTTATTTCCTATTCGATTATAGAAATTCCTCTCTCTATCATACTCTTCTTGATCTCTACTACCCATTGCTACCATTTTTGGCTGGCTATCATTGATTTTCTTCTCTTCTGAAATTTGCGAAGAAGTTTGTGAGGATGTTTGCGAAGTACCTGCTACTACATTGATTATTTTGGGAAGTAAATTTGCTCCTCCATCTTGATTGCTAGTGTTTTCTACTGGATATGACTCCATACTGTTTTGCTTTTCCTCTAGTGTAATGTATTCTTCTTGCAATTCTCGTAACTCTGTCATCATTATGGAATTCTTTCTTCTGAAGATTTGAACATATAATTGTTCAGTTGCGAACATCGCATTTATGAAGGACAGAATCAAGTATCTCTCATCCACGCGCCCTGCCATATCACTGCACATAGTCTTCCATCGTCTTACCAAATGCTTCAAACTTTCACCCACTCTTTGTTTTAAACCAAATACATCTTCAATACCAAGCCGTGAAGAGTGATTTGTGATATATGCTCCAAGGAAAGTTGCTTGCAAATGACTGAATGACGTAATAGTGTTCTTAGGGAGTCCTTCGAACCACTTTAAAGCTTCCCCTGTTAAACTCGATGCGAAGTACTTGCATAACACAACATCATGATTCTCCCATTGTAACATGCATCTTATGTATGCTTTAATGTGTTGAATAGCACATGAAGTCCCATCAAAGATATTGGTAAGTGTAGGCAAATTGCATTTTGGTGGAATTCCTCCCAATTGTACTTCTCTAGCAAATGGAGTCCTCGCAGCTTCTTCTATTGCTTCATCTAATTGCCTTCTATCTCCTCCTCTTCTATTGTTTATCATCCCCCTCATTTCTGCTAATTCCCGAAAGATCCGTGCATTTGCCTCAGAATTCTCATCCATTGGTCTTATTAATGCAGCTTCTCTTCTTCTACGTTCTTGATCTTCCTCCCTTGCGATTCTTCGCATTCTATCATATTCTTCATTAATGTTTTCATTTGCATAATTTTGCAAATATCTTCTTTCTAAATTATCATAATTGTTCAGTCGCAGAGCATCTTGGAATTCTTGTTCTTCCCTTTCTATTCTTCTCATTCTTCTCATGCGAATATCAGGAATTTCTTCTTCTTCATTTCTCCTCCTTCTGTGATTTATTTCTTCTTTATTTGCTTGTACTCTGATTCGAGAGTTTGGTTCATTCCTCTCCACTTCTGTTTGTTGATTTACAATTCTTCTCTTAATTCTTTCATACTCAACATTTTGTTTGTTACTAGCCTCTTCATATCTTCTTACTCCATTCTCGTGATTGTTTTGATGTACTGCTTGTTGTCTCTCAGTTTCTTCCATAAGTTGTTGTTCTTCCTCTCGATTCTGATTGTTTTCTCTAGGATTTGGCCTTGTTCGTAAATTCTCCATGTTTTGTTCGTGGTTTGGTATTAAAATGAAACGATTCTCTTGATTTCTTTCACCTTGATTCTGCGCTTGTTCTTGCATATTATTTTCATTATTAATTATCGGTGAATTTTGTCCTTCTCTTTCTGTTCTAACATTTGATCTTGCAACACTTTGAGATTTCCTTCTTTGTAGCATCTCATTTTCCATCCTCAATTCTTGATTTTGTCTTGTTAAATTGGCACGTTCTTCAAATTTTCGATCATTCGTTCTTCTTGGATTCCTTGTCTCAATGTTTCTAACATCTCCCTTTCTCTTTCAAGAATTGTTCCTCCCATCAACCTCCCATTTTCTCTGATTTGTGGTTCTCTATCTTCTTCTTCTGGTGTATTAGTTCTCCAAGTGTGTATACTCACTCGATCATGATCTATTATTTGTTGAGCTTGATTTCTTCGATTATTCCTTCTCCTACTAGGTTCTCCTGTTATATTTTCTTCTCCTCCTGCGAGTCTTACACTTCTTCTTACTTCAGTTAATGGTTCTGATGTGTTTCTTCTTCTTGTCATTTTTCTGGTACAGGAATCCTTCAAATCCCTGTTTCTAGCGCCAATTATGTAGTTGCAGAATAATCTACAACTACACCCTCAATAGAATTAGTAAAAACTCAAGAAGTTCTTGATGGTGAATGATAACTTTCTTATTAATTCTCTTAGTTGATTACATAGAATTATCAAAATGGAACTAGAATAGTTACAACTTTTTCTATTCTCTTTCCTAAGATAATTTCTTACACTCATTAAAAGAACCTCTCGAATTTTACATTTGAACTCCTATTTATAGTAAAACTTATGCAGCTGTATATGAATTGCGAAGTATTGCAATTCATCCTCGCAAAATTATTTCATCCTCGCAAAACTTCACATTTCTCCGCGCCACTTCTATCATCGTATCATTTTATAACTCTTTCCTCCTTTATTTATTACGATACTCATGAACTATTATCTTGCGATATTCAGTACCTACACTATTTCCATATTCTTCGTACTTAATCCTCCCTTTAAATTCTTGGTTTATATATTAGTCTCCAACCGAAATCGTTTCATCCAAAAAATTAAATCTGAAACCATAGATGATAAAGCTCGCATTGAAAGAGATTCTTGGATGGACAAGCATAGTAGATTAGATAATATTTATACGTATTCAGTTGATCAAATAATAAATCTCACAAATGAGAATAATCAATTATTGCAAAATCACAGTTTTCTATACAACGAGGTTACTCGCCTCTCATATTCGTTATCCAAGACTAATTTGTCTATAGAATCTTTGTCAGACAAGAATAGAACTTTATCTCAAGAGAAACACAAATTATCAAGCTTGTTGGCGATCTCCTCACAGAAAGTAAACAATCTTCAAGGGATATGTGATGACCAAAAGCAGTCTCTCCGCTCTCTTAAAAATAAACTTGACGAAGTAACTGAATCATCTGCCGCTGAAATAGACAAACTTATCAAGGGTAGACTAACTCTTAGTTTGAATGCCAGCAAGCTTCGAGATGAATATTCCCAACTAAAGGAGTCACATTCCTCATTGTCAAAATAAAATTCATATTTACGCACCAAAGAAGATAATATGAAATCTCGTGTAAAAGGCATAGTTTGCGACAAATTTGATGATGCTATGAACCAATGGGAGAACTGCCTCTTTTCATTAATCCAAAACTTAACTTCGCAAAAATAAGGTAGTCAATTATGACTGCCTCACTTGTTGATTTCCCTTGTCACAATTTATGTTATATTTCACTTGTTGATATTCTCACGATATATTTATTTCTATAACCTTTCATTATTTTGTTGCTCGCAGAATCTGAAAAAAGCCTTCATTCTACTATCACCAATCTTACTAAGGAGCTAGAAAGTGTTCGCAAAGAAAACAAGACTCTTCTTCTCAACCTTTTAGAAACTTGTGATAAAGCAGAAGAAGACTTGATTATCTTGAGTATTTCAAGAATATAGAGATCAGAAATCGTGACAAAGGTTTCCTTCGCCAAGTTCATCTTAGTGCTGAAGTTCTCGTGAACGAAATTTTGATCTCCAACTCTCTTTCTCCTGTATCCGTTCTACCTTTGAAAGTTGACGATGATGAAGTCCCTCTTCCTATGGATAAAGATTTAGAATATCCGTCTTCTGAAGGAGATGTTGAAGAAGACGTTGAAGAAGAAGATGATCAAGGAAAAGAAGAAAACCCTCTAAAAGAAGGAGAAGATCGTAACAAAAAGAACTCTGGCGATGATGTTCGCAATGAAAGAAATATTGGTGATGATAACAATCCTGACAATTCTAAATCTGGCGAGACTACCGCTTGAAGCTTGAGTTCTATTTTTAATTTCTTTTTTCTTCTTCTTTCTCGCAAATGATATAACCTTTTTTGAACTATAATATTCTCAAGAAACTTAATGAAATCCTACATATTTATTCCCTTACTTGCCTCCTCATTAAATTTCTTGAGACTTGTTGAATTCAACTTGTTTCTTGTGATAAAGAAATCTTCCATGCATGCTTAACAAAGAATAATTAATTTTTGAGATTATTCTATTGGTCTTATTTTGCCTTCCTAATTAAAGGTCTTATTTTGCCAATTTTTTCTTTTTGCGACAAAATCGCAGGACGTCTTTACACTTTCATGTATTGACCCATTGATCTTGCCTTATCTATATTTATTTATTATATTGCGACAATATGATGAGTCTAAGTTTTATCGCGAAAACAAAGCCTCGTGACATTGCCGTCTTGCGATGAAATCGCAGGACGTCTTCACATTTGCATGTAAAAACCCCTTGATATCATCTTAACTTTTTTATCTTATGGATTTTTGCCTCTGTATAATTTACGCGACAATATGACAGGCCTAAATGATCTTGCGATCTTAGATCCCCATGACATTGCCATCTTAAGACACTTATCAGCTCCCTAATGGAGGGTGCCTCCCTTATCTTCCCCCTGGCTGCCCCTTTAAGGAGGGCACATCGGCCATACAAGACTAGCTCCTCCCATCCAGATTTACCAACAACCAGTTTTTTTCGCAGCCTCTTGTCCTTTATGTCTATATGGCTTATAGTTACAAGACTTCACCCTAGGTGGGGTTTTCTTCAGGCCAAGTGCATTGTAGCCAAGACTTACCAAAGATGGCCAGGGTAGGTTCGTCCGTCCCAGGCATCCTTGGCTAAACCGTGTACCTCGGTGCCTTGATCATACTCTGCACTTCTTGGAAGAGACTCTCAGTCGTCCAACCAGGGTATAACCTTATAAACCTGGAAATCCAATATCTCTCTCCCGGATAGGTTTTCTTTAACCCCTACATTTGTATGACTCAGGTTCCAGTAGCGGTATAACCTTATACCTGAAACATATAAATAGATACCCCCTTTATAACGTGCTTGTAGGTCTTACATTTGCCTCTTACGAAATTGTACTCGCGAACTAAGTTGCACGCCATAAAGGTTTGTCCTATTCTCTTAATCTCTGCGAAATTTCATTCGCGTTTCTCGTGATATTGCTCGCGTAATCTTTAAAATAAAAATAGTCACTGATAATAACCTTTAATTATGCCAATATTTCTTGCCTTTAAGTATTCTTCACTGATAATACCTTTTCAAAAATACTCTATTCCATGGTCTATCAAGTCGTTGGCCAACATCTCTTCCTTCAGGATCCATTAATTTGTATGACCCATTTCCAATTATTTCTTTAATTAATTAAGGTCCATCCCATTTTTTCGCCAATTTTCCACCATTCTCTCGCTGATATCTCGGTGTCTCTCGCAGAACTAAATCACCAATTTGGAATTCTCGTTTTTTGACACGTTTGTTGTATTCACGAGCTAACCTTCGCTGGTAATTTTCCATATTCTGTAGAGTCTTCTCCCTTTTTTCTTCCAATTCATCTAGTTTATGTAAAATCATACCAGCACTTAAATTCCTTTCCCACACTTCTCTTTTTGTTGTAGGAATAGCAACTTCTGTTGGTAATACAGCTTCAACCCCATATGTTAAACAAAAGGGTGACATTCCAGTAGCCTCTCTTCTAGTGGTGTTGTAGGCCCATATTGCATTATGTACTTTCTCACACCATGATTTGTGATACCCTTCTAATTTCTTTTTCAGAATATCTGCGATCATTTTATTAGTTTCCTCAGCTTGACCATTTGCATGTGGGTATAAAGGAGTAGATTTTCCACACTTTATCTTAAATGCATTGAGTAGTAATTCTATGTTCTGTCCTTCAAACTGCTTTCCATTATCATACATCAACTGTGATGGTATTCCAAATCTGCAGATGATATTCTCGAATATGAATGTGAAAATATCTTTATCACGAATATGTTGTACTTCTTTTACTTCTCCCCATTTCGTGAAATAATCTGTAGCCACAATTAGGTATCTCCTTTGTCCAGAGCCAGGCACAAATGGTCCCACAATATCTAATCCCCATTTTCCAAAGGGCCATACACTTGTTGAGGATGATAGTGGTGCTCCTGGTGCATGTATCTTTTTTCCAAATCGCTGACATTCTTCACAACGCCTTGAATGTTGTTTCGCATCTTCATGCATGTAAGGCCAGTAATACCCTTGCATCTTCGTTTTATATGCCAAAGATCTCCCTCCGCTATGATTACCATCATCTCCGCTGTGCAGCATTTTTAACACCTTTTCTCCTTCCTCCCTTGTCAAACATCTTAGCGATGGTCCATTAAAAGATCTGCGATATAACACTCCGTCTCTTAACTCATAATTAGTTGCCCTGCTTCTTAGCTTGTGTGCCTCCAGTCTATTTCTTGGAGTTTCTCCTTTCGCCAAATAAGCAAGAAGTTCCGCTCGCCAATCTTTGTTTCTCTATTTTGCTTCTATTTCGCCATTTTCTACAATCATCACATCTTTCTCTCCTTCTTCGTCAATTTCTACGGAATTCCCATCCACATCTTCGTCTTCTTTATTTACTGAAGGTAATAAGAGTGTTTGAATTTTTATGCATCTCACAAGTGGGTTTGTCATCATGCTAGATATGAAGGCAAAAGCGTCCGCAAGCCGGTTATGTTTCCTTGATATGTGCCTCCATTTTATCTTTGGAATTCTCGCAGATAATTCTTCCACGAGTCTCTTGTATTTCTTTAAAGAAGGTTCATTTGTTATATATTCTCCAGTTATTTGACGAATAACCAATTGAGAATCGCTTGTAATTCTAGCATTTTCCAACTTCATTTCTATTGCAAATTTCAAAGCGTGGATAACAGCCTCATATTCTGTCTCATTATTAGTGGATGTAAATTCTAACCTGAATGAGAAAGCTGTTTTTTCTCCTTCTGGTGAAATAAAAACAACTCCAATCCCATTTCCTTCTCCATTAGATGATCCATCCACTAATATCTCCCATCTATTGGGTTCTGTCAATAATTCTTTTGGATCTCCATGTTCTTCTTCTGCCTCCATCATTTCTTCCACAGCTTCGTCATTTTCCAAAGGAAATTCAGCTAAGAAATTTGCGATGACTTGGGATTTTGGCGAAGATAGAATTTCATATTTGATATCGAAATGTCCCACTTGTGCATTCCATCTTTCTACTCTTCCTGATCTTTTTGAATTCTTCATTACCGATTCAATTGGCACTTTTGTTAACACCTTGACCTTATGTGCTTGAAAGTAAATGCGAAGCTTGAAAGTTGCATGTACCAATGCTAGGATTAATTTCTCAATCTTTGAATAATTTTTCTCTGCTGAATTGAATGTTTTACTAATATAGTAAATTGGTTTCTCTATCCCAGCATCTACTCGCATCAATACCGCACTTAGCGCATATGCCGTTGTCGCGAGATAAATTAATAACTCTTCTCCTAGTTCAGCTTTCTGTAAAATGGTTATATCCATTAAATGCCCTTTTATTCCCTGAAAGGCCTTCTCACATTCATCTGTCCATCTGAATTTTGTTCCCTTTTTGAGTATATCGAAAAAATGCTTGCATTTATCAGAGGATCGCGAGATGAATCTTCCTAACGAGGCTAACAACCCATTCAATTTTTGCACATCTTTTACTGTAGATGGTGTGGGCATATCGCGAATCGCTTGCACTTTTTCTGGATCAACTTGTATTCCTTCCTTTGATACAATATACCCCAGAAACTTTCCTGAAGTCACTCCAAAAGTACACTTGTCAGGATTTACTTTGATATTAAATTTCCGCATTTGTTCAAAGATCTCCTTCAAGTCTTGTACATGATCTTCAGCTTCCTTGCTCTTGATTAACATATCATCTACATATACCTCCAGTGTTTTGTGGATCCACTTTGCAAATACCTTCTCCACCATTCTTCGGTATGTTGCACCAGCATTTCGTAATCCAAAAGGAATTTTTGTATAACAATATAACCCTCTTGGAGCAAAAAATGCAGTATGTTCTTGATCTTCTTCAGCGAGAGGGATTTGGTTGTATCCTTTATATCCATCTAACGAAGATATTCTTGCATTTCCCGCTACTGACTCAACCATTTGAGGAATATCTGGTAGTGGAAAACTATCTTTAGGACAAGCTTTATTTAAATCGGTAAAATCTATGCAAATTCTTATTCCTTTATTCTTCTTTGGGACCACCACCATATTTGCAATCCACTCTGGATACTTTGCTTGCCTTATTATTCCTGCATCAAGCATCTTCTATAATTCTTCTTCTATCTGAGAATGGTATGTTGTTGCGATTTTTCTTATTCTTTGCTTGAACGGCCTTACATTTTTGTTGATTTCTAGTTTATGACATGCTACCGATGGATCTATCCCTGGCATTTCATCCATGCTCCGCGCGAAAATGTCTTTGTATTCTCGCAAAAGATTTATAGTTCTTTCTTCCTCGTCTATCTCCATTCTAGTCCCAATTTTCAGTATTTTAGGTTCTTCTTCACTCCCAACATTTACTTCTTTTGTTGGTTTAGCTGCAGTGTAACTGGCTTCTGGTGTTTGGTGTTTTTATGATTCTCGCACGTTCATCTCCTTCTCGCGAAAATTCATTGGGTATCCCTTTTCCCTCTTTTTCTCTTATCATGTAAATTTTAAATTCTTCTTCTTTTCTTGTTTCTCTCATCAATTTTCTACGAGCTTTTCGCTGCTTAGGACGTTCTTCACAATTTTTTACTTCAATTTGATAGCATGTCTTCGCAAGATATGTATCTCCTTTAATTTCCCCAATTCCGCTAGGCATAGGGAATTTGATGCGTTGATGTAAGGTTGACGCTACAGCATTAATCGCGTGTATCCACGGTCTTCCCAATATCATGTTGTATGGTGATTCCATATCTACCACGCATAGTGTTACTTGTGTTTCAATTTCTCCAAGTGGTAATCATACTATTATTTCTCCTTTTGGTTTTGTTATAGATTTTCCGAAACCATGAATATGATATGATGAAATAGACATTTCTTCATCCTTATACCCCATTTTCTTAAAAGCATGATAGAACATTATATCCACAGAAATTCCTGTGTCAACTAGAGTTCTATTTATAGCCCATTTTTCTACTGATTTTATTGACTTTTCCTTCCTTATTGGTATCATGGGTACCGTAATCACCAAAGGAAATGTATGATCTAGATTTTCTTCTAAAACTTCTGTTGCTGTAAATGTAATTTCCTGCTTTTCCCAATTCTTTAATAATGGCGTTTTCTCTACCATCATAATTTTTCTCCCTTCAAAATCACGTTTATGTATCCTCCCCTTAATATTTTCATGAAATTTATCGATCATTTCTCTTGACACTAATTCATACTTCAATTTCCTACAATTTTCTTTAATTCTAATCATTTTTCTTCTGAATATTTCACCAATCTTCTTCAAAGATTCCTTGATCTTGAATAATTCATGTTTTCTTTTTTTACCTTTTCTTCGATTTTGCCAATTCAACGTCCCCTTAGTCGGTGCCAAAATGTAGTAGCAGGATTTCCCACACTACACCCCTATTAAGATCCTATAAAAATCTAAGTGAAACTTGTTGAAGATTAAAGAATTAAACGACACTTTTATTATTTAGATCTCAGAAATGTTTACAGAAAATATTCAAACTCAGAATTACAACTTTCTTTTCTGGAGTTTCTCTCTCCTCAAGATTTTCTCAACTCTAAAAAATACATCATCCTCATCTGGACTTACTTGAACCCTTTATATAGGAAATTACATAGTGGGTGACAGCTAAGTTTTCCCATTCTTTCGGATATATTCTGCGATCTCATCGTGGTATTTGCAATATTAATCTTCGCCAACTTTTGTAATTCTCGTGAAACAACACTCTCATAACATGTCTCTTCAATCTTCAGCTATTATGATGCTTCCCCGTAACGCTCGCCAAATGTTGCTGAAGAATCCTCACGACACTCTCGTGAATAATGTCATTTATACTTATAAGAATATTTGACCTTCTCGTGAAAGCGTTGTTCTTATCACGAGAATATCGTTGTGGCGATATTCTGGTACTACAAGGCAGTCAACTGACTACCTTCTTTTTGCGAGGTTAAGTTTTGGATTAAAGCAAATAAATAGTTCTCCCACTGATTCATGGCATCATCGAATTTATCGCCAACCATACCCTTCAGGCGAGATTTCATGTTTTCTTCTTTGTTGCGAAGATATGAATTTTACTTTGCTAATGAAGAATAAGATTCCTTTAACTGAGAGTATTGGTCTTGAAGTTCGCTGGCTCTTAAACTAAGAGTTAATCTACCCTTGATAAGTTTATCCTTTTCGGCGACAGATGATTCAGTTAACTCTTTGAGCTCCTTCTTAAGAGAATGGAGAGATTGCTCTTGACTATTACATGTACTTTGAAGATTACTTATTTGCTGCGAGGAAATCATCATCAAGCTTTAAAATCTATGTTTTTCTTGGGACAGGGTTTTATTCTCATCTGATAAAGATTTCATCGCCAAATTATCCTTAAAAAACAAATATAAGAGATGATCAAGCTTGCCACTCAAAAAGTTCTGCCTTTGCAATAATTAATTGTTCTCATTAGTAAGATTATTTATGCGATCAATTGAATAAGTGTACAGATTTTCTAGTCTAGTATGTTGATCTATCCAAGAATCTCTTTCAATGCGAACTTCTTCAGCAATAGATTCAGATTTGAGTCTTTCTATGAAATGATCCCGATTTGAAACTAACATATGAATCAAGAATTTAAGAAAGAAGTCTAAGTACAGAAAGTATGTATATGAAACAAAAAAGCAAAAAGAGCAGAGGCAAAGAAAAAATCACCTTTCAACTCGTCATTTCTTTTGCGAAGATTCTCGCAGTCTAAAGAAGAGTTACGGAGCATGTGATTCAAGGTATCACACTCAGCAGTTTTAGATTGAAGAGTTTTCCTCAGAACTTTAATCTCATTCTCTAAAGCCGCTCGTGAATCATTACAACCAGAGCCAAAATATTTAAACAGAGTCTCGCAAGATTCTTGTTGGAGAGGGTCAGTGGAAGACTTTCTAGCATTGTCTAAAACATTAGACAAGACTTTAAAAGCAACATCAACACCTGCGAAAGTTTCGCTCGATGAAGGAAAGGGTTTAGAAGGTGAAATAGTAGTGAGAATAAGTTGGCGATCATTTGTGGTGGTTGAGTTATCAGGAGGAGTATGTGGAAAAACCACAGTCGAAGGCCTTAAAGGACTATAAGGAACCTCAGTCGCAGCAGCTTTAGAAGCTTGGTTTAACAAAGTGTCAGAAGGGATAGAGGTATGAACAGCGATATTCTCGCGGATAGGAGAAGAAAGATTTGGTTGTGATAGTGTTGGAGTAATCTTCACAGATGTTAACGGGGGCATGATGAGATTTTCCCCGAGTGTCTTAAAATGGCGAGACCTTTTGGGAAGTTTATCAGGATTCACGTCATTCTGCGAATAATAACCCAGATAAGAAACAGAGGCAACAATATTGTTATTAAAAATAAAAGGTGTTTCTTACTACCTTATCATTCCCAGAAATTTTCTTCCTCTTCTCAGTCGGTCTTTTACGAGGATTAGGGTTGTGAGAAGTAGATTGTGTGTTAGAAATCTTTCCGCTAAAAAGAAGACATAACAAGGAAATAAGAAAGATTAGAGAATGAAAGTAAAAACTGGCTTAAAATAAACAACATAAATCAAGAAACAAACCTTGAAGACTCCATTAGAAAAGTAACATAATAATATGAATAAGAGGCAAAGTTCCAGATGGAAGATGAAGAAGATGAAGAAACAGAAAAGTAAAACTAATTTTGAAGAATAGTTCCACCTTTTATAGGCAAAGGGGAGTGGACCTACGGAGTAGGAACGTGTCAGTAAATGAAGGGATATACAATACGTGTAGTAAAGGCTGGAATAACGGGATCTTGTCGAGGAGAAAGTATAAAAGGGGAAGAAGTTGCGAAGAATAATAAAGAATATAGGTTCTCATGATCTTCTCTTCTTCGCAGAAAAGACATGAGAAGAGGCAAGATATAGTACCAGAATATCACTACAACGCTATTCCTGCGATATTAACAACATTTCTGCGAGAAACCCAAACATTTCTACAAGTATTAACGACACTTTGACGAGATTGTCACAAGATTCTTCAACAACATTTGGCAAATGTCACAAAAGAGTGATGTAACGATTAACGATTAAAGATATATGAAGAATAAGTCTGCTTCACGATGGTTATAAAGTTGGCGATGGTGAAGACTGAAGTTATGGCGATGAGGTCGCAAAGTAGATCCGAATTAGGGGGAAATCTTAGTTGTCTTCCACTATGTAAATCCCTATATAAAGGGCACGATAGATCCAGAAAAGGATGATGTATTTTTGAGAGCTGAGAGAATTTTGAGGAGAGAGAAACTCCAGAAAGAAAGTTGTAATTCTGAGTTTTAATACCTCTTTTAAATCTTCCTAAAAGTGAATTAATAAAAGTGTTGTTGTTTATTCACAATTATGAATTAGTTTTCATAGATTCTTGACAAGGGTGTAGTGTAGGAAATCCTGCAACTACAAAAATCCTTACCATTCTAATATACATGCTAAACAATAGATTATCATAAACAAGGAAAATTCTATAGAACATGATAGAAAACAAGTACTCATAGATAATGCACACACATAACATAAAGATGCTAATAACATGTTTAGCAACAACATCACCTACTCAAACCATTAAACAAATGGTAGACTAAGAAAACATAAAGTACCTCAAAGCAAATAATAACCTATTAAAACAATAGAGTCTAGCAAGCCATGAAACAAGAAACTAAATGTTTAGGCCCAGGAAAAGTCAGGCACATCCATTGTTGGGGCAAAGTCCTCGTTTCCCAGGAAATCTGAGATTATGAGGTTAGCGTCAGGGGTAACAGTATTTTATTCTGCGTAGTTAGCCTCTTGTTTGATAGATTCTCGGTACTTTTTGTAGCTCACAGCTATATTGGCGCTAGCCTTGCAATGCTTGTACAAATGTCCGGTGAATCCACACTTAAAACAAGCGCACTTCCATCTACATCCTTTTTAGTGGAGGGATTCGTAGGGGTTTTATCGAACTTAGGATCACTACCACTATGGACAGAAGTTTCTTCTCTATGCCAAACATGAGGATGACCATTTCACCCTCAACCTCGATTATGTCACTTACGTCCTCTTCCACGAGAGGTGTTATCTCTACGTGGGTATGGATCATAAGGATATGAATCAGAATGTCGAGCCCTCTTTCCTTTGGGGCCATTCCCTTTATTGACCTTGCCATGGTTAGCTTCGGGAAATTTATTTTTCCCGACATCTCTGGCATTGTTGTTGACAAGAATCTCATTATGCCTTTCGGCCACTTGCAGTAAGTTTATCAACCTACTGAATGTGGTGATTCTTTTGTTGTCAACCTCCAAACGATACTGGTTCGCTAGTATCATGGATGAGGTAGGAAAGGTAGATAGGGTTTTCTGAATCATTTCCTAATTAGTAAGTTTCTTTCCACAAAAGTCCATACGTGCCTGAATTTGGAGCATGTTTTTTTGGAAATCATTCACTTTTACATAATCGAGAAAGCGGATTTCGTTCCACAAGACCTTCAATTGTGGTATTAAGGAATCATGAATGTTCCCAAAACGTCTATTGAGAGCATCCCATAGCTCTTTTGGTGTATTCAAGTGATGATAACCCCAATGCGGGTTAGGATCGATATGCCTCTTGAGGAACATAAGAGCATTAGCTTTGTCTTTCTCAATTGTTGGAGCAGCGTCGACAGATGGGTTGATAGTGGAGGTGAATTCCTTTTCCACGAAGGTGGTTTCCACATCAGCTACCCAATGGTAGTACTCAAGTCCTGCTAAGTCCAAAAGTTCGAACTCCGATCGAATTTGGTCCATCTACATAGATAAAATAAAGGACATCAATATGGTGCTCAAGTCCTTTTGAGTCCATAAACATGACAAATTTCGATACCATTTCTTATGACCAAATTTCTTTATGGACAAGATAAATATATATAAACCAAATTTCTTTATGGTTGTATATAGGTAATATAGATATGTCATAGTCCAATTTATGGTCATAACCCATCAACAAAAATGACTAACCAAATTTCTTTATGGTTAACAAATTGATGAACCAAAAATAGGCTTGTACAAAAATATTTAATATTTACATGCACATATTTCATATGGATTCAAGTTGTTATTCCTTGTAGTGAACTCACTACAATTGCTCAGGTTTGTCAGATAAATCTCTTTCAAGTGATAAAATGAAGAGTAAAAGAAGATTGAAGAGAAGTTGATAGCAAGAAGAAGAAGGAGTAACAACAGCAGAAAGAGAAGTCGGAAGAAGAAGAAGAAGAAGACTCGAGTTTCAGAGAGAAGGAAAATATGTGGAGGAGAATGATTTTATTACATAATTCAACACTATCTTACAACCACAAAGAAAGACAATATAAACCAACCAAAATATGCACGTCATGCATGAGGACAAGGTTCAAGGCAGACAACAAAAAGATAAGGGATACCACCCATACAAAATAAAGTAGACAAGCAAGGTTCATGACAACTGCCTACTGCTCGATCATCTTAGGAAAATTCTGCTTCATGACAGCTTTATCTTCCCAAGTAGCCTCCTCTGCAGTGGAATGAGACAAATGGACTAGCACCTGAGCTACTGTTTGTTTGTTTCTTTTTACCATCCTGGAACTCAGTATGTGAAATGGATAGATCTTCATGCATCCTTCACCATCTAAAGTTGGAAACACGGTTTGAGGTATAACAGTTTGTCCTACCTTGAGTTTGAGCTGAGATACATGAAAGACAAGGTGAATTCTAGAAGATGCTGGTAACTGAAGTTTGTAAGCCACTTCTCCAATATTAGTTAATATCTGATATGGTCCAAAAAAAATTGCACCTAACTTGAGGTTCCTCCTTAATTATACTGATGATTGTCTATAAGGTTGGAGCCTAAGATAAACCCAATCTCCCACCTGCAACTGCCTCTCCATTCTCTTCTTATCATCTTGTTGTTTAATTATGTGTTGTGCTTCCTCCAAAGTGGACTTGAGAAGGATATTCATAGATTGTCTTTGTTATAAGTAATCATCCACTTTAGAATTAATAGCTGGAGAATAAGAAATCAACCCATACTGTGGTGCTGAGTAACCATAAAGGGCTTAAAATAGGGTTAAGTGTAAGCTAGTGTGATAAGTGGAATTGAACCACCATTCTTCTAAGGACAACCAACTGACCCATTTAGTTGGCCTGTAACTAGTCATGCATCTCAAATAAGTCTCCAAGCAAGAATTAACTCTCTCAGTATGTCCATCAGTTTGAGAATGATAAGTTGTACTAAGATGGAGTGAAGTACCTAGCTTCTTAAACAATTCCTGCCAGAAACTGCTCAAGAACACACTGTCTCTATCAGATACAATAGTTTGAGAAATACCATGGAGCTTATAAATGTGATAAATGAACATATTGGAGATATACTGAGTTGTATAAGGATGACTCAAAGAAATAAAGTGGTTGTATTTTTTAAATCTGTCTACTACAACCATAATAACTTCTCTTCCTTAGACTTTGGCAACCCAGAAATGAAATCCATGATAATGTGTTGCCATGCTTGACTTGGAACTGGAAATGGTTGTAATAACCCCCCATGCAGTGTATTAAATCCCTTATGTTGTTGACAGATAACATATTCTACCACAAACTGAAAGATATCCTTCTTCATATTGCTCTAGTAAAAGAAGGATTTAGCTCTCTGATAACTTGCTTGAGTACCAAAATTCCCTCCAATGGATGAAGAATGAACAACAATCATGATTTGCTTTCTTAACTCACCAGAAGAACCCACATGAGTCCTTCCCTTGAACTTGAGCAAACCTTGAGAGTAAGAATAATGGAGTACATTGTCTGTAGAAATAATAAGTTTATGTATAATTGCTTTAGCATGTTCATCCCCTTCATAACTAGAAATTACCTCAGCTAACCATGTTGGTTGAACTTCAGTGATAGCCTGGAAGGTTGAAGCATATTGGATATAAACTCTAGAAAAAACATATTCTACTCTATTCTCATCTCCTTTTTTGTAGACTAATTCATACTCATAACCAAGCAACTTAGATAACCATTTATGTTGAAGTATGGAATGTATTCTTTGCTCCATGAAGAACTTAATGCTCTGATGATCTATATATATTGTGAATTTATTTCCTAGCATATAAGATCTCCATTTAGTAACTGCCAATACTATGGCCAACAATTCTTTCTCATAAGTGGAGTAAGCCAAGAATCTGATACCCATACTTTTACTGAAGTAACCTATAGGTTTCTTACCTTGCATGAGAACTTCTCCCACTCCCACATCAGAGGCATCTGTTTTTAATTCAAAGGGTTTTGAGAAGTCAGGTAATGCTAGCACTGGAGTGGTTACCATAGACTTCTTAAGTTGTTCAAATGCCGACTGAGCTGCAGAGTCCTAATGGAAATTATTCTTTTTAAGTAACTCAGTTAATGGCTTACTAATCAAACCATATTGTTGCACAAACTTTCTATAATATCCTGTAAATCCAAGAAACCCTCTCAAAGCCTTGATGTTACTTGGAATTGGCCACTGAAGCATGCACTCAATTTTGGATGGATCAGCTGCAACTCCTTGAGCACTGATAATATGACCCAAATATTCTACTTGAGATTGTCCAAAAGAACACTTGCTCATCTTAGCAACGAGTGAATGTTCTTGTAGGAGGGATAAAGTTATTCTAAGATGTTCCAAATGAGAATCCATATCATAACTGTAAATGAGGATATCATCAAAGAATACTAAGATAAACTTCCTTAAATATGGCTTAAACACATCATTCATGAGAGCCTGAAAAGAAGATGGAGCATTGGTTAATCCAAAAGGCATTACCAAGAATTCAAAGTGCCCTTGGTGAGTTCTGAAAGCATTTTTATGAATATCAGCAGGATGAACTCTAATTTGATGATACCCAGCCCTGAGATCAACCCTGAGATCAATCTTGCTGAAAACCTTGGCCCCCTTGAGTTCATCAAGTAACTCTTCTATAATGGGAATTGGATACTTATCCTTGACAGTAATATCATTCAATTTCCTGTAATCTACACAAAACCTCCAGCTACCATCCTTCTTCTTGACAAGTATTATGGGGGAGGAAAATGGACTATGGCTTGGCTGAATGACTCCTGCAAATAGCATTTCTTCAACCAATTTCTCTACCACTTCTTTTTGAACATAAGGAATCATGTATGGTCTTTGATTTGGTGGTGAAGAGAGAGGTTTAATTGGAATATGATGATCATGGTTTCTTTGAGGTGGCCGGGAAGTGGGTTCCTTGAAGGTTTGAGGGTATTTAGTGAGTAATTCAGAGATTTGAGGGGAAATGGGAGAATCCTCATGAATAACTGATATTGAATAAAAATGTCCAACCATGCCATGTTTGTTCTTCTTGAGAAGTTTGTGTAAAGTTGAGCTATAAATCTGTGTCAGCTTTGTTGTGTCCTTTGTTCCTTGTAGAATTACTTATTTCCCTTCCTTGGTAAAGGTAACTGATAATTTGTTGAAATAAAAAACTATAGGACTCACTCCTTTTATCCAATCTACTCCCCAAACCATATCACAACCTCCAAGTTTAAGTAACCTCAAATCACACTGGAAATGATAACCTTGCATTTTCTAGTTAAATGCAGGGCACATAGCATCACTGACCAAATTATTTCCATCTTCTACTACAACATGTAAAGCTACAGTTGGCTCTATGTATACTCCATACAATTTAGCATCCTCTGGGTCTAAGAAACTATGTGTACTTCCACTATCAATGAGTATAGTTAGTTTTCTCTTCTTGTAGAGACCTTGAATCTTAATGGTGTTATGAGAAATATTACCTGATAGAGCATGAACAGATATCTTAACTCCCTCATCAGATTCTAGAGACTGAACTATCTCAGATGGAGATTCTTCAAAAGAAAATTGTGCATCCTCCTATTCTGTAGCTAACATGTATATTTGATGTTTAACACACTTATGTCCTGAAGAGAAAACTTCATCACAATTATAACACAATCCCTTGTCCCTTCTATCTTTCATCTCAGCATATGTCAGTTTTCTAATGGGTGGATTAGATGATTGAGAACTGGAGGAATTATTTGGGGAAGTTCTTGGTAATCTTGGACTAGTAACAGATAAAGATAAACTCTTGTTGGTATTGAAGTTTTGGATATTAGGAGAGGTGGTTTTGATTGTGTTTTTACTTTTCTTGGAAGAAATATCCAATAGTGCTTCCTGCATTCGAGCCAAGTAAATAGCATGGGCTAAATTCTTTGGAGAAAACATCAATACATGCATTCTTAATTCTTCCTTGAGACCACTTATGAAACTAGAAGTAAAGTATTCCTCTGTCAGATGTCGATTCTTGGCAAGCATAAGTGCCTTGAGTTGTTCAAACAATTCTTGGTAATCTAATACAGTGCCTACTTGAGATAACTTATTAAATTCACCAACTATATCATCATGTCCTAACTCCTGAAATTTGTTACTCACATCTAAGATGAATTCCTCCCATGTAACATCAGGTTAACCTTATTGATAATCTTGATACCAAACATCAGCCCTTCCTTCTAGATATAGGGAAGCTAGATGAACCTTTTGTTCCTCTCCCACAGAATGTATGAGAAAGTACTTTTTACATTTACGAATCCGAGATCTAGGATTAGAGCCATCAAATTTTGGGAACTCTACCTTGGGTTTAGAATGATTATAATGATTTTCAGGAGTATGTGTACGTGAATTATTTGAGTGACTATGAGAATCATTAAACTCACCAGTTCTTGGTATGTGATTTATGACAGAATGAGCTCCTAAAAACTCTATTAGAACCTTCCGGTGATGGTGGTGGTGGTGGTGTATTCCTATTGGGAATTCTCACATGTTCATCTCTGCATTCTCTAAACACCTCACGGGTGGATTGAAGGTACCTTATGGATGGTTGCTCATGATTCAGATATGCTTTTTTGAGTAGATCGGCGTGTTTGAGAGCTAACTCATCTTGTCTTTGACTGTACTCTTTCTGTGATTTAGCTAGTTCGTCGATCTTTCTGTTAATTTCATCGATCGCTGCTTTGTTCGCCATGGAAGCAGTCTGAGAATCAACTTCTCTGATACCACTTGTAGCGAACTCACTATAAATGCTTTGGTTGGTCAGATAAATCTCTTTCAAGTGATATAATGAAGAGTAAAATAAGATTGAAGAGAAGTTGATAGCAAGAAGAGGAATGAGTAACAGCAGCAGAAAGAGAAGTCGGAAGAAGAAGAAGACTAGAGTTTTAGAGAGAAGGAAAATATGTGGAGGAGAATGATTTCATTACATAATTCAACGTTGTTTTACAACCACAAAGAAAGACAATATAAACCAACCAAAACATGCACGTCATGCATGAGGACAAGGTTCAAGGCAGACAACAAAAAGTTAAGGGCCACCACCCAGACAAAATAAAGTAGACAAGCTAGGTTCATGACATTCCTCTGCAAGTATATGACAATCAAGAAAAAAAAATACAAATGAGTGTGAAAAAAATAAATATATATATATATATTATGACTTTAGTTGTAATCAGGACAATATTTAGTGGTAATAATTTGTAGTTCACTACTTTTTCTAACAAGTAGTACAAAATCATAATACTAACTTCTTTCTTCTTCTTTTTCATAAAAAAAATAAATAATATACATGCATCTTGTTTTTCAAAAAGGTAAGACCAAAGGTAAAGAGAATATATTATAATATAATAAAGGTACAACTTTATATGGCAAAGTTTCAAATAAATCAGAGATCCTTTTTTCTATCACATGAGTTAATTCATTAGGGTCAAAAGGACAAACATTTATTACTTTGAGGGAGATATTTAATAGTAAATAATAAAACCAAATATGTCTCTTTCAAGAGGACAAGCATGCATGCATAAAAATAAATACGTTTTTTTTTTTCAAACAAGGACAAATAAAATTATTTTATCAATCAACATATATTTAAAATCTCTAGATAAATAAGGGAGATAAACATGCTTCATGGATTATTATATTTCTTATCACATGCATTATCAAAAGAAATTTATAACTATCAGTAGAGTATACAAGCAAGTGATAATAAGAAAATAAAGTAAAGTACTATTATCAACAATTATCATGTGATGAAGAAGAAGGACAAACATGCATTTAAATCAAAAGAAGAAGAATAAACATGCATGCATGCAAATCAAAATAATTACTATTATGAGTATTGCATTTTAAGTGAAATATAGAAAGGAAGTTTAAGGAATACCTTCTTTTCGAAAATCCTACTTGATATTAATGGTAGAACCAACAACTTTTGTTTGTGAAGGATTAATGCTCAAGTGGAAACAAAGAACAAAGTGTTGATAACGTATTTAAGTTTGTTGCATGGAGGAGACAAAAGAGTATAGCATAAAGGAGAAAAAAGAGGAAGAGAATCATACACACTTCTCGTTCATTGTGTCTCTCATTAAATACATGTAGGAAAGTAACAGAGTGTATCTACTCCCATTACATGTGTAGTTAGTAGAAGAGAAAAGGAAATAGGTGTTAAGCATGAAGGAGAGATGTGCATGCACTATGACACATGTAGGTAGTGGTCAGACACATGTCACTACAACAATATGTACTTTAAAATAAAATAAAATATTTTTTTTTTATAAGAAAAAGAGTGTAGGTGCTTAAACAAGCAACCCACTCATGTTTACATCATGGATATCATATGACCTATCTCGAGCATCAAATATACCCCCCAAAAGATAGTCATCATTATTACAGTAATCCCGGTGAGAATTGTTTGTGGAATTCTTTAAAACTAGCATGATTGTATGTAAATTTGTTCCTCTCCAGGTAAAGTCAAAAAATAAATTAGATTCCTTAGCTAGTCTATCTAGATTGACATCAACATGGTTTTACTGAGTAGTGACTTTGGTGAGCTTCCCTAATACGAAATCAATTGGAGCATAGTTGTTGTTGTTGTCCTGGTTTTGATTTCTCCTTCCTGTGAAACGATTTTGGACTTCCAGTTGGTAACTTTTTTTGATAGCTTGTAGAACGTCTTCTATTTCTGCAGTAAATTTGATGTTAGTTTGCCGCATAATCTTCCCCCATGTCAGAGCAAGTTGAGCTTCTCTGCTTGTTCTTTCAGCTCCTCCGATTCCAGTGTTGTAGTTTTTGAAGTTTCTTGTGCCTATGCATTGACCTGTGAGGGATATTGCAACAAAGGAAAAGTTAGTATAGGGTTGAAAATCACTATTAACATGACATGGGTCAGCTGGGGTAATATGCATGATAATAGTGATTCCAAATTTATCAGAGATGTGCCTGTACTGACTGTAATTCTCAGGAGGAGAATGAGTGTTTTTAGGCTAGTAATAAGGGTTATTAAGGATATTCCCTGGTTTATGGTGAACTCTGGAGTGGTTCCAGAGATGATGAGTAAGTTCTCTTGTGGTAGTCGAGTTAGAGGGGGTAATTTTTTGGAAAATCCTAGTCGCATTTGGCTTTCCAGATAAACCAACAGATGGTGGCATAAGTAGCATTCCAACTGGAATATTGGTTATCTACCTGAAACCAGTTGTTGATCCAATCATGGAAAGAGTTGTAGAAGGAAAATAGTTGGTGTTGATCTCCAAAGAGCTTCTTCCAAATTTCAGAGGCAGCATGACAAGTTAATAGAACATGTGTTATATCTTCAATACCATTTTTACAGAAAGAGCATATGAGGTCAATGTATCTTAGGATGCTAGCTGTCTTGGCATTAGTTTGGAGAATACCATGAGTACATTTCCATATGAATAGATGTATGGCTGGGTTTGTATCAAGTCCCCAGATTTGACTCCAAGGCGTTATCTGACTATTATTAGCATACTTGTCTTGAATCCATTTGTTATATAGAGATTTGACAAAAAACTTGTTGTTGGGGGTGAGAGCCCATTTGATTTCATCCTGCTCATTAGGAGAATGGGGGATTTAGAGAATGAGTTGTTGGATTTCTGGAGTGAACCATTAGTTTAAGATGTTATTTTCCCATTCTCCATGGGTATTGAAAAGTTGATTGACTGTTATAAGGTTATATGGGCAGAGGGTAGGTTTTTGTATTCTGTCATAGGTATTTTTGATCCATATTCCTTCCCAAATATATATCTGGTTTCCATTTCCAATCTTCCATATGTAGCTCTGTTGAATTAGGATATGCCTTCCAGAATTCCTTTTCATATCCAAGAATCAGTAGTCTTAGGCTTGGTGTCCATTCTTATAACCTTAGTAGCTGGATAGTGGGAAGCATTCATGGTGATTCTCCATAGGGAATCTGGTTCCATAATTAGTCTCCAGGCTATTCTAGTGAGCATACCCAAATTAAAAAGTTCCATGTTCTTGAATCCCAGGCCTCCTAACTCTTTGGGATTGTTTACTGCATCCCAAGTAATGTAGTAGAGACCTTTAGATTTATCTTGTTCTTTGTTCCAAAAGAAATCTCTTTGTATGGCATTGATCTCATTGCAAGTGGTTTTTGGTATTTTGAAGCAGTTTATTTGGTAGATAATGGAGGTAGAAGTGAAAGATTGGATCATGGTTAATTTCCCAGTAGTTGAGAGGTTTGTCTTTCATCTAGAAAATCTGAATTTTAGTTTGTCAACACAAGGTTTGAAGGCTTGTATCTTACTCTTGGTGGTGAACATAGGGGATCCCAGATATTTATCGGAAGGATTGATCCTTTGGACTTTCGAAAGTATTACTGATATTGTCAGCTATTTCAGGTGCAACATTCTTGCTGAAGAAAATTCCAGACTTGGAGAAGTTTATTAGCTGCCCTAAAGACTGTCCAAATTCTTTAAAGATCTTGATTAGGTTGTTTCATTCTTACATGTTGGCTTTGTAGAATATCATGCAGTCATAAACAAATAGAAGGTGGTTGATAGCTGGGGCATTCTTGCAGATTTTGATTCCTTGAATTTGATGTTGGTTTTCAGCATGTGTCAGATATCGAGAAAGAGCTTCCATGAAGAATAAAAATAGATATGGGGATAAGGGATCTCCTTGTCTTAAACCCCTGGATGGTTTGAAGAATTTTCCTAGTGATCCATTAACCAAGACAACCATATTGGTGGTAGATATGCATTGGTAAATTAAGTTGCACCATTGAGTACTGAATCCCATTTGAGATAAGACTTGTAGCATGAAGTCCCAATTGAATCTGTCAAAAGCTTTGTCCATGTCTATTTTTATGCCCATAGTGTCATTGTTCCCTTTTTTCCATATTCTGGTGTTCATGTGGTGAATTATTTCGTGTGTTATGGCAATGTTGTCAGAGATTTGTCTTCCATGGATAAAGTTCGATTGGAATTGGGGATATTATTTTAGGTAACAAGGTTTCAGTCTTTGGGAAAGAAGTTTAGAGATGATTTTGTAAGTGGTATTACACAGGGAGATGGGTCTGAAGTGAGAAGGGGTAGTGGGATTTTCTATTTTGGGAATGAGGGATATGAATGTTGAGTTCATTTCTTTTAGGATGTATCCAGAGGTGAAAATTTGTTGAACCATGTTTGTGATATCTTTTCTAACAATGTCCCAGTTGGCTTGAAAGAAGTTTGGAGGGAAACCATTAGGGCCTGGGGCTTTGTCTCCAACCATGTTGAAGATTATATTTTTTATTTTCAGAGCCTAAGGAATCCTAGTGAGGTTTTGGTTCTCTTGATAAGTTATGGTGGTGGGAATGAGGTTTATGATGAATGGGTTGATGGTAATAGTTTCAGCAGTTGCAATGTTGGTAAAGTGAGTTGTGAAAGTTTGAGTGATCTCATTGTTGTCATGAATCCAGGTACCATCCTCTTTTTTTATGGAGTCAATTTTGTTTCTTCTATATCTTTTCTTGGATGCAAGGTGGAAGTAACCGGTATTTATATCCCCAAGTTTGATATGTTGGTCTTTTCTCTTAGTATTCCAGAAGGATTCTTGAACCTGCTGCCAATGCTCCATTTTCACTCGAGCTTCTTTAATATCCTTTCCCCTTGTAGAGTTGAGCTGATATTTGTTCATCCAATCCAGATGATGTAAGCTTTTTTCTAAGTTGGTTTTGATATTACCATATACTTCTTTATTCCATTTCTTTAGTCTAACTTTCACATCTCTGAGTTTTCTGGCTATTTTTATGGCTAGAGAGCCTTTGTGTTGGGCCTTTCAGCATTCATCTATGATGCTTTTACATTCAGCATGGTTGAGCCAAGGGCCAAAGAATTTGAATGGGATTTGACCTTGTTTCCAGGAAGGGTTGGTGTTGAGAATGATATGAGGGTTATGATCAGATCCAATGGCAGTGAGGTTGGATATTATAGCATTGGTTGAAGCTCCAACCAAGATTCATTATCTAAACCTCTATCTAATCTCTGCTCTGTGAGTTGGATACAAGTTCCTCTGTTGGTCTAGGTGAAAGGACATTCAGTGTAGCTCAAGTCAGTAAGCTTAGATTCTTCAATTTTGTCCAAGAATAAGTCAGCTTCAACTTGATCTATAGGGTGTTGACTATACTTCTCATGCTCATGAAGGACAAAGTTGAAGTCTCCCATGATTAACCAAGGAAAGGAAATAAAATCACAAGTATTTTCAATCATCTTCCAAGAATTGAAATTTTCATAGGTAGTATAAGGGTTTCCATAAAAACTTGTGAATAACCAAGGATCTCCATGCAAAGGTTGGATGATGGCACTAATATGGTAGTCTGAGAAGTTATCAATAGTGACATCTAGATTAGTTTTCCATGAAAGATCTAATCCTCCAGTTGTTTTGGCTTTCCCCTTAGGTTCAACAAACCAAAAATTGGTGACATCTATGTTACCTAGGATTTTCTTAAGGTTTCTAGATTGTTTCTTAGTTTCAGATAAGAAGAAAATGTCAGGATTATGTTGTTTAGCATTCTATTTAGGTTCCTAGTAGTATTTGCTTGTCCTATGCCTTGACAGTTCCAAGCTATGATGGAATAAAATTTCCAAAAATAGGATATGATTGGATAACTAAAGACGATGATTTTGTAGCCTAGGAAAGATGTGATGAAACTTCTAGCAAGTAATTCTAATTCAATCCAAAGAAAATTGAGCATTGTGAATAAGGAAAACATGGCATTGTTTAAAAGAGAATGTAGGATTCAGTGAATTTTACTTGAGAGGTGTTAAAAGGGTTGACTCCTTCTAGATTTCTAGTAGTTCCTTCACTCAGGTGGTCCTCTTCCATTTGGGTAGTCTGCATATTACTCCTTTTTGCTGGTTGGTACCGATTCCATTATAAAGCTTGGTGATCAGGGGTAGACAGGCAAGTTGTACAGTTTCCTCTTGGGAAAAATTAGCTGAGGATGATGTTTAGCATCAACTCCTTTGAGCTTAAATTCATATTTTCTTCTTTCCCAGAGGAGCTTCTTCTGATTGTTAAAATCCTTCATTATCTGTTGTTGAATATCAGCTAGGGTGGGAAGGTTATTGAGGGTATTGTTTTAAGTGGTGTTTATGCTGATGTAATGATTGGTATTGTTGATTTTTGGAAAGATGGTTGTAGGTTAATTGTTTCTTCTAAATCAGTTGGATTGGAACTGGTTGTATCTTTCTTTCTTGTAGCAGCCTTAATGTTGCCTTTCTTTTTCATAGTAGACTCTCTGTTCATGTTTCTTTCCACAAGCTTCTTGTGTTTCTTTTGGTAGGTAACAACCTCATGGTTGGTTGTAGGGATGTCTCTAGTGATTGGATGATCTAAACTAGATTGGGAGATTAGATATTATGGAGAGACATAAAGTTCCTCAGTAGATCTTTGAATAAGGATTTTTTTGTTGAGCAATTATCATTTTTATTGCATATTCTTCTGCGGCATCCTTATTAGTATAATGACGGATACGAGGTGGTTTTGTTGGGGTACTGTCTAGAGTGCTGCTAGTATTAGAAGAGGATGGGTTTGTGGGTGTATATGGGTAAAGATTCCTACGGGTGGAGGTGTACTGGTTAGTGGAGTTTTCTGAGTGTCCTTTTTTTCTTCAATGCATAGAGGGCCAGGGTGATCAAGAATTCTACAAACCTTGCAAAAAGTTATACCAGTGAGAGGGTATGCAAGTTTCAACCAATAAGAGGTATTAGCATCCTTAAAAGCATCAATACCATACTTCAAGGCTCTGGTTACATCTATGGTGAGGAGGACTTCAAGATTCTTTTCATCATCATCTCTTCCATAAGATTTCTTTGATTCATGATAGATACCATCTGGTCTGATTAGATTTCTTATGTCGGGTATGATGTGGGTTGGAATCTTTTTCACTAACGTCCAAATCCAGACTTTGTAGAAGTTTGTTTTATCAATGAAGTCTGGTTCTGAGGTTGGAATCTCAGTGAGTACTATAAGCTTGTCAAAGATGCCTCTTGTTCCTCCTTTTCTGAAAACTTTGTAGTCGTCAATACTGTTCAGCCTGATTGAGTAGTAATTCCTTATCTTCTTCCATAAGGAGATATATGCATTCCTTCTAAACTCCCAGTTGTTGTTAATAAATATGGATATAACTCTTGTTTCATGTGAAATTGTGTTGCAGTACCTTCCAATGAAAACCCATTTCCAGTTTTCATTTTTCTTTGGTAAGACATTCTCTTAGTTTATGAAAACTTTTGGGAATAGATCCTCAGGTATGGTAAGGGAGGAGTTCATTTTCTTCACAAGTTTGTCTATATTTTCAGTGTTCTTAGTTCCTGAGGATGAGGCCACGGAAGGGTGAATAATGAGAGGTATATTGGGAATATTATATCTGAAATAAATATGAGAGAGGGTGTTGATATTGGAGGGAAAGGTTGTATTATAGTAGTGAACTTTAATTTGAATTTTGTATTGTTGATCAATGGAGTTCAGATAGTACAAGTTGTTGTTTTGTTGCAGTTGTCAGGTTGTATAGGATGATAGCAAAGGCTAGCTGAGTTGTATGCCAGTAACCATTAATCTAGTAACCATATGCAAGACCATATATTCCAGCTAATATGATCCTTGACAGAGTTGGGAAGGTTGACGAAGTTGACTACTAGCAATCTTTTGGATCAGGATCCTGTCAATAAAACTTGAACCAAAGTAATTTCCAATATATGTATGATAAACATGACAATATAAATATAGTTTTTAGTCCCTGGTGAGGCATTTTTTGGTTTTATTCAGACTTTGGCCTTGACAGTCAATGTTGAATATCTTCCATGTGATGTGTATGTACTTCCTATGTTGATGGTGACTTAGGTTATGTATATTAATTAAGGTCTTATGAGGGTGACATGTCATATGGCTAAGAGGTGAAGGCCATCCTACACCTATGTACTTTAAGATTCCCTTATATTGAAACTGCATTTTGTTTTCAATGAAAAAATCTTTAGTGGCAGAAGTAATGACATAGTATTGAGTTTGGATCAAGGTTTGTGTGAGGTCATACCTGTGGCACGTGAGATTGTTTACCTTATACCTTGTATCAATTTTGGGCTTGCTCCTGCGGTTTGGGTCCCTTAGTGGGTCGAGTTGTTGCTCCAAGAACGGGTTAGGGGGAAACCAAATCCGATTCAAATTCAATCCCTTGTAGTTATTTCCAACTGTTTATTGTCACATCGTATTAGCCAATAAACTTGAATAGCATAAGTTATGATGTTGCATGCACCCATTGAGATTGTAACTCCGTAAGATCCATCGCAACCAATCTCTAGGATGAGTAACAGATGGTTGGGATGTTATAACTGTTGGCTTTCCCAGCCATATAACCGTCTGTGTTGAATGTAGTTTCAATTTCCAGACTTGGAATTTCCAAGTACTCATTAACCCATAGATTCGATGTCGAAGAAAAATCAAATTGCTTATCATAATTTGGACATGCTCCTTGCTAAGAGTGGACGAGGATCGGCAGATGATGGTACATCAGTCAAGAAACCCAATTTTGAATCGCATGATAAACATGTACTGGTTTTTGATATTCATAGTCAAATAGATAATGAATAGTTTCAGATTTTGTTTTTCTTTCATGTAGGAAGGAATGCTTACTGCTTTTAGGAATCTGATAACTAGTAACTTTAATTTCCTCCAATTTGATAGGTGATAGAAGTAAGTAGTAGTAGCGAGTCTTATGAGATGGACATGCATGAAGTTGCATATGGTGCTAATGATGTTAAAGAAGGAGGGATTACTGGTAGCAGTTGTTCTGATGTCCCAAGAGGTGATGGAGCACAAGGACCGCAGCGGGTATCTCATCCTCAACTCATGGGGTTGAAGGATGGCTGGGTATTGTATGCTTTGCATCCTGACAAAGGCCGCTTCGTTATTAATGAAGGAGTGGTTCTTGTTGGTGATCAGCAGATAGTGTGTGGTGGTGCTAGGAAGTTTTTTTTCTGCTCCAGTTCCAGAGGAAATAAAGGCTAGGATCCATGAAAATGATTCCCTTCTCCTCCCCAATGATGCTGTGGTTTTCCCGAACATGTTTATGATGGCCCCTGAGATGTGGCAGCTGGTTGAGGATGTTTATGACATTAAAATTTTTGGTCTTGGGGAGATTACAGAGCCACATGAGATAGCAGAGGATGAAGTGTTTCCTATGTCCCAGCCAAGAGATGGTGGGAGATATTCCGTTCCAAGGAGAACACCTGCACCAGAAGCTAACGTAGAGGTATCTGAAGCTGCACAGAAGAGAGCAAGGGAAGTTGCAGGGGGATCTGGAGATGCACCAGAGGTAGGGCCATGAGGTTCACATCTCCAAAGCCTTGGTGGTGTAAGTATTTTCATTTTTATCCTTTTGAGGAGTTTTATGGTGATGCTCCAGACTTTGGTTTTTTGGTATCTTGGTGGCAGTTATGCTAGTTGTGAAAACAATGTTCAAAAATGTGGTCGAATGAGTGTGGTTTTGGGTTGTTTTAATTGATGAAATGTTTGAAATTATGATCTTAATTTTCTGATTATCTATGAATTGTGTTTTAGCATAGTAATTAGTTTTGTCAGGGTTTGTATGCTAAATAGCAAGGTAGAGATGTAGGGTTGATATTGTGAAGAGATTTTTCTGAATAATGTGATAGGTTTTCTTACTGGATAGCTTACAGGTTATGATCCATACATTAGCAAATTGGGGTTCCTTCTACAATATGATCCTATAAATAATACCATTATACAAATACAGGACAAAGAAATCATACAGGTGTAAAAGAGGTGTAATTATTATTATTTACTAGGGTCAGTGAAACCAAGACTAAAAACCCTTCAGTGCGCCATTTCAACTTCACTCAGTCTCAGTCACCAGAGCTCTCTCATTGTATTGTCTTCATTTCCTTAGCAAAAATTGGAGCAATGGGTTTTCATTTCTGGTCGGAATCATTCATCCAGAACTTATTTCTCCACCATTAGATTGGGGTCCAGGCACATGTATTTCTTTCCAATTTCTATTAGGGTTTTGAACTGCAATTTTTTTGGGGGAGCTTATTAGGGTTTAGGTTATTCACAAAGGGATTCATATAACAATGAAAGAAAAAATAAATTCAATATCTGCTGAGCATTGTGAAGAAAGTGTAGGAGAAGATAGAATCAGCAAATTATCGGATAATCTGATTCATGAAATATTCTCTTTCATGGATGTGAAATATGCAGTACAGGCAAGTGTTTTTTCAAAAAGATGGGAAAATGTTTGGATTTCTCTCCCGTTTATAGAATCAAGTTGGAATTCTTTTATAGAAGACAAAGACGAAAGATATATTTATACTGATGATTTTGTGACTCTAAATAGGGTACATGATAGATATGCAAGCTTTGTCGACAGGGTATTCGAAATCCATGACTCCGATATCCAGATGATTAATCTGGGGATTTTTATACTTAATGATACTTTGGTAGAAACTCTAAGTAGATGGATTCTTGCAGCCGTCAATCATAACGTCCAAGACCTAACTATAGTTGTTGCTTACTGTCGGAAGAATCCGAACGCAGCATATGAGATTCCTCATCAACTTCTTAATTGTAAATCGTTGAAGAGATTGAGTATTGAGTTCATTAGTTGGTACACTGATATTATTCTACCGAAGACGATGAGTTTACCTCAACTAAAAAAATTGTTACTTTAAGGAATTTCAATTTCTAATATAGAGTTACAGAGGCTTTTCTCAAGTTGTCCACCTATGGAAATGGTAGCCATACACGACTGTAATGTACATATGAACAATCAAAGGAATATCATTATTGATTCTCACAGCCTTCAATTTTGTTCGGCAATTTATTCGTTGACTTGCACTACCAAGATATCTTCTCCAACTGTCAAAGACTTCAGATGCACATGCTTCATGGAAGATGATTTTTCCTTAGAAAACTTTTCTTCTCTAGTTGGTGCTCATCTTAATATGAGATTAAGAAGAGAAGGATCAGATAAAACTGCAGAAACATATTCCAATCTGCTCGCGGAGGAAAAAGAAGTGTTTGCCAAGCGTATGATGAAATATCTAGGAGCGGTTCATAATGTGCATCACCTGACACTATCATCTGGGTTCCTTGAGGTATGTGCACTTCTTTTTTTTACATGTATTTATTTTTTGCATAGTTGTGGATGCGAAAATATAAACAAATATTTATCTTGCTCGAATGATTTGATTTACTCTACTTAGCCTTGTTGGGTTTTGGCAATTTTATTTAAAACAATTTTATACACACACTTTCTCTAGGTTCTCTTACAAGCTACTATCACGTTATACCGTCAACCTCCCCAACTGTGTAATTTAGAAACTCTGGAGTTGGAAATGAGGTTTACAAGAGGCTCCTTGCATTCAGTTGCGTTCTTACTCAAGATCTCTCCTGTTATAACGAGTCTTATCCTTACATCAAAGGAGGTAGCAATTCATCAAACTTCCCTTATTTTATTTGGTGACATATGTTGTTATGACCAATAGCTCTTCTAAGTACAATCAATATAGAATTTAAATAGAAATGAAATCAAATGTAAAATAGACACACACACACAACACAAGGATTTATAGTGGTTCGATCAAGATGATCTATATCCACTTTGGAAGACGACGATAATGTTGTACTATGATATGAACAAGATTACAAGAGTGTAAACTCCTCTCAAGAACAAGACCTTGTTCTTGCTCTTACTCTCTCTATACACTACTAATGTTTTTCTCTTTTGTTTAGGAACTTGAACTGATTTTGGGATTTTTGGAATGAGAAATACATGGCCTTATATAGGATGGAAAATAGAAAGAATGTGGACATAATGTCGACATACATCACATACAAAGTGCTCCATCCACCGAACCTGTGAGTGCTTCATCCACCGAGCCTTTAGTGCTCCATCCACCAGCTCACCACTAGCCCACTAGAATGGAAAGCTAGCACCACACTACCGAAAGTGATCCTCTACTCTATTTGTATATTCAAGGAACTATTCTACAAATCTCCACCTTGACTTGAATACCATCATCACTCATCATCATCGTCTTCTCTCAACCCCTCAAGGGCTCTCAACACCTGTTGACACCAACCAAGTTCAAGCAATGCTTGAACTTGATACTTGGAACTGGCTTCGTCAACATGTCTGCAGGGTTATCCGCTGTAGGAACCTTTAGCATCGCTATCCTACCTTCTTCAACTTCATCCTTGATAAAATGATACCTGACATCGATGTGCTTCGTTCTCTCATGATACATATAGTTCTTGGTCAAGTGAATGGCACTTTGACTGTCACAGAACAAAGTTGCATTCTCTTGCTTGAAACCCAAATCACCAACCAAACCCATCAACCATATACCTTCCTTCACTGCTTCCGCGGCTGCCATGTACTCTGCCTCAGTTGTAGACAGTGCAACTGTACTTTGCAAAACCGACCTCCAAATGATAGTACTACCACACAATGTAAAAGTATAACCTGTCAATGACCTTCTTCTATCAAGATCACCTGCATAATCAGAATCAACATAACCCACAACATTTGTCGAATCACCATAGTATTTATCAAACACTAAACCAACATCTGTACTTCCCCTTAGATACTTCAAAATCCACTTTACAGCTTGCCAATGAGCCTTCCCGGGACTTCCCATGTATCTGCTTACCACACTCACAACTTGTGCGATATCCGGCCTTGTACAAACCATAGCATACATGATGCTACCAACTGCGCTTGCATATGGAACTCGAGACATATACTCTGCCTCATCTGCAGTTTGAGGTGATTGCTTTCTAGAAAGTTTAAAATGAGCTGCAAAAGGAGTACTTACTGGTTTTGCATCTTTCATACCAAACCGCTCCAACACCTTCTCGATGTAAGCCTTCTGGGACAAATGCAACTTGCCTTCAGCTCGGTTTCTATGAATCTCCATGCCCAATATCTTCTTTGTTGTGCCCAAATCCCTCATCTCAAACTCGCTGATCAACTGCTCCTTCATCTTCTGTATCTTTGACATGTCTTTGCAAGCAATCAACATATCATCAACATACAAGAGTAAATACACAAATGAACCATCTTGGAGTTTCCTGTGATATACACAACTATCATACTTACTCCTGTCATAGCCATTTCCACCATAAACGTATCAAAACGTTTATACCACTGCCTTGGAGATTGCTTCAAACCATATAAAGATTTATTCAACAAACACACATGATCTTCTTTTCCAGGAATTTCAAACCCCTTTGGTTGTTGCATATAAATACGCTCTTCCAAATCACCATGAAGGAAAGCTGTCTTAACATCTAGTTGTTCTAACTCTAGATCTTTCAAAGCAACTATAGCAAGCAATGTTCTAATAGAACTATGTTTAACAACAGGAGAGAATACCTCATTGTAGTCAATGCCTTCTCTTTGCGTAAACCCCTTTGCCACAAGCCTTGCCTTGTACCTTGTTCCTTCACCATCTGAAGTACCTTGTTTCTTCTTAAAGACCCATTTGATTCCAACAATCTTCTTCCCTTTTGGTCTTGCAACTATCTCCCAAGTTCCATTCTTGTCAAGAGACTCAATTTCTTCAATTGCAGATGCTCCCCATTCTGCTGATTCTTCACCACCGATTGCTTCTTCATAGGTTGTTGGATCATCCCTATCTATGCTCTCACCCACTGCAAATGCATATGCAACCAAATCAGCATGGCCGTATCTCTGAGGTGATTTAACTTGCCTCCTCTCTCTGTCTCTTGCAAGATTGTACTGATGACCTTGTGCTTCTTCTTCCTTGGAAGGTTCTTGCACAATATCTTGATCATCATCATCAGAAACAACAGTCTTATTGCTTCCTTGAACTTTCACCTCAAGTTCCACCTTGTCACCAAGCTCCACCTTATCACTAACACCCTCTTCAGCTTCTCCATCTAGTTCTTCATTCTTTGGCTTCAACATCGATTGCTCATCAAATTTCACATCTCTGCTGATAAGAAACTTGTTTGATCTTTCTGCTGGACACCATAACCTGTAGCCTTTCACGACCTTTGCATACCCAAGAAATATACACTTCTTTGCTCTAGGCTCTAGCTTCCCCTCATTCACATGAGCATAGGCTGGACATCCGAATATCTTCAAGTCTTCATAGTTAGCATGCGAACCTGTCCAAACTTCATTTGGAGTCTTGCACTCAATGGAAGTCGATGGAGATCTGTTCACTAAATAAGCTGACACTATGGGAAAAATATACATCTACAACTAGGGTTTTACAACGCTTTTCTAAACATTGTATAAAGTCCTATGTTTTACAACTGGATTCAAAGGAAGAGTTGTCGTATATCACCACTACCAACACTTAGGACCAAGGGGTTGCGCTATGAAAACAAACGATAACTCTTTAAGAAAAAGTGTTGTGACGACATTTAGCTATAACAACTCTGTTTTATAAGTGTAGTGACTTAGCCTATCACAACTCTCACAAGTGTTGTTGAAGAACACAAAAATATGATAATGAAAAATATGTTAGAGGGGAGATTTGAACATGAACCTACTGCATGGAAGTCTAGCTCGTCAACCATCCTTTCAGTTCACCGGTTTTGTTTTTATTTATATAATGTTGGAAAAAATGAGGTTGGGGGGATTCGATCCTGAGCCTCAGGCATGGAAATATACACCACTAACCATCCTACACTATCACAGGTTCTGTCAAGTTTGTGGTTTTTTAATACACTAACTTTATGACAACCCTTCATAAGTGTTGTAAAATAAAATGTAATGCTCAAAAAATAATGCTCAGGTGACTGAGCCGCAAACAACGCGAAGCCTTCTCTGAAAATTACTTATTTCCAATAAGGGTAGTCTGGTCATTTTCACAGTCTCCATAATGTTTATTGCACTTTTTCCATCAAGGGTAATATGGTCATTTTCACATTCTGAAATATTTACTTTACCTATTTCCGATAAGGGTAGTCTTGTCATTTTTCACAGTCTCCATAATATTTATTGCATTTATTTTCATCAAGGGTAATATGATCAGTTTCATATTTTATAATATTTATTTACTTTACATATTTCCAATAAGGGTAGTCTAGTCATTTTCACAGTCTCCATAATATTTATTGCACTTATTTCCATTAAGGGTAATATGGTCATTTTCACATTCTGTAATATTTACTTTACATATTTCCAATAAGGGTAGTCTGGTCATTTTCACAGTCTCCATAATATTTATTGCACCAAATCTGATAAATTTCATTTTCGGTTCACCCGAATGAGAAACTTAGGCCCAACTCTAGTAATCTTTGAACCGGTGATGATCAAATCTGATAAATTTCATATTCAGTTTATCCGAATGAGAAACTCAGGTCGAACTTTAGTAATCTTTGAACCCGTGAAGTTCAAATCTAATAAATTTCATTTTTAGTTCATCCGAGTGAGAAACTCAGGTCCAACTCTAGTAATATTTGAACCTGTGATGTTCAAATCTAATAAATTTCATCTTCAGTTCATCCAAATTTGAAACTCAGGTCCAACTCTAGCAATCTTTGAACCTGTGATGTTCAAATCTGATAAATTTTATTTTCGGTTCACCCGAATGAGAAACTTAGGTCCAACTCTAGTAATCTTTGAACCGGTGATGTTCAAATCTGATAAATTTCATATTCAGTTCATCCGAATTTGAAACTCAGGTCTAACTCTAGCAATCTTTGAACTTGTGATGTTCAAATCTGATAAATTTCATCTTCAGTTCATCCGAATGAGAAACTCAGGTCAAACTCTAGTAATCTTTGATCCTGGTACGCATACAATATGCAAAAATAGGGTTTTTTTAAGGTTTCGTAGAATATCTCGAAGGAATCTTACCTGTAAATGGATGAATTCGTCGTTCTTACCAAGTTTCTGACTTACAGTAGTCAACTCGCGGCCAGGTTTCGATCTCGGATCCTGGTACGCATACAATATGAAGAAATATGGTTTTTTAAGGTTTCATAGAAAATCTCGAAGGAATCTTACCTGTAAATGGATGAATTCGTCGTTCTTACCTAGTTTCTGACTTATCGTAGTCAACTCGCGGCCAGGTTTCGATCTCGGAGCATGGTATGCATACAATATGCAGAAATAGGTTTGTTTGAGGTTTCATAGAATATTCTGAAGGAATCTTACCTGTAAATGGATAGATTCGTCGTTCTTTCCAAGTTTCTGACTTAGAGTCGTCAACTCACGGCCAGGTTTCGATCTCGGAGCATGGTATGCATAGAATATGCAGAAATAAGGTTTGTTTAATGTTTCGTAGAATATACCGAAGGAATCTTACCTGTAAATGGATGGATTCGTCTTTTTTACTAAGTTTTTGAATTAGAGTAGTCAACTCGCGGCCAAGTTTCGATCTCGGACCCTGGTATGCATACAATATGCATAAATAGATTTTTTTAAGGTTTCATAGAATATTTCGAAGGAATCTTACCTGTAGATGGATGGCTTATTGGTTCTTACTAAGTTTCTGACTTATAGTAGTCAACTCGCGGCCAGGTTTCGATCTTTGATCATGATTTGCATACAATATGAAAAAATAAGGTTTGTTTAAGGTTTCGTAGAATATTTCGAAGGAATCTTACCTGTAAATGGATGGATTCATCGTTCTTACCAAGTTTCTAACTTAGAGTAATCAATTTCGATGATGTATCATGCTAAGTTTGAAGTCAGAACCCTCTCAGAGATTCTTGGTTCATAGATTGTATGCTATTATTCCAAGTTTGAAGTTCGAATCGACATTGAGCTTCATACTTATCGATTTTGATGAATATCATGCTAAGTTTGAAGTCAGAACCCTCTTCGAGCTTCTTGGTTCATAGTTTGTATGTTGTTATACCACATTTGAAGTTCGAATCGACACTAAGCTTCATATTCATCAATTTTGATGATGCATCATGCTAAGTTTGAAGTCAGAACCCTCCCAGAGCTTCGTGGTCCATAGAATATATGACATTATACCAAGTTTGAAGTTTGAATCGACGCTGAGCTTCATGTTTATCGATTTCTATGATGTATCATGCTAAGTTTTAAGTCAGAACCCTCCCAAAGCTTCTTGGTTCATATTTTCTATGCCAGTATACCATATTTGAAGTTCGAATCGACTATGAGCTTCATATTTATCGATTTCAATGATATATCATGATACATTTGAAGTCAGAACCCTCCCAACGCATCTTGGTTCATAGGTTTTATGTCTTAATACCATATTTGAAGTTCGAATCGACACTGAGCTTCATATTTATTTATTTAGATGATGTATCATGTTAAGTTTGAAGTTTGAACCCTCCTGGAACTTCCCAGTTCATAGTTTGTATGTCGTTATACCACATTTGAAGTTCGAATCGACATTGAGTTCATATTTATCGAATTCATTTTTCATTTTCCCGATTCATTCTTATACAGTTTTTAGATTTTTTTATATCAGAATATCGATAACAATGCCATAAATTTATTAATATTTTTTTTGGATTTTTTTTTCGTGTCGAAGGTTGATAAGATAATCGAATAATGAGTTCGTATTAACACAACGAGAAACACATGCTTCTCAATCCGTATGACCACCCCAAGTACAATCTCAACCGTCAAGATCTTCCCTTAATCCGTATGAGTGGGATGAAATGAAATCTTGTTCGTACATTCTTTTGGTTGGATCACCTAACCCTCCTCGACACTAAGAACTCCAATTCCTACGTCTCTCTTTTCTTCCTCAGCCTGCACCTGCGCCTCTTTTTTTTTTCTTCTGCAGATCTAATTCATGGTGTTGATATTTACTTCTTCCATATGGATCTGCATCATACCCATCTCTAATCAACATCATAGAACCCTAATTTCATCTTCAATCGAATCTCGAGACCAGATTCAGAAACCCCATCTCACTTCGATCGTTGGATTGATGTAATGGAGATGTCAACGAAGAAGAAACTGGTGCTTCTACAATTTACTCAGGGGTGTATTTGTTTATCATCGACAACGAGATTTTTTCAAACGCAATGCCGAGTGTTTCGATTGATGGATTGATGTAAACGGAGATGTAAATAGAGCAGCATTCTTTGCGATAAAAGTAGATTTTTTTCCGAGAGAAGAATCAGTTGTTGTTGATGCAGGGGTTGTGACCTAATTTTTGGTTTGGTTGTTGATGTAATTTTAGGGGTTGTGACCTAATTTTTGGTCTTGATTAAATGGTGATAGTTGGGTTGTTCTGATATGAAAATGAAGATGAAATCATGAGGACTCGGTGGAGCTAATCAATTGCAGAAAGGAGATGACTAAAACAAAAGAGATGTCTACTGTTGGGGCTAAATTGAAGTGCTATTTATACAAGGAGGAATTTGGGGGTTTGGCATGAATTGATTTCTGGAGTTATTGGTGTGAATGATGGTGGTTGTATAGAAGAGTTGAGATATGAAAGAAGATGGGTTGCTGCCTAATTCTGGTGCTTACTCATCTGAGATGGTGGTGATGATGTACATGTATGAATGGGGCAATCTTTGGCAAGGTTCGGAGCTGATTCAACTGCAGATTAGAGGGTTAGTGAATGGCAGGAGTAACTGGGATTTGCTGGTGATGATTTTGGTCGTGTTGTTCCATAGTTTACCCTGTAATCTAATTACATTTTCTGTTTTGTTTTAGTTGGAGAACTCAGGGAGTCCGGAGACATAGATTGGGTATCGGTTGCAGTCGATGGAAGTAGCGTAGATGTTGTTGCTTCCATGGCCGCGTTTACATGGAGGAAGAGATCGAGATTAAAGATGGTGAAGCTGTCGTTTACATTGGCAACGGATGGAGGATATTGAGTTAGGTATTTTATTTTTCCTCATCTTTGTTTTAATCAATATAATTCTGACCTAGGTGGCTAATCGATTATTTGATTCAATTCATTCTTTATTATTGAATTCCCTTTATTTTGCTGAGTGGGTTTCAAAAGAGAAGTGATATTTGACTAGTTTGGGTTGGTACACTTGATGTTCTTTGTGTTCTAGCAAATAGCACTTTTCTTCCTATCTTCTGAATTCGGAACACGTCACTTGCTTGATATTTTTCCTAAGAGAAATATATTTTCCTGAGATGCTATGCTTACTGCTTTTCACATCATAATTGAAACATTCAAATACTTGAACTCTTTTTGTTGTTAATATGCCTATGAAATATGAATGTAAACTAGCCTATTATTATTAAATGACGGGTTAGTTAATCACCTAGTGAGAAAAGTATATTAGCATGACTAGCTTGTGTACAGAGTCATGGATAATTTTTAGCAAGAAGAATGAACCTAAAAAGAATTAATGAGGCTGAAAGCCTGGATTTTTGCATGAAGATGTTGTTGGTTAAGATGGCTGGAGATTGAGTCATAGTGCCAATAGAACTCTTGAAGCCTGTAGCGACATTTGAATATGGGTAATCAAAACCGAAATTACTGAAATGGCAGGCCCTGTCATGGTTTTGTCATGCGGTTTTGGAATACTTAGAATTTGAACTAGCCTTGGTTGTATTCTAAGAATTTGCTAGCTCTATTAACTAGTAACTTTCTAAGCTGACCCAGTTTGTTATTTCATTTTGTTTTGCATCAAACTTTGGAGTTGCCTCTGTTTAATAAATTGTATTGAATTTTATAATCATGAGATAAGTACTACTATCATAGATAAGGGTGAATTTGGTTATGGATGTGCCTTGGTATAGAGCTGTCAACGGGGCAAGCTAGGGTCAACCCGGACCTAGCTTGTCAACCCGTTGACAAGCTAGGGTCAACCCTAGCCCTAGTCCTATTCATCTACAAGCCCAAAATCCCAACCCTAGCTTGCCCGCGGGTTGGCTTGGCGGGTCACGGGTTGGCTTGTTAGTTATCATAACAACCAAAAAAAATGTTGAAAGTTAAAAAAAAAAAATGTTTAAAATTACGATGTTAGGGAGGATTGAACCTAGCTCAGCTAGGTGTTCACTTAGCATAACAACCACTAGACTACAAATGAACACGTCTCTATTAGCTAAAATCTTTAAAATAGATAATCTTAATGAAGATGACGGGTTGGCTTGTGGCTTGCGGGTTGACCCTAGCTTGACTTGTTTTCTACTAGGGCTAGATATGCTAACCCTAGCCCGGCTTGTTTAGCCAACGGGACAAGCCGAGCCGGGTTGAAACAAGCCAAGCTAGGTCCAACCCGCAAGCCGGGTTGAAAATTGACAGCTCTACCTTGGTATCTTTATGCCGACTTGGTATCTTTAAATGTGTGTATACTGTGGTTTGATCTTTTGGTGTACCAGGCTTCACACCTCTTTCATTGTTGAATCAAACTGTATCGGCAAGTTTGGTTTTATTGACAACTTACTCTTTATACGTCTACTTGATGAAATGCAAGTTTTCAGCCGCTATAAAGCTAATACGGACGTCGACAAATCTTTGTTTAAGTGTGTGTACCGTGTCTACTTAATATGATAGCCTGACGGCCCTGACCTTATATACATTACTTCCCATTTTAATTTACTATCAAGTTATACTAGTTAGTGATGGCATTTTCTTTAAATGAAAACTGAACCAACGATGCCATGTGCATTAGACTAAAATAACGTATATATGCATTGTTGAGTGACTCCTTATGTTTAAAACTATGGGATTTAACTAGGCCATTGTCATAGGACTTTGGAAGCAAGGATTTTATACTTTCCCCTTGTATTAATGTAAATGAAGGAGCTTCTTGTTGGCCTTGAATACTCCTTAATTTTTAAAGCTAAGACAGTTCCACTCACTCAACTGGATGTGCTGGTGACGGTTAGAGATTTTGGCCATTATTTGAGTCGGAGCTTGCCTAGCGGGCTGAAATCCTGTTCGTTGGAAGTCCAGATTCTCTGATCCGTCACACCCAACCACCGACAACAGCACCAGCTATGAATACTCCTGCCCAAGCACCAAAACCGACACTACTAGTTCTTTCCGCTGGGCCTAATGCAAATCCGTTAGATTTATTTCCACAGGTATGCATTTTGTAGATTCATCTCTTCAAGAGTTTAGGATCTTTAGATTGTAATGATCTCTATTCTTCTGTCACACAGGGACTTCCCAATCTTGGTGCTATTGCTGCTGGTGCAGGATCTTTGGATTTTCTTCGAAACAATCCACAGGTATCTCAATATTTTTGCTACAAAACATTACGCTTCCTCTTTTGATGGATTCCCCAGAAAACAATTTGAGAATTTGCTTCCCAAAAATATCTGATGATGTCTTCTTTCATCTAGTTTCAAGCTTTGAGAGCTATGGTGAAGCAAAATCCAAAAATATTGCAGGTAGTAGCTTTTATCTTTGTTAGGGACCCACATAATATCCCTCGAGTGTTTTTCTAACACCATTCTTTTTACAACCGATGCTTCAGGAGCTTGGAAAGCAAAACCCACACCTAATGAGGCTCATTCAAGAGCACCAAGCTGATTTCCTTCGGTTGATCAATGAACCTGTTGAAGGAGATGAAGGGTGAAAACAACTTTGTAGATGAAATTGTAAATCTGAAAATTCTTTAAATAGAGTTCTCAGATTCAGTTTTCATGATTTACTCTTAGCCAGCGTCTCATGATTTTTATTCCACATCTTCTTGTAGTCTTGATGGGATATTTTGAAAATCCACTTAAGGAGAATGAACTTGATGCATGGAATTGATCTGAAGAAGAGAACAGAGAATATGGGTGGGGCATCTGGCGTAGAACTGAAGGTTTGTTACTACCTCGTATAAATTTTTTGTTGTTATATCCTGTAAATATTATCTGTATCAACCAGGATCCTCTCTGTTTTTGTAATTCACTCCTTAGTCGTTAACAATGCGGAAGCACAATCTTATACTTTGAAGCCGAGGCAATACCAGTATTAAGATATTGCCTAACCTTAACATTAATAAGATATGTGTTGGCAACGAAAAACTTAAGTTCATTACTTACTATTTGCTATAATCAAATATATTTCCTTGTTAAAGTTTGGCATTGGTTTGTATGTGCAGGGTGAAGGTTTAGATCTTTGTCGGACTGATGACCTTGCAAGTACTTTTTTGAACTGACGAGCCTACATTGTGTGTGAAGTTAGTGAACTCCTGATGTGGATAATTCTCATGTCTACATGCCGACTCCAGAGTTCAAATATGTTAGAGATGCTGTCGAATAGTATTCTCATTGACATCTTAATCTTCATAATATTTTTGGAGTCAACTTTTTGTAACAAACATTTATATTACTGCCATTTTTTGGATGTGTGTTCAACATTGGCAGGGTATAGCTTGAATGAATGTAAATCTGTTACACTGGCAGGTTAATATGAAATTATGAATGTGAAATACTTTCAGCAATTTGGTTTCAGCTATAATTTTTTTTTCAAAATAGTGATATGCACACAACTTCTAATAAGAGTTGTGTTCCATATTTGAACTACACAAACCAAAGGTTGTGAAAGAATGCATTACGACATAATTAGGTGTTGTCCAACATAGTTCTACAACCCTAACAGGTGTTGTGCAAATCTTATTCATAATAGTAATAAGAGTTGATACATATTTCTACAATACACATCCTAGGTTGTCTAAGATAGACCTTCAACTTATACAAGTGTTGTGTTACATATCTTTACGATACACATCTTGTGTTGTCCAAGATAATCCTACAAAAACAAGCAAGGGTTGTGTTAGGCTTTCAAAAAAAATTGAAAGAGAATCACAATTTTGGCAAAATATTGCCAAACCATGAATCACATCACCCTTTACAACACTTAGTCAAGTATTGTAGAAAATATTGGACTTTCTACAATACCCCACCTACAAAATACACAAAAAAGCGTTGTAGTAGGGGTACTACAACCCTAATATAGTGTTGTAAATGATGATTTTTCCCGTAGTGTGATGTGTTTGCTGCTTCTTCCCAAAACTGCTTCGGTAACCCGGCATTGGAGAGAATGCACCGTGCCTTCTCCATTATGGTTCTGTTCACCCTTTCTGCAATACCATTTTGCTGTGGTGTTTTTCTGACTGTGCGGTGTCTCACAATCCCTTGCTCCTTGCAGAACTCATTGAACTCACCCCCACAAAATTCCAAACCATTGTCTGTCCTCAAGCACTTGATTTGTCTTCCGGTTTGCTTCTCAACCATAGTCTTCCATTGCTTGAACTTGACAAAAGTTTCATCTTTGTGTTTAAGTATGAATACCCATACTTTCCTTGAGAAATCATCAATGAACGTCAGCATATATCTACCACCACCATGTGAATCGACCCGAGAAGGACCCCAAAGATCAGAATGAATATAATCCAGAATACCTTTGGTGTTATGAATAGCTGTACTAAACTTGACTGTACACTGCTTTCCAAAGACACAATGTTCACAGAAATCAAGCTTGTATGTTTTATGACCACAAAGCAATCCTTGCTTGCTCAAAACAGCCAACCCCCTCTCGCTCATATGCCCTAGCCGCATATGCCACAACTTGGTAGTATCATCATCAGAACTTGAAGAACATACCGCTGCATCACCCATCACAGTAGTACCTTGCAGCGTATAAAGACCATTAATTCTCTCGCCCTTCATAATTGTAAGACTTCCTCTTGAGACACGAATAACTCCACCTTCACCTTGATACTTGAAGCCATTTGAATCAAGCGTACCCAAAGAAATAAGATTTCTTCTCAGGTCCGGAACATGCCTAACTTTAGTTAAAGTCCTCACCATACCATCATACATCTTAATTTGAATTTTACCTACACCCACCACTTTACAAGTGACATTGTTTCCCATAAGAACTTTTCCACCTTCTCTAGTTTGATAAGTAGTAAACCACTCTTTATGAGGACACATGTGAAAAGTAAACCCCGAATCAAGAATCCACCCGTTCTCCGAGCTTTCGGTATGAACCGTGAGAACTGCTCCATCATCACTTTCTGCTTCAACATTTGCTGCGGTGCCTTGGTTGGTATTCTTCTCGACAGTCTTCAATTTTGGACAATCCTTCTTGAAATGTCCCTTTTCCTTACAATGAAAGCAATAGAATTTACCGGATTTTGATTTAGACCTTGACTTTGATCTACTCCTATCAAATCCGCCTTTTTGGTTTCCTCTTCCTCTAACAAACAACCCATCTCCCGAATTATCTTTACAGTCGATACCCGTCTTCTTTAACTCCTTAGAGTTCAAAGACGCTTTAACGTCTTCCATGGAAATTGTATTTTTTCCATACATTACGGTATCAACAAAATTTTCATAAGATGGTGGTAAGGAACAAAGCAAACCCAAAGCTTGGTCTTCATCTTCAATTTTGACCTCAATATTTTCCAAATCCAAGAGAATTTTATTATAATCATCAATATGATTTATAATAGACGTTCCTTCATGCATTCTAAGAGTATGTAATTTCTTCTTAAGATATAAACGATTAGTTACGGATTTAGTCATATACATTTTCTCCAACTTGTTCCATAGCCCGTCCGGTGTCGTTTCCGCCGCCACTTCTCTCAAGACCTCGTTGCTCAAACACAATAGAATTAATCCGTGTGCTTTCTCCAAGTGCTCATCTTTTTCTTCTTCCTTCAATGTTTCTGCTAGAGCCGTTTTCCCCTTCAAAGTTTTCACCAAACCTTGTTGCACCAAAACATCCCTCATATTTAGCCTCCATAAATTGAAATCATTTCTTCCATCAAATTTCTCAATCTCATACTTTGCCGCCATCGTTGATCGCTTTTACCCGATGCTCTGATACCAATTTGTTATGACCAATGGCTCTTCTAAGCACAATCAATAGAGAATTTAAATAGAAATGAAATCAAATGTAAAATAGACACACACAACACAAGGATTTATAGTGGTTCGATCAAGATGATCTACATCCACTTTGGAAGACGACGATAACGTTGTACTATGATATGAACAAGATTACAAGAGTGTAAACTCCTCCCAAGAACAAGACCTTGTTCTTGCTCTTACTCTCTCTATACACTACTAATGTTTCTCTCTTTTGTTTAGGAACTTGAACTGATTTTGGGATGTTTTGGAATGAGAAATACATGGCCTTATATAGGATGGCAAAGAGAAAGAATGTGGACATAATGTCGACATACATCACATACAAAGTGCTCCATCCACCGAACCTGTGAGTGCTTCATCCACCGAGCCTTTAGTGCTCCATCCACCAGCTCACCACTAGCCCACTAGAACGGAAAGCTAGCACCACACTACCGAAAGTGCTCCTCTACTCTATTAGTATATTCAAGGCACTATTCTACATATGTCTTGTTAACAGTTCCAAATTTCTGAGTTCTAATGTAACGTAGATGCTGTTAAAATTGCTGCACCAATTATCCAGAGTGTGTTTTGAGATTGACAGCAAGTAGTTTGTCTTTCTTATTTGTCATCACTTCATCTTTCTTATCGTTTGCTTGTTATTGTTTTGATATAGTCTAATTTAGCAGACATTGGAGATGATTGGGAAGCGGGACTGTCCCTGGCGTGCATGTTTTCTCACCTCGAGTTTGTCGATATTAGAGAGGTGGAAGGATATGAGAATGAACTCAAATTTCTGACATTTTTGTTGAAAAACTCATTGGTTTTGGAGGAATTGGTTCTGTTCTTTCGGTCTACCAGTGACTCATTAGATAGAGGAAGATGCATAAGGCGATTCAAGAGGAATCTAAAACTACTTCCAACAGCTTCTTCAAGTATCCAAATGCACTTCTTTTGACCTTTGAAAGATGGCATGGTGAGCTTTACTAGAACGAGACACATGAAGCGATTTAAAAATAAGCTAAGACCACTTCCAATTGCTTATTCAGGTATGAGGTTTAAGTTCTTTAAACCTTAGTTGGTGACATTCATACCCAGATTACTGGAACTTGTATACCTTGTATGTTTATATAGGAAGCTTTTGGTACTTATTAAATTCGCTGAAATTTATGGTTAATGTTTTTTGGAGCTGGCTTAAATATTTCAATGCTGAGACAAGTGAACTATCCTATTTTAAGTAGTGGAATTCGTAGCAGAAGAATAAAAAAGTAAAGCAGCTACAACACAAAGCGTTCTGTGTTTATTCTACATAGCACAAAAGTACGATTCAGTTGAAATTTGCAAAACTGATGATAAGAATCTAAGATTTAAGACAGGTATAAAGACTGGCGGAATTTTACAGTGCTAATAAATGCAGCTTGTAATCCATTGCTGCATCCTCTGCCGTTAATGACTCTGTAACACATGTGCCTTGAATAAGGTGGCTTAGTATTGGATTCTAGATGGTCTAATTTCTAGAAAGTCTAACTCTCTAGATGGTCTAATTTCTTAGTTTTCAAAAAGAGAAGGTAGACTAATTCTCTTGCTTGTTTTCAAAAAGGGTTAGCCCATTTGTTTCTTGTGCAAGGGAAGGTGGGCATGATAACCTATATATACCTTCATTAGTTAGCATTTAAAATCATCCCAAGTATCAGAGAGAGATACTAAGAGTTCCAAAGAGAGAAAGAGTAGTGTTCTTAAGAGAGAGTAAGGTCTTGTTCTTGAGAGGAGTGTATACTCTTGTAACCTTGTTCCAATCATAGTGCAACGTTATCTTCGTCTTCCAAAGTGGATGTAGATCATCTTGATCGAACCACTATAAATCATTGTATCGTGTGTGTGTCTGTTTTACATTTGTTTTCATTTCTATTTCAATTCTCGATTGATTGTGCTTGGAAGAGCCATTGGTCATAACAAATTGGTATCAGAGCTCCGGGTAAAAGCGATCTACGATGGCGGCAAAGTATGAGATTGAGAAATTTGATGGAAGGAATGATTTCAATTTATGGAGGCTAAAGATGAGGGCTGTTTTGGTGCAACAAGGTTTGGTGAAAACTTTGAAGGGGAAAACGGCTCTAGCAGAAACATTGAAGGATGAAGAAAAAGATGAGCACATGGAGAAAGCACATGGATTAATTCTATTGTGTTTGAGCAACGAGGTCTTGAGAGAAGTGGCGGCGGAAACGACACCGGACGGGCTATGGAACAAGTTGGAGAAAAGGTATATGACTAAATCCGTAACTAATCGTTTATATCTTAAGAAGAAATTACATACTCTTAAAATGCATGAAGGAATGTCTATTATAAATCATATTGATGATTATAATAAAATTCTCTTGGATTTGGCAAATATTGAGGTCAAAATTGAAGATGAAGACCAAGCTTTGGGTTTGCTTTGTTCCTTACCACCATCTTATGAAAATTTTGTTGATACCGTAATGTATGGAAAAACTACAATTTCCATGGAAGACGTTAAAGCGGCTTTGAACTCTAAGGAGTTAAAGAAGACGGGTATCGACGGAAAATATAATTCGGGAGATGGGTTGTTTGTTAGAGGAAGAGGAAACCAAAAAGGCGGATTTGATAGGAGTAGATCAAAGTCAAGGTCTAAATCAAAATACGGTAAATTCTATTGATTTCATTGTAAGGAAAAGGGGCATTTCAAGAAGGATTGTCCAAAATTGAAGACTGTCGAGAAGAATACAAACCAAGGCACCGCAGCAAATGTTGAAGCAGAAAGTGATGATGGAGCGGTTCTCACGGTTCATACCGAAATCTCGGAGAACGGGTGGATTCTTGATTCGGGGTGTACTTCTCACTTGTGTCCTCATAAAGAGTGGTTTACTACTTATCAAGCTAGAGAAGGTGGTAAAGTTCTTATGGGAAACAATGTCACTTGTAAAGTGGTGGGTGTAGGTACAATTCAAATTAAGATGTATGACGGTATGGTGAGGACTTTAACTAAAGTTAGGAATGTTCCGGACCTGAGAAGAAATCTTATTTCTTTGGGTACTCTTGATTCAAATGGCTGCAAGTATCAAGGTGAAGGTGGAGTTATTCGTGTCTCAAGAGGAAGTCTTACAATTATGAAGGGCGAGAGAATTAATGGTCTTTATACGCTGCAAGGTACTACTGTGACGGGTGATGCAGCGGTATGTTCTTCAAGTTCTAATGATGATACTACCAAGTTGTGGCATATGTGGCTAGGGCATATGAGCGAGAGGGGGTTGTCTGTTTTGAGCAAGCAAGGATTGCTTTGTGGTCATAAAATAGGCAAGCTTGATTTCTGTGAACATTGTGTCTTTGGAAAGCAGTGTAGAGTCAAGTTTAGTACAGCTATTCATAACACCAAAGGTATTCTGGATTATATTCATTCTGATCTTTGGGGTCCTTCTAGGGTCAATTCACATGGTGGTGGTAGATATATGCTGACGTTCATTGATGATTTCTCAAGGAAAGTATGGGTATTCATACTTAAACACAAAGATGAAACTTTTGTCAAGTTCAAGCAATGTAAGACTATGGTTGAGAAGCAAACCGGAAGACAAATCAAGTGCTTGAGGACAGACAATGGTTTGGAATTTTTTGGGGGTGAGTTCAATGAGTTCTGCAAGGAGCAAGGGATTGTGAGACACCGCCCAGTCAGAAAAACACCACAACAAAATGGTGTTGCAGAAAGGATGAACAGAACCGTAATGGAGAAGGCACGGTGCATTCTCTCCAATGCCGGGTTACCGAAGCAGTTTTGGGTAGAAGCAACAAACACATCAGCTTATTAAGTGAACAGATCTCCATCGACTGCCATTGAGTGCAAGACTCCAAATGAAGTTTGGACAGGTTCGCATGCTAACTATGAAGACTTGAAGATATTCGGATGTACAGCCTATGCTCATGTGAATGAGGGGAAGCTAGAGCCTAGAGCAAAGAAGTGTATATTTCTTGGGTATGCAAAGGGCGTGAAAGGCTACAGGTTATGGTGTCCAGCAGAAAGATCAAACAAGTTTCTTATCAGCAGAGATGTGAAGTTTGATGAGCAATCGATGTTGAAGCCAAAGAATGAAGAACTAGATGGAAAAGCTGAAGAGGGTGTTAGTGATAAGGTGGAGCTTGGTGACAAGGTGGAACTTGAGGTGAAAGTTCAAGGAAGCAATAAGACTGTTGTTTCTGATGATGATGATGATCAAGATATTGTGCAAGAACCTGCCCAGGAAGAAGAAGCACAAGGTCATCAGTACAATCTTGCAAGAGACAGAGAGGAGGAGGCAAGTTAAAGCACCTCAGAGATACGGCCATGCTGATTTGGTTACATATGCATTTGTAGTGGGTGAGAGCATAGATAGGGATAATCCAACAACCTATGAAGAAGCAATCGGTGGTGAAGAATCAGCAGAATGGGGAGCATCTGCAATTGAAGAAATTGAGTCTCTTGAGAAGAATGGCACTTTGGAGATAGTTGCAAGACCAAAAGGGCAGAAGATTGTTGGAAGCAAATGGGTCTTCAAGAAGAAACAAGGTACTTCAGATGGTGAAGGAATAAGGTACAAGGCAAGGCTTGTGGCAAAGGGGTTTACGCAAAGAGAAGGCATTGACTACAATGAGGTATTCTCTCCTGTTGTTAAACATAGTTCTATTAGAACATTTCTTGCTATAGTTGCTTTGAAAGATCTAGAATTGGAACAACTATATGTTAAGACGGCTTTCCTTCATGGTGATTTGGAAGAGCGTATTTATATGCAACAACCAAAGGGGTTTGAAGTTCCTGGCAAAGAAGACCATGTATGTTTGTTGAAGAAATCTTTGTTTGGTTTGAAGCAATATCCAAGGCAGTGGTATAAACGTTTTGATACGTTTATGGTGGAAAATGGCTATGACAGGAGTAAGTATGATAGTTGTGTATATCACAGGAAACTCCAAGATGGTTCATTTGTGTATTTACTCTTGTATGTTGATGATATGTTGATTTCTTGCAAAGACATGTCAGAGATACAGAAGCTGAAGAAGCAATTGAGTAGTGAGTTTGAGATGAAGGATTTGGGCGCAGCAAAGAAGATATTGGGCATGGAGATTCATAGAAACCGAGCTGAAGGAAAGTTTCATTTGTCCCAGAAGGCTTACATCGAGAAGGTGTTGGAGCGGTTTGGTATGAAATATGCAAAACCAGTAAGTAATCCTTTGGCATCTCATTTTAAACTTTCTAGAAAGCAATCACCTCAAACTGCAGATGAGGCAGAGTATATGTCTCGAGTTCCATATGCAAGCGCAGTTGGTAGTATCATGTATGCTATGGTTTGTACAAGGCCGGATATCGCTCAAGCTGGGAGTGTGGTAAGTAGATACATGGGAAGTCCCGGGAAGGCTCATTGGCAAGATGTAAAGTGGATTTTGAAGTATCTAAGGGGAAGTACAGATGTTGGTTTAGTGTTTGATAAACACTATGGTGATTCGAAGAATGTCGTGGGTTATGTTGATTCTGATTATGCAGGTGATGTTGATAGAAGAAGGTCATTGACAGGTTATACTTTTACATTGTGTGGTAGTACTATCAGTTGGAGGTCAGTTTTGCAAAGCACGGTTGCATTGTCTACAACTGAGGCAGAGTACATGGCAGCCGCGGAAGCAGTGAAGGAAGGTATATGGTTGATGGGCTTGGTCGGTGATTTGGGTTTCAAGCAAGAGAATGCAACTTTGTTCTGTGATAGTCAAAGTGCCATTCACTTAACCAAGAACCAGATGTATCATGAGAGAACGAAGCACATCGATGTCAGATATCATCTTATCAAGGATGCAGTTGAGGAAGGTAGGATAGCGATGGTAAAGGTTCCTACAACGGATAACCCTGCAGACATGTTGACAAAGCCGGTTCCAAGTATCAAGTTCAAGCATTTCTTGGACTTGGTTGGTGTCAAAAGGTGTTGAGATCCCTTGAGGGGCTGAGCGAAGACGATGATGATGAGTGGTTATGGTATTCAAGTCAAGGTGGAGATTTGTAACACATGTGCCTTGAATAAGGTGGCTTAGTATTGGATTCTAGATGGTCTAATTTCTAGAAAGTCTAACTCTCTAGATGGTCTAATTTCTTAGTTTTCAAAAAGAGAAGGTAGACTAATTCTCTTGCTTGTTTTAAAAAAGGGTTAGCCCATTTGTTTTTTGTGCAAGGGAAGGTGGGCATGAGAACCTATATATACCTTCATTAGTTAGCATTTAAAATCATCCCAAGTATAAGAGAGATACTAAGAGTTCCAAAGAGAGAAAGAGTAGTGTTCTTAAGAGAGAGAGTAAAGTCTTGTTCTTGAGAGGAGTGTATACTCTTGTAACCTTGTTCCAATCATAGTGCAACGTTATCGTCATCTTCCAAAGTGGATGTAGATCATCTTGATCGAACCACTATAAATCCTTGTGTTGTGTGTGTCTGTTTTACATTTGTTTTCATTTCTATTTCAATTCTCGATTGATTGTGCTTGGAAGAGCCATTGGTCATAACAGACTCTCTGAGCTGACCGAAACTAATGCTGTAGACCTTTCTGTTTCGGTGTTGTTTTGACTAACAATGATTTCTCTGGTTTAGTTTACACAAAATAATCTAGATTGCATATGTATCATGATCACAATATATGGAGCATTGAAGCAGGGGAAGGTATATTCGAGTAAAAGACTGCTAAAATTCAATGTTTTTGATTGGGATCAAGTGTAAATCGAACAGGAATCACAGGATTGCTAATATTTGGGAGGCTTTCTGAAAACTGGGTTTGTCTGTGTACTTTGTTTGAAGAGAAACATGGAGAATATCCGGTCTGAATAGCTGTTTGATATCACACTTGATCTGGATATGATCCTGGGCCATATGCCTCAATACAATCTCTACTATGAGGATCTCAAAATGATAAATTACCTGAGGTTTTGTTTGTAAACTCATTCTTACAGCGACTCTTGATGAGATGCACATCCTAGAACACCGTGTAGGACATGATGAACTGCGCAATTAGAACACCCTCTGGTGTAGGACACGATGATACGTATCCTAAAACACCGTGTAGCATAGGACATTTTGATTAAGAGAGTTGCACTTTTTGAAACACCGTGCGGTGCAGGACATTATGATTATGAGAGAGATGTACATTGATTCTGAAACGCCGTGTAATGCAGGACTTGATGAGATGGATAATTCTTCACCAACCAGGTAAAATTATACGCGAAATTTCGAGAGAGAGATCTGAACTACTGATTTTGAAATGTGAGGCAAGCGATCAATGGGTGGCTATATCTACCTATCGTCGTATATATTAGGTGCCAAAGAATGTTGAAGTCGACATTTCCGGGATGGCAATGTTACCAAATAATCAAAGTATGCTTTTTGGAACATCACTGTAAACACACAAATGAGAATCTAACCCAACTACTAGACTGTACTTTTTGCTGGAATATAAAGCCTTTTAACACAATTTTAGAATGATTTTTAGCAGTAAAAATATTACCTTTTTGTGAAGCAAATTGTTTTTACTTTTTTCCGACTTTCGAGGTTGAGTTTAGCTTATAATATAACTGACGATATAAGGTAAAATTTCGATAAATTAATACTTTTTTTATTATTTTACCGAAATAATTAACGGTCCGCGAGTTATAACCCCAAAAGTACAAAAAAACTCATCAAAACAAAAGTAACACAAAATACCCCATCAAAACAAAAGTAACACAAAAACCCCATAAAATTTGATGAAACCAATTTTGAAATTTGGGATTTTTGTATTAATTTTTAAAAATTTAGAGTTTTTGTATCAATTTTGTTTAAGATGACGTTTTAATGAATCCCAATATTTGAATGGAGTTTTTGTATCAATTTTGTTTAAGATGGCGTTTTAATAGATCCCAACATTTGAATGAAATTTTTATGCCATAAATTTGGTCACCTTGAATTTTTACGTCTAGTTCTGAATAATTAACTTACGGAAGTTATACCGTAGGTTAAATAATGCAGGAAACCTCTACGGTAAGGACCCTATCCTTTCCCAGTGGGAACTGTTTTAGGCAGCCCTTAAATCAAGTTCGTAAAAGCCATGATCTGGTGGACCCACGAAATTTTCTCGGTTTGGCATACGGTGGGTGAATCTATCGTCCTCGGTCATATCGTATTTTGGAGGGAAGAACTTCCGTTTCGGATTCTAAAGTGTTAAAGATAAGGTTTAATAAAGAACTAGTTGGGAAGAATTCTTTGAAATTTCGTAGATGCAGAAATCAATCCTTGTGCTTAAACTTTCATAGTACAATGAAGCTTAAATTGGAGAAAAATATCAGAAAATTTCAATTTGGTATGGCTAATTCATAGTAATCTTCTTCAACGGCATCGCATTATGTATATATATTTTTGTTTTTAAGTTGAAACCCTAAGTGAATTAGATTTTTGTTTCATCTAATTGGATTTATTTTTCTATTTCAGGTAAACAATTCCATATGGAGAGGAAATTAACTTGTCGAAACGACATATTTGGCCGGTGAGTTAATTGAAAGAATCATTAGTTCATGATTTGAATTTTGTAAGGAATCATTTTCTGATTGGTTTTATGTTTTGACTTTCTGTTTTTTACTATAATTGTCTGCATCATTTCGAAAACGATCCCACTAGTAGTACTAAAACAAAAATGACATAAGAAACAAGCAAAGAAAACAAATTGAAACAAACAGATTGGAAGTGATACCCTAGACGGTTCTAAGTAAATGATCATTAACTGCCAATTGTAGAGTTCGCATATCATCGGGCATTCTGGTTAGTTCTTTCATCTTACTCTCTTAATGAGGGAAAGAGAGTGTACATAAAAAACAAACAAATCGTTTTTATGATTATTTATGCTGTTCATTTTGATTGGGTACAAGAAAATGACATTTATTAATGAGTAGAGAGTGATGCGTAGAACCGCATTTGATATGCCAGCAAAGGGTTTATGCCTAATGTTAGGCTAAATCGGAGTTGTATAACAACCTGCCTTTGCAGTTTGCATTTCACTATCTCATCCTAGACCTTGGTAAAAAAAGGGAACTATTTGAGTGCAGTAATGGAAGTAAGGCATTTGGAAATTCTTTTTCTTCTTTCCATTCTATTGCGCAAGTGATTTTGAGCATGGTGCTTGTTTGCATTTGCAGGTATTTGTATTTGGATGGCGGATTATTGTTGGTTCAATCATTGGGTTCTTGGGAGGAGCAGTTGGGAGTATCGGAGGAGGTGGTGGGGGTGGAATTTTTGTTCCCATGCTTATCTATATCATAGGATTTGATCCAAAATCGTCGGCTCCAATATCAAAATGTAAGAGTAGTAATTGATTGCCAGTTTTGGTAGTATTGTCTCTTGTTAAGCATTTTGTGTTCATCCACTAACAGTGAATGCATTCTGTTTTTTTTTTACCTTTTGCACGGTTTCAATTGTGTTCCCCACCTTCATTCAATTAGATCAGTAGCCACAATCTTTTTCAATGCAGTGACTTAGGTAGTCATGCCGTTGTTTCCAGAAATTCTGATTGTGTTAGATTGTCATAGGCTTGCGGAGTTGCAGCATTAAGTTATTAGGCTTTGCACAACTCTTCGACTAGCAAATGACGTCTCTTAATTCGATTTGTACCAGTGTAAAGATACATTTTTGTTCCTCTAAATTATTCTTTGTATTTGATTTACACTCAGAATGTCCCTTAAGTTTGTTTATGCCAATGTAGATACTCATCAATACTACTTTGAAATGATCTATTCAAAATGTGTATACGAGTGATGAAGTGATGGGTTTTATTATTTGGTAGGCATGGGTACAGGTGGAGCTCTTGCAACCGTGTACTACAACCTCAAGCGAAGGCATCCAACACTTGATATGCCTATAATGGATTACAACTTGGCACTTCTCATCCAGCCAATGCTCATGCTTGGGATCAGTATAGGAGTATCTTTACGCTTGGTTTTTCCTGATTGGATAGTCACGATCCTCCTATTTGTTCTTGTTATAGGTAAATGTTACTCGATATAGCATAGAATATGTTACTACTTTTTTGTACTTGATGTTGTTGTTCTTGACAACTTGACTGTTTGTAGGCCCATTAACCTTGGCCATTTTAAATGGTAGAGCAACATGGAAAAAGGAAACTATATTGAAGAAGGTCTTTGTCCTGTTCTTTTCTCATCTTCTTTGCATGTTTGTTCTGTTAGATTCTTATTTATCTAGTAAATGTTTCTCCAACATTGATTCTTTCTCTTTGTGTTTCAGGATGTTGTTAAGTGTTTGGAGCATGGTGAGTTGTGCTTAAACAGCCTTTTTCACCTATAACTTCTTTCTTTTAAAGTTGTTGCATATTTATCCTTCCCTTGCTGTTAAGGTACTGTTGGCGAAGAATCGGGTAACAAAACAGTATCGAGCAGTTCAAGTTGTGGCACTTCAATGAAGACAAATTCAGTGGTTGGTAATACTTTGTCGTTCTGTGGTACTCAATGAAGAAAACTTCCAGCTCCATTAATTTATGACTGTAGTTTCTTCTTTATCTAGGTTCCTTTTTTTGCAAATGAACGTACTGGTAGTGCAGGAATGGACCAAAATTCTTTTCCAAGTTATCCTAGTAACAGCTCTGAAAAGGAGGCAAATGCATCTAAACAAGTCCAGGTCTGTTCTAGAATTTTTGTTTCCACCTCTCAGGGTCGACAATCAGCTCATCTAATTATCAAATTTGTTCCAGGTCCCCATCTTTGAGAATAGTTATTGGAGGGAAATTGTCTATCTTGTTTTCATCTGGGTTGCGTTCCTTCTTCTGCAGATTGCCAAGGTTTGCTTTCGTCACTGACCATGCTAGCTTTTCCTGTGATGTATCTGGATCCATGATCTAACTGGGGATTTTATTTTATTTATGATTTGCATTTACGGAACATAGAGCCAAACAACAACCTGTTCAGTGCTATACTGGGTTCTGTCCTCAATGCAGGTATGGACTCGCTTGTAGAAATCCTTAAGTCTTGTTTTGGAACATCAATTAAGAAGTTTTCCATGCATTGCAGATCCCAATTTCAGTTGGAGGGTCTTTGTATCAGGCAGTTAACTTGTATAAGGGAATTAAGGTGATTCCTTCTATGGGAGTGAGAGGCACGGCATTCAAAAAGCATCAGCTAATATTATATTGTTTAATTGGCTTATTTGCTGGTATGGTTGGTGAGCTTCTTCGTCTTGGTGCTGGATTTATTTTGGTTCCTTTCTTCTTGGAGCTTGGCATTGCTCCTCAGGTGTGTTACCTCTCACTCTCTTTTGGTGTACCTTGTGCTTGGCAGTTTAGAATAGCAATTCCACATTCATATCCTCACAACAATCAAACTTGTAGCATTTCTTACCATTCTTACATGTGGGTCATGTATATATTCACCAGCCTTTTGAGGCCAATGTTACTCTTTTTCAAGTCCGTAACAAGAGTTCGTCTAATCGTCCTAGTTTGATTTTGAAACTTGACATCTTGAATTAATTGTGGTGCAGGTCTCTAGTGCTACATCTACTTTTGTCGTGACGTTCTCTGCATCCATGTCTGCTATTGAATTTTACTATTTAAGGCCTTTCCCAATCCCTTATGGTTAGCAAATCCACATTTTTCATCGTCTTGCAGATAAACTTTTTTCATTTGCTACACTTTATATGAGTTGTGTAATACAATTTTGTTTTTGCAGCACTGTACTTTCTCGCTGTGGCAGGTATTGGTGGGTTTGTAGGCCAGATTGTAGGAAGAAAGATGGTCAAATTATTTAGGAGGCCATCTATCATCATCTTCGTCGTTGTTTTCACCATCTCCCTGACCGTAATCTTACTAGGTGAGAAGTTATTCATCATAAATTGCTTACATATGCTGTGAAAATTATCTTGTTTAGGCACTCAAAATATCTGTCATTCCACCGTTCAAGTAGCAACGTTTTGAGAGTATAACAGAGGCCTTTAATACTTGTATTGTTGAACAGGTAGTATTGGAATAGCGAACATGACTGAGAAGATTGTGCTAAAACCGTACTTGGGATTTCAGAACTTGTGCCGAAAACATACTTAATACCTATTCATGTAAAATATATCTCCTCTAAGACAATTGTATACGTTTTGGTTAAAAATCGTGATCTTTGGTTTTGGTTCTAGCAGTTGTCCTTTGCTTCTTTCATTCTAGTAGAAGTATTTTCTGGAAGTCAGAAACAGACATTTCCAAACACCTTCTAATTTTTGAACAGCAATTCTAGACGTATCGCAAAAAAAAACCGAGCCAAAACCACCATGTGAGCGGAGACGGTAGGCCCCGCTCGCTGGGAACTTGCAGGGGGTCCCTTTAAAGGTGTGGTCTCCCAAATATTTGTGTCACCCCGGTTTTGGGGGAGTTTTTTTGGGTCGGTTCGTTAATCTTTTTTTATTTTTGAATTCATAGTTTTGACTTTTGAGACTTTTGACTATGATTGCTAAAGGGGACACTGATATTAGCAGGGATACCGTTTGAATGATCCAACGGTCATGATCTGTTTTTATCTTTTTATCTTATATAGAATGGTATGGTATTCCCTGAAAGATTTGGCATCGGCCTTTAGTAATCATGCTTTTGAAGCCGTGTAGTGTAGGATATGATAAGACAGGCATTCCGAAACAAGGTGTACCTAAGTGTAGGACATCAGGAGATGGACTTTCCACGTAGTGTAGTCTAGGACATGATGAGACACTCATTATAATTATGGGAGATACACAATTTAAAACACCATGTGATGTGCGACATGATGGGATAGAGTTCTAAGACCAGCAATTCTTCATTATCGGGAAAATTTTGGTCAAATCAACATGTCAAATGGCAATGGTTGCTGAACGGTCAAAACTGTGATGAATGGATGTCAATATGCAAGTTTCTTGGCCCTGGGACATCATTGTAAAACACAAACGAGAATTTGTATATCCGAATAACAAAGGAAGGCAAACCTGGCTCATGACATCAGTGGCGGAACTGGAAAATGAAGTTAGGGGTGGCTTCAAAACTAATTGAATTTTTGGGGGTGGCTTAAGCCTATAATTTAGGCATGAATCTTTTTTATCAAACTCAATACCACTGTAAAATGTTGAGTTTTCCTTGACTTTGGGCTGGCTTTTTATCAAACTCAATACCACTATATAATGTTGAGTTTTCCTTGATTTTGGGCTGGCTTAAGCCAGCCCAAGTCAACATGTAGATCCGCCCCTGCATGACATGGTGGTACCTTTTTTCTAAAAATCTAAAAGACGATGAATTTGAAGCTAATATATCCGTGACATGTTCCTAATACATTCCTACCAATGATAGTATTCCGAAATAGAAAATTTCACCATCCACAAATTTTAATTTCATCTGTTAGTTTTCAATGGTTGATATTCAAAATGGTAGATGGTGGTCTTTTACATCTCCGAGTGCTCACATTTTTGGTTGGAGTGTAGAGATACTTGTAAGAAGAACAAGTCACCAAAAATTTAGCTTCAAATTCATTGCCAATTGGGTTCGGTAGAAAAACCTGTGTTAAAATATCAAGATTATGTCACTCTAACCATGTCAACGGATCCTACCCCTAAGTTAAAATATGTTCATTTCAAAGTAATTTAAAAAACAAGCTTGTTATAGAGGCGGCATGGATTATTAGAGGGGCGGAAGTGTGATAGTAATGTCCTTCTAGTTGGTTAGGGGGTGTCCTAAAGAGGATGTAAATTGACTAGATTATCCTTTTCACCTTAAACAACCAAAATCAAATCCGTTTTTTTTTTAACCTAATGAATTAGAAAAAATCAAATCAATTTTTTTTCATCTTCTTCTTCATCTTCTCTCCTCCTCCATCAACTGTAACCTCCATCAAAACTGAAAATTTCACTGTCTTTGATTAATCGGCGATTTGAAAAATGTTTGGAAAAACCCAGTTAGGGTTTAGTTTATTGTGTTAGATTTAAGTTAGTTTTGTATCAAAATTTAGGGTTTTGGATCAAAATTAAAATTGAAATTTCTGTGTTGCATGTGAGTTACGGTTGGTAATAACTCCAATTGGAACCGTAACTATAGATTTGGTTGATGTTACGGTTTATTGCAAATCCATTACCAACCGTAAGTTCTTGATTTTGATATACAATGTTCAGTTACATTTTTTTTTGCAACCGTAAATAGCTTACGGTTGGTATCATTACTTAAGTTACCAACCGTAATTTGTCCTGTAACTTTCATTTTCTTTTTACGGTTTGTAATTGCATCACTGTTAGCAACCATAGGGTAGTTACGGTTGGTCTCGATTCATTAGTTACCAACCGTAATTTAGTTACGGTTGTTGTCCAAATTTAGTTACCAACCGTAACTGGTTTTACGATTGGATCTTCCCAAAATTTAACCAGTTACGGTTGGTATTCGATAACTTACGATCACGAGCACAATTGCAACCGTAAGTTCTTCTGAAATTTAAAAGTTTTGATTTTTTTACGTATTTTAGATAATTTTGAGCGAGAAAGAGCTAATGGGAACTAATAAGTATACCGGGTCACTGGAATCACTCATTTTGGTTGAGTGAATCAAAATCTAGGGTTTCACAAATATCGCAAAAGTTTTTCTTTTTCTTCTCCTCTGAACTTTTTTTTTTAACTCGAAAAATTTGATTTTGATTTGATTTTGAGTTAATATAAGTGAAATTAATCATTAACACTAAACTTGATTATCATCACTAAACTAGGTTATCAATAATGAGGGTTTAATTGTCATTTCCATTTCTTTTATAAGGGGCACCTTGAATGATCATGTAATGACCCTTTTTGTCCTATTAGAATGCCACCCCTCTAATAAACCATGACGCCCCTATAATAATATTGTTAAAAAAAAAAACTTATCCAATTCGGTTCATTAATAGCTAATTAGTGTTAATTCAGTTTATTAGTAGATGTTTAATCTTATTAGCCGTGAAATCAACTAATGTTAATTGATCATCAAAACATGAAAATATATGATTTTTCCATAAGAACATCCACCAAGAATCGGTGGATTTCATGCCCACATAACATAAGCCGATTCTGCGTTGATGTTCTTTATTAATGAAAGATACTAAAATTTGGTAGATATGGATACCCTTATTAACCGACTACATGAATATGAATTTTAAGAATGCTTATGAAATGGTATGCATTTTGAGAATGCGTATGATTTGAAGGCGTACAAATCATACATGTTCTCAGATCGTGTATGATCTCACACTCAATATGCGAATGCGTATCGAGTATGATCTCAATTTTTTTGAAAATCATATATGGTCTCATATCAGTCGATTGTGAAAGCGAGATTCTTTATTATTGAAATTAAAACCAGAATTGGCATATGTAGATGTTCATAATGGCCGATTGTAGGATAAAATACCTACAAAAAAATTTGGCATTTCCTTTATCCAGAATCGGGTGATGTTCATGACCACGTCGATGAATTCTGAGTTGATGTCCTTCAACCGCGAAGGACATCAAGAACAATCAATGGACGTGGTCATGAACATCGGACGACTATAATAAAAATCAATTGATATGGATGTGAACATCGACTGATAGTGGTTAAACACTGAAAACCAAGACCTTTTGTAATTTTCAATTTTGAATAGAGAAACCAATTACAAGTAAAATTAAGAGTAATGGGTTACAATCGACGATGCTTAGTTTGAAAAAAAAATATGAAAAAGGAGATAATAAAATTTCCTTTAAATTGATCGATGTTATTAGGTTTTAGTTTTAGTTTGTGAGGAAAATGACTTGAATGGACTTTAATTTTAAAAGGATAAAGCTTTGGATTATGTTTTGATAATAAGGGGTAACTTAGTACTTTTACCTAGATTAGATTCTCCTTATCCTCTTTAGGTAGGATTTACAGTCCACAGGCCTCAAATACAATACATAGGCCTCAAACTAGCCAGGAAAACCAAAGGAAAAGGTTGGAAAGGAAATTGTGGCCTTTATTAAACTCGACGGATTGGGGTATACCTAAATTAATTGAGGTATACAAAAATTTAAACGGACTTGGAAGAAAGGTTAAGGGGTGTCAAAAATGGATAAATTTATGAAACTACCCTTGACAATTCTAATTAAATATATCAATTTCATTCTATCCTTCCTTCTCCTTCTTCCTCTACCCTAACCGACCGATTGGTCTCTCCCTCTCTATCATTCTCCATCAAAACTCGTCGATTAATCTTTAAGGTTACAAAAGCGTATGAAACAAACTAGTAAAAAACCTACTGTTGACCCTGAAATTGGAAAGACAATGCAACAATTGAAGAAGAAATCTCTGCAAATGAAGAAACGGGAGAAATAACGAGATTGAGAAAGTAAGTAAACTCAACCTAGTACTTTATTTTGTTGTTTGATGTCAAATTAGGTCAGAAAAATAAAAAATTTAAAGTTGCAGTTATATAGTCTTCAGGGTATCTCTTCGTCTACCTTGACGAATTTTCATGTTTAATTTTAGTCATCATCTTCCTAGTATGAATACCGTGATGAATTTAATCTCTAAAAGTAACATTCGCAGGGTTGTCACAATATTCATTCTAGGAAGATGACGACTAGTTGACATGTATGATTATAGTCGTAAGTTTATGAAAATCAAAACCATGTCGACTACTGACTTTCAAAAACTTATTTTTCCAGTGTACCATTTTGTAATTGGTCGTCAGGGTCTTGAAAACCTAACTTGCCAAATAGGTTATGGTCGTGATCACTTTGATATATGTTCGACCCTGGTGACCAACAACTGCCAAAATCCAATGTTTCATGTGTCTATTTTTTCTATTGGTCGTCATGTTTGTGAAATTATAACCTTGACGACTAAATCCATAAGATAGTTAGTTGTTATTATGTTTGACATCGACCTTGACGACTAATTCCAATGTAATATCACTGTTTCTGAATTTATAGTTTGTATATGCAAATTTTAATTGATTCCTTGTGTATTGTGTTATTACTTAAGCTCCAAAAGGTCAAGCAAGGGAAGAAACATGTTATTTCTCCTTCAAAACCTCCTTGCAAAATGCGTCAAAATATTGACTGTAGCACTTAGAGGTGGATTTTTGGAGCCTGGAATGCTTAAAGATACTCATCCACCACCAACGGAAGAACAAAGGAATTCTTATATATGAAACTGATGAAGACCAGTCAATTTCAGCTGATAGAGGAGGTAATGACGATGATGATGATTAAGGAATTCTAGGTGGTAGAGGAGGTAATGATGATGATCAAGGAATTCCAGGTGCTAGAGGAGGTACATGATGATGATGATCAAGGAATTCCATTACTGGATGAGGTAATGATGATGATGAGGATGGTGATATGATGCATGCATGTTGATAGGGATGATATAGAAGGTGAACTTCTTGAAGAAGATAATGAAGAAGATGGAGTTTTTGAAGAAGGTAATGGTCAAGCAAAAAGGGTTCATGTTGAACAAGTATTAGAAGGTGCAACGACAAAGAAACTAGACCAATCAGACTAATCACATAAATCAGACTAAAAGAATGAATGTATTATTACTGTCCAATAAATAAATCGACCATTGGGACCTTTATATATACTAGATGAGTTGATTCAGATTTAAGATTATCGACCGATGGGACCCTTGTATATACCAACTGTGTTGGCCGCTGGACCAGTTCGGGCCGCCAGACCAATCAGACTAAAAAGTAAATATATTATTATTGTTTGATAAATAAATCGACCATTGGGACCCTTGTTTATACCAGATGAGTTATAGACCGTTGGGACCCTTGTATGTACCAGCTATGTTGATACTAGAGTTAGGATTCAGACCAATATCTCAATCCATTAGGATTTATCTTGGCATTGATAATCAAACAGATATTTTGTGAAACACTGTTCACCTTAGTCAACTTTCGAAAACCATCTATATTTATATGCATCTTCTTAATCTATTTATGTGATTTAATTTGACTCCGGATATTAATGTCCATAGTGAAACTATTTGAGTAGAGCTCCATTTACTTGTATATGAATTTTAGTATGCTTGAGTGAAAACTCGTGTACAACAATTGAATTCGCATCGGGGTACTTCCTCCTATAGCCAGTGAAAGTATGCCAACTAAGGATATTTTCTAGTATCATTTTTAGATTCTTCATAGGTAGCTAAGGTTTGGAGTATAGGTATTGTGGATATTCCTCTTGTAAACTCTCACGAGAATGTAACTCGTCTGCTAGGGTCACCATATTGTATTAACGAGGAAACCGCAATAGCAGAAAAACCCCGGGACCTCGTCCAGATTGAACATCACATTGTATTAAGCCTAGGGATCCACAAAGTACTGTACGGTATGGTTCTTAGCCTAGCCCAGAACCTGTACCTGCATACTTGTACAATTCAGTACAGTTCTTTATATGTACCCATAATTCTCGGATCGGTTTCGGTCGGCACCGGTTCTTTACCTGTGTAAAAACTAGTGAGAGTGAGAGGTCCAATGAACTTCACACATGGTAGATGAAACTATACAAATAGAGAGATATGGAGATCAATATTACTTATATGCTCAATACAATCATCACCATCATCTTAAATTCAAAAAACTTACAACAATCTAAACCCTAACACAAACCCCTAACTTCATTCACTGTAAACTGTTCAATCATTCATAGTCTTCAATTACATCCATTAACCATCCAATGAACAACAACAGCTTCAGCTTCTCTTTAACTGGTATTGCTTCAAAAATGCCATATAACTTGTACTACCATCTCCATCTTCTTCATATCGAACAGGCCATCAAAAATCGTTAATTCAGCAGCTTCAGATCCTCCTTCATGTTGATGATTTTCTCATAATTTCACCCATAATTCAACCATCATTCTCATACCGCCAGATTTGTCTCCATGTTCTTCCAACTAATCTTCTCGGAAATACCCACCTATGGTGCATGTAGCAGCTCTCGAATCAGTGAGGAAAAGATTGTGGGAAGAAAAGAACGAAGAATATTAGAGATTATAGAAAATGAGTAGTTTAATACACTGTTAGATTCAATACCCTAATATCAACGGTTACTAGTTCTGGGTACCTCGGTACGGGACGGGACAAGAAAACTTGGGACCGATACTTGTACCCACACTAGGCTCGGTTCTAGTTTTTGGTATTTGTACATGTACCTTATAATTAGGTTCCGGTACGGTACATGTACGGTTCCTTAGGTTCTAGGACGGTTCCACGGGTACGGTTCGGTTCCTGTGCAGCCCTAATTAAGACGCTACAGATATTTTCCTACTATCAGACTTCGGTTTGGAATGTAGTTGCGACCTAACCCACCTTCCAAGTGATTCAGTTACAGTCACTCTCCTTACGTCTCTTGAACCTCAAAAGGTTTTATGCACTTGATTCCCTTAGCTGACGTCCATTACATCCTAAGATATGCTTCAGCCGAAGTGAATAATTTTGATACCAATCTTCCTCTAATAGATAAGCATATTAGATTTTTGTTTAGATCAAGGTGTGGAAATATGTTTGCAATAAAAAAAGCTTGCAAACCTCAAAAATCCGGAACTTACGACTCCCGAAGAACTACCCAGATTATTAACCACCTCTCAAGAAATTTTTTTGGAATATCAACTAACATCAGTCTTTAGATATCTATCTTGAGCAATCACAAAGTCTGAGATGAAGAGAACTTCGCCGTTACTATCTATCTTTCCTGAAAGAGATTACAAAAACCTCGATAACAAAAAAGCAAGATCAGGATTCACAAACTATCAAGGTAACAATAGTCGGACCTATCTTCACGAATCCCCAAAATGAAGTCTTTTAGTCGTAGACCTAAAAGGTCAATAGATAATGACTCTAGAATCAACTAGGACACAAAATTTCAGCGATTGATCTTCCCAATTGACAGACATGCTTTATTTATAGTTTTCAAAGACCTAGGTTATCTTATAATTCAAGCTAAGATAACTTGAGAACCAAGAAAACAATTTAGGACTTCACAATACTATAGAAGACTATACACATAGGTTCAGCTACGGAACCATGTAAAATAACCGTTCGGTTTGGCAAGTTAGTAAAAAAAACTGAAAGATATTTGATGTTCATTTAAATACTTATATAAGAAGTTAATCATGATACAAACATGTAAGTGTTTAAGTAATCAATGAAGTCTCAGAAGTGTTTTTAGAGATTTCTAGCAATACTAACATATTAAAAAAATAAGTCTTTAAGCATCTGCTAAACATTGTCGGGATAGTTGGTACAATGGTTTGCCATACGTAGGGCTTATTCACGAGTCAGGGTGCTACAGTTCATGAACCGGGTTTACAAACCCTACTAGACTACCGAACTCAGTTAACCAAGGTTCGTGAACCGGGTTCGCCAACTGCTAGCCTATTTATCCAACTTATAAAAATCAGTTCACCTAGGTTTTCCAACCGGCTTCGTGAACTGTTCCCAACTGAACTTGCGGTTTGTGAACTGGTTCGTCAACCTTCATGTATTTTTATATCTCAGATATTTATGCATGGTTTTCGAACTGCTTCGCCCACCTACCATAAGTAGAAATTTCATATTTCTATTTTATCATGTTTAAACATTCCCAAGTGATATAATCATTTGCATGGGAAATTTTAAATTAATCCACAAATTAATTTATAGAACTAATCTTGTTAAGGACCTTTGAAAATCTAATCGCTAAATCATATTTCGATATTTTTCACGAGACAAGCTTGACTGTAAACATCTTCTTTGTGATTCTACTATAAGTCATATGACATAGTCTCAATAGATATAATGATGGTATAGTGAGCAAATAGAATGATTCATTCTTCACATACCTGATACATAAATTCTCCAAATATGTTCGTCTATCTTCAGTCTTCAAGGGTGATCTCTGATATTCAACTATAATTCTATTATATCCGAAACTTGACTTAGTAGACTAGAAATCAAGAAATAGTTTTGATCACATAACATTAACAACAATATTGAGATAGAAAAACTTGTGGGTTCAACCAAGTAGTGCTCTAACAGATTCGCCATTGCGAACTCCCGAATTCTCTTTGTTTAAAGAGTTGCACTAGTTGCATATATTTTATTAAAAAAATAATTGTCCTAACCACAATACCCCCAAAGCTAAGTGAGAATGTATATCTCATGTCTTTTCTTTTTTTGGTCACAAAATCTCAGTAGGATTTCTAATCTCCAAAAATAGAAACAATAAAATGAGTGCATAAGGGTCGGCCCCATTATGAATCTCATTAGTTTTTCTTATCATATAGATATTTTAACTTCTCTTGAGAAAAAGAATGTAAATGTCAAGCTACAACATCACATATTGTAGCCATAGTAAACAATTAACCAAAGTACATTCACTAAAATAGCTAAAACTAAAATCGCATACTGAAAACTTCTAAAATTATATCCAGAAAAAATCATGTCTCGAAGAAAATTGTGACATTTCACTACTTAAATGGAAATCAACAAACTTATCACCACATTCATGAAAAGATTCATAGATTATAAAAATAAAAGATAAAGAACTACATACCTATAGACAAAATTTATCTGCAAGCATTGTTGACTTAAGTAAAGTGGATAACCACTCTAAATGGTTCATATAGGTATAAACATTAACATTTTTTTAACCTATACATAGCGTTTTTGTAACGTCCAAGAACCGTTGAAGCTTGAACGACTCAATGAGAACGTCTTTCCTTATAGCGTGAAAATAGTACGTTGCATTGGGTACATTTCTTAATTAGAAGTAAACAACTCTAAATAGGCTTTCATATTTAAGAATACATATATATATATATATATATATATATTTGTATGTGTGATACATGTGGTATTACATACAAAGCAAAATAAATTTTTCTTATTGTTAAGAGCTTCAAATTAATAATATCTTTTAAAACGAAAGCAGTATTATCAAACCCGAAATACTACGATGCAAGGTTGTGAAATCGTAAATCGAAACGCGAATCGCTTTTCAATTTTTGTGAAACGAATCGTATATTGAATCGTGAATCGTAGTTTCATGGTCCAGTTTTGAATCGCTATATTTATGCTCATAATTATAATTAGCCTATATAAAATAATTTTATGTTAATATAGATATAAAATATGTTGATTGTTTAACATCAACAATCGAGTTGGTACAATGGTAGAGGTCCCAACTAATAAGGAAGAGCTCCCAGGTTCGAATCTTAAGCTTCTTATAAATTTTTCTTCATTAATTTTTCTCTTTTCAGTGGAAGCAAGTTTGTTTGACCAAGTCAAGCAGTCAAAAATCGTATCTAAAAAGTCAAACTCCCGATTCATGGGATAAACGAGTTAACCATACGATTTGAAGCGAAAAGAAAAAAATTGGAGCGAATCGTGCGATTTACGAGTCAAATCGCACGATTTTAAAAACCTTGCTACGATGTGTCAAAAATAAAAATTGTTTGAAGAAACAAATTGATGCAAAAACATAAATTTTATTTGTATCTTGTAATGTATATCATCCATGTTATTTTTTTCCTGCAAAACAACATGATTTTTTTGGAGCCCAATTTTTGATATTTTGCCTTGGGCCTCTTAGAAGTTCGTACGGCTTTGATCATCATCACCAGCAATGTAGTTTGAGACGGACAACATTATGCGATATTTCCCTTTTCGGCTCACAGCATAGCAAAACAACTAATTTCGTCGAGACAAAAAGGTATAGGAAAACTCGGTTGACTCGGATGAGATCAAGCCGATACGAGTCAGCCGAAATGAGGGTATTTTGGTGAATTCAGTATGAAAGACCCTATAATCCCTAAATCGATTCATTCTTCACTCCGTTTTATACTTCGTCTCTCTAGGATAATCTAGATATTTCTACTTCAACAAGGTATATAAATCGAAGCGAGATAAGATACACATGAACTAGCTTTGTATTTTTTGAGAACTTCTTTGTGCTTCTGTAGTTTTTGTTGTGAGTTCTAATAAGATTTGGGTCTGTGGTGCTAATTTTAGGTTAGGGTTTTGAATTTTAATTGAAGTCTTCTTTGTTTAATTACTGAATTTCTTTTTATGTGTTCTTGTTGATTATCTGGTAAGGTTATTAAAGATTGAATTCAATTCAGAGTGATGTGAGGGTTATAGTAAATGAAAGCTTAGTTTTTATTGATCTCTTTACTAATGAAGAATTGGGTGTTTCATAAGCACGTAAGTGTGGAGTTTCTACACCCATGATTACACTAGTTAGGACTCATTATTTTCTAATAATAATATTTTACTACTTTTGTAGAAAATACATGCGAATTCGATCACCGGAAAGTCAAAAGTATTGAAAGGAAAATAATCTTCTACTTAATGTGCATGTGATTACAAAAAGGGAATGTTATACTTGGAATTAAAAAAATGAATCAAAGTGGGGGTCGGCACATGTAAATTGAAAATGAGAAATATTTTATCTTTCTTACCTTATTACTAATATATTCTACGTGGAAATATAATTTAGTTTCCATGTAAAGAACTAATCGAGGAATATTTACACGGGAGATTCTTTTGGAAATAAAATAATTCTTTCTTCATTTGGGAGATTTGGGAAATAAAGCGAGTTTATCATTTCACTAGAAGCATGAGGTGGAAATACTATTTGGGGAAAGATACCGATGACGACATCAACTTGCATGCAATATATTTCATGAAATAATTTATTTTGATCATTTGACTAATGAAATAAAAAAATTGGCAAGGTGTATAAGAAGGTGTGTCGACTATTTGAGAAGGGGGGAGACGGCGACAAAGCCGTAAAATAAAACTAGAGTTTAGAGTTTTATTTCTCTTCCATTTTTTATTAGCTATGGATTTTATTTATATTGATTTATGGTTTTTGAGAAAATCATGTCTAGTTAATACATGTTAGGGTGAAAGGATGAACTTGTTAGTTGATTTATTTTTTGTTCTTGAATAAGGTCTCAATCAATTGAATTTAATGATAATGTTTGTGAGTCTCTTTCAATATTTTACCTTCTAGCTATATTTTTCATGTTCTACGCCATTTATAGTCGATAGTTAGATTAGTAGAAAAACTCATTGAACCTTTGTAATAATTGAATTATGAATTTCATTTGAATATTTATGCCATGTATATCTAGTGCTTAAGATTTTACATTAAGGTGAGAACAAACTACCATTTTCATAATGATAATTCTTTAGGTTTGCTATTTTACATGAGTAAATTAGAGATCTTTGCGATTAAATACAAATAACTTACCGACAACTTATTCCCGGAACCTTAACACTTTCACATCCTTGGTTACGTTTTTATTAAACATTCTAAAATATTGAATTTCTTTAGTTGATTATTGATATTAGTTAGTAGAAGTATTTCACACTCCTCGTGGGAACGACCTGTACTTTCCATTGTCTACTAGTTAGACATTGTGCACTTGCAGTATTTTTATTGTAGGTTTCCAAACCTATCAGTGTTCGATTTCAATTTTAGTCTTTTTTATTGTGTATTTAGTTGCTATTTAATGATTATGTATCTATTTTCTAACAAGGTTTATGGTATTTTTTATGGTGGTAGGGTTATTGAAGTTTAGGAATTACCAAATCAATGAAGGGTGTTCTTTAAATTCCTCTTGATTAATTGTGGTGCTACAGAAATAGGGATTTCCAAAATTGATAGGAGGTAAGTTAATCCCGATGTTTAAGAATAGTTGTTTATGTAGCTGTTTTTCTTAATCCTGATGAGAACTGGTATATATATTTTTGTAAATTAGGTTGTATCTCAGTAAGGACTAAGACAAGATCCAACTAGCTTCACTGATGATTCTTCTTCTCCCATACGGCTAGCTCTTGTTGTTGTGTTCTAGTTGTTTATGTAGTTGTTTTTCTTAATCCTGATGAGAACTGGTATATTTTTGTGAATGACGTTGTATTTCAGTAAGGACTAGGCCAATCTTCAACTAGCTTCACTGATGATTGTTCTTATCCCATACGGCTAGCTCTTTTTATTGTCTTTTTGTTTGATTTCATAGTCTGCTTGGTTGAACTTATAGCTCTAATTATAGCAGCAGTAATACGTTTTCCCTTTACTGCTCTTTTTCTTTACTTGTTATGTTTAAGAAAAAGTAAATGTTATGTTACTAATAAGATTTTTATCTGGTTACAATGTTTGATTTAGGTGCATGATCATTTGTCTAGTTTGTTTATTATTCATAGAGTAGAAGTAATGATGTTAAGGATGACATTTAACATGTTTGAACGATTCCCTGACTACTTTGATTAAACTTCTTTTATTTCAGGTTGTGATTATGGACTCTTCTAATGCATCCAATTCGAATACCTCAAATACTACATGTGGGTCAATGTTGCCTGAAACTTCTACTCAGACTCAAACTAGAGATCGAGCATGAAAATATGATGAACGCAAAGATCTTGCATTTCCGATGAAAATAACTTGTAAGTTACGCAACAAAGAAAAACTTGATGGTGGAATTACTAGGCTTAAGGACCATATCACACAAAAGACAAGAAATGTTTCATCATGTTAGAAAGCAACAGTTTTATCGTAAAAACTTTGATGATAATGCTGATACTAATGATGAGGACCCTGAGGTACAAGAATTTGAAAAGGATTCTAATGTGGGTAGTGGTAGTGGTAGTGGTAGTGGAAGTCAAGTAGCTGTTCAGAGTCCAAAAAAGAGAAAATTCAAAAGCCAAAGTAATAATAGGGGTCCAATGTATTTACTCATGCAGACAGACCATTAGAAAACTCAGCAATCCGCTCTTGAAAGAAACAATGCAGCTGAAGAAAAATTATTGAAAAGTACATGGAAAATTATTTCATCTTGGATGATCGATAATTCGATATCTTTTAATACTATTCGTTGCCCAAGTTTCCAAGAAATGATCTATGCAATTGGTGAATATGGGAAAGGTATGTAGTGCTCCCAGTAACCTTTTGTTACTTTTGGTTTAATATGCTTGTGTATTTGTACTTGTATGGTAAAGGTATGTAGTGCTCCCAATATTTGTACTCTTTTTAGAAATATTTACATCATGGGGAAAGAACACAAGTCATTTCTACTTGTAGGAGCTGATCTTATTTAGTTGTTTTTTATTTTTCTGCTTATGCATGAGGTTGGGTACGTTTGTTGTATTACATATGCTTTTTATATTTCTTATTTTGATGTTAGCTATGCCCACGCCTTCTTACCATCAATTTCATACAAATATTTTCAAGGAACAATTAGAACAAATGAAGAAGTTTGTTGATACATTTAGGGTACATTGGAAGAGGTATGGATGTTCTATTATGTTAGATGGTTGGATAGATGGGAAAAAGAAACATCTTATTAACTTTTTGGTGAATTTTCCGAAAGGGTCAGTGATATGAATCAATAATGTTGTAGAAAGTGGTAGTAAGGTTGTCGTTCACTAAGACTTGTTGAAATTGATTTTAGGATTTAATAAAGAAAATTATATACAAATATTGTCACATGACGAAGAGTGTTACTGGGACTAGGATTCGGCCAAACTCATAACAAAAGGTTCAAATATTAATTCTTTTAATAATTATCGCTCAACAAATAAAAACATAGACTCTTATTTTTGCCAAGGTAGATTCTCAAAATATCAATTGTAAATCTTAAGCATGGGACATCAAAACAATTAAGCAAGCATGACCCATCAAATGAAATGACAACTAATTAATCAAAATCATAATTCAATTTTAATTAGTGCAAAAAGTCATAAAAAGAATTAATTAAAATTACCCACGTATAAATTCGGCTTCCTCCGTCGTCTCAGTGATGGGTTTTAGCTCCGCATAGTGAAAACACACTCAAAGGAATTTTTTATTGCTCAAAAAGGTGTTCACAATAATGAAATGGGAGAAAAACCAGGTTTGTAACACTAATATTCGTTACAAACCAGCTGTTACAGAAAACGATAATTGATATGTGTTGTTGTCACTGTAGAAAAAATGACTGTCTTCTGCAGTGATTGTTCTTCGTGTTCTTCAGCTTATGCAGCAGCAGAAAAGTATCTTCTGAAGATCTGATTATTGCACTGTTCATCTCCCCCACTCTCCATAACCCGTCCTGTGAGTCCTTACCCCCTTTATATAGACACAACACCCAAATATATTCGTAATAAACTCCATATAATCTTCATTGATTACTCGTATTCTCCACTTCATATTCACGGGAATAAATTCCTTTTTTTAACTCCTTCACGCGTCTGTATGAACTATTCATACTCTCAACAGACTCAAACACATCCCAGATGGATTAGAACTCGTGTAGGGAGGATTTTTACATGTTAACTTCTCGGACAAACCCAACAGAGTCCCGGGTTTTCTTACTTCCCTGTTTTACCGAAAATCCATGTACCAATCTTGTTTGGAGATTGCACACACCTTACCAACCTCTGTTGACTGTGACAGCTCGTTTTCAAACAAATACGGCAAGAAAATCTCACCAACTCTGCTCGGGTTTAATGGAGAATTTCTTCTCAGCACGTACTCCCATGTTTTATCCCACGCGTGATTGTAGCCCAAGTTAGACGAATCTGACAACATTACCAACCCTGTTTAGCCCATAAAGTTAAACCCAATTAATTACAGCCATTTAATCTCACTGAAACAAGCTCAAATTGCAAGCCCTAATTTATGTTCTTCCGCTGTCATGATTTCCCGCCAAAACAAAAATTTGAAATGTTGAAGATGGAGTGTCCCGATCCAAAAGTCAGGTGCCTTTATCAGCTGGGGTGCCCAGGGATTCCCCTTATCCAAATTGAGGGTGCCTTTAGTACTTTTCTCCTAGGGCCCAAAAAGCACTTTTCGAGCAACTTTTTCCACACAAGTGTATTTCTCCAAAAACACCTAAACAAACATAAAAACACCATAATAAGTACAAAATCAAGCACTAACAATTGAGACACTGAGGACAATTCAGACACAAAAATGTGTCTATCAGTCAGTTTTCTTGAAGTCTGTAGATGCATCAAACAGAACAAATGATGTTGATTCCATACTTGAGCTTGTAAAATAGGTAATTAATGATGTTTGGAAAGAAAATATAGTTTAGTTCATTACCGATATTGGTTCAAACTTTAAAAAAGGCTGGGAAATATTTAATGCTTGAATACCCAAATCTATTTTGGACTCCTTGTGGTGCTCACTGTGTCTAGTTGATACTAGAAGAACTTGGTGACAAGCTTACACGAATCAAGTCAAGCGTCATTCTAGGTAAAATACTTGTTATGTACATTTATGCTCATTTTCAAGTGTGTGTTTGATGAGGAGACTTACATAAGTCTACAAAGAATAGAGTTGCAACTCAATATTACACACTAGAAAGTCTTCAAAAGTATAAAACTCCTTTACAAATGATGTTTATGAATGATAGGTGGGCAAAGATTAGATTTTCAAAAGAAAATGTTGGAATTAATGTACTTAAAATTGTTACAAGTAGTACATTTTGGGAAGATGTTGATTACTCTTGTAGTGTGCTGAAGCCTTTAGTTAAGGTTGTAAGGTTAGTGGATATCAAGCGCAAACCTAAAATGCCTTCTTTTTATTATTCAATGAGAATATAAATGGATCAACTAGAGAAGAATTTAAGGGAAGATGATCATACTTGGGCTGTAATTAATGCTTGCTTTGAGAAAAGATTGAAGAAAAACTTTAATCATGTTCTACATTGTGCGTCCAATTATTTGAATCCTTCCATATTCGAAAATATTGAACCTTATGAAATGGATAATGATGTAAAGTACAAAGAAATCAAAAGGGGACTTCATATATCAATGGAAAGGCTTATACCCAATACAGATGAACTTGATCAAGCTATAAATGAATTGAGAAAGTATACTGATGTTGTTGGGGTCTTGGTAAGTCCGACTTGAAAAAGAAGAAGAAATAAGGATCAACATCGTAAGCTTGTTTGTTTTGTAAGTTTAAAGTTTGATTATATTTGTGTTAGATATCTTTTATAACTATTTTCTTTGTATTTATAACAGATGATTGGTGGATTACATTTGGAGGAATCGATGAGCCAAACCTAAAAAAAATTGCAATCAGAGTCTTACTTGTTATACTTCTTCATATGAGCGAAACTGGAGCACATTTCAAAATGTAAGTATTTTAATATTTTGCAATGATTAGTACTCCCTTTGTTTCAAAAAGACTGTCCTCTAATCTTTTGCAATTTTGGTGTGTTTCAAAATTGTGTCCAACTTCTGTTTATAGTCATATTTTTCCAATAAACTCTCTAATATACCCTTAAATTTTTTATATTCATATATTTATTTTTAACAGGACCTGATCAAAGATATTAGAGAAATCTATATAATTAAGGAAACAACTACATCCTTTATTGAGAAAATATATTTGGCTCAAACAATTAAATTCCATATAAAGTTTATACTCCATAAATTTGATATCTTTTAATTTTCCTTTTATATTTCGTATTTATAATCCTCCTGACAATTTTAGGTAGTTTTTATTTCTACCGTTTTTATTAAAATAAAATAGGTAAGTAACTAAGGATAGTCAAGTAAAATACTACGGTCTCATTAATATTTTGACAAAGTCAAAGCGGATAGTCTTTTTGAAACGGAGGAGGTAATATTCTGAATATGTATGAACCCTGCAATTCCAGCACCTGTATTTTGAATTACTTGTTTGTGGGTGTTATATTATGGTTAGCCTTCTATAACTCATTTCCCTTAATTGCTCGGTAGTAGGACGATTAAACTAGGAACATAACATGCCTATAGACCCCTATGCTCTTATGACAACAAGCAAAAAATAAATTAGCATTTGCTTACTATTAAGTATTTTAGTTGAATTACTTACTTATCTTTTGTATTTCAGTTTCACTCAAAAAAATGAAATCGCATAAAACAACATAAATTGAATGATAGTGTCTTTATCCTATAATATAAGAAATTGTAGTGTCGTTACATACAAATCCAACAATATAACGATGATGATAAAGCTAATGATCCTATTTTCCTGGAGGAGCGTGATGAAAGTGATGAATGGTTGGATTTATGAAATTTGCATGACTTGGATGTGGAAGGTGATAATGTAAATTTTGGTGATTTACAAGAGACAGTTGGTGAACAACGTGGGATAGTTAGTAGTGAAGGTGCATGTAGTTCTCGAAGTAATTCTATTTTTCCAACTGACTCGGAGTATGATACATATGATACTGATGAATTGATGTTGGACACCGAAATAGGGCTACTCGATGGTGTTGGGATTGATGGAGTTACTCAAGATGATGATATCTATGACGATTCAAATTATCTTGATTAGAACTGTAATGTTCTTGTTTAATTAACATTTTAGATAGTGAATTGAAGTTGTACTTGTTCTCTTGTTCAAAAAACACATGTAGGATCAGTTAAGTATTTCCACTTTTGTTCAAAAAACACTTCTAGGATCAGTGAAGTATTTCCACTTGTGTTTTCTTAATGAATACTTATTCCTTTTTTGTTAGTTTATAAAAATTATATATATATATATAATTTGAAACCGAGATTACACCGAGATTTGGAACCAGAATCTCCCAGAGACAACGTTGTACCGGTGTCTCGGTCCCGACCGAGATAAAACAGAATCCGAGATTGACTACATTGATCACCAGTCAGCAACTTTTGGAATTCCAAGGAAATGACCTACACTTATAACTCTCTTTTCATCTTAAGCATCGTACTACAAATGGTGAATCTAATTCAATGTTGTTGTGCCCGAGAACATTATGTGTTCTTTGTTGTTCCAAGAATGTCATCATTGGATTATCTAGATAACACGATCTTCTTAACACTTATCTTAGTGTACAAGTTAACAAAGAATAAACAATTATATTGTTTCTTTGGATTTTGTTATTCTTCCGACATATCATACATTTCTTCAAATAATTTTTTATCTTTCTTCGAAACAATCATTTTCTTTTTATTCCCTTGAAGAATGTATATATCTCATTTTATTACAAGATATAAATTAGAAAACAAAAAACAAAAAATAAATGTGAATAAAATATTTGGATATAGTTAAATGTTTTTCTCTTAACTAAGATTTTTCATCCTAGTTATTTTTCCAGTGGAAATATACGCACACCAATAAGGTGACATGAGTATATATTGTTCTTTTTTTTCTTCTTCTGAAAAACAAGGTTTTATTAGATATATATTGTTTTTAACGGATCCATGAATTTAGACAAGTATATTATGGACCTACAATGGTCAGTGGCAAATACTAAAATATATCCCTATACATTTGGATGCCAACTTAATATGATGTTCCTAATTTATCTTACAAAAACATTCATTTTTTGTTTTTTAATTTGTGCAAGATATTTCATGAAGTATTTACTCATATGGGTTGATCCAAATATTGTTTTTTCATTGTTCCTTTGTTTGGTTTGTTAGTATATTCTTAAGAGTCAAAGAAGAAGTGATGGTTTTTGAAAATCATAAAAACATACTATAAGAAATTCATGATATTTGATCATCTCTTTTGGTCAGTATTTTAACTGAAAATGATATGAGACTTATATTAATCCCAATACTATCTCTTCTAAAATACAAAATATTTAGATTTTCCTCTTTATTATTGCTCAAATCTGAAAACGCGGGGTTACCAAAAAAAATTCTTAGGCAATCTGTATGGACAAACTCAATACAACTCCAAGAGTAAACTCAATCAAGGAACAATATCTAGAGTTACATCTCCCTCTCTCTTGTAATTAGAACGTTTACATAATCGAATCCGTGAACCTAATTACAAAGAGATAACTTGGATGGTACCAAAGACCAATGTTCAAGAATCAATCAAGTTGTATCCAATAAACTATCTCGGATGTATCTACTATTATTGATTAACGTACAACTTCTGATATTTCAATTATAAAGATAAACAATATAATGCAAAAAAAGAAATAACACAGACACCAGAATTTTTTTTAATGAGGAAACCGCAAATGCAGAAAAACCCCGACACTTAGTCCAGATTGAACACCAAACTGTATTAAGACGCTACAAACACTAGCCTACTGCCAATTAACTTCGGAATAAAATATAGTTGAGGCCTAAAAGGTATCCCGCCGATTAAGGTACAATCGCGATCCTTACGCCTCTTAAATCCCAGCAGGACTCTGCACAATTGTTTCCCTTAGTTGACGTCACTCCAACTAAGAGTTGCTTCAACTCAATTGAAGAATTTGAACCAATCAGCCTCCCATAGATTAATCATATATATGATTTCCTTTTATAATCAAATAGTTTGATCAAAAGTGATGGAAATCGATAGCAATAGACAAAGTCTAGCGAACCTCAAAATCCGGACTTATGCAACCCTAAATACATCCTAGATTATTATTCACCTCACAAGTATAAAACATGTGAAATCAACAAAGTTTGAGACGAAGAGAACTTTGATGATTTCTATATATCTTGATCATGTGAGTATCTCAATAATCGATCAAGATCAGGATACTCGAGTTATCAAGGAAGGATAACTGGACCTGGCTTCACGAATCCCTATGAATTCTTTGTAGTCGCTAAACCCTAAAAGGGCTAGGAAGAGGGCGACTCTAGATACAACTAGGAAACACCAAAAAGTGGTGTCGGGATTTAAAAATCCCAGTTGCTTAAAGTTCCCCTTTTATAGACATTCAACGCATAAGTTGCTTTAGGTTTAAGCTAAGATAGATTTTGAAAGCAATCAATATCCACCGTTAGATGAATCTTTGAATTTGATTTACATAAACAAGATATACACTCTGGTTAGGTGAAATCGTAAGTCGTAACCTAACCGTGTATAAAGACTATGTTTAACATGGTTAGCCGAAACTAGCCGATTTGAACTTAAAAGTTTAATATTCATTTTCATGAACACATAAGACGTTAACTCTGAGTCACAATCATGTGATCAAATAAGTATAATATTTTTAGGGAATTAATCAAATGCTAATTATCTCATAGAAATAATTCGATCGCACTTGAAAATAATCGACATGGTTAGTAGGTGTACAAGGTACAAATACCATTGTCGTTCCTGAGTCGGTTTAGTCACAGTACGTGTACCGGTTTGTAATCTAACGAGCTAAACCAAGTTTCGGAGTTAACAGAACTATTTAGGTTTGCATACCGATATGGTTACCTTAATTAAGACTATCACCGGTTCCGAAGTTCACAGAACAATTTTGGTTTGTTTGCTGGTTTGGATACACAGCTGAGTTCGGGAACACAAAACTATTTTATTACGTGTACCTGTTTGGATACTAATCTCGGTTCCGTAACCACGGTTTTAAAATAGTTTGCGTACGAGTATGCGTACCGATCCGGTTCACTAGTTAAACATATTTTCACATGATGCGCATAAGAATATGCGTACCAAAAATCTGTAAGTCGGTATATAGATACTCTGCTATATGTACGAGTACATGTAATACGGGTTCATACTTATAACAGTTTTCCCATTTTGTAAGACTGGTAACATTGTCTTGTATCTTAATCTATAGTATTTTTATATTTCTCTCTAAATTAATTTGAAACATTCCCTATAACATCAATGACACATATCACTGTTCCATGTTATTTTCAAATGATAAAACTTGAATCATGATTTTGATTCCGAACAATAAATTGTCCTTAAACGAAATTCATCAAGTATGAAGAAATGTTCATTAAGATTAGTAATTATATTTCGAGAATTAAGTACCAAGATAAAATTAACTCGAAATTCTTGTATATGCATAATAGTCTAATTAGTTATGCGACATCGTCTTAAGGATAGAAAAGTGATTATAACTTGAGAAATAGGTGATTCAGTCTTCACTTTCCTTTTGTTGATGAAGTTCTCCAAAAGATTCGGTTGATCTTTGCCTTCAAATGGTAAAACGCAATGATGACTATCACGATCCACTTTTTCTCAACTACATTTCTATCCTAGTCTGAGACTTAACTAATTGTACACTAGAAATCAAGATATACTTTTGACAACTAAATTTGACATGCCAACAAACTTGAGATAGCAACACTTGTGAGTTCGACCGAGCAATGCTCTAACAATATATAGTCCTTTAGGGCTAGATTTGAACAAGTAATTTTAGTTTTTGTGAATACAATTAATTTAATTTATATTTTTAATTTTATTTTTTGGTTGTTTTTGGTGTCTATCGGCATATTTTATTACTATTTGGGGATCTTTTCTTCATTTTTACGAGGATTTTTTCTTCGCTCGCGATTATGTCAGATCTTTATGTGTTTCTTGGCTTGTTATTATCGATTCATTAAGAACATCACCGATTCTTCTCAGCTTCTCTTTAGATTCATGTTCAACAAAAGGGATTTAGGGCATCCAAAGTCGTTTGGATGTAATAGATTTTGGGCAAAATACTCCATTTTATTTGGAGCATCTCTTATGATTAATCATTTTAAATGGTCAGAGCTGATTCTGATTCACATATTTGCAGTTCATGGCTCTTTCTCTTGACGATGTACTTGAAATTGGCGTCATCATTTGTATTTGGGTTTTGATTACCATGTACTTTGGTGTTTTTGGTAATCTTGTAAGAAATCGTGTAATCACTATTTTGGTTTGGAATAAAATGTGACTTCCATAATTTTTTTATGATATCTGAGAAGAATCGCAAAATCCAAAGCAAGAGTATAATTATTTAATTTTTCTTAACTTGTGTACTGGCGTACAAGTTAAGAAGACCTTAAAAATTAATGTTAGAAGACTTTTATCAAGAGTAAGCATTACACTTCTCCAAAGCTCAAGATCCATAATCCAAATTTATTTTTTTCAATTTATTTTTCTTATTTAGTGTTCATTGTTTGTGTGATCTTTCAAATTTGGATATTTGATCTTGATTTAACTTTTGTGTTTATTGACTATAGGTTTTGAACCAATTTGGATGTTTAGTATCAAAACATCTCAAATAAAAAAACTGATCGGGAAAATATCACTAAACCAAAATAAAAAACTATTAATTTAAATTTAAATAAAATTTCGGACACTCTAATCCCTGACCATCGAATCCAAAAAGGCTATATTCTGAATATTGTGATGTTTTTATAAAATTTTAAAAATTGAGAAGGGTTGGGAAAGGTGAGTTGTAAAACAAATTTTAAAGTTGGAAAAAGAAAAACGCATAACAAGCTTCATGTTTGATGGAATATGAGGCGCCTTTAACACTGTTGGTGGTGGATTTTTGATGGGGGATAAAATCGCAAAATTGTCTCTATCCAGCTTTAGAAACACGGGAATATGTCTTTGACCCGACATCAGAAGTATGAAATTCATAGTTCATATTCCGCAAGAAAATTGAAATAAAACCTTGTTACAGACATCTCAGACTGATCATGTAACAACTTCAAAGCATAAATATATAAAACAACATTAGAGCCTGCTTTCATTATTCTATATTTTTTTGGGGAAATAGTATGGAAAATTAATACCGATATAATCTTATGGATGGATTGAGGATACAACTCGGGAAAGGAGGGGCATAGTTTGGGAGAATGTCAAGGCTGAAAATGCTAGAAATGAATCATATATGAGTACATATATAAGAAAAGATTTGTGGACTCAAAAATAAATATCTATATGTTTTTCCTTTACCTTTATCATGATAAGAAGGGCAAACTTGATAATTAGTAAATATTATATTTAATATCCATGCGTAAAAAAACATATCAAATAATGTTTTTTTTTCTTTTTGAGAAAAAGTATGGAAAATTATTATCTGTAAGCATTAATGGTGGTTGTGATGGTGGACAGTGGTGGGGATAATGGTGGTGGGTATTGGTGAGACTAGTGGAGTGGTGATGATAATGTGGTGGTGGAAGAAGTAGTGGTAGTAGGGTGAGAAAAGGGGTCCTAAGATAGGCAAATTAAGCACTAATGGTGGTTGTGATGGTGGGTGGTGGTGGATCGGCGGTGGGGATAATGGTGGTGGGTATTGGTGAGACTGGTGGAGTGGTGACCATAATGTGGTGGTGGAAGAAGTAGTGGTAGTAGGGTGAGAAAAGGTGTCCTAAGATAGGTAAATTATTTAGTCACCCTTGGTTAATTTTTCTTTGTTTTGTTTTAATTTGATTTTAGTTTTCAAATTACTTTTTTATTATTTTTTAAAATTAAAACCATTTTTAAAGGCCAGATTTTTCCAAAAAAAGAAGATGTTGTGATTTTAAGATTTGCCGGGTAGGCGGTAGGAAGAAAAATGAAACCTATAAAAAAATTTGACCAAACACAAGACTACGCGTGAATTAATTTTAATCGGTTCAGTTTCTCACATCTCTCTTTATTCCCCTTTTTTTTGTCATGGTTTTTGTTTCTGTTATTACTTCTCCCCTACTTCATGGGATTATGCAAGGCTACGCATGAATTAATTGTAATCGATTCAGTTTCTCACATCTCTCTTTATTCCCCTTTTTTGTCATGATTTCTGTTTTTGTCATTTCTCCCAAACTTCGTGTAATTATGCATGATTGAGAAATAGTTCATGATAATATGTAAAGAGACAACAAAAGAAATGGGTCAAGAATTAAATATTATTATAAATTTTAGGAAAATGAATAATCTATGTAAATTGGGAACCCAATAATTTATATCAAAGAGAAAAATTAAATTCTAATGCTATCAGATTTTGTAAGATTAATTTAATTGATTTTAAAGTAATTTTAGGTGTTTTTAGTTTTGTTACAAGTTAGGTGAATGAACTTTGATGATATTTTATTGAAGTAGTGAACGAAGTAATGTTCTACTACCCATAGGATTTGCTCTAACGATTAATTATGTTTGTCGCAAAGGGTTTTATGACTTACATACACAATATTAAAAGATTCGAGGATAAGGACATGTTTATTAACCAACTCCTCAAAACATTTTGACCTAGATCAATCGGTTCGATTTTTCTCAGACAATTACGACATGTATGAATTGATGGATACATTTAAAACACATATCCTTTCCCGTGCCGTTATGGCACAGGTTGAAACCTAGTATTATTTATAATATATGACTCAGTATTCTCTTCTGTGTTCAAAATTCACTCTAAAAATATTCATTATCTGTAAAATCACTATTATCAGTACTATTATCAAAAATATATTCGCCGACATGATTGGCTGGTCCCCACCTTCTTGGTTATTTAATTATTTTATTTTATTTATCTGTGGTTTTCCTCTTTAAAGGAAACTTTGTTCTTTGTACCATATCTTACCAAATCTTTCTTTTCGATGAGCATATGATATACCGAATGAATAGTCCTCTAGCAATAAAATATGTCAAAATATCATTATTTTATTATTTTTTGGTCTTTGCAACAAAATATCCTACATGGTATTTACATCAAAATCATATCTTTCAGTCAAGATCAAACTCTTCTGAGATATACCAAAATATGTTAGGAAGACCAACAAAAAAGCAAAATAACTAGGAATGGTCCGAGCACCATCCGGCCATCATGTCCGGTACCACCACCATCAAGTGGTAGGTCCTCCTTCCACCATTTGGTCGGTCCCTCTTCCACCATTCGGTTGGTCCTTTAACTATTTGGTTTGTCCCACTTATTTCATTTGGTTGCTCCTTGATCCTTATTACTTCTACCTAATTTTAATTGGGACAAAATAAAAATTATTTTATATTGGTCTTGCTAGGTTGCTCCTTGTTCCTTATTAGAATTTATCTTATCCGTTAATTTCCTAATCAAATCCATTGCCGTTACCATTAGCATAATTTTAATTGGGACAAAATAAAAATTATTTTTTATATATTTAGGTCTTGCTATAGAAGTTGTGAAGGGTGCAACAATATCTTTCCCCAAAATCGATAAATCAATTATGTTTCCAGAGGAATATCCGTTAACTTAGCTCGGTTATCCGTTATCCGTTACGGACGGTAAGCGATATTATCGGCGTTGCTATCTCAAGCTTGTTGTCAAAACTATAAGTCTTGATTTCTAGTATACTTATAGCTAAGTCTTGGATTAGGATAGAAAGTGTAGTTGAGGATTATACTTTACGGCATTCATCGATTAAAGACGAAGAACTACTAAGGGGAGCTTATGGAACTTCATCAACAAAAAGGTATGTGGAGACTTGAACTCATCTATCACTAAATAGTCTATCTACTCTATCTTCTATTTGAGTCAAAAGTTGTATAGCTATATAGACTTTAATTATACACATTTGATATTTCGAGATGAGTTTAACTCGCTGTAGATGGGGAAAAACGATTTGCTGGTTTTTACGGAATTGAAGAGTCGACAGTGTGGAGACTCCTTGAACCGAGCAAAATGTTGAACCGAGCACAGATGCACTGCAAGAAGTGAGTGCTTTAAGTTCGAGAGATCAATCTGTAGGACTCCGGCCTAAACCAAGAACAATGGCCGTTCCAGAGACAATTCGGTCACAAGAGATGATGGGTTGATCTGTAGGAGGGAAGCTGAGAAATGCGTGACATCAATGATGATCTAAGATTGTAGGTGTGTTGTGAATTCAGCGTGAAAATGCTCTGAATGATTGGAATTTCGCTTAATTGAGAGTGATTTATGTGAGTTCACGTAGATGAAAGATTGTCTGTACGAACTTTGATGAGAAATTGATCGTTTTGGCGAATGTTGTTCGAATGTTAGAAAAACCTGTTCTTTTAATTAGGATTCATAGACATTTTATAATCCCGGAGTTGAAAACACCATGATCCCATGAAGTGTGACAGTTTGCTGGAATCAGAGAGTGGGGAAGTAGGAAATCGTGTTAAACCAATTACTCATCGTGCGGAGACTTGGTTAATTTTCCGCCCACTACTTTGCTGACTCTTCCAACTGATTGCACGACTTGCTCACATTCTTATCGTGGGTGAACACACGTGTCGTAGACCACTGATAGGCTTGCGGGATTGCCTATATGTTATAACCGCAATCGCACGGTGTCTACAATGTAGACAGAGGCAAGTACGGGTCGTTCCCACGAGGAGCGGTGGAAATACTGTAACCAATATCTCTAAAAAAATTAATCGACAATGATGTTTTTGGATTATTATTTTTTTGAATTAAGGATTTAAAAAGAATGAAACAAAAGAAACTAAGATTAATAAAACACAATGAGAAGGAGTCTGTAACTAGGGTCTATGAATTCCACTACTATTTATAATTGTGCACCGAAATGAACTCAAATTCCAAATATGTATTTAAATCTTTGTTCTATTGCAACACCTATTATTGATATATTTTCCGATCATAAATTCGCATCTCCTAAGTATAGCCCATCAAATTTCTAAGCATGACCTATCAAATTATAATGACGAGAGAATTATCGAAAACATAATTTATAGATTCACAATTGTTATTTGCTTCGTCTAAGCATAACCCATCAAAAGAGTCAATCTAAGCATGGATTATCAAATACTAACACATAAAATTGTAAACTACATGAATTAATAAACTTAGGCTATTGTGTCGTACAAAGCCGGTGAGGAAACAACATGTATTCTTTGTAAAATCAATAAACCATAATTATTGGATTTCGAAATTGAATTCATATAGCCTAATACCAAATTATTCAAAATCGATTCAAATGGTCTTAATGCTAGAAGTAGTTTTCTCCATAAAACCCTAGCTACAAAAGGATTAGAACATATCAAAGGGTTTCTTAAAACCCATCAAAAATGATAACAAGAGAAAAACGATTAAACCAGTGTTGTCTTCGTCGTCTCTTGTTCGTGTGCTCTAAAACACCTTCGCGGCGATGCTTTCTTTTCCTTTTTCCCTGGCCGTCGCCTCCAGCAAAAGAACTCCAGCCGGCCCCCCTCTTCTTTTCTTCTCAGTTGATATATACTGGTGCTAAGAATAAGTTCCGTCAAGACCTAGCGACAGCGTCCAAGGCCCAGCCCAATAAGCACCATCCATCACCAAATCCAACTCCATATTCAGAACCCGACACCTGATTCCATCCCCCCTGGTCATGCACCAGCTTCGTTGGCCATCAGTACCACTGATTCACTTACACTTGCAAACCACATCTTGTTGAATATTCAACACCAACTTAGTCAAGAGTTCACACCTATCTAGACTAACCTAGAAATATTAGACAATTAACATGTGTAAAATGAGTGTTCTAGGGTTAGACAAATCAAACAATAATACTAGATTGTCTAGTAGTTGGTTTGGTAAGCCTCCATAGGCATAGTTGTTAGCCTCCAAAGGCATAGTTGTTAGCCTCCATAGGCATAGTTGTTAGCCTCCAAAGGCATAGTTGTTAGCCTCCATAGGCATAGTTCTCTTCTTCTTTTGTAGCCTATAAATAGGCATGTTGTATTAATTTGTAAGAAAGGAAGTAAGAATCAATCAATAATATCAAATAGATTGTATTCCACCAAGATTAATATCAATGTAGTCTTTTACGCTTCCGCGTTTATGTTCTCCTCTCTCTTGTTCGATCTTTAAGATGGTATCAGAGCAAGGTGAGAGGAAGAGAGAGGAGAGGAAGAGAGCTAGAGAAACTCAAAAAAAAAAAAAAAAAAAAAAATCTGGTTGTTATTGTTTAAGTTCTCATTATGGTGTTGAGTATAGAAGGTTTAACAAAAACCTTAGATACACGTGTGGAACTAGGTTTAAGTACTCGTTATGATGGTGCTGGCTATGGGGTTGCGGCTATGTGTGTTGGATTTCACCACCCAAGTAAGTGTACGTGTGGAACTAGGTTTTTAAGATACACAAAAACGTGGTATCAAAAAAACATGTTGATTGTCCAAAAAAAAAAAAAAAAAAAAAAAAAAAAAAAAACATGATATGAGGACGGTATGAAAGTTGCCGTGAAAAAAAAAAAAGATTGTTAACATCGAAGAAAGGAGGAAGCTGTGTGGCTTGGAAGTGACGAGAAGCTGAGCTATGAAAAGAGTTAGAGACCAAGAAATAAGGAGCAAGCTTGGTCGAGTTTGTTTTATTGCCGGAGATAGCTTAGGTGATAATGACCGACAGAGATTAATGGCGTCTAGCAATTGGTGGTGAACGGAGATAGTACAAGTCGTTTATGGAAACTAGGACGTGATTCTTCGAGTGTTATGGGTTAGATTGCTGCCATTATTGACAGTAGGTGGTGTTGTACGTAATCATTGATGAAACAATGATGGAAATCCAAAGACGTGTGTGTTGGTGACTTGATTATGGCAAGATCAAGAGTTTTACAGCTTGGAACGAGAAAAAAAAAAAAAAAGTTGGAGCTTTATGTGGAATTTGTTTAGTCAAACCCATGAAGAACTATTGCTGACGTGTGATATAAAGAGATTGATGATGACTGATGGTGATTCATGGGATTGAAACCTTAGGTTACAGCTCTGTGACTTGTGGCTGTAAAGCCATGCTCGTGATTTTGAAGGAAAAAAAAAAGGACTTGAAGCAAGGTCAAAGAAGGAAAAAAAAAAAAGGTGGTGCGAGTTATTTGGAGCAGATCCATAAAGAAACAAAAATGAGTTGCGTCATATAAGAAGATGGCTCGGTGATGGTGATCGAGCCAATGATGATGATGCTACCATTATCGGGTTGTGAACAAAAACAGGGGAAGATGATGCTCGGGTTTGCTGTGGAGAATGGGTTTTGTCTTGGGTTAAAAATGATGAAGTTCAAAGATGGATTCAAGTCGTTGACAACCACAGGAGATGATGGCATGCATGGAGATGGTTCGAGTTTCCTTGGTGCTGGCATTTTCTGCTGTGATGGAGTGAGTCTCGATGATGCTCATGGCAGAGAAGAGTTGTTGCCATTATCGGCAGTTGTGATGAAAATGGACAGCAGTTCGAGTGATGATGAACTGAGGAAGAAGCGCTCGAGCTCAAGCATGGTCGTGACTGAGAGAAAATTATCGGCAATGAAGAGCATGGCAGAGATGCTCGAGCAAGTAAGTGAACTTGCTGTGGCTGAGCTCGAGCTAGTGATGGTTCAGACGTGAAGAGTTATACAGCAGAAAACAAGTCATGGATGATGTTCAAGCTCGGAGGAAGATAAAATAGAGCTTGGCAGTCTCGAGCATGGCATACATGACTCGGTAATGGCAGTGAAGTTTCTCACCGGTGATTAACTGAAGCTCGAGATGGCAGTAAAGCTCGAGGAGCTTAGTTCGATGGAGTCTTGGAGCTTGAGAAAATACAGATACCAATTCGTGCAGCACATTCGCACAGGAACAAAGAAAGTGACCATCCACCATGATTTGAAGATGGGTTGGCAAATGCCGGAGCATTCGCACAGGAGCATTCTCATATAAAAAAAAAAATGTTGGGCTGGCAAATGCCGTGGAACCTAAAGAAGAAAAAAAATCGAAACAAAGAAGAAGTTGAAGGTGATTTGAAGATGGGCTGAAAGCCTCAAAGAAAATAGAGAAGATACAGACAAGATGTTTGTTTAAATGCAAGGATGATCAGGGAAACATAAGTGTGACAATAATTTCACAGATGCAAATCATTACGAATTCGAAATGTGGCACATCTGGATAGCGTGGCAAAATTGTAACATCAATATAGCAAGAAGAAGAATAGTTAGAGCTTGTGGCAGAAGCTTGACGAAATGAAAGATTGTGAGAGAATCTTAAAAAAAAAAAAATCAAAGAAGTGTGAAGGTTTTCGCAACAAAAGCATGACCGGAACAAAAGAAGAAGAGAAGAAGAAACAACAAAAAGATTGTGAAGAAATGGAAGCAATCACCAAGTGGTGATGAGATAGAGAACAACAAAAGTGGGTGAAAATCCTATGAGTTGTCCAAAGAGTACAAGAAGTATTTCTATCAAACGAAGAGGACCGCAATGTCCCTAAACTACGATGGAACCCGTATGTTCTAAAACTACGAAGAGGACCGCAATGTCCCTAAACTACGATGGAACCCGTATGTTCTAAAACTACGAAGAGGACCGTAATGTCCTTAAACTTCCGAAGAGGACCGAAACATCCTTAAACTATGAAGAGGACCGAAACATCCTTAAACTATGAAGGGGACCGAAACGTCTAAGATAAAGAGAAGTTGGAAAGTAGGTGTCGAGGGGGAGTGTTGAATATTCAACACCAACTTAGTCAAGAGTTCACACCTATCTAGACTAACCTAGAAATGTTAGCCTCCATAGGCATAGTTCTCTTCTTCTTTTGTAGCCTATAAATAGGCATGTTGTATTCATTTGTAAGAAAGGAAGTAAGAATCAATCAATAATATCAAATAGATTGTATTCCACCAAGATTAATATCAATGTAGTCTTTTACGCTTCCGCGTTTATGTTCTCCTCTCTCTTGTTCGATCTTTAAGACATCTCTGCCAAGAATTATTGCCATTTCATATCTTAGCTGCACCAGTTCTTCCCTGTCACCTTCTTTCACCGGCAAAACCAAGTGCAAACTGCCCCATTAAACCTTCAAGCACAGCCATCGACTCACAACGAACGAACTCAAGTGAATAATCCATCACCGGCCACTTCCTATTCAAACACGTAAACACCACCAGCGCCTTTATCTACCTGATCTTCAAATGCAAATGCCAGCAACCATCCATCCTTAGCTTTCTCGTGTTCGATATTCAAGACCCCAAGCCACTAGATAAATCCACCACAAAAACTACGGTGACTGCCAACAACTACAGAGGCATTAAACTCTTCATTTCGACACAAGACCCCCACTGCCATTGCAGGTAAACGAGACCACCACCACTGTGTATGCTGCCACTCGAACAACACTGTCGAGCTCAGCCACTGTTCATGGTCGACTGCCCAGATTCCATCCCCTCGGCGTCGTCAGACTCACGCTCAAAACTCCCCCGTGACCCCGTCATCATGAAAGAAGCCGGTAATCCCAACTGAATTCGATCTCCATTTCATCCTTGTTCCATCACCACCAACTTCCGTCACTTCTCATCTCTGATTCTTTACAGACCACCAGCTCATTCGAATAGAATGCCCTTTACTTCATTATCGAACACGAACAATCACCGATAACCTCAGATCCATCGTCCATGTTATCAACAGCAAACACCATCAACTGCCATTGATCACGATAGCAACCAAACTCCCTGTTTCTGCCGAGTTATAGCTCCCGTGGCAGCAGCCAACCATCAACCATTCGCCCGAAATTACTCAGCTAATACCACGCCATCGATCTTAAATCCAACAGCTTCTCGGTCCATCTGTTTTCATGCCTTTGCTGCTGTGCTGCCACCATTACTACCAACTGCAACCAATCGCAAAAACCCTTTTAACTTCTATCCTTCATACACAGTTCAGTCACGCCCAAGCTTTTGCTTGCATTCGAGTATCTTCATGTAAACTCCAACACAACCAACTCCGTTAGTGTTACTGTATCATTACTTGACTAGGCAACAACATTAACTTGCCTTTAAGACCCCAAAATTCATTGTAGTGGTTGCTGTGTTGTTTCACGGTTAAGAAACTTCTATCGAATGAATCTTCTCTGACTCCTTCTGTAGTGTGTTTCCATGCAACACCACCACCGACGATCCTCCATTCACGACTGCAGCCATCTCAGCCAATCAATTCAGTCAACAGCAAACATATTTCGTCGCCATCAATACATTCTTCATATAGACGAACACCGTGACAGTAAGCTCTTCTCGTCTTGTTGCAATTCAAATCCGGGATAAATCCATCACTCCCTGCTGTTCAATCATCGACAGCAAATCGGTCAACCAATGAATCCCATGCAAACCCATCTTCTCAGCGTACGTATATACCTTCTCCGTAACATCTCTCATTCAACCATCTCAGCCAGCAATACCATCGTTTTGATAAGAAACAAGAAAGTGGAACAGACAAGGTGCAGATGATAACACGTCCTCCACTTCTTAAGCCCACTAGTGCCTTCACTTAAATAATACAAAGAATATAATTCTATGTTTTCATTTGTGTCACTATGTTAGGCAGTGGTATGGCTCTTGTGATGCGACCACCATAAGCTAATAATTAATCCCATCTCTTTGGTGCAGTGAAAGGATTTGTTCATTTTCGTCGCAAATGTCCTTTTTTGCTTTGATTTCGCCATATATCTCAGGATTATCGGATTTGCTTGCACTTTCTACAAAAGCAAAAAAATAGTATTATTAGTAAAAATATCGAATCATAACTAATATAAATATGGGTATAAAATGTAGCACATACGTGCTTATCAACCACCAGACCAAAACCCTAGTTAATATCCCCATGTGACACAATTGAAATCTCGTAATTGTGGAGTCAGTTGCCGACTTTGTGGGACGATGAGTCCATGTAGTGCTGAGTTGAACATGTTTTAGCAAATGTTCTGAAACTCATGAATTAAATGTATGTCTGCTCAGACGAGGTACCATTATGACCTAAAAAGAGCAAACTGTTTTGCTGAATTATCGAATATTGATAGTTGAACCAATATTCTTTGATCTGAGCAAATATTGCTAGTCTGAGCGAATATTGATAATTTGAGTGAATATTGTCGGTTCGAGCATTTGAGAAAATATTGCTCGTTTGATGAATTTATTGGCAGCAGGACCGAATAAAATATTAATTTAATTTACTGACTGCTGAGTCGAGCAAAATAAATAGAAATGTTAATCATGGAATCAACATAAAATTATCATAGTGTATGAATCTTCTCAGAATCACGTTTCTGCAAAGCTCTGGATTCAAAACCCTAATTGTACCGAAATGGTAATTTATTGCAAATCAATACAGAGTAACACAGGGACCAGCTATATGGGATGACGGGTTCACCATATATCGCCCAAATGCTTGAATGAGAAAAAATACCAAAGTCTCCTAGACCAGTTGGTGAAAGAATGATCAAGTGCTGGTTTAATCATTTACCGAAATAATGCTCGTGTGAGCGACAAATAATAAAACCTGGTATTATGGAAATATGAAGGACTAACCAAGAGGTCATGAGACCGTCTCTTGGTGGTCATGGGACCAATAGATGGTCGTTTGAGTAAACTTCCAATTGTTTGGAAAGAGTTTGAACCTAATATGAGTAATTGAGCGAATTAGGTTAAAATCATTAAAACATGCGGGACCAGCTGTTTGCAAGCCTCAGGGTCACCCTTGGTCGGTTGAGGGGATGTTCCCGTGTCACCATAATGTTCGCGCTTCAGTCCTGAGAATTTTGATATTTCATGGTGCACGTTTGAGCAACATTTGGAGAAAATATGCAAAATCCATGGTTTTGCTGAAACTAGGAAAATACATGAGATGAGGGAAAATAAATAAAACAGGGAATTGCAAGGTGTAGGACCGGCCACGGCTAGGGTATGTCCGGCCGGCTGACAAGCACGGTCCCACATATTTCCCAGTTTTATGTAATTTTATGTGTTTTCTCTGATTTGAGGGAAATTCCATGAAACTGGAGAATTTGATGAAATTAGGGAACTTCCATGAGATGAGAGATGAAATAAAATAAAATAAGGAATATGAGTGTGGGACCGGCAAAGGCCAAGGCATGGCCGGCCGACCATGGGCGCGGATCCCACCACTCTTCCCAATTTTACTAAGCTTTGATGGTTTTAGATAATTATCATAATATCAAAGGGATTTGTTGAAAACCAAGATATTTTGTTGAAATCAGGGAGTTTTCATGAAATCATGAAACAAAACACCAAAAAATAATAAAATAATGGGCGTGTCGGACCGGCTAAGGCATGGCCGGCCGGCTAGAGCCCAGTCCCACAATTTTTTCTAATTTTTTAATATTTTCTGTGATTTTAGAGAAAATACATGAAATTAGGTAATTTTAGGAAAAATTCATGAAATCAAGGAATTTTTATAATTTAAGAAGAATAATAAAATAATGGGGACGTGAAGTGTGGGACCGGCCAAGGCATGACCAGCCGGCCGGCAGTCCCATGACACCTTTCCTTAATTTTATTATTTTTTGATAAAATCATGTGATTTAGATAAAAATATATGAAACTAGGTAATTTTCATGATTTTAGAGAAAATTCATAAAATCAAGGAATTTTCATAATTTGAGAGGAATAATAAAATAATGGGGACGTGAGGTGTGGGGCCGGCCACGGCCAATTCATGACCGGCCGGCCGCGGTCCCATGACACCTCTCCCTAATTTTATTATTTTTTGATAAAATCATGTAATTTAAATAATTTCTTTGAAAATATGAGATTTGCTCAAATGATAGAATTTTCATGAGATCAGGGAAAAATAGTAAAATATGATAAATATACAAAATTGGGCGCAGGACTGGTCACGACATGACTGGCGGGCTGGTGAGCCCAGTCCCATGGCGCTTTTTGCTAATATTTTATTACTGTTATTTTTCCTTCCTATTTTGTCTAGGTTCCTCGTTCATTCATATTTTTTGAAATGCTCGTTCGTGCATTCAAAATGATGGTCTGTGCATTATTTTCTAATTACACTTGCACCATTTTTGTCAGGGCTTATTCGATGCTCAGATGCCTGCTTTCGTTGAATATTTATCACTAACTCGTGGAATTCTGCTGGGAAGAACCACAAATTGGAGTGACGAAATATAACAGAGAATCGCAGAATATTGCTGGATATTCATGCGATTAATTGATGATTCGTAGAATATTGCTGGATATTCAGACGATTTAAGATAATTAATTGATGGCTCTATACTAGAAGGGCTTCCTGTCTAGGAGAATTAATCATCTGAGGGTTGAGAAATATGAACTTGTTGGAGTGTCATATTGCTCTTGTATAGTCAGGGAAAACTTGGTTGCATCCCGAAGACGTTGCCACTCTATACTAGCAGGCATGTTGTCTAGGAGTCGTCCAATCTTTCGATTCTATACACTATGATATGTGCGGTGGTCTCAGAGGGGAGACTGCACATCTACATCTTCTCTGAGAGACTTTCTCCATCAGAGGTTTATGGCATGATCTTTCATGCTTGAGACATGAGTCTCAATACTCATCTGGTTGCCAGATCCGGAGTAATTACTGGAATTGCTCAGTATTCATGAGATGTTCTGTGGTCTCAGCTGAGAGACTACACATCTACACGCACTCTGAGAGACAGCCTTCTCACTAAGAGATTTATGACATGAGCCTTCATGATTTATGAGAGACATGAGCCTCAATACTCATCTGGTTGCCGAATCTGGAGTATAGTTTTACAATTTTACCCTTTGTTGAAAATCCACCATCTACACTCGCTTATATATTTTTCGAAATATGTGTTAATAAGCTTTCGCTTTAACCAAGTTCATCTTATATTCTTGACAAAATTCAAAATATGATCATGTGAAAATCGCTTGGTAACATCTTACATGATTTGTGTGAGACAGTCATTTGATGTAGACTCAGAATGTTTCATATTGATCATTCAATCACTTGAAAATTGCTTTGAAGCTAATAGTTTGTGTGAGATAGCTATTGTCTTATTTCTAGAATGTTTCAATGGTTGAAATGAGAGTTTAGAACAACTGGATTTAAGCATAGTATGCGTACTTGCATATGTGTAATCCAAGTTCGGGAACCATGGTATGCATACCCGTATGCGTACTGTTTGGTTTTGTCAAGGTCCGGAAACCAAGTACGCATACTGGCGTGAAGTTCAAGTTCCGGGACTTTAACTGAGTTTGTGGTGTGCGTACCAGTTTGCGTACTGGCGAACACAAACTTAGTCCGGCCATTTTGGATGCGTATGTTGATGGTGTTTTTTAGTATAGGGCGACTGTAAAAATCTTCCTACCTGACCCAACATCAGAAGTAGTAGACATTGATATGTCTATATTCCGCAAGGAATTTTAAGAATATATCAGAATCTGACGAGTGCCTATGTCTCTCTTCATATTATGTTGAAACTCAAGCTCCTAGATGAATTGTTCACTAGTATAGAGCCTAATGAGTATTTAAGCTCCTAGTTGTATTACTCACTAATGCCGGAGCCTGTATTTAATGTACTGTCATCCTGCAAAGGAATAAAGGCCATTTAAAAGTGACGAGTGCATAAACATTTTCACTTACATATGTATTGAGAAATTCAACATATTTACGAAATTTACCCAGAATGGTGCGTGAAGCAACAATCCCATATATTTTGTAAATTTTAACCTATTGCATTATTCACTAATGCATGACTTGCCTGGTATTTTCCTATGTTATTTTCCCAGCCGAACTCTCTCAATATTGGAATGACATGACGATTAATGTTCACTCGCAGCAAAGTAGCATGAATCTCCCGAAGTGTCAGTATTGAGACCTTCATGAAACACTCACATAGGCTACACCACTCTCTGATAAAGAGGTCAGCGTGTTTACACACTTTTTAATTAAAATTTAGCGCGATCGAACGCGTTTAAATTCCTTAAGGGTAATTTATATTGTCCATATCAGTCTTAAGAAACGATCACAGCCACAACGTAATTTAATAGGCCTAGACTACTCCTGGTGGAATTAGGAAATCATCATGATGGCCACCGGTGGGCCCATTAATACCCCAACCGGTCGGACTCCATCTATCACATTCTAATGTCACCGAACGCTAACCCCAATGTGGGTAATCACGGTATTGGCAGAACGAGCTCAAACAAGCTAAGACCTGCAAAAATGGTCTCAAAATCCATCACGTCCGTCCAACTTCTCTAGCCTAATTGGACGGTGTAGTTCACATATCGAACGATCAAAAAGGTGTCAATGTGTTCGTCGGAGGTCCAATTTCCTTCCTAGTCGATCGACTTTCTCATAGCAAGTCAATGATGCATCAAACCATTTGATTGAACTAGGGAAAACGCGGCTACTTTAAAACCCTAATTTGTACTTGTGGCAGTATGCTACTGTCACAAATCAATCATGACCGCCCGTCTCCTCCAACTAAATTGAATGGCTAAAATCTAAATTTAGATGGCCCAAAAGATGTCAGCATGCACACCAGCGGCTTGTATTTACTTGTGGTCGATCGGCCTGCTTGAACTAGCGCCCAACGCGTTAAATTGATTAGCCAAACTAGGGATGGTTGCACGATGCCCAAACCCTAAATCGACAACCCAAAAAGCCATCTCATCCATCCAAATTTGCTAGCTTGTTCGGATGGCTTAGATCGGATACTAGATGATCAATGAGATGCCGCTATGATCACCCCCCCTCCTCCTCATGCAAGGAGTGGTCGGCCGAGCTACATATCTCCCGTGCGATCCCAAACGATCGCCCAAAGATAGTCATTCGTGTTGCTTCAACAACAATCATTAACTGTCGTAAATCATCTCGTCCATCCAACTTCGCTAGCCTAGTTGGATGGTGTAGATTTGTTTTCAAAAAACCAACAAGGTAGCATAGTGACTACCGACCATCACTCCTCCACAGGGAGAGATCGACCAAGTGATATCTCGCTCATAGGGCACTCAAACGATCACCAAAAGGTGGCCGGTCATCCTACTTTTTAAGACGCTCAATTCGTGACCGATTCAATCGAGATCTAAAACAACGATGCTTCCAGCACATCAATTATTTTTCAGCTTCTTTTTAAAAGTGATGCTTTGTAAACATCGACTATAAGCGATGCTATGCAAATATTGGTTTCACAAATAACTTTATTATTTAACCTAAAAGCACTATGTGCTACATTTAGCGATGAGTGTCACGACTTGACCCATTTACTCGAGACATCAAACATGTCACAAATTAGGGATACTAACTGGGGTATTGGTCTGGCAGTTTACAGCGTGCGGCGTGCAACGCGCCCATTACGAGAAAGTGTCAGGAAGGACGGACGGTTAACAGTAATGAGAGTAGTGGGTGAAGGTGTGACTAGTCTTCCCTCATAATGGAAACACGATGATCACCACCTTATGCATGACTCCACTTCTCCACTACCTAACTTCCTCCACTTCCTCCGTAAGATCATGTCATGAACCTTTGTCTCATAAAAATTAGACCACCTGGTTATTTCAGTAGTTTCTTATTTGTTGAGGGGTAGCTTTGGTATTCTTTTTATGAATTGATTCACAACAATATAAGATGTGTTTGATGTAAGAATCGGTGCCAAGGAAGTAATAAAATGAATTAATGTTCTTATCTCCCAAATATCGTCTGCCTCTCTTTCCTTCCCATAATTCGTCTGATTCTTCTTCTAACCTTCTGATTCCTCTTCCCCTTCTTCAATTATCTCTATCCTTAGAGATTTATCCTGTTTTTGAGCATCAATTGTAGTGAAGATCACTACAAGTGGTATCAAAGCAGTTTCGTTCCTTGGTGATTTTATCCATGGCGGAACTCGATTCTACTATGTTACAATCGAAGGCTGAAAAGGTAATAAGAGATGAATTACAAAATCTTCAGTGGCTGTATCAAGTTCATTCTCAAGAGGATAACTCACCATCTAGGTATTATAATCTTCGACAGTTTTCGAAGCTCATGAGCAAGGCATTAAAAGAGTTGGCATCAATCCTTCTAATTACGGCATCAATTCATCAACAATTAGAGAAAGGACCAACGGTGAAAGCTGACGCTGGGAAAATGGAAATCAGTTCTGCAAATGTTGATTTAATTGGAACTGAGTCCATAGAATTGAATACGATGGAGAAATACATCACTGAAAGAATGGAAGAAACTCAAGTTGATTCAAGTTCAACAAGTGATTTCACTCTACAGCCTTCAAATTCATCAGTTGCAGATGAGGGTATTCGCCAAACTGCATCTAATACTTCCCTTTCTGATGCTGTTGGAGGAAACCCTACCTTTACAATTCGCAATTGTGAGAAATTGGTATCGCTCCACCAACAATTTTCCTCTCACAAATTCAAATTAGAGTCTTTTATGCCTGATGGGGGTAAGGTAAATTCTATATTTCTAGATTACCAAAAAGGTAAACCATTCAATTATGATAATGAATCTTGTAATGACAATGTGGATTTTCAAGTTAACAAGGTCACGAATAGTGAAGGTTTAGCTGCCTATTGTTAAATAATTTTTCGGCCTCATACTTACACAGTTGAAGTGAAGAATTACGAAAATCCTTATTACTTAAAGGAGTTATTCTATCTCCAACACAAATCACACTCTTAGGATTATTATCATCTTCTTGGGGTCGACATTCGCTCTTTATTCGATCGTGGATGTTTCCATTATATCCTGGTTATTGCTGGGAAGGTTTTTGATCCAGGAAGGTTGGCAGAATTCATTGAGAGGTGTTCTTATTACATTAGAAACAATCCTAAAATCAGTTTCAGTATACTTAATTTTGGTCAAATGGTTCTTAATGAGACGATTTTAATGAATAAACTCAATGCACATGTTGTTTATATGCTGATTACAGACTTCGGGCATGGATTAGAATTTTTGTTGGTGAACTTGGATACGTTTTTAATTGATAAATATGGTGCCAGTTGTTATTATAAGAAACTGTTAGTTAAAATGTCACAGAGAGGTATCACCAGTTATAGTTATGGTCGAAGGTTGTTTGACCGTGGTAAAGATTTTGACATACTTAAAAGTAGGAATTCTGCAGATGATCTAATTCTGGAATTTGTGTACTGCTTTGAAGTGTTATTTGAGTATTCGTATGTGTTTTTGTTTGGTATAAATGGTGATAGACGTAATGCTAGTATGTTGGTTGGTAAAATAATGCAGCTAGAGTGTGATCCTAGGGATAAATTGGTACTCCAGTCGATAAGGGGAAACAAGTCTGGTAATGAATGGAGTTTACATGGTCAGGAATCCTTTGAGAGGATATTGGGAATCAAAAAGAGGCTTGTACAGATAAATGGTAGTGGTTTAAAATGGTTTTTCAGTTTAATACTTGGATCACCCGGACTCATAATTTTTTATAGTGCTAGGATTCCCAGCAGAGTGGAATCATCTGAACGGGGATGGGGAATCCTGAACAAAGTCGTAGAAAATAAGACAGTTATGGGCGGTGCTCTACATAGTTCGGACAGATTGCTAGATAAGATTGAATCAAAATAGGTTGAAAGAGATTTGTATGCTATGGGAATGATGGGATCATTTTTCTTCTCACCGATTATTGAATTCAATTTAGAAGTTGAAAATGATTCTTGGGTCCTAAAGGAAAAGTCCAAACTGGCTCTACTAGGCACGGCAGAACTAAGTGATATGGTGATGATAACGCTCATGGTTACTATTGTTATGTTGTTGTTCAATTGCTTCTGGAGTTACAGGAGCTATCCTCATTATGTAGCTGCCCTGGGCATTTATAGAAATCCGGATGGTACTAGTGTATGTGATGAGAGACGGATACTGTCAAATTTCGCTTCATGCTTTGGGACTTATAAAAGAGAGTTATATAATGCAATGATTGTTGATAGTATAGGACTCCTTCGTAGACAGTTGTGGTAGGTGGAATTCAGGGCCTTGCAAGAGTTCTCTGAAGATATTATAATGTCAACTCATAATTCAACTAGATATCACATCACAGGGCTATTATGCACAGTTTTGAAGTGGTAAGAAAAATTATTGTCACTCTATTGCATGGTTATCATTTATACTCGTGGTGCAACAATAACTATATACTTCTTGGAAGATTCTGGCTTGAGATATTCACCATAGTAGCTATTTCTCTACAAGTCACCACTCGTACAGCCAGACTAATGGAGGAAATGAATATATCTATCTCACACAATGGCCTGATGGGAAACTTCTTTGTTAAGAATTTGTCTGCTTCTTGCAAGAAAGAATGTGATATGAAAGTGCATTATTCTCTGTTTTATAACCTGGAGATAATCAAGTCAGCAGGATTTGGTGGAAAATTTGGAGTGTTTGATTTTATCATATGCACAGATTCAAGAGTGACTCTGGGAAATAATCCATCTCAGTTTACTACTTACAACCACCACCTTGCTACAAGGGAGCTTGTAGGATCAGAATATCGCAGGAGCAACAGTCTTGCAAAGTTAACAACAACAAAGTTAACAACAACACCCTTGCGAAATTTTAACAACTCATTAAAAATGTCGCAAAATGGTTAGGAAAGTGACGTAATAGATAACGGTGGTATAAACATGAAGAAAGTGTGATAATCTTGCGAACGAAAGAGGTTTGCGAGGAAGTATCACTAACAAGCTTTCGAGAGTATCGCAAGTCAGATCCTAAAATAAAGGACAGATTGGCTGTCACCCACTATGTAAATTCCTATATAAAGAGATGAACAAGCATAAGGGGAGAGAGATCTTTTTCGAGTGTTGAGCAAGTCATTAGGAGAGAGAAAGTTTAAAGAGCGATTGTATTCTTGTTTTCTTCCATTTCTTGTAATATTTTTGTGAATCAATTAATAAAAGTGTTGTAATTAATCTTTTAAAGATGTGTTGATTATTATGAATTCTTGTGAAGGGTGTAGTGTGGGATTTCCTGCTACTACATATTGGCGCTAGAAACAGGGAACTCGTCCTTGTTGATAGTGTGAAAATTAATATTGTGATTTGAAAGAATTTGGAGCAGTTTGTGATAGATTTCATATAATTTTCAACAATTCATTGAGGTTGAAGAGATGGATATAAGAAGAAATGCTTCAAGACAACCAACAACTGTGAGGAGGAGTAAGAGACTTGCTAGAGAAAGAAGAATGAAACTGGAGAACCGTCAAGAATGAATACAAGAAATGATGGAGAAAATCAAATTCAACAACCAATTCAGCATATACCGGCGCAAAATAGAACTATGGATTATGATAGAGTGAGTATACACACATGGAAGTCAGATTCAGCAGGTGAAGCAGAAGAGGAGCAACAATTAAGAAACGATAGGCGAAAAGAGGAAGATCAAGAAGTAGTTGGAGGATTAATTCATGGAAATGGAGAAGTAGAAGCATTAGAGGAATTGAGACAAAGAATACATGAAGAAAGGAGAGTAGAAGCAGAAGAACGTGCTAATTTGACAAGACAGAATCATGAATTGAGAATGGAGAATATGAAACTACAAAATAGAAGGTCAAGAAGTACTACAAGATCAAGTTCAAGATCAATCAGAAGGGAAGAAAGACGAAACTCATTTGTAGAAAATGTTGATGTAAATATTCGGCAAGAGGTGCAAAATTTATATGAAGAACGTCGCGAAAATAGATAAATGACTGAAGATCAATACATTCCACATGGCGAAATTCAACAAAATAGGCAGCGTCAGGAATGAAATAACCAAGGTGATGAAGAAAACCAAGAAGAAGGAAGAATAATATTACATGGGAGAGAAAATCGCAGAAATGAGCAAGTAATTGAAGAACAAATTGAGAGACATTATGCTGAACATGCACGTTTATCCTGCGAGAGAGAGAGATTGAGAGCAGAAGTGGAGGAAAGAGAATTCCAAGAAGCAATACGTCAGAACAACCATGATAATCGAGAATAAAGACGCGATCAAAACCGCAACAATGGTAATATCAATGAAGAATATGATAGAATACAAAGGAGAATCGAAAGGCAACAAAGAGAATTGATAAGGAGTGAGCAAAATCGCAGAGGAGAAAATGAGAGATATAATGATGTGCGAATTCATGAAAGAAATAAAAGAGAAGATCGCAGAGAAAGAAAAGAAGAAAATACTGGGGAATGAAATCAAACTCTCACAGCACAAGACATGCAAGAACGCAGGAAAAGAGAAGCAGAATTGAAGAGACCAATGGAACCAGCGTCCGGGGTAAATGAACAAATCTTAAGAAAACTGGCAGAAATGAGAGGAATTTTGAATAATAGGAGGGAAGGAGGTAGGAGACAATTGGATGAAGCCATAGAAGAAGCTGCAAAAACTCTGTTCTCAAAAGAAGTACAATTAGGAGGAATACCGCCAAAATGCAGTTTGCCTGTGTTAAATAGCATCTTTGATGGAACAACTTGTGCGATTCAACACATTAAAGCTTATGTGAGATGTATGTTACAATGGGAGAATCATGATGCTGTGTTATGCAAGTATTTTGCATCAAGTCTAACAGGAGAGGCACTAAAATGGTTTGAAGGTATGCCCAGGAATAATATAACATCTTTCAACCATTTACAGACTACATTCTTAGGGGCATATATAACTAACAACTCCTCACGACCAGGAATATAAGATGTATTTGGATTAAAGCAGAGGATTGGAAAAAGTTTGAAGCATATAACCATAAGATGGAACAAAATGTGTAGTGAGATGGCTGGACGTGTGGATAAGAGATATCTCATTTTATCCTTCATTAATGCAATGTTCGCAACCAATCTGCTATACATTCAAATTTTTAGAATCAAAAATACAATCACAATGACTGAATTACGGGATCTACAGGAGGAGTACATTTCTCTTGAAGAAAAACAGAATGAAATGGAATCGTATCCTGTTGCAAATACAAGCTCATCAGCAGTGAATACGAGTTTGCTACCAAAATTGATAAACACAGTTGCGAGCACTTCGCAGGTCCAACAAGAAAATAAGAATGATAATCAACAGAAGTTGGTAGCTATGTGAAGCAGGGATTAAGAAGAATTCGAAAGAGAAATAAATCTTTATAGTCGAGGAGGGAACAATAAAATTCAAAGATTTGACCATCCACAAGAAAAATATGGAGGACAAAGACAAAACTATCAGAGAGGATCAGGAAGTCAAAGAATGACATGGGAGGAGATCAAGATGCCGCCTTTGAATACTAGTGTGGAAAATATTTGGGAAGCAATAATTTTAATGGAGAATATACCAACACCTTGGAACATGGGAAAAAAACCGCTTTTAAATAACATGAGCCAAGAATTTTGCTCTTGTCATCACTTTCATGGAAATTATACAAATAACTGCAGAAACATAAAGAGAATCATTCTCAAAATGATAGACCATGGAAAGCTAAATCATTTTCTAATAGGGAACCCTCAATCTCAACTCTTGCCACCACCACCAGAAATTCGCAGAGTTAATGCGCCAAAAGGAGGAGAAAAATTTGTCATAGAAGTTGGGGCGAAGGAAAAAATTTTGTTTTGTAACTCTATTGTACATTCATACAAAACAATCGAAGATTTCCATGACAACGTCCTAAGTAGAGTTTTCGCAAGAGATGTTGATGGGAGAGAAATAATGAATATTGCGAAAGCTTCGCCATTAGAAGAGTGGCAAAAGCAAACTATTTCTTTCACTTCACAAGAGGTACCTGAACCTGACGAAATGCATGACAATCCATTGGTGGTGAGACTAGAGATAAACCAAAAATAAAGAGAAGATGAAGATGATAAGGCCGAAGATACATGGACAATTAATAGAGTTTTAATTGATACAAGGAGTTCTATAGATATCATGTTTTATCATACTTACAAGACAATGGAAGGCAGAGATGAGGATCTAATACCTTCAACCTATAAAATTTATGGTTTTAATGGCACTGCCAATAAACCTAAAGGGGAGATCACAATGCGAATTCCATTAAAGGGGATATCTTCCAAGATTCTATTCTGTATTGTCGATGTGGAGTCTCCCTACAATGCCTTAATTGGTCGACCTTGGCTACATGGGATTTTAGGTGTGGCATCAACTTTCCACCAGTGCATTAAGTTTCCACATCCTAGTGGCATTTGAGTAATAAAGGGAGATTGGGTTGAAGGAAAGAAGTGCCATGAAATTGATGTAGAATCTTGCAGAGAAAGAGCTGCGAAGAAGGGGAATTGGAAGTATAACATAAAAGAAAGACAGAGAAGAGAGAGATTTATGGTCGATTAAGTAGAACAAATAAAAGAAGGAAAGTTGCGGAATCAGAACTTGCTGAAAACAACAAGCGGAGATAATCTCACAGAAGGACAGAAAGTAACTAACAATCTCGCAGAGGCAGAGAACAGTAAAGGTAAAAATTTCAAACTGTGAAATGAAAGAAATATTGAGGAAAAGAAAAAAGATGTATAATCGATTTGTTGCGAAAATTTCAAAAAATATATTTTCCTTAATGATTAAAATGAAATGAAAATGTGCGAAAATTTCGCAAGAAATGGTCATTTAAGATCAAGAATGGGACGAACATTTATGGCGTACACCCTAGTTCGCGAATAAAATTTTGCAAGAGGAAAATGTAAGACCTAAAGTACGTCATAAAAGGGGGTATCTGTTACATGACTCAGCGATAAAGTTACACCGTTGTTGGAACCTGAGTCATGGAGATTTGGGGTCAATAAAAGCCCATCCAGGAGAGACACCTTGGATTCTTGACTTGAGCATATGAGTTAAGTTGGGCGACTAAGGTAATAAGTGCTCTCCTAAGGGGTGCAGAGTATGACCAAGGCTCCAAGGTACACGGTTGAGCCAAGAGTTCCCGAGGCGTATGAAACTACCCTGGTCATTCTTGGTAAGTCTTTTCTATGATGCACTCGGCCCGAAGAAAACCCCACTTAGGGTGCAGTCTCATAACCATAATCCATATAGGCAAAACGGATAAGAGGCTGCGAACACAACAGGTTGTTGTTAAGACTGGATGGGAGGATCTAGTCTTGTATGGCCGATGTACGTCTCCTTGAAAGGGCAACCAGGGGGAAGATAAGGGCGACACCCTCCATTAGGGAGCTGATAAGTGTCTTAAGACACAAACATCATGCGACTTTTTACTCACGGTAGTATTAAGACTTGTCATATTTGTGCAACATTCCTGAAGAGGCTATAATACAAAAGAGAAGATAAGACGAGATCAAGGGGTCATTACATGCAAGTGTAAAGACGTCATGCGATTTCGTCGCAAGACGAAAATGTCATGGAGATTTAGTTTCGCAAGAAAATTTAGGCCTGTCATATTGTCGCAACAAAAATACAAAAGAACAAAAAGTTAAGGCAAGATCAATGGATTTCTATATGAAAATGTAGAGATGTCCTGCGATTTTGTCGCAAAAGAAAAAAAAATGGCAAAATAGACCTTTACTTAAGAAGGAAAAATAAGACCACATCAGAATATAAGAAAGAATGCAATTTTACAATTTATAATTGCGAGATTATGCAGAAATAATTGTGATTTTCTAATAATTTATGATTGTGAGATTCTGCAGAGATAATTGCGATTTTATCGCAAATTATTTTATTAAACAGAGGCAGCTTGCTCAATCAATCATCTGAACTCAAATAACAGAGGCAAGTATGGGAATGCATAAAATAAGTTATTTGTTATTTGTTTTCACATGATAGTCATATTGCAAAAGGGAAATTTTTTTCTAACACATGCAGGGTGAAACAAAAAAGAACTCATATTAAAGATTGGAGAAATTCATAGTGATAGATTACAAGAGTAAAAGATTCAAAACTGAATGTACAAGTTTTACAAGGGACCAAGCAAGGAAGAAAAATCTATTTCGAGCTTGATTCATCATTATCTCCATCATATTCTTTACTAGAGATTTTTTCCTTATCTTCTTCAGATTTATCATTTCCATCCTCTTCAGATTCTTCTCCTTCAATAGCTTCACTATCAGAGATGATCAAGTTAGGCACATTCTCCGGGATGTTGTCTAAAAGACAAGGATATTTGGAGTGAGGAATCTTGTTGTCATCACAGATCGCGTTGATAGTATCATTATGATAAGAAATTGCGCCATTCCCAAAATTCGCAATAGTGATCTTCAGTTGAGACATCAATCTTGAACATTTCTCATTGCGAGAAGAAATATCCTTTGTGAGCTTCGCCTTTTCATTCTCAAGTTCTTCAATTATACTGCGATATCTCTCTTCAGCTTCTGCAAAAATACAACAATAAATCAACAATATGATAGAAATTTGTGAAAAATAAATAATCAAATAAGGAAGAACAGTTAACAACCTTCTCTGTTAGAAATCATATCTCTAATCAAGGCTGTTTGCTCAACTTGAAGACTAACATCTACACCTAAATTATTCATGGCATTATCTAGAACCTTCGCAGCCCAAGCGAATTCATCATCATCATTTATGAGAAGGCGGGAGCGAGTTTGATTCTCTCTTTTGCAGAGTACAACATTTCTATGTTTGAGGTCATCTCTTTCAATTTGAATCTCAAGAAGAATTTCTTGAAATTTCGCTAATGTCTGAGCACCTTGGATAGAAATGCGATCTTTCTAATCTATCAGATCACTATATTTGGCTTGTAACTTATGGATTTCTTCTTTAGAGTTGTGAAAGAATTATATAAATTTATTAGCCTTATCCAAGACAGATCTATGTTCAATTTCTAAAAGGCGAAGTTTGGATCTAAGTTCATTTATGGGAAAAGATTCAATATTATCATTTGAAAAACTATTTAGAGAAGTGTTTAGATGTTCAAGAAGGGTATTATAATCCATGAGATTGGTAAATGAATGAAGAAGAATAGCTTCATCGATAAGACCATAGACGTTTGTGAAATGATAAACTCGATAAGAAGAAATTTTTGAGAAAATAAAATAAAGGGGAAAGAAAAAGAATCCCATACCATAGAGTTTCTTATTGGCATCTTGAAGATTAGATATTTTATCCTTCTGAAGAGAATTGTCTGATTCCAATTGTTTCATTTTTCGCGAAGATTAGCCAGCTTCGATCTCTAATCCTTCATTTTGCTTATCCTTCTCGCGAAAACCGGCGAATTCAGCCTCCAATTCTGCATTTTTGTTGAGAAGTTTAAGATTCTTCTATGCGAAAGTCGCATGCCTCTTCTCCAAATCTGAGACAACAGCAAAGGAAGCTTTCCCAGCCTGCGAAATAATGCAGCGAAGTTTAGGAATTCAAGGCAAAAATAAAAGAAGGAAAGTATAAGAATGAAAACTTACCAGGATATTAAACGAATGTAAGAAACTCGCAGAAATAGATCTTGAAACCCCTTGAAGAGATTCATTATTCTCTAAGAGAGGGACATCACAGATAGTCGCTAGAGAGATGCAGGCGTTGGTAAGAGGAGTATCACCAATTCCCTGCATAGTTTTGGAGAAAATACTAGACAACTGTGCCATAGAAGATTCAGGTGAAGAATTTTTTTGGACAAAATAAGTATTAATATCTTCATCTTCGTCATCATCACTATCAGAACTTTCACTAAATTGAAGATCTGAAGGAGAGAGAGATTGGACTTTCCGTTTCTTTAAAGGAGGATCAGCATAATTTTCCTTGCGAGGAGCACCTTTGACTTTACCTTAACCATTGCTCTTTGCAACCTTGGAGGGTTCCTCTATCTCACTAATAACCTTCAAACAAAGATAAAGATAAGAAATAGAGGCAACAATATATTGTGAAGAATATTAATAGAATATTTCTTACTTCATCTGTGATTGATTGAAAAGATGATAAAGTACTAGCTTTCCCAAATTTCTTGTAGCTTGTTTTCAGCCTTTCAATCTGGTAATTTCGCAATTATGCGAAAATATTGGAGTGATTAGCGAGAACACATGTAAGAATATAATAAAAATAATAATAATGATTCAAGCAAAAGGTGGAAATGTGCCTCTCCATATCTTTCGGGCCAGTCAAATTCCCAGGGTTGGAACTTGGAACTCTGCGAGATTCGCAAGTAAGACATGAGAACCAGAAATATACAGACCCTCTAGAATTGAGGGGAAAACACACCACTTATTATCGTTAGAATGACGCGGGGTAGAAGTATCGCCAAGATGCCAGTAAATGTCTTGCATGAGTAATTCGTCATCAACAACATTATCTCTCTTATGTAAGCGAACACCCTAGCAAGTAATGTCTCTCTTCATAGGAATTACTTCATAATTCACAAAGAAGCTTTCTACAGTATATTTCGCAGGTATAATCGCAACCTCAGCGAATTTAGGATTCTTAACTTTAGTGGGGTAAAGGGATTCCTTACCAGCACCGCGAGTGGCAAACTCGAGCATTAGACGAATGAAATCCCCACTCAATTGGTACACAGCTCGCGAGAACTTCATATGAGAAAGAATTTCATAAAACAAGGGGAGCTCAGGATCATAGAGGGGAATGGGATGACCAGATTCAAGCTGACCTAGCGAGACTATGATCTTCCCCTGATTGCAGGGATGATCAAAAAATAATTTGGCAGTTAACTCAGATTTAGGGTTCTGACCGGGAATGCGAGATAGAGTAAAACCTCTGTTCTGAAGTTTCTTTTGAGCCTTTTCAAAGGCAATCTCATTCTTACGACCTGTTGGAGGCATTTTTTAGTATGGTAATGGATAAAGGAGTAAAAACTTGAAAACAAGAATAATCAAGAAAAATTACAGTAGAAGGAGCGGAATTCGCGGAAGAACGGTGAAGAAAGTTGCAGAGAAAATAAGAAAGAAAGTAAAAAAGAAGAAGAGAGAAGAATGAAAAGAGTATATATAGAGAGAAGAATACTCGAGAAGATAAACACATTTTATGCGAAGATTAGACATGAACGGTTAAAATACAGCGGCTGAAAAGGATATGTCAGAAGCTGAATGGAAGAAGGGATATGTGTAGTAAATTTGGCGAAGAATGCAGAATCGTGTCAGAATAGAAGAATATGGAAAGATGGGAGGTTGCAGCATTCTGAAGAAATAGAAAAAATATTCGCATGATCTTCTCCCCTTCGCAGACAAGATATGAGAAGATGAAAGATGTAGGATCAAAATATCGTAGGAGAAACAGTCTTGCGAAGTTAACAACAACACTCTTGCGAAATTTTAACAACCCATTACAAATATCGCAGAATGGTTAGGGAAGTGACGTAATAGATGACGGTGGTATAAACATGAAGAAAGTGTGATAATCTTGTGAACGAAATAGGTTTGCAAGGAAGTATCACTAACAAGCTTGCGAGAGTATCGCAAGTCACATCCTAAAATAAAGGACAGATTAGCTGTCACCCACTATGTAAATTCCTATATAAAGAGATGAACAAGCGTAAGGGGAGAGAGATATTTTTCGAGTGTTGAGCAAGTCATTAGGAGAGAGAAAGTTTAAAGAGCGATTTTATTCTTGTTTTCTTCCATTTCTTGTAATATTTTTGTGAATCAATTAATAAAAGTGTTGTTATTAATGTTTTAAAGATGTGTTGATTATTATGAATTCTTGTGAAGGGTGTAGTGTGGGATTTCCTTCTACTATAGAGCTAACTCAAACTTTTCTTATCAAAGACAACATCGTAAAGTTGTGGAGGGGGTGTGTCCACCACAGGAAAGTATTTGTTGGAATGACCTTGTCTAAGTGGTGGAAATTTAAGAAGTATTTATAAGAGTTAATGAGGATAGTAAATGGAATGAGCATGCTAATATGTTAAAGACTCGGTAGGAGGTTATCAGGTTGAATTCAGGACAATGTATTGTTGGTGATGAGAGATGTAATACTTCAGCAGTACGTTCCACTGAAAATAGTCAGCAGTGCTCCTTCTTATTATTCTTTCATCCATCTTCAGTTTACATAGTTCATGGTAGCAGTTCCACTGATCACATTCTTGCTATATTAGTTTTTGTCAGTGCCAATGGGTTTATCTAGAGTTAACATCATATCCGACTCAAAACTGATGAGCGGCTACACTCAAGTGATAACTAAAGAAGATACTAATCAGTACGAAGGAATGAGGGATTTGCAGACCAAGAAGCTTAAATATATAGAAGTGGCTCTTGCTTTCCTCAACTGGTTAGCTGTACCCTCTTGGCTCTATGATTTGGTTTTATTTATGATGTTGGAATGTGCTTATACAGTCAATAGCATTGCTTATAAGACCTACCAAATAGTGAAGATGAAGAGAGTGGGCTTGCTTACTGAAATTCTAAGGGCATTGAAGCTGAAATTTTTAAAAGACTCAGATCTTACGTTGATGAGAAGAAGCTTCCACATCTATGAATTCCATCAAGAGCTCATGTGCCATATCCTCTATACTTGAGGACAAGGATGATTTGAAGGGGTGGGATTTGTCATGAAACTTAGTCTCATGACAATTAGACCACCTGGTTATTTCAGTAGTTTCTTATTTGTTGAGGGGTAGCTTTGGTATTATTTTTATGAACTGATTCACATCAATATAAGCTGTGTTTGATGTAAGAATCGGTACCATGGAAGTAATGAAATGAATTAATGTTCTTATCTTCCAAATATCGTCTGCCTCTCTTTCCTTCCCATAATTCGTCTGATTCTTCTTCTAACCTTCTGATTCCTCTTCCCCTTCTTCAATTATCTCTATCCTTAGAGATTTATCCTATTTCTGAGCACCAATTATAGTGAAGATCACTACAGATCAATCCTTATCCTTCACTTTGTGTCTGAATTGAATATGGAATGGCCATTTCTTGGTTTAGGCCAGAGTCTTACATATTGATCTCTCAAATCTAAAAGTACTCATGTGCAGTACATTTGTTTAGGGTTTGAATTCGCTTCTCATCAACACACCCAAATTTACCAAAAATAACAAAATCGGTTTTTACCATCAAATAACGTACCAGTTTGCATACTTGAGTGGGTTATGTTCTAAAATCAGTTTGTTCATGAACTAATACATTTATATATAATAAGGAATACAATCTTTTTCAAACCGTGCCTATAATGTTCATTACTAGATTCGAGTGAATCAAAATCGATTTTGCTTCAATTGTGTCTTGTATACTTCTATGAGAATATAAACAATTGAACAACTCTAGAACTAGTTTCATTTGAGTCATTTGAACTAGTTATGGTTAAGATGAATAAGGTTGATATGAAAGTGTTCATATGGCTAACTTCGGTTAACTATTGTTGAGCCAACAAAGGTGCACATGTTTAGGTACGATTACTCGTATCTAAATGAAGTCACTTTTTATTTGTGTATAACAAGCTAAGTTCGATCTACAGGTTGAAATATATTATCTTGAGTCTAATCAGGTTTTCATCTAATGATGAATATTGAATGCTTTGTTACCAAGGTAACATTGATGCAAACCCTGATTTGAAGAATATATAAAGGAGAACTCTAGCAACTGGGAAACCTAATCCCCACACCTCCTGTGTGATACTAGTTGCGACAAGAGTCAATTTTCCTTTAACATTAGGTTTTTCACGAAACCATATAGGTTAACGACTTGAAGACTTCATTGGGATTGTGAAGCTAGACCCAACTATTTTATCTGTAGTTGCGTGTTTTGATCTTGCTTTTTTCTATCGTGATTGAGTATTATCTTCTCTAAGATTTTCTCGAGATTTATTTTCCGATAGGCAAGATAAAAAGTAGTCACAAACATCTTCGTCTCATCGTTTGTGATTCCATAATATCTTGTTTCGCTACCATACGATTAAGATTATTGTGAGGTGATTGATATTTCTAGTTTGTTCTTCGAGAATATAAGTCTGGTATATCAATTGGTTCCTGTTCACCTTCATTTATCAAAAGACATAACAAAACTCATAGGTTTACCTGTGGTAGAAAGATTTATCTATACAATAGACTTTTCTGTATGAGACAGATTGGTTTATCAAGTCTTCGACTTTGGGTCGTAGAAACTCTTAGTTGTGGGTGATATCAGCTAAGGGAATCAAGTGCATAGTGTCATGCTCGGATTAAGAGATGTAAGGAGCGCAACTGTACCTTGATCAGTGTGAGATTGGTTAGGGCACAACTACATTCCATTCTGAAGTTATCTTGGAGTAGGCTAGTGTATATAGCGGCTTAATACAGTGTGGTGTTCAAATCTGGACTAGGTCCCGAGGTTTTTCTGCATTTGCGGTTCCCTCGTTAACAAAATTTCAGGTGTTTGTGTTATTTCTTTTTAGCATTATATTTGTTTATATAATTAAAATATCACTAGTTGTGCGTAAGTTCAATCAATTGTGAATTCGACCTTCGGGTTGTTGATTAAATTGATTGATACTTGGATATTGTTTTTGATACCGTCCAAGTTATTTCTTATATTCAATCGGGATCGCAAATTCCTATTTGTTTGATTGCATATTGAATTGAGAAATTGAGATATAACTCTTTGATATATTTTTCTTAAGATTGAGTTTGACTGTCTAGTTGATTCCCTTACAAGTATATTGGAGTTAGTCCATACAGATTGCTAAGCGATATATTGGGTGTAGTTGTTAGACCCCCGTTTTTTTAATTGATATCAGAGCAGGAAATACCGTTTAAGACCTCATAAGTCTATGTTTGTAGCGATCTGTCTCTATGGACAATCTTGCTTGTAGCGCCCCCAAAGGTAACAGTTGACTAATCCAAGAGATTAACTAAATAAAGAGGCACTAAGAAACTATTTCATATACTCAAGTATTTAATTAAAAAATTTGCTACAAAACTTAACCCAAAAACTAGCCCCGCTTTGAATTATATATAAACAAGAACTCCTCTCAAATGATACATATACAATAGCCATTTAATTTACAAATAGAATATACAAAATAACAGTGGCAGACCAAGAGTTTCAGTTCACTGAGTTCAAAGTATCGACGGAGATGTGGCCGACGGCCGCAAAAAAAATTAAAATGGAGATATGCATTGAATTGCCGATCCATTAAGTTGTACATTAAGATTATAACTTGGTTTAGACTACATAATAAGAAACTAAATTTATTTTAGCGTATATAATTGAAGAAGATGTTGGCTTTTTAAAAAATCAAGCAGGGTCAATACTAACAATTCCAACTAATCAGTAGAGTGAAAACATGATTTAGTGGGGTCTGCTGACCCCACTTGACCCCTTGTGCGTCCGCCACTGCAAAATAATAAACATAGCATAAGTTAATCAACTAACGCACTCAACTCCTCAAAGCTTCCGATGTGCAACTTTGATATGTCTCTGAAACCGAAAGTGGGAATGGGTGAGCACATCATCCCTAAAAGGGATGCCCAATAGAAATACATTTAACTTTTAAGTAATCATGAGCAAGATTTGGAAAACAATACATGTTTTCCCAAACATTACAAGTGACCAAGTCACTGAAATAAACAAATATGTATATGGACAAACTCCTTCTTCAAACAATGTATATATTGGTGTCAACCAGTTCCACACCTTTTAGGTAATATTGTGGTGCATCGCCCTAGCCAAAATATGAAAGTAAATAGGTATAAATGTGAAGGAGCGTATCCTATATACCACACGTGGAAATTCTTATTTCCCATACAATTCATTATGACAAACAAAACATTACAGGTCCTTTCTAAACCATGGAAAGATTAACAGAATCAACAGAACTTTTAGAACTCGAACTTAAATAATGCATGAAATGCACAATCAGACAATGCATGAGTTTGTTAAACATAAACTTTGTAAAACAAACAACAATGGTTACAAAATAGTTAAATGTAAATTCCCTCCTATTTTGATGACAATCCACGCCTACCTCGAGATCCACGATCCACTGGTTCATCCTTTGAGTCGATCGTTGTTAAAAAAGACTAACTGTTAATCACACGAGAACTCTAAGAATCTAGCCAAAATGGCTCACACAAGAATCATACAAGTCTATCTAATGGTTCTAAGTCCATTTATGACTTTACACCTTTTCGGTATCTATCTTAGCACATATAAAGGTTTACTAATTCCATTAGGTTGGTTTTATAGTCCATTAAATAAGTCTAATGAATATCTACAACTTTGTAGAAGGAACTGAGGAACACTAACCTTAAGCCCAAGTCCACCAACCTAGTCCATTAATCCAAGGCCTAGTCTAACTGGTCAACGTTTGGTCAGAAGGAGTCAACTAACAGTCAACGTCTAAGTCCAGGTCAAAGTCCGGTCAAGTCAACGGTCAACAAGTCAATGTCAGGTCAACTAGTCAACGAAGTCAAAGGATTCAACTCAGTCAAGATTCACTGAGTCAGGTCTAGTTAACGATTTAACTCAGTCAGATACACTAAGTCAGCTAAACAAATTGAGTCAACTAAACTGACTAGGATGACTAACAAGTCTAATACTCAAGAATAAAGGTTTTGTAAACACCCTCAAGCTCGCCAACTCTATTTGACCAGTCAAGAGACGATTTAGCCGCTAGTAACTCGATTAGTTATTACAATTTTATTTGTTAGAAACTAATCAAACAACGATTTAAATACGAAATTAGTACCACTCGATAGATCTCGAAAAGTTAGGCGGAATGGACTACTTGCACGTGTCATTCGGATACTAGACGAAGAAGATATCATTGGTTTAGTTCTTAGTCATCCTGGATGCCCTTATATTTTAGTCGATTGCATTTATCATTTTGGGTCGGCCTTATCAAGACCAAGTCGAGAAGATAAGCACAGATTTTTTATTCTTCTTCTTTCTTTCCTTCTCTCTGTTTCTTCTTCTCTGTTCTTCCTGGTAGAAATTTAAGAGATAAATTAGAGTTTTGAGATCGAAATAAGTTTAAGAAGATCATGGAGTTACAGATAGTGATGGTTTTGTTGTCTGCTATTGATTCGGACTCTAATGAGATAATGAATTAAGAGTTAGGGTATCTAGAAGATGAAGTTTGATTGAGGTTTTGTGGAATTGATTAGAGCATCGAGTTCCTGGAAGACGAAGAACGATTGGTTTGGTGTTTAGTTGATTTTCAGAAACTGTTTTCATGAGGAATCAGAGTTAGGGTCTCTCAGAAATTGAATTAAGGTTTGTAAGAAGTTCAATGAAGAACCAGAAAATAAAGGTGTTAGTTTAGGGGATTAAATTAAAGGATGGGTCTGATAGTTTCGAAGAGTTGATTGATATTTTGAATGTTAATTCAAGATTGAAGATAATTAGGGTTTCCGCGAAATCTATTTCATGAATTCGATTAAAGATTGATAAGAAGAGGTTAAAAGGTGGGTTTAATCAATTTGAAGATTTGTTTGATGCTGTGAACTCGAATTAGGAAAAGAGGATTAAGAATTGATTTAGGGTTTCAAGTAAATTTGGATTTAGAGATCATGGATTGAACTGCAGTTGGAGAAGAAGAGTTTGAAGGCAAATGTTTGAAGTAATTTCTTCTTCTTGAATTGAGTTGGATTAATTTTCCTTTCTTTTGAGTTATTGAACTTGGATAATTGATGTATGTTGTCTGAAATGAAGTTGAGTGTTCTAGAAATGGGAGTTGTGTGTTTGGATGGTGGTGTTAGTTGTAATTCTGGTGGACCAACAAATTCCTTTTGTGGGGGTGGAGGTGGTTATGTAATTACCGTTGGTAATTGAAGTGCAGATTTACATGAACTAAATATATGTGTATCTGAATTGAGAATTTGAGCAGAAGATGAGTTACAGGGAGGTAGGTTGAATGCTGTTAGTGGTAGTGGTTATATGAGTTGTAGTTTACATGAATGAATGTGTCATGTTGGTGGTGTTGATATGAACTGAGTTTGAGTAAGTCTGTGAGAGTTTGTAATTGCGTTATTTAACTGAAGATGGTGGATTATGAATGAGTTAGTAAAGGTTGAGATTGTAGTGAGTACAAGGTTTTAAAGATGGTGATAGAACTGAGTTGGTAGTCTGAAGTAATGAAGCACTATAACAGTTGATATTATGTTGATTAAGTATTTAACTGGGTTGAGATGTAATTCTGAAGCTAGGATTGTTACAGGGTTGAAGGTGACTGTGTGTTGTTCAAGATGAAAGGTTATGTGATTGTATTGAGTGAGAGTTAGATGAATATGATGAAGTAGAGTTGGTAGTATGTAGGAAGAGTGAAAGCTTGGAATTGCAATTGCAGGTAAGCTGTGTTGGTGTTTGTAATTAGATTTGAAGTTATTTTGAATGAATGAAACTGTATAGATGAAGCTTGAAGTGATTGAGCTGAGATTGTTGTTGTAGTTAGTCTGAAACTGGTGACGATTCAGTTTAGTGGAATGTGTTGCTAAAAGCTGCAATTGCAGGTAAACCTAGTTTGTAATTGTAATTCAAGTTTGTAGTTTGAAGTTTATTTAAGAATAATTGAATTGTACTTTGGCTTGTGAAGTTCTGTCAATAGGTGTGTTAGTATCAGTCTAGTTATAAAGAAGAGTGAAAATATGTGTACAACAATTAAGGGATTTAGGCTTATTAGTCATTCCAGTCAGTTTAGCTGACTTATTTAAATGTTGTGGTATGGCTGAGTTATTTCTGTAGTCTCAGTTTTGACTCGCCTGACTCAGTTAGTTAACTGAGTTAACATGTTGACCTTGACCGAGTTTGACAGTTGACCTGACTTTGACTTGGACTTGACCTTTGACTAGACTCTGACATGGACTTAGTCACTGTTAAGTTGACCTTGGACTGTTATTTTGACCGTTAGTGTTATTTGACTATAATGAACCTTATTTTCACAAATTGATGTTTTGGACCTCTTGTGGTCCGAATTAGCACTTGGTTCCTTCTACAAAGTTGTAGATGTTCATAAGACTTAGTTATTGGACTATAGAACCAATATAATCGGAATAGTAAACCTTTAATATGCTAAAGATGATGGATAATGAAAAGGTGTAAAACCATATATGAGCTTAGAACCATTAGATAGTTCACGTAGCCTATAACTAGAGAATTATATCAAATTATGTCATCTATACAATTTTGGCTAACTTTTGGCTATAGTGCTTGTATAACTTTTGGCTAGATAATGGAAAGAGTTTAGCCTATAACTTTTGGCTAAACTCTTAGAGTACTTGTATGATTAACAGTTAGTTATTAAGAACGATCGCTTCAAAGGATGAACCAGCGGATCGTGGATCTCAAGGTAGGCGTGGCTTGTCATCAAAAGAGGTGGGAATACATTTGACTCTTTTGTAACCATATTGTTTCTTTTACAAAAGTTTATGCTTAACAAACTCATGCATTGTCTAGTGTGCATTCTATGCTTTGTTTAAATTGATTTACTATACTTCTGTTGATTTTGTTAATATTTCCATGGTTTGGAAAGGACTTGTAATGTTTGTTTGTCATATGAATTGTTATGGGAAATACGAATTTCCACTTGTGGTATATAGGATACGCTCCTTCACATTTATATCTACATGAATTCAACTTTTATTGCTTAGAGTGGGTCATCATGGTCTTGGTGATATCAATAGCTAATGAGTGTAGTTAGCACGAATATTATACATTGTTTGAAGAAGGAGTCTATCGATATACATGTTTGTTTATTCCAGTGACTTGGTCACTTTTTAATCTTTGGGAAAACATGTATTGTTTTCCAACTCTTGTTTATGATTACTTTAATGTTAAATGTTATTCCTACTGGGCACCCTTTTAGGGATGATGTGCTCACCCTTTCCCACTTTCAGTTTCAGAGACAGATCAGAGTTGCGCAGCGAAAGCTTCAAGGGTTGATTTCGTTAGTTGATTAACTTTTACTATGTTTGTTATATTGCATATTGTATTTGTAAACCAACTGACTATTGTATATGCATCATTTGAGAGGAGTTATTGTTTGTATATATTTCTGAGCGGGGCTAGTTTTGGGTTAAGTTTTGTAGAAGATTTCTTAGTTGATTGTTTAAGTAAATATTTTAGTTTTTAGTGCCTCTTATTTAGTTAATCTCTTGGATTAGTCATCTGTTATCTGAGGGGGGCGCTACAGGTTTATACAATCATTATACATTTCATTCATTCAAATAGAATTCACCAACTCAATACAACTGTAATTTAAGCCTACCTGCAATTGCAGTTCCAAGCTTTCACTTTTTCTACATACTACTAACTCCTCGGCAAAACAGAGTAACCTCAGCTACATATTCAAACAACCACCAACACACACAGCAACACATATTCTATAGAACTTATTCATTGTAATTCACACCACCAGAACATACATTTCCAGACCTCCACCATTTCTCCATGAACAAACACCATCATCACCATATGTTCAACCCCATTTATATCTTCTAACATAATTCCTCAACACAAATACACAACCACCATTCTCAACCCTACCTGCAACAATCACTTGCAACTCAAACTTTTTCCTATCCTACACACCCTGCTTTCACCAGTTCCACTAGTAACTCTAGCAACATAGTTCTTTAAACTGAGTTGCCACTATTTAAACATGAACTCCACAGTTCAACCTCTAACTCCATACTCAAACCACTAAAAATGTAACCTTCCTTCCTTATTTATCGTTACTGCCCATTTCATTCAACCTGACATTACACATATCATCCCATGTAACATCAGCACCATCACCTAAGTCTTGAATCACTTCAATCACCACCATCACTACAAGAAACTCCATGAACACATTCAAGTCTCTCATAATTCAACCCAGACAATATTTCATTCTTAACTCCTGTTATAATTCTTTAACACAATTATACAACTTTCATCTTATTCTGAATTATCATCACAATTAACTGCATAATTTTTCGGTCGAATCTATAAACTTTAGTTCCTTTAATTCTTCACTGATTCAACACTTCAAACAGGAACCCTAACAATCCCTACTTGTTCTTTTTTATGATTCAAAGCCTCATCATCTCCCTCATCAAATGATTCTCTCGAACAGATTCTCAAACTCATCTCTCATACTCGCAGAAGAAGAAGAATAAGAGAAGAAGGAAAGAGAATGAGATACGAGAAGAAGAAAAAAAAAAAAAAAAGTGAATTTATCCTCTCGATTTGGTTTTGATAAGGTCGACAGAAAATACTTCAACAACCAATGTTTTGGATATGGGCATCTCAGGTCGGTCTTTCTGAGAAAGACTAATTTTCCCTTCAGACCAATCCGATGATAACGTTTTCATCCGGTAACCGAATGACATGTTCGAGTAGTCCATCTCGTATAACTCTTCGAGATATATCCAACAGTTTTGGTTTCGTATTTAAATAGGTGTTAGATTAATTCTTATAAATTAAAATCTATATTAAATAATCGAGTCATTAACGATTAAAACGTCTCTTGACTAGTCTAATAGTGTTGACGAGCTTGAGGGTCTTTACATAGAAAAAAGTTTTGTTTCGATAAAATCTATTAAAGAGGAAGACTTGTCAATATCACATATAGATGAACATTTTGTTCTTACGAAACAAACAAGTATTGATATGTGTTACCCTGTTTGTCTTACTGACGAATCTGATTCTAAAATTGAAAGGGAAGCATCCCGAGAGAATGCAGCGATTCTAAAACTTGTTAGAATCCGGGCAGTTGAAATCAACAGGCTAAAACACAAGGTCAATAAAATGGTTGGTATGATAGAAGATCGTGATTCCCAATTAAGGGTTCTTCGTGAGGAAAATGTTATAGATTGTTCATCACGAACCTCTCTCGAGGCTAAACTCAAAGAAGATGCATGTGAAATTGGACAACTTTTGAGTAGTCTATATATTTACGATAAAATTCGTTCTTGGGAGTCTGTCATACCAAATACTTCTGACACTGCTGTGATATTTAAAAACATGACTAAGTATAATCATGTTTCTCAAATGAAAACAACTTCAGAAGTTAAACTGCAAACCCTTCCCATTGATAAAGAGGTTCCCGGTTCTTCCAATAATCATGTATTTACCTCGTCTCATGGAAGGAAGAAGTATTCTAACGATGTTTCTAATGCTACACATCAAAAAGAATTCTTTCCTAGAATAGGAAGGAAAAATAGACTCAACCGTGAACACCATTTATTTAATGAGCTTATGGCTCATACTTGTGCTAATTAATCACAAGGGTTGAATGCTTAATCGGGTATACTTTCGGCAAAAAATGCTTTCTGTTTAGTTGAGCTATTTTCTTATCATCCATAGCTAAACTATTATCCACATACATCTTTGACTAAGTATTGGTTGTGTCTCAAGAATCTCGTCGATTATTTTTTTTTTTTAAAGTTTTTGTTGCAACTATGTTGCTTACTGCTCTTGTGCTCTAAATTACTTATCTATGGAGATATAGAATTTATTTGAGCCAAAATATTTTGAAAGAAAATTCTTCACGTAACAAAAATGTACTGTTTTTTTTTTTTTAAATGGGTACATTCGGTTTTGTGTTCTACGGGTATCCATGTCTTACTTGTCACGAACTATCTTTAGGAACATGTAGTTGCAGGAAATCCCACAACACACCCCTCATAAGAATTCATACAATCAAATCGGATGAAAAATCACAATCTTTATTGATTAATCTCACCAATTTTACACGGAAGGAAAGAGATGAAACTAAGAAATTAACAATTGCTCTAGACTTTGTCTCTCCTAATGACTTACTCAATAATCGAAAAAAGATCTCCCCCCTTAAACCTGTTCGGCTCTTTATATAGGGAATTACATAGTGAATGACAGCTAGTTCGTCCTTTATTTTAGGATCTGTCTTGCGATACTCTCGCAAGCTTACAAATATTAATTTTGCAAACACTATAATTTTCGTAGGATCATCACACTTATCCCATGTTTGAGCTGATGTCACTTGTTATGTCATCTTTGTTGTTTATCTGCGACAGTTTCGCAACGTTGTAGATGAATGTTTCACAAGAATATTGTTGTTGCGATATTCTGATCCTACATCTTGCCTCTTCTCATGTATTCTTTGCGAATAAGAGAATGTCATGAGAAATTGTGTTTTAGAACGCCGCAGTTGCTCATCCTTTCAATACTTTTCCCTATCGTCCAGATTCCTTCAATTTAGCGTAACCGTCTACATGTGTCATCATTCCTTTATTTATTGGTTAAACTGGTCATCTTATTTCGTCTATTTAAATAGGGATCTGATGTGGAAATTATTTTCTTCTTTTTCTTCTTCTTTTACTTCGTCTTCATCTTTCATATTCTCTATAACTCTTCATCGTCTGCAACTTTCTTCATCCTTCCTATCTTCATGTTATTGCTTCTTTTTGCTCCCATGGAATCAACAAGGTTATTTTTCTTCCTTTTATTCTTTTGATTTTGCTGAAACTGATCTTATTTTACTGGAATCATCTTGTTTATTTTGTCTTTTGTGTAATTCCCATACTGTTTCTGTTTCAGCAAAGACACTGTTAATGTTGAATCTACAACGCAAAACCCTAGTTCACCCAAAATCGCGTCCCAAAGTTGTTGCGAGAAAAAGAAAGTCTGTGAATAATAAGGTAGTAAGAAACATTATTCTTTTAATAACAATATTGTTTTCTCTGTTTCTTATCTGGATTTTTATTCGCAGGGTGATAAAGATGCCAACAAACCCTCCAAAAAAGATCTCCTTCTTAAGATTGTTAAAACTTCTGTTCCATTTTCTTCACTTATCCCTTTAAAATCTCCCGCGGTACCTTCGCAATCTGAACTTTTACTTCTTATTCGCGAAAATGTTACCTCAGACGTTTCCCCTTCAACCGTTCTTCATACAAACGAAACTCATCTTATTAACTCTTCTGCGAATGAAGCCCCTTCTTCTCCTGTTGTTAATGCTTCTCAAATCGACTCTTCCGTAATCCCAACTACCAATTTTACCCAAACTTTACCTTCAAATGACACATTTATTGCGAAAAATGATTCAGTTCCTCAATCTTCTTATGTCACCACTTCTTCATCTGAATTCTCTTCCTTTTCTAAAGATGCTTTATATGTGATAGATATTGTGTTCCAAACTTTATCTGATGCTTTAGATGGTGTCAAGAAGTCTTCCACTAACCCTATCACATTGGATGCTTGCTAAATTTTAAATAAGTATGTTGGCTCTGAAAGAATAGTTTCGCAAATAACATTAGAGAAAGAAGTGGAAATTTTGAACAAAAATCTTCAAGCGATGACCTTGGAACGTGATGCTCTTCGCCTGGAAAATCAAAAATTCCAAAACATCTCGTTGGATTGTGATCTTCTTCGCAAGAAGAATAGTGAACTGAAATGTATTATTTTCTGATATTCGCTTTTGATTTATCTTATAAGTAATTCTGTGTTTTTCTCATGCAATTCCCTTAAAGTCTTTTATTCGTACGCTAAGTTTTAAACCAGAAACGAATAATGGAGAGATATAAATTTGAATCTGCCACTGAAGAAGCTCGTGTTGATAGAGATATTTGGATGGATCAGTATAATCGATTAGATAACCTTCATACATATTCTGTTGAACAAATAGATAATCTTACCAAAGAAAATACTCAATTAGTTCAGAAGCAAAATTCATTAAATAGTGAAATATCTCGCCTCTCTTATTCTTTGACTAAAGATAATTTAGAGGTGGAAATTCTATCAGATGAAAACAAAACTTTATCTCAGGAAAAGCGAACTCTCTTAAATAAGGTGGCGACCTCTTCGCAACAACTAAACATTCTTCAAAAGGTGTGTGATAACCAAGAACAATTTCTTTGTTCACTGAAAAATGAACTTAAGGAGGAAACCGAATCATCTATTTCGGAGAAAAATACACTCATCCAAGGTAGGATAGCTTTAAGTATAAATGAAATTTAACTCAAAGAACAATATTCCCAATTAGAAGAATCTTACTCTTCACTTGCGAAGCAGAACACTTTTCTCATCTCTAAAGAAAAGAAATTAAAGTCTCGCCTGAAGGGTTTGGTTGGAGATAAATTTGATGACGCAATGAATCATTGGGAGAGTACTTGCTTGACACTAATTCAAAACATAATTTCACAAAAGGAAGGTAGTCATTTTGACTGTCTCAGCCATTCTTTCTTTGCTAAATTTGTTTATAACATGCTGCTTGCGAATTCTTTATTTTAATAATTTTTTTTGTATTCTTTCACTTTGCAGAATCTGAAAGATATCTTCGTTCTTCCTTTTCTGATTTGGATTTGAAGTATTCTAATATTCGCAAGGAAAATGCACTTCTCGCTGCTCACCTTGCTCTTTCTCGTGATCGAGCGGAAAGGAGACTTGATTATCTTGCCTATTTCAAGGATATCCAAGATAGGAATCACCAAAGATTGTTCATTCGCCAAGTCCACCTTAAAGCTGAAGTTCTTATGAATGAACTTTTGTTGTCCAATTCTCTTCCTCCTGTATTAATTGCACCTTTAGAAGTAGATGATGATGAAGTTCCTCGTGCTGCTGATGTGATTTTGATTATGAAAGTGACATGGAAACTATTTCTCAAGAAGAAGATGAAGTAGAAGAACATCCTACTAAAGAAGCATCTGCTGGTGATGACCAAGATGAAAATGCAAAAGAAATCCCTCTTAAAGAAACTATCACTGGCGCACATCAAGGTGGAGATGAAGCTAGAATTAATCAAGTCCTTGAAGAAAATGTTGTTGAGAGTGAGAAAAATAACGAAGAACACTCTTCAACTCCTTCTGGCGAAGTCAACATTGAGGATTGAGTTTCTTATTTAATTTTGTCTTCTTGAGTTGTTTCATGCTATTTACTTTTTGTGAATAATGCACCTCAATCAACTTTGAAATTTACTCTTTAAATACTTTGCGGAGAAAAAGATAATGCCTCTTGTTTATTAATTCCCATACTTGCCTCTCATTATATTTCTTGAGATGAATGATCTTCATAAAGAATAGTCAAAGTTTTTGTTCTGTTTTGTGGTCTTATTTTGCCTTCCTAATTAAAGGTCTTATTTTTCCACCTTTCTTCATTGCGACAAAATCGCAGGACGTCTCTGCACTTTCATGCAGAAACTCATTGATCTTGCCTTAACCTTTTATGCTTTTGTCATTTTTGCTGCGACAATATGACAGGCCTAAATTTTCTTGCGAAATTAAAGCCCCATAACATTGTCGTGTTGCGACGAAATCGCAGGACATCTTCACACTTGCATGTAATGACCCATTGATCTCGTCTTATCTTATCTTTTGTATTATTGCCTCTTCAGGATTGTCGTAAAAATATGACAAGCCTTGATACTCCCGTGAGTAAAAAGCCTCATGACATTTGCGTCTTAAGACACTTATCAGCTCCCTAATGGAGGGTTCCGCCCTTATCTTCCCCCTAGTTTCCCCTTCAAGGAGACGTACTTCTGCCATACAAGACTAGCTCCTCCCATCCAGTCTTGACAACAACCAGTTATTTTCGCAGCCTCTTATCCCTTTTTCCTATATGGCTTATGGTTACGAGACTGCACCCTAATTCGGGTTTTCTTCGGGTCGAGTGCATCATAGTCAAGACTTTCCAAGAATGGCCAGGATAGTTTCATACGCCCCGGGCACTCTTGGATCAACCGTGTACCTCGGCGCCTTGATCATACTCTGCACTCCTTAGGAGAGTCCTTATTACCTTAGTCGCCCAACTTAAGTCATATGCTCAAGTTGAGAATCCAAGGTTCCTCTCCTGGATGGGCTTTCATTGACCCCAAATCTCCATGACTCAGGTTCCAGCAGCGGTATGACCTTATCCCTGAGCCATGCAACATACACCCCATTCTATGATGCACTTTAGGTCTTACATTTGCCTCTTGCGAAATTTTATCCGCGAACTAGGGTGTATGTCATAAAGGTTAGTCCCATTCTAATATGTCATTAATTTCTGATTTTCTCTTGCGAAATTTTTGCATATTCTCGTTTTGTTTTGATCTTGAATAATCTCGCAGCACCTTTTCCATAAAATTTATTGTTCATATTCATTTTGTTGCATCATACATTACTTCATTATCTAAGATTTCTCAAAGTACTTCATGGGTAATATCTCTTTAAATATAATCCATTCCATGGTCTATCATGTCTTTGACCAACATCTCCACCCTCTGGATTCATCAATTTGTATGCCCCCGTTCCAATTATCTCTTTTATAATGTAGGGGCCATCCCATTTTTTTTCTAGTTTCCCACCACCTTCTCGCTGGTAAATTGGCGTCTCGCGAAGAACTAAATCACCTGGTTGAAATTCACGTATCTTGACACGCTTATTGTATTCTCGGGCTAATCTTCACTGATAATTCTCCATATGCTGTAAATCTCTTTCTCTCTTCTCTTCTAGCTCATCAAGTTTGTTTAGGATCATGCCAGCACTAAGATTCTTCTCCCCAGCCTCTCTCGTTGTTGTGGGAATATCAAATTATGTTGGTAACACTGCCTCAACTCCATATGTCAGACAAAAAGGTAACATTCATGTAGATTCTCGCCTAGTTGTGTTGTAAGCCCAGACTGCTGTAGGACCAGCTACAACGATATTCTTGCGATATTAATAACACTTCTGCGAGGACATCGCGAGTATTTCAACAACATCTGATGAGTGTTGCAGAATTTCTTAAGGAATGACATAATGACTGATGAATGAAGAAACATGTAAAGAGCATGTGTTGACCTGCGACAGTTATAAAGTTAGCGAGAAGGAAAATCATGGTTGTCACGATGATGATCGCAGTGTAAATCCAAGATAAAAGGAAGACTTAGCTGTCATCCATTATGTAACTACCCTATAAATAGAGACCCAATATGTCCAGAAAAGGATGATGTATTTTTTAGAGTTGAAAGAGTCTTGAGGAGAGAGAAACTTCAAGAGAATAATTGTATTCTTGATTTCTTCCAATTCTGTATACATTTTTGAGGATTAAATGATAAAGTGTCATTTTTAATCTTCAATTGTGAGTTGATTATAGAAAGATCTTAACAAGGGTGTAGTGTGGGATTTCCTGCAACTACATTTTGGCGCTAGAAACATGGACTGAATTAGCGAAATCATAGAAAAAGTGAAGAAGAAGATGAGAATTGTTCAAGATTAAGAAAATCATAAAACAAATCGGTGAGATATTTGAAGGAAGAATGGTCAGAAACAAAGAGGATTGTAGAAAATTGGAGTGTGGTATGGTAACAAGAACAATGATTGACAGATTTCATGAAAATATTAAGGGGAAGATACACAAACGGGATTTTAAAGGAAGGAAAATTATGACGGTGGAAAAAATATCATCATTGAAAGATTGGGAAAAGCAGGAGATCACATTTACAGCAACAGAAATACCAGAAGAAAATCTAAGTCATACATCTCCTTTGGTAATCACGGTATCCACTATACCAATGAGAAAGGAAAAATCAATAAAATCTGTAGAATAATGGGCTATGAATAAAACTTTGGTGGATGCAGGAAGTTCTGTGGATATAATATTTTATCATACTTTTAAGAAAATGGGATATAAGGATGAAGAAATGTCTTGTTCAACATATCATATTTGTAGTTGCAGGATTTCCCACACTACACCCTTGTTAAGATTTTGCTATAATCAACTCATAATTGAAGATGAAAAATGATACTTTATTATTTTGGTTTCAGAAATGTTTATAGAAATGGAAGAATTCAAGATTACAACTATTCTCTTGAAGTTTCTCTCTCCTCAAGACTTTCTTAACTCTCAAAAATACATCATCCTTTTCTGGACACATTGGGTCTATATTTATAGGGTAGTTACATAGTGGATGACAGCTAAGTTTCCCTCTTATTTCGGGTTGATTATGCGATTGTACCGAGATAGTTATAATGTTAAATATTGCAAGTTTTGTAACCATCGCAGAACAAACATACTTTTCTCAAGTTTTCTTCAATTGTCAGTTATTACATCATTCTTTTGAAGGCTTTTGTGACACTCGTGAAGTGTAGTCGAAGATCTTGCGGTGATGCTCGCTGGGAAGTGTTGTTAATATCGCAAGAATATCGTTGTGGCGATATTCTGGTCCTACATCTTGCCTCTTCTCATGTATTTTCTGCGAAGAAGAGAAGATCATGAGAACTAAATGCCGCAACTACTTATCTTTTCACATCAATCTCTGTTCTGACACGTTTCTATATCCTTCGCCAACTGTTTTCATGCATTCTTTCTTCCAATAAATCTTTGACACGTCCTTTCTAACCGCTGCGATCCGACCGTTCTTTTCTTTTCTTTGCATTTATTGCGTTTATTTTCTCGAGAAATCTCTTCTTCTATAAATACTCCTTTCATTCTTTTCTTTTCCTTTTTTTACTTTCTTCTTATTTCTCTGCGTATCTTCTCTACAAGTTTATTGTTCTTCCGTAAATTGCGCGTCTGTCATCGCTGTGATTTCTTTCTTAATTTTCAACCTTTTCTTTCATTCCCATACTCCAAAATGGTTGTCGTTGGTGCTAAAAACTTGACTGCTTTTAATGAGATGCGAGAAAAGATCAAAAGTAAAGTTTTTACCTTGTCTACAATTCCAGGTCAAAGCCTTAAATCTGAACTTTCTCTCAAACTATTTTCTGATCATCAATGCTCTCGCCAGAAAATCATAGTATCGCTAGGTCAACTTGAAGCTGGTCTTCCACTTCCTCTCTATGACCCAGAACTCTCATTATTCTATCAAATAATATCTGATGAGAGGTTCTCGCGAGCGATATATCAATTAGGTGGAGATTGTATCAGATTGCTTCTTGAATATGCTTCTCGCGGTGCTGATAAAGGATCTCGCTATCCTGAAGCTCCAAAGAATCCTCAATTTAAAGATGTTCTCATTGTCTCTGCAGATTATACTGTGGATAATTTCTTCAGAAATTACAAGATAGTTCCTATGAAGAGGGATATTACTTGCTGGGGTGTCCGCTTGAAGAAAGAAAAGATCACTGATGATGAGGCTCTTATGTTAGACATTGATTGGCATACACCTACTAATCAAGGACCTCGCCACTCCAGCGATGACAAGTGGTTTATCTTTCCGTTATATCTTGAAGGTCCTTATATATATGTTTCTCTCCCATTACCTGCGAATCTCTCAAAGTATGAGCCATGGGTCTTCAACTGGCCTGAAAGATCTAAAGAAGTATATCCTCTCAACTTTTTGCATTATTATTATTTACTATCTTCTTCATGTTTTTATATTCTCGCTAATTATTTTGATCTTTTTCAGATTGATAGAATGAAGCTCAGTTACCAAACTTTTAGGAAACCCAGCACTTTCTTAGCTCTTAAATCTTTCACGGATGAAGTAAGAAATATCTCCTCATAAATTTTAACAATATATTGTTGCCCCTATTTCTTATCTTCATCTGTGCTCGCAGGAAATCGAAGAACTAGAACCAATAAAACCTGTGAGAACTAAGGAGAAATCTACTGTTCCTCCAAAAGGGAAGCCTTCTGCCCCTCGCGGTGAAGAATCTGGCGATAAAGATAAATCTACTATTCCTCCCAAAGGGAAATCTGCTGCCCCTCGTGGTGAAGAATTTGGCGATCCTCCTTTGAAGAAAAGGAAGACCCGACCTTCTTCTTCTTCAACTCCTCAACCCATTCCAGAAAATCCAAGTGTTGATTTGGATAAGGACAATAACGATGAGGATTTCAATGATAACAGCTTCCCTTCTATAAAGAATTCTTCTGATTCTGATTCTTTAATGGCTCATTTATCCAAAAATTTTGGCAAGAATATGTTTGGTATCCCAAATGAGTATGGAGATGAAGCTATTAATGAAATATCTCAGTCCCTCGCCAATGTCTGTGATTCTCCCATATTAGCTTACAGTGATACCCTTCACGGGGTTTCAAGATCACTAAATCCAAGTCTTTTAAATTCAGTTGGCAGCCTGGTATGTTTCTACTTGTTCATTCTTTTTGTATCCATTGATATCTTTGTCAGACATTGATTTATATAGTTCTATCGCAGTTTGGAAGAGCCGCTTTTGTTGTTTCTTCTGATTTAGAAAATAGGCATATTACTTATGAAAAGAAAGATGCTAATCTTCTTCAAGATAAAGAAAAACTAGAAGCTGAAGTTATTGAGTTTCGCAGGAAAAATAAGCAGCTGGAGACTGAAGCTTCAGTTTACAAGCAAAAAATCTCTGATCTTGATAAAGCCAATTAACAACTCTATGGTATGATTTATTTCTTTTATATTTTAATTCTTCTCACCCTATCGCATCTTATTCAAGCAACCATTTTTGCAGATATTTATGGTCTTACTGATGAGGCTACACTCTTCCAATCTTTTCCTGACCCTGTAGATGATAATACCCTTCTTGCTTTCCTTAATAATTCTTTAAGTAATTTCTCAGATGATAAGATTGAATCCCTCTCCATAGATGAACTTAAATCCAAATTTAATCTCTTAAAAATTGAACACAGATTCAATTTAGGTTTGACCAACAAGTATAGGCGCTTTTATCTTGATTCGAAGAAAGAAGTAGATAGATTATGAAAAAGTAATAGTGATCTTATTGACGAGAAAGATCTTGCCGTTAAAAATGGCTCCAAGACCCTATCAAACTTCCATAAAACTCTTCTTAATGTTCAAATAGAAAGAGATAAGCTTATCTGCGAGAATGAAGATCTTCTTACAAGGAAAACTCAAGTTCGATCTCGTCTCCTTATTAATAGCGATGATGAGTTTGCTTAGGCTGCAAAGATTCTTGATAATGCCAGAACTAATTTAGGTGTAGATGTTAGTCTTCATGCTGATCAAGCGGATTTAATTAAAGACATGATTTATGAAAGAGAAGGTTATCACTCTTATGATTTCCCTGAATTATTTCCTAATTGAATCATCCTTATTTGTATTAACTTTGTTATCATTTGCTCGCAGCATCCGAAAAGAACTATCGTAAGAGATTTGATGAGTTAGAAGAAGAGAAAAACCAACTCGCTGGAAATCAATCTTCTCGTAATGAAAAGTATTCTAGATTGAAGGATAAATTGAAAATCTCATCTTCAAATTTTAGTAATGCCCTTCTCCGTGTTCGTAATGACGCTGTTAAGCTAGTCTGCGATGATCATGGTATTCCTCATTCTACATACCCTGATCTTGCAAAGGAAATTCCAGCTGATTCCCCAAATTTAGTTATCTCTGATAGCAAAGCTGAGGAGTCTTGCGAAGATGAAGAATTATCTAGCGAGGAAGAGAAGTTTGGTAATGAAGAAGAATCTGAAAAAGAAAAGAGCTCTGATGAGGGTGGTGATGGGTCTACTTAGTCTTGTTTCTTCTTCTTTTTCTTTGTTGTAAATTTTGTGCATTTATTTTTTTCTTCTCGTAACATCGCTGCGAGCTTCTCCAACTTGATGTGTAAACTTCTTTTGCTTTTATCTGTATGAATTAGAAAACAATCCTTTTTCTGCAACATAATCAATCAATTATTATCCTTTAATTATTTGTATAAATGTATCATCTAAGCAATTTTATCATATGATGGATGAATAATAATTTCATCATTCTATGCATTCCCATACTTGCCTCTATTATTCATCTGCAATATGAAAAAATTGAGTAGAGATTAGATATTAGTTGTGAATCAAATTAAATTTGCCTCAATATTGGCGATGTTATCGCTAGCAATAATTGCATAACTTTATGATTTCTGCGTAGAATCGCAAATCTCATAAATTTTGCGAGCATTATCGCAATAATCTTATGGTCTTATTATGCCTTCCTAATTAAAGGTCTTATTTTTCCACATCTTTTCTTTCTGCGACAAAATCGCAGGACGTCTTTACATTTGCATGTATTGACCCATTGATCTTGTCTTATCAATTTTTTCAACATCTTTGCGACAATATGATAAGAATAAACTCTCTTGCAAGAATTAAACCTTATGACATTGCCGTCTTGCGATGAAATCGCAGGACGTCTTTACACTTGTTAAATGTAAAAACCCATTGATCTCATCTTAACTTTTCTCTTTTGGCTTGTTGCATTTGTATAACTTTCGTCACGTGACAATATGACAGGCCTAAATGTTCTTGCGATCATAAAGCCCCATGACATTGCAGTCTTTAGACACTTATCAGCTCCCTAATGGAGGGTGATTCCCTTATCTCCCCCCTGGTTGCCCCTTCAAGGAGGGCACATCGGCCAAACAAGACTAGCTCCTCCCATACGAATTTACCAACAACCAGCTGTTTTCGCAGCCTCTTGTCCTTTATGCCTATATGGCTTATAGTTACAAGACTGCACCCTAAGTGGGGTTTTCTTCGGGCCGAGTGCATCATAGCCAAGACTTGCGAAGGATGGCCAGGGTATTTTCGTACGCCCTGGTCACCCTTGACTCAACCGTGTACCTCGGCGCCTTGGTCATACTCTGCACTCCATAGAAGAGGTTCTTAGTCGTCCAACCAGGGTATAACCTTATATAATTGGAAATCCAAGATCCCTCTCCTGGATAGGTTTTATTTAACCCCAACATCTGCATAACTAAGGTTCCAGCAACGGTATAACCTTATCACTGAGTCATGTCAAGAGATACCCCCCTATATGACGCACTATTAGGTCTTACATTTGCCTCTTACGAAATTGTATTCGCGAACTAAGGTGCACGCCATAAAGGTTCGTCCCATTCTATTAATCTCTGCGAAATGTTATTCGCGTTTCTCACGAGCATTGTAACTCTGACAAAATTTCATTTCTTTGATTTTCTTGTAAAATTTTGCAATTCTTTCAAACAGAGTACTTTTTCAATTGCATTTTCTTTAAACAAATTCTGGATAAGCTTCTTCAAATTTCATCATTTTACCTTTCTACTTACTATCTTATGGTTCTGCTTTTCTGTAACGTTTTGCTGTTTTTTCTTTATCTGCGAGCTGCTCGCCATTATCTTCCTCTCGCTTCTCTATTGAATCAATCATCAATCTTTCACATCTCTGTCGTTGCTTAATATTGTACTTCCAATTGCTCTTCTTCTCAGCTCTTTCCTCGCAAGATTTTATATCAATCTCATAACATTTCTTGCTTTCTCCCCAATCTCCCTTAATAACTCCAACACCATTAGGATGAGGAAATTTAACACACTGGTGGAAAGTAGATGCTACACCTAATATCCCATGTAGCCAAGGTCGACCAATCAGGGCATTGTACGGTGATTCAATATCGACAACACAAAACAAGATCTTGGAAGTTATCCCTTTCAATGGAATCCACATTTCAATTTCCCCTTTGGGTTTATTGGCAGTACCGTTAAAACCATAGATTTTATATGTTGATGGAATTAGATCTTCGTCTCTTCCACCCATGGTGTTATAGGTATGATAAAATAATATATCAAATGAGATGCATGTGTCTATTAGAACTCTATTGATAGCCCAAGAATCTTCATTTTCATCATCCTTTTCTTCATCTTCTTCTTCTATTTGCTTTGGATTTATCTCTAATATTACCACCAATGGATTATCATGCTGCTCGCCAGGTTATGGTACTTCTTGTGCAGTGAAAGATATAATTTTCTTCTGCCATTCTTCTAGTGACGAGGCTCTCGCAATATTCATTATCTCTCTTCCATCTGTGTCTCTCGCGAAGACTCTGCTTAGAACATTATCATGGAAATCCACTATTGTTCTGTGTGAATGTACAATGGAATTACAAAACAAATTCTTTGCTTTTGCCCCAACTTCTATTACGAATGATTCTGATCCTTTTACAGTATTTACCCTGCGAATTTCTGGTGCTGGAGGCAATCGCTGAGATTGTGGATGTCCTACTAAAAATTGGTTTAGCTTTCCTTGGTCGATCATCCTTAAAATTATTCTCTTGACATTCCTGCAATCATTTACTATGTGACTATGAAAGTGATGGTAAGGACAAAATTCTTGACTACGATTATTAGGATGTGGTTCTTTTCCCATATTCCATGGGGATGGTATATTTTCCATCAAAATGATAGCTTCCCAGATTTTTTCTATACTAGCATTTAGAGGAGGCATCTTAATTTTTTCCCATATAATCTTCTGATTCCCTTGGCTTCTGAAATTGTTTTGCCTCTGTCCACCATAAGTTTCTTGCGGCTGATCAAGCCTTTGAATCTTAATATTCCCACTGCGATTGTAATAATTCTTCTCCCTTTCATATTCTTCTTGATCTCGACTGCCCATAGCTACCAACTTCTGCTGGTTATCAGTATCAACTTTCTCTTGTTGTGTTTGCGAGCTGCTCTCCACATTGTTAATCATTTTAGGAAGTAAACTATCATTTTCTGATACTGAACTGGTATTCGCGATTGGATATGATTCCATCTCATTTTGTTTCTCCTCCAAAGCAATGCACTCTTCTTGTAGTTCTCGTAGTTCAGTCATAGTGATTGTATTCTTGACTCTGAAAATTTGTATGTACAGCAGATTGGTCACGAACATTGCATTGATATAAGACAATATAAGATATCTCTCGTCTACTCTTCTGGTAGGCTCGGAAAGATACCTACTTCTATGTATACTGCAAGTGCACAGTGTCGACAAGCAACACAGGGCAAGCACAGGTCGAACCACAGAGACTTGGAGAGTGTAGAAGTTGATTCTAAATCCTGATTCAGAGAGTAACCAAAAGGGGTTTGATTTTGTCGATACGACGATATGATTTTCAAGACTTGGTGAGTGCAGAAGTTGATTCTAAATCCTGATTCATAGAGTAACCAAAAGGGGTTTGATTTTGTCGATACGACGATATGATTTTCAAGTGACTGAAATAATAAAAGTAAAAGATGCAAATAGCAAGATATGTAAACAATGATAATATGGATACTAGGGTATTCAAATCCACCAATAACCTATGATATGCATTCAACTTGTAATATTATTCTTGTCCTTATAGTAGATTCAAGTCTACCGTATAACTAAGGTGTTTCTCCAATGGATAATTTAATCACAACTAAAGTATTTCTCCAAAGCATTAATTGTCTAATTAAGCATAACTAATCTAAAGATCAATATTTGGTTAAGCATGAGTTGTAGCATAATTAACATAGAGATATTCTAACTACAATTGATACATGGCATACATTGTGAGAGCAAGATGTTGACAAAATTGGATTAAATTATATATTTAAACAATTCTAAACTTTCAAGAACAAGATACAAGATATGAATACATACCAATGAGATTAGGGCTTCATCTAAACCCTAGTAAATGAAATTAGAACATGAAGAACATTACAACAGAATTGAAATTTGATAAACTAACATGAACAAGCTATTCTTGGATGAGTTTTCAACACAACAACCCTCTCTATTTATACACAAAAATTCTCTCACACTTGGGATTCGAAATTTACTGTAGCAACCACTCAACAATTAAACAAAACATGTTTTCTTAATTGATGGATATAATGGAATACAATGGGGGTGAGGTGGATGTTTTGGAAAGAATCCAATGGGGGTGAGGTGGATGTTTTGGAAAGAATCCAATGGGGTTGAGGTGGAAATGGATTTGGGTCTTGGGTTTTGGATCATGGGTTTTGGATCATGGGTTATGGATCATGGGTTTTTTAATCCCATGAATTTGTAAACAGGTTGCCACTGATGCGCGAGCGGGTTGCAACGCTTCCAACTTTCTTCTCTTTTGTCTTCTCAATTCTTCCAAGCTTTATTTAGTACTTAAAAACACAAAATTAATTAATAAAAATATTTATTCTTGAAGATGGTAAGAATGAAGAATTTGGGATAATATATGACTTTGAAGCGCGAAAGATGAGTTAAGTGCCAATGAAAAGGTGTATGAATAAGAAATATTTGACACTCATCATCTTCCTGCCATCTCACTGCATATTGTCTTCCATCTTATGGTTAAATGTTTCAGACTCTCGCCAACCCTCTGTTTTAATCCAAACACATCTTCAATACCTGACCGCGATGAATTGTTGCTTATATATGCTCCCAGAAATGTAGCTTGTAAATGATCAAAAGAAGTGATAGTGTTTTTTGGCAATCCCTCAAACCATTTTAGTGCCTCACCAGCTAAGCTAGATGCAAAATACTTTCATAATACAGAATCATGATTCTCCCATTGCAGCATACACCTAACATAAGCCTTAACATGTTGTACAGCACAGGTAGTTCCATCAAAAATGCTGGTTAATGCTGGTAAATTGCATTTTGGAGGTATTCCTCTTAACTGTACTTCTTGAGTGGATGGAGTTCTCGCAGCTTCTTCAATAGCTTCATCAATTTTCCTTCTACCTCCTTCTCTTCTGTTATTTATTATTCCCCTCATCTCTGCTAATTCTCTTAAAATTTTCTCATTCGCTGTTGAATTTGATTCCATTGGTCTTTTTAATGCATCTTCCCTTCTCCTGCGTTCATGTACCTCTTGTCTTGCGAGATTTTGTGTGTCTTCATCTACACCCACATTCCTTCTTATACTATCTTCTGCTTCACCTTCTTCTTGCAATCGCAGTTATACTTCTCTGCGAGTTTCTTCATTTCTCATCATTTCTCTTCGCTGTCTTTCTATTATCTTTTGTATTCTATCATACTCTTCTTGGATATTATTATTATAACGATTTTGTGTACGTCTCCTTTCTCTATTTTCATGATTATTCTGTCGTACTGCCTCTTGTAATTCTTGTTCTTCTACCTCTGCCCTTAATCTTTCTCTCTCGCGATCTAGTCGTGCTTGTTCATCATAATGTCTCTCAATTTCTTCCTCAATTATTCTTCGATTTCTTTGGATCTCTCGCCCGTGTAATATCCTTCTACCCTCTTCTGGATTATCTTCATCATTTTGGTTGTCTCTTCCCTCTTGATTTCTTTTTTTAAATCTATTATCCAAATTTTTGCCACGCGGATCATGGCGATCTTCTATTACCTCTTCTTCTCCATGACGTTGTTCTTCATTTGGATTTTGCATTTCCTCCTGGATATTTCCTCTAGCATTTCTTATTGGAGAATTTTGCCTTAATTCTTCTCTTAATAATCTTGAATTCGATCTAGCAGTACTTTTTTATCTTCTATTTTGTAACCTCAAATTCTCCATACTCAACTCGTGATTTTGTCTTGTTAAATTTGCACGTTCTTCTGCCTCTAATCTTCTATCCTATTGTATTCTTTGTCTTGGATCATCTGCTTCTTCATTTTCGCCTTCTCCATGAATTAATCCTTCAACCATTCCTTGATTTCTTTCTTCTCTTCTTCCGTCTCTTAATTGTTGATCTTCTACACCTTCCATCGAATCCGATCTCCAAGTATGCACACTTACTCTATCATAATCCATATTTCTATTTTGTATCGGTGTTTGTTGATTAGGTTTTGGAATTTGATCTTCTCCTTCAATCCTTGTTCTATTTCTTCTTGTTCTTATCCTTGAAGATTCTCCTAATTCATTTGTTTCTTCTCCTGCAAGTATTTTACTCCTCCTTACAGTTGTTGGTGGTTCTGACGTATTTCTCCTTCTTCTAGCCATTTCTTCAACTCTAACAATTTCTTCAAATCTTCAAATTGTAATTAGAGATTTTTTAGCTTGATTCTCCCTGTTTTGGGCGCCAAAATGTAGTTGCAGGATTTCCCACACTACACCCTTGTTAAGATTTTGCTATAATCAACTCATAATTGAAGATGAAAAACGATACTTTATTATTTTGGTTTCAGAAATGTTTACAGAAATGGAAGAATTCAAGATTACAACTATTCTCTTGAAGTTTCTCTCTCCTCAAGACTTTCTTAACTCTTAAAAATACATCATCCTTTTCTAGATACATTGGGTATATATTTATAGGGTAGTTACATAGTGGATGACAGCTAAGTTTCCCTCTTATTTCGGGTTGATTCTGCGATTGTACCGCGATAGTTACAATGTTAAATCTCGCAAGTTTTGTAACCATCGCATAATAAACATACTTTTCTCAAGTTTTCTTCAATCGTCAGTTATTACGTCATTCTTTTAAAGGCTTTTGTGACACTCGTGAAGTGTATTCGAAGATCTTGCGGTGATGCTCGCTGGGAAGTGTTGTTAATATCGCAAGAATATCGTTGTGGCGATATTCTGGTCCTACAATATTCATGGCTTTGGAAAATCTTTAACAAAACCTAAAGGCGAGATAGTGGTACGAATTCCACTAGGAGAGATTGAAACATAAGTAACATTATGTTTGGTAGACGTGGAATCACCGTCTAACATGATATTAGGAAGACCGTGGATACACGCAATCAAGGCTGTAGCATCAACATTGCATTAATGCATCAAATTTCCTATACCCAGTAGAATTGGAGAAATTAGAGGAGACACAGATTTTGCGAAATTGTGTTACCAAATTGAAATAAGAAATTGTGTAGAACGTCCAAAGCTGCGAAAGGCTCGCAGAAAATTGGCGAGAGAAACAAAGAAGGAACAAGAATTTAAAGTTTACATGATAAGAGCAAAAGGAGGAAAAGGAATACCCAGCGAAATCTCGCGAGAAGGAGATGAACTCGCGAGAGTTATGAAAACACCAACACCAATGGGAGAACCTGAAGCCAGTTATACTGTAGCATAACCAACAAAGGAAGTAAATATTGGGAGTGAAGAAGAGCCTAAAATGCTAAAAATTGGGACTAGAATGGAGGCAGATGAGGAAGAAAGAACTATAAATCTCTTGCGAGAATATAAAGATATCTTCGCGTGGAGCATGGATGAGATGTCAGGGATAGATCCATCAATAGCATGTCATAAATTAGAAATCAACAAAAATATAAGACAATTTAAGCAAAGAATAAGGAAAATCGCAACAACATACCATTCTCAAATAGAAGAAGAATTACAGAAAATGCTCGACGCAGGAATTATAAGGCAAGCAAAATATCCAGAGTGGATTGAAAATATGGTGGTGGTCCCAAAGAAGAACAAGGGGATAATAATTTGCATAGATTTTACTGATTTAAATAACTCCAAGAGGATTATATTGTTATACAAATATGCCCTTTGGCTTACGAAATGCTGGTGCAACATATCAAAGAATGGTGGAGAATGTGTTTGCAAAGTGGATCCATGAAACATTATAAGTGTATGTAGATGATATGTTGATCAAAAGTAAAGAAGCTGAGAATCATGTGAAAGATTTGAAAGAGAGTTTTGATCAAATGCGATAATTTAATATTAAAGTGAATCCCGATAAGTGTACTTTTGGAGTAACTTCAGGAAACATTTCTGGGGTATATTATATCAAAATAAGGAATACAAGTTGATCCAAAAAAAGTGCAAGCATTTCGCGATATGCCAACGCCTGTGACGGTAAAAGATGTGCAAAAGTTGAATGGACTCTTAGCTTCGCTAGGAAGATTCATTTCGCGATCTTCAGATAAATACTAGTTGAAGAGTCATCGCAGATTTCTTAGCTGAATTTCCTTTGGAAGATGATGAAGCTGTGGAAGAGATGATGGATGTAGAAGAGGAACTTGGAGATCCAAGAGAACTATTAACAGAACCCAACAGATGGGAGATATTAGTGGACAGATCATCGAATGGAGAAGGAAATGGAATTGGAGTTATTTTTATTTCATCAGAAGGAGAAAAAACAGCTTTTTCATTCAGATTGAAATTTGCATCCACTAATAATGAGATAGAATATGAGACTGTGATTCATGCTTTAAAATTTGCGATATAAATGAAGCTGGAAAATGGTAGAATCACTAGCGATTCACAATTGGTTATTCGCCAAGTAAAAGGAGAATATACAACAAATGAACCATCTTTGATAAAGTACAAAAGACTTGTTGAAGAATTGTCTGCGAGAATCCCAAAAATAAAATGGAGACACATATCAAGGAAAGATAATAGGCTCGCAGATCCTTTTGCTTTCATATCTAGCATGATGACAAACCCAGCTGCGAGATGCATAAAAATTCAAATACTTTTATTACCATCGATAAACAAAGAAGAAGAAGAGTATGCATAAGATGCAACACAACTCTCAAGGCGTTGTGAATATTTCCAGCGATTTGGAAAGAAGATACATGCACTAGGAGCACCATTATCATCTTAAACAAGTGTATGGACTTTTGGGAAATGGGGATTAGATATTGTGGGACCATTTGTACCTGGTTCTGGACAAAGAAGATATCTAATTGTCGCAACAGATTCTTTCACAAAATGGGGAGAAGTAAAAGCATTACAACATATCCGCGATAATGATATTTTTATATTCATATTTGAGAATATAATTTGCAGATTTGGAATTCCAGCATAGTAAAGCAGTTTGAAGGGCAGAATATAGAATTGCTACTTAATGCATTTAAGATCAAATGTGGAAAATCTACTCCTTTATATCCACAAGCAAATGGTCAGGCTTAGGTAACTAATAATACAATAACAGACATCTTAAAAAAGAAGTTAGAAGGATATCACAGGACATGGTGCGAGCAAGTGCATAATGCCATATGGGCTTACAATACAACTAGACGAGAAGCTACTGGAATGTCGCCTTTTTGTTTGACATATGGGGTTGAAGCTGTATTACCAATAGAAGTTTATATTCCTACAACAAAAAGAGAGGCTTGGGAAAGAAATCTAAGTGCTGGAATGATTCTAAACAAATTGGATGAATTAGAAGAGAAAAGATAAAAGACTTTGCAACATATGGAAAAATACAACAAACGTGTTAAAGAACGAAAATTCCAACCAGGTGATTTAGTGCTGCGACAAACACCGAGTTATCAGCGAGAAAATGGTGGAAAATTGGCCAGAAAATGGGATGGACCATGCATCATTAAAGAGATAGTTGGAACTGGGGCATACAAATTAATAGATCCTGAAGGGAGAAATGTTGGTCAAAGACTTGATAGACCATGGAATAGACTATATTTGAAAAGGTATTATCAATGACAGCTTCTGCGAGGTAAGCGATACTGGTATATTGTATGATGAAATATATAATAAATTCTTCTTTCTCTATTACAAAGCAAAGAAAGAGCTGTGATAATAATCGCAAGAAAGGCGAATAAAAATTCGCAGAGATTAAAAGAATGGGACGAACCTTTATGGCGTACACCTTAGTTCGCGAGTACAATCTCGCAAGAGGAAAATATAAGACCTAAAGTACGTCATATAAGGGGGTATCTGCTAACATGATTCAGGGGTAAGGTTATACCGCTGCTGGATCTTGAGTCATGGAGATGTTGGGGTTAAAGAAAACCCATCCAAGAGAGAGACCTTGGATTTCCAGCTTTATAAGGTTATACCCTGGTTGGACGACCGAGGATCTCTTCTAAGAAGTGCAAAGTATGACCAAGGCGCCGAGGTACACGGTTGAGCCAAGGGTGCCCGGGGTGTACGAAACTATCCTGTCCATTCTTGGTAAGTCTTGGCTATGATGCACTTGGCCTGAAGAAAACCCTACTTAGGGTGCAGTCTGGTAACTATAAGCCATATAGGCATAAAGTACAAGAGGCTGCGAAAATAGATGGTTGTTGGAAAATCTGGATGGGAGGAGCTAGTTTTGTATGTCCGATGTGCCCTCCTTGAAGGGGCAACCAGGGGGAAGATAAGGGCGTCACCCTCCATTAGGGAGCTGATAATTGTCTTAAGACGGCAATGTCATGGGGCTTTATGATCGCAAGAACATTTAGGCCTGTCATATTGTCGCATGACGTAAATTATATAGAGGAAAAAAGCCATAAGAGATATGTTTAGATGAGATCAATGGGTTTTTACATGAAAATGTAAAGACGTCCTGCGATTTCATCGCAAGACGACAATGTCATGGGACTTTATTCTCGCTAGAGGATTTAGATCTGTCATATTGTCGCAGAAAATTCAAAGAAAAATGGATAAGGCAAGATCAATGGATTTTTACATGCAAATGTAGAGATGTCCTGCGATTTTGTCACAAAAACAAAATTTTGGCAAAATAAGACCTTTAACTAGGAAGGAAAAATAAGACCAACAGAATAATATTAAACATTTACTATTTTAAGAATGCAGGAAATATTTGTTCATCGCAGAAGAATATATGAGAAGGCATCTTTCTTCAGAATATCGCAAGAATTCATTACATCGCAGATATATTCCTACTTTCGCAAGAGGTATAGTCACACAGTTCGCAAAAATAAGATATAGGAAATAATTCAACATCTCAAGAAAGTTAATGAAGGGAAAGTAGGGGAATGAATAAATAAAATATCATTATCTTCCTTGAGAATATTCAAAGTAAACAAAATTAAAGGTTGAATTCTAAAAGTTGCAGAAGTTACATTGCTCGTAAGAAAGAAGAAGGAAAAGAAAGAAAGAATGAAATTCAAGCTTCAGCGATGGTCTCGCCAGACTCAGGATTTTTGCCATTATTGTCAGCATCACCAACTTTTTCTCATAACGAGTTTTTACTTCTCTGGGAGAACTTTTTTCTTCTTCTTCTGGATTATCCTGAGAAATATCTTCTTCAACATCTTCTTCAACAGGTACATATTCTAAATCCTTGTCCATGGGAAGAGAGATTTCATCATCATCAACTTTTAGAGGAAAAACATATACAGGAGGGAGAGAATGGGATATCAGAATATCGTTCATAAGAACTTCAGCACTAAGGTGAACCTTGCGAAGGAAATCTCTGTCACGATTTCTAATCTCTATATTTTTGAAGTACTCGAGATAATCAAGTCTTCTCTCTGCATTGTCGCGAGCTTCTATAAAATCGGAAGTGAGAATCCTTTTTTCTTTGCGAACTTTATCCAACTTATCAGTAAGATCAGCGATGGTAGAATGAAGACTTCTTTCAGATTTTGCGAGCAACAAAAATTATTAAATATTATTCAGACAAAGATCTCGCAAGAAACATAACATAAAATTTGACAGAAAGATCAACAAATGAGGCAGTCAATTGACTACCTTCTTTTTGATAGGTTAAGTTTTGGATTAATGTAAGGAAACAGTTCTCCCATTGGTTCATAGCGTCATCAAATTTATCGCCAAACATACCCTTCAGATGAGATTTCATGTTTTCTTCTTTGGTGCATAGATACGAGTTTTCCTTTGCTAATAAAGAATGAGATTTCTCTAACTGGGAGTATTGGTCTTGAAGCTTGCTGGCCTTTAAACTAAGAGTTAATCTACCCTTAATAAGTTTATCCTTCTCAGTGGAAGATGATTCAGTTACTTCCTTGAGTTCATCTTTAAGGGAGCAAAGAGATCGCTCTTGATTATCACATATTCTTTGTAGATTACCCAATTGATGCGAAGAAATCGCCATCAAGTTTGAAAATCTATGTTTCTCTTGGGATAAAGTTCTATTTTCCTCTGATAAAGATTCTACCGCCAAGTTAGACTTGATTAACAAATATGAGAGACGAGTAACCTCGTTACTTAATAAATTTTGACTTTGCGATAGTTGATTATTCTCATTAGTAAGATTATCTATTTGATTGATCGAATATGTGTAGAGATTATCTAATCTATTATGCTGGTCCATCCAAGAATCTCTTTCAACACGAGATTCTTCAGCGATAGATTCAAATTTAAGTCTTTCCATGAAACGAGTCTGATTTGAAACTAATATATGAACCAAGAATTTAATAAGGAGGCTTGAGTACAGAGGATATGAAAGAAAAACAGAAAAACAAAAGGGTAGAGGCAAGAAAATTGTACCTTTCAGCTCGTCATTTTTTCTGCGAAGATTCTCGCAGTTAAGTGAAGAGTTGCGAAGCATATGGTTCAGAGTATCACATTTAGAAGTTTTGACTTGAAGGATTTTTATTAAAGCTTCAACTTCATTTTCTAAAGATGATCGCGAAACAGTACTATCAGAGCCAAAATATTTGAGTAAAGTCTTGCAAACTTCATATTGGAGAGAGTTAGTAGAAGATTTTCTAGCATCGTCTAAAATGTTAGATAAAATTTTAAAAGCAACATCAACTCCTGTTAAGGTTTCATTTGATGAAGGAAGAGATGCAAAGGGTGAAGTATTAATGAGGGAAAGTTGACGATCTGAGTCATTTGCGATGGTTGTATTATCAGAAGGAGGAGTATTTGGAAAAACAATAGTTGAAGGCAATAAAGGGCTAGAAGGAGTTTCAGTCATAGCAATTTCAGGATCTTGATTTGTCAAAGAATCAGAAGAAATAGAGGTATTGTCCGCGATATTCTCGCAGATAAAAGAAAGAGGATCCGATCGCGAGGGTGTGGGAATAATTCTCGCAGATGTTAATGTGGGAATAATGATATCAGCCTCAATATTTTTAAATTGACGAGGTCTTTTGGGAGGATTAGCGATGTTCTCGACATTCTGCGAATAACAACTTAGATAAGAAACAGAGGAAACAATATTGTTATTAAGAAATAGGATGTGTTTCTTACCACCTTATCATTCGCAGAACTCCTCTTCTTCTTATCAGTTGGCCTTTTTGCGAGCATTAGGGTTTTGAATTGAGGATTGGGTGTTAGGGATAGTTCCACTGAAGAGAAAACATAATATGAGAGTTATGAAGGATCAAATAGAGAAGATCGAAGAATATAAGTAAAAATTGACTCAAATAAATATTATAATAAAAAAACATACCTTGATGACTCCATTAGAACAGTATCAGGAGAATATGAAGAAGAAGAAAAGTTGCAGACGGAAGACAAAATAAACAGATTAAGAAGATAGAGAAATAAAAGAAGAAAATTAGTTTTGAAGTCTAACTCTACCTTTTATAGGCAAAAGGGAATGACCTGTTTAGTAGAGACGTGTCAGTAAAAAGATGAATTTACAACACGTGTAGGAGGTTAAGATAAATTAACGGAGTCTTGTCGAGAAGAAAATATGGAAAGAAAAGAAGTTGCGAGCGCTATGAAGAGTTTGGGATTCTCATGATCTTCTCTTCTTCGCAGAAAAGACATGAGAAGAGGCAAGATGTAGGACCAGAATATCGCTACAACGATATTCTTGCGATATTAATAACACTTCTGCGAGGACATCGCGAGTATTTCAACAACATCTGACGAGTGTTGCAGAATTTCTTAAGGAATGACATAATGACTGATGAATGAAGAAACATGTAAATAACATGTGTTGACCTGCGACAGTTATAAAGTTAGCGATAAGGAAAATCATGGTTGTCACGATGATGATCGCAGTGTAAATCCGAGATAAAAAGGAAGACTTAGCTGTCATCCATTATGTAACTACCCTATAAATAGAGACCCAATATGTCCAGAAAAGGATGATGTATTTTTTAGAGTTGAAAGAGTCTTGAGGAGAGAGAAACTTCAAGAGAATAATTGTATTCTTTATTTCTTCCAATTCTGTATACATTTTTGAGGATTAAATGATAAAGTGTCATTTTTAATCTTCAATTGTGAGTTGATTATAGCAAGATCTTAACAAGGGTGTAGTGTGGGATTTCCTGCAACTACAACTGCATTATGTACCTACTCACACCATGCTCTATGATGTCCTTCTAACTTTTTCTTCAATATATCTGCGATTGTTTTATTTGTTGCTTCAGCTTGTCCATTGTCCTGTGGATATAGATGGGTGGATTTTCCACACTTTATCTTGAATGCATTGAGTAACATTTCTATATTTTGCCCTTCAAATTGCTTCCCCTTGTCAGATACCAATTGTGCTGGAATTCCAAATCTACAAATGATATTTTCAAATATGAATGTAAAGATGTCTTTGTCGCAAATATGTTGTACTTCCTTTACTTCTGCCCATTTCGTGAAATAGTCCGTTGCGACAATTAGGTATCTTTTTTGTCTAGATCCTGGCACAAATGGTCCCATAATATCTAAGACCCACTTTTCAAAAGGCCATACACTTGTTGAAGATGATAATGGTGCTCTAGGTACATGTATGTTCTTTCCGTGTCGCTGACAATCTTCGCAACACCTTGATATTTTCTTCGCATCTTCATGAATATATGGCCAATAATAACCTTGCATTTTTGTTCTGTGTGCCAAAGATCTTCCTCCACTGTGATTGCAAGCGTCTCCATTATGTAACATTTTTAACACCTTTTCTCCTTCTTCTCGTGTCAAACATCTAAGTGATGGTCCATTAAATGATTTTCTATACGATATCCCATCTCTTAATTCATAATTTTGTACACGACTCTTTAATTTGTGTGCCTCCAATCTGTTGCTTGGTGTTTCCCCTCTTGCTAAATATGCATGAAGTTCTGTTCTCCAATTTGCTATATTGTCTCTCCTTCACCCCCTTCTATTATCATTACATTTACCTCTTTTTTATTGATTGATGGTGATATAAGTTTCTGGATTTTTATGCATCTCGCATTTGGATCTGTCATCATACTTGAAATGAAAGCATAAGCATATGCGAGTCTATTATCCTTCCTTAATATATGCCTGGATTTTATTTTTAGGATTTTCGCTGACAATTCTTCAACAAGTTTCTTGTATTTCTTCAAAGATGGTTCATTTGTTGTGTATTCTCCTTTTATTTGACGAATAACTAGCTGTGAATCGTTGGTAATTCTAGCATTTTCCAATTTCATTTCTATAGCGAATTTTAGGGCATGTATCACAGATTCATATTCTGTTTCATTATTAGTGGATGAAAACTCCAATCTAAATGAAAAAGCCATCTTCATTCCCTCCGGAGAAATTAATACAATTCAAATTCCATAACCTTCCTCATTCGAGGATCCATCCACTAATATTTCCCATCTATTTGGTCTGTTAACAAGTCTTTTGGGTCTCCACGCTCTTCTTCTATATCCATCATTTCCTCTACAGCTTCATCATCTTCTACAGGAAATTCTGCCAAAAAGTCTGCGACAACTTGTGACTTTGGTGAAGATAACACTTTATATTTAATTTCAAAATGTCATACTTGCGCATTCCACCTCTCAACTCTTCCTGACCTCTTTGAGTTATTCATTACCGATTCAATTGGTACCTTTGTCAATACTTTGACTTTATGTGCCTGAAAATATATGCAAAGATTAAATGTGGCGTATACCAATGCTAGAATTAGCCTTTCAATCTTTGAGTAGTTTCTTTTGGCGGCATTGAATGTTTTGATGATGTAATAAATTGGTTTTTCAACTCTTGTGTCCATTCGCAATAGCAAAACACTTAATGCATGCGAAGTTGTCGCAAGGTAAATCAATAATTCTTCTCCTGGTTCCGCTTTTTGTAAAATAGATATATTCATCAGATGTTCTTTTATTCCTTGGAAAGCTTTCTCACATTCATCTGTCCATTTGAATTTTGTCCCCTTTTTGTGTATGTTGAAGAAATATTTACATTTATCTGACGATCGCGAAATGAATCTTCCCAGAAAAGCTAAGAGTCCGTTTAACTTCTGTACATCCTTCACCGTCGCTGGTCTTGGCATGTCACGAACTGCTTGCACTTTATCTGGATCAACTTGTATTCCTTCCTTAGATACAATGTAACCTAAAAATAATCCTGACGCAACTCCAAAAACGAATTTTTTAGGATTCACCTTGATATTAAATTGCCGCATCTGTTCAAAAATTTTCTTCAGATCTTGTACATGATCTTTAGCTTCTTTACTTTTTACTAACATGTCATCTACATACATTTCTAATGTTTTGTGTATCCACCTTGCGAACACTTTCTCCACCATTCTTTGATATGTTGCTCCAGCATTTCGCAGACCAAATGGCATTTTTGTATAATAGTATAATCCTCTTGGTGCGAAAAAGACAGTATGCTCTTGATCTTCCTCAGCGATAGGAATCTGATTGTAACCTTTGTACCCATCCAGAGAGGATATTCTATCATTTCCCGCCGCTGACTCAACCATTTGTGGGATATCTGGTAATGGAAAACTATCTTTCGGACAGGATTTGTTTAGATCAGTGAAATTTATACAAATTCTTATCCCTTTATTCTTCTTTGGGACTAAAACCACGTTTGCTATCCACTCCGGATATTTGGCTTGTCTTATAATTCCTGCCTCAAGCATCTTCTGCAGCTCTTCTTCTATTTGGGAATGATATGTCGTTGCGATTTTTCTTATTCTTTGTTTAAATGGTCTTACACCTTTGTCAATTTCCAACTTATGACACGCCACAGACGGATTTATTCCAGGCATTTCATCCATGTTCCATGCGAAAACATCTCTATACTCTCGCAAAAGATTAATAGTTCTTTCTTCTTCATTTTCCTCCATCTTGGTCCCAATTTTTAGTATTTTGGGTTTATCTTTAGTTCCAATATACACTTCCTTTGTTGGTTCTACTACGGTGTAACAGGCCTTAGGTTCTTCCATGGGTGTTGGTTCTTTTATCACTTTCGCAAGCTCGTTTCCTTCTTCCGAAATTTCGCTGGGTATTCCTTTCCCTCCTTTTGCTCTAATCATGTAAATCTTAAACTCTTCTTTTTTCTTTGCCTCTTTCGCCATCTTTCTGCGAAGTTTGCACTTGTTTGGACGCTCTTCATAATGTGTCACTTCAATTAGATAACACGATTTCGCACTATCAATATCTCCTCTTATTTCACCAATTCCACTTGGTATTGGAAATTTGATGCATTAATGTAATGTTGATGCTAAGGATTTAATTGCGTGTATCCATGGCATTCCTAACAACATGTTATATGGCGATTCCATGTCCACCACACATAGCATCACTTGTGTTTAGATTTCTCCCAGCGAAATTCTCACTACTATTTCTCCTTTTGGTTTAGTCGTAGATTTGCCGAAACCATGAATATGATATGTTGAATGAGATATTTCTTCATCTTTGTATCCCATTCCTTTGTATGCATGATAAAACATTATGTCCACTGAACTTCCTGTATCCACTAAAGTTCTATTCATCTCCCATTCTTCCATGGATTTTGCTGATTTCTCCTTTTATTTTCGTGCAACTGTTATCGTGATTACCAATGGAGATGTGTGGCTCAAATTTTCTTTTGGTATCTCTGCTGCCGTGAATGTAATTTTCTGCTTTTCCCAATCTTTTAAGGGTGATATTTTCTCTACTGTCATAATTTTCTTTCCTTCGAAGTCTCGTTTATGAATCCTCCCTCTAATGTTCTCATGGAATTCATTAACCATCGTTTTTGTGATTATGTTACACTCCAACCTTATTTTATTCTTATTCATCTTGATTATCTTTTCTTCCGCTGGTTTGTTGTTTTCTTTGATAATTTTCTTAATTTGGACAATCTTCACAACAATCTCCACAATCTTCAATCTTCATTTCCTGTTTCTAGCGCCATTATGTAGTTGCAGGAAATCCCACAACACACCCCTCATAAGAATTCATACAATCAAATAATTTTTAGATGAACAATCACAATATTTACTGATTAATCTCACCAATTTTACAAGGAAGGAAAGAGATGACACTAAGAAATTAACAACTGCTATGGACTTTCTCTCTCCCAATGACTTACTCAATACTCAAAAAAATATTTCTCCCCCTTAAACCTGTTCGGCTCTTTATACAGGGAATTACATAGTGGATGAAAGCTAGTTCGTCCTTTATTTTAGGATCTGTCTTGCGATACTCTCGCAAGCTTACAAATATTAATTTCGCAAACACTATAATTTTCGCAGGATCATCACACTTCTCCCATGTTTGAGATGATGTCACTTGTTATGTCATCTTTGTTGTTTATCTGCGATAGTTTCGCAACGTTGTAGATTAAGGTTTCACAGGAATGTTGTTGTTGCGATATTATGATCCTACAAAACTCTAAAAGTTACCTACCCTAATAAACCATTTAAATACAAAACCTATTGAGTCACGTACGCACCCCATAGGTTTTTTTCGTTTTGTCAAGAATGTATTCACCTTCTCGCACTGGTGGTTTTACAAGAGGTTTTCTTGATAAAGGTATTGGTTTCGAGTCCAAAAGGAGGAAGAAAAGAACCCTAGTAGAAGATAATGATAAAAATCCTAATGCCTCATGCTACTATGCTTATACTTATCAGGATGTGGAGAATGAGGATATGGTTTCTGCTGAAGTGGTTTATGATTTTCTTAAATACTCCAAGGAAGCAAAACTATAACTCATTGATACCATGAAGGGTCTTGATATGTTAAGAACTAAGTTGAAAAGGCTTAATTCATACCTTGTTCTCATGAAGACACATGTTAAAGATCTTCTAAATGAAGATATCTTCTCTGAATAAGCAATGGATGCTGCCAATCACAAGCTTGAAGGTATAAAGGCTCATGGGGGGTTCCAGAAGTGATCTTTGATTTCCGTTCATGATCGATTTTGTTGATTTAGGAGTCTTTTGATTTTTTTCTTGTCGTCCTTCTTTTTTTATAGGAAACTTCTTATGGGACGATTTTCATCTTGCAATGTTTTATATTTATTTATTTAAATTCTAAAGTTTATTTGGAAGATGATTTTGCAGTATTAATATTTATGGTTTTATATATTGCAACTTGTTATGGGATAAGTGTGTTTGCGTCTGTGAACTATGATTGTCCCATATATGCTCAAAAGTTAAGTCTATCATATGTCTTTATGAAAATATTGATAAAAGATAGAATAAACTTTTGACAACAAAAGTTATGCCTATTATGTCATTATGAAAATATTTATGGAAGATAGGATGAACTTTTGTTTACAAAGATTAAGTCTATTACATGTCTCTATGCAAATATTGATGAAAAATAGAATGAATATTTGAATATTCCGCAGTATTGGTCTTTCCCTGATCCACATCTTTGTGTAAGTACTGTGTGGTTCCGTAAGTTATCTTATGTGAGCATTTCCGATTAAATTAATCATGGGTTCTCTTGTGGTTAATTTAATTGAGTATTTTGGATACAAATTCATGTTTCATGTGATTTGCTAATGTCCAAAGAAATCCTTATTTTCTTGTGAAAGTAAGGTCGCTCTTGTTGTTCTCTCGGGAATGACATTTTATGGGGGTGAGTTCTTAATTGAACTTATGGTTAATTTCCAAATCTTTATGGGGAGTGCGGCCGTGGAATATTGTAGGAGTTTTCTTGTATCTTTATAAACTCCTTGATGAATACACTAGTTTCGACTATGTGAAATCATCGAAACAAAGCTGATATGTTCTCTTTTAGTCATGAAGTATCTCTATGGAATTTTCATTAGGATCCGACTAGTTTTCTTACCTTTTCCAATTTATATTGACAAAAAGGGGGAGAATTAATGTGTAGTTCACACTGTAAATACATATGGTTTACGGATCATTACGTAAGGGCGAGTGGTTTTCATGTGAGATGAAGTATTGACTAAGGGGGGGGTGATACATATCACCATAGTATTGTTGTCAAAGTTGTGATACAATTGGACTTTGATGTTGTGTAATAATACTATGACACTATATAACAATGATTGAGATCTACTGTTTTCTCATTGTTATAGCTACGTATCTTCAACAACTATGATGTTGATTTGAACACATTCAGAATCACTAGAGTACTTGGAAGTGATGAAGATTTCGAGTAATGTTGAAGAACCAAGGAAATCAAGCATTTGGATTGAGAGCTACAAAGTTTATTTATTTTGCATTCCATAAGTATTGATAGATTTGTCACTAAAATTGACAAAGGGGGAGATTGTTAGAGCACTGCTTGGTCAAACTCGCAAGCGTTGCTATCTCAAGCTTGTTTTCAAGTTTAGTTGTCAAAACTATAAGTCTTTATTTCTAGTCTACTTATAGCTAAGTCTCTGATTATGATAGAAAGTGTAGTTGAGCATTAGACTTCATGGCGTTCATCGAATGAATACGAAGAAATACTAAGGAGAGATTGTGGAACTTCATCAACAAAAGGTACGTGGAGACTTGAAGTCATCTATCACTCAAAAGTCTATCTACTCTATCTCCTATTTGAGACAAAAGTCGTATAGCTATATAGACTTCAATTATACACCTTTGATATTTCGAGCTGAGTTTAACTCGCTTACATATTTCTAGAAATATGTGTTGGTAAGATTTCGCTTTAACCAAGTTCATCTTATATTCTTAATGAAAGTCAAAAGATGATCATGTGAAAATCTCCTGGTAATATCTTACATGATTTGTGTGAGACAGTCATTTGAAGTAAACTTGGAATTTTCGTATTGATCATTCGATCACTTGAAAATTACTTTAAAACTAATAGTTTGTGTGAGATATCTATTTTCATCTTCCGAGAATGTTGCAATGGTTGAAATGAGAGTATAGAACAATTGTATTTAAGCATAGTATATGTACTTGCATATGTGTAATCCAAGTCCGGGAACCATGGTATGCATATACGTATGCATATTGTTTGGTCTTGTCAAGGTATGAGAACCAAGTATGCTTACAGGTACGCGTATTGGCGTGAGGTTCAAGTTCCCGGACTTTAACTGAGTTTGTGGTATGCAAATCATTTTGCATACTGGCAAACCCAAACTTAGTTCGGCCATTTAGGTATGCGTACCCGTTTGCATACTTGAGTGGGTTATGTTTTAAAATAGGGTTGTTCATGAACTAATACATTTATATAATAAGGAATGCAATCTTTTGAAACCCGTGGATATAATGTTCAACTTGATTTGAGTGAATCAAAATCGATTTTGCTTCAATTGTGTCTTGTATACTTCTATGAGAATATAAACAATTGAACTAGTTTCGTTTGAGTCATTTGAACTAGTTATGGTGAAGACGAATAAGGTTGATATGAAAGTGTTCATATGGCTAACTTCGGTTAACTATTGTTGAGCCAACAAATGTGCACTCATTTAGGTATGGTTACTCATATCTAAATGAAGTCACTTTTCATTTGTGTGTAACAAGCTAAGTTCGATATAACAGTTGAAAGATATTAGCTTGATTCTAATCAGGTTTTCATCTAACGGTGAATATTGAATGCTTTGTTACCAAGGTAACATTGATTTCAAACCATGATCATTTGAATACTATATAAAGGATAACTCTAGAAACTTGGAAACCTGATCCCCATACCTCCTGTGTGATACTAGTTGCGACAAGAGTTGATTCTCCTTTAACCTTAGGTTTTTCACGAAACCATGTAGGCTAACGACTTGAAGACTTCATTGGGATTGTGAAGCCAGACCCAACTATTTTATCTGTATTTACGTGTTCTGATCTTGCTGCTTTCTATCGTGATTGAGTACTATCTTCTCTAATATTTTCTCGAGATTTATTCTCCGATAGGCAAGATAAAAATTAGTCACAAACATCTTCGGCTCATCGTTTGTGATTCCACAATATCTTGTTTCGCTACCATACGATTAAGATTATTGTGAGGTGATTGATATTTCTAGACTATTCTGATATATCAATTGGTTCATGTTCACCTTGATTTATCAAAAGATGGAACAAAACTCATAGGTTTATCTGTGGGAGACAGATTTGTTTATCAAGTCTTCGACTTTGGGTCATAGCAACTCTTAGTTGTGGGTGAGATCAGCTAAGGGAATCAAGTGCGTAGAGTCCTGATAGGATTCAGAGATGTAAGGAGCGCAAATGTACCTTGATCAGTGTGAGATTGGTTAGGGCTCAACTACATTCCAGTCCTAAGTTAACTTGGAGTAGGCTAGTGTCTATAGCGGCTTAATACAATGTGTTGTTCAAATTTGGACTAGGTCCCGGGGTTTTTCTGCATTTGCGGTTTCCTCATTAACAAAATTTCTGGTGTCTGTGTTATTTCTTTTCCGCATTATATTTGTTTATATAATTGAAATATCACAGGTTTTGCGTAAGTTCAATCAATTGTGAATCCGACCTTTAGGTTGTTGATCAAATTTATTGACACTTGGATATTGGTTTTTGATACCGTCCAAGTTATTTCTTATATTCAATCGGGCTCGCAAATTCCTATCTGTTTAATTGCAGATTGAATTGAGAAATTGAGATATAACTATTTGATATACTTTTCTTAAGATTGAGTCTGACTGTCTAGATGATTCTCGTGAAAGTATATTGGAGTTAGTCCATACAGATTGCTAAGTGAAATATTGGGTGTGGTTGTTAGATCCCCTCTTTTTCAAATTAGTCCTGCTAGCAATATTTCCCTAACCATTTATTGCTTTGACTAGTAATATTTCATTGGTCTAGCTATCGTTGTTGCTCAAACTATTTTTGACATAGTAGATCGAGATTAAATATTTTACAACTATTGCTAGCATTAGCATTTTTATATTTACATGAATTCCTGTGAAATGCTTGACATATCATCGTATTGGTCTATGCTCGATCCATAAATCTCGTGAGACCCATCGATCAAAATTATCCAAGTATCCTGGCTTCCTCATCCGACACTATAATATGCCATAACCATCAATGTCAATCAGACTCTCTGCATATATGGTATGCAAAGCATCATTGATGTCTCAACATGCATTTTATGCTTCATTCACAAAGCAGATAATTAAAGTCATAGTTTTTTCTCTCTTCAACAACTCAAATAGTACAAATTTCGATTGTGATTCGTGTAGGATTTAACACTTTTTTTCTCTTTATTTAGATCAGTTGCTCACATGGGTGGAAGAAAGGCGGCAATATTTTTTTCCCTTTATTTTGCTAAGTTAAAATTCTTATTAAAAACAAAAGAATAATTATTACGGAGTTTACATGATAAAAACAGAGCCACAATCCCACGACGACTCCCAAAAACTTGAAGGCTAACTATTTGAAAAGATAATAAGCTATGTCGGGCCATTCAACAGACTGAATGAAGTCCGGTCTACCTACAAAACTTTCTATAACCCCTTCAGCTAGTAGTATGCTCGCTTAGCTAAACTGTCGGCCGAAAAATTCTCTTGTCTAAAAATATGTATATAAAAGATCATTTCAAAACTAACACAAGTTAGTATCCAACATTGCTTAACCACCGAAGGCAGGTTAAAATAAGAAATGATATCAGTATGTTCGAACCTAATAATATTACTTGCACAATGCAAGTAGTTTTGAATGTTCAAGCTTTGGAATATTTCAGAATGTGAAAAGGAAATATTCAGACAATGATATTAATATTTGTTGGGAATGCCTGATTCTTGGTAGGCGAATTAGTGTTTGTACTATTTATTTTATTAGAAAAGAATCCAATAAGAATAATAATAAGATTAAGTTATTTGCAACATACTCCCTCCGTCCTACTTAAGATGATCTATTTCAAGTTTGCATAAATTTTAAGGAAAATAGGATTTTAGGTACTTTTTCCAATTATATCCATCATGTAACAAATAATAAGATTTAGAAATGGTATATTTCTAAAACTATAACATGAATATTTGTAAATTTTACATCGTTGGAAAGAATTTTGAAGCACCTCCTTAACGTATATGAGCATGACTACCAAGTTATACATAATTCTTATACTATGATCACAATTGTTTATACCTACTTTAATTGGCCTAGCTAATTGCATTGGCCAATTATGATCCCATTCCTCATCCGCTAATCAATTTTTAGCATAAGTAGCCACTTTACGAGATGTATTATTCCCTAATTTAGGAACAAAAGAACATTTTCGTCTCTATAGCGAGTCTTGAAAAACCAAAGTGTCTGAAATTAAACTACTAGTTGTCTATTTGACAGAATGCAAACTACCATTTGTTGTAGTACTACATTCATGTTATCTCCCTCAAGATTAAGATGCTTTACTCCTTTTCTGATTGCCCACGTTACTACCTCCTTCATCTTGCTTTGCAAACACATTTTCCTGGACAACATCTTAATTTCTTGCATTCACCTGAAACAGATCTAAGTATCAGTCCAATTCCTTCATATAAGGATCTACTGACTATGTCCATCTAATAGCACACCCATTATCATTACTACTCGTAGTAATTGGAGCAATATTTTGATAGCTTCCGCATCGAACTTGAAAGTACCGTTGGATTTGACTTGATATGATCCATACATGTACATGTACATCGTCAAAAACCACTATACATCTAGTCTTCTTAACATAAGACATGGTAAAGCTCATAATTTGAAGTAAATCCACATTGTTAGGCCTATTCTAAATATTAATATCATTCCAAGCTTTTAACTAATCCGCATGCAGTAATTACTTATCTTCCAAGAATAGCATCCGATCAAGACCCAATACTACTACAAGAGAAAGCAATGGATTGGCAGGGAACCAAAAATTAAAATTTGAACACCTTTGGCTCTCTCAGCCCCAGCTCAAACAAGTGGTTGAAACAGCTTGGGAAGAACAACAAGATATTGAACCTACCCTGGATCTTCAGCTAAAACTCATAACAACCGGAAAAACACTCTTGGAATGGGACAAAGAAACTTTTGGCCACCTACCAACCATCATCAAGAAATCAACAACCAAGATAAAGCGCGCTCAGCATCAATGTGCTACATAATCGGGCGGCGACCTGGAATTTTGGTTGATCCAAGAAAAACAACTAAGAATTGATCATGATAAGCTACTACAATGTCATGCGACATACTGGCAGCAAAGATCCATAATTCAATGGTTGCAGTAGGGCGATCTCAACACAACCTTCTTCCATACTAAATCTACTATTCACAGAGCCTGCAACAATATACAACAATTACAAGACCCACAAAACAACTGGGTTAACAAGAAAGAAGACATTGTTCAATTCATCCTGGATCATTATTCTCAACAATATACGGCCCCACCTACGGTAATAAACGAAGATATTTTATAAATATCAGGCCAAGATTAACTCCCAGACAATCATATCTGCTTATGAAGGAAGTAACTATAGCGGAAATCAAACAAACACTCTTCTCTATAGACTCCGAAAGTGCTCCAGGTACAGATGGTTACACAAGTAAGTTTTTCAAAGTATTCTGGGAAATAACTCATTCCCAATTGATAACAATGGTTCGAAATGTTTTTAATAATCTAAACCTGCATCCTCTCATGAATCATACAAATATAACACTAATACCTAAAGTAGACCATACTTCAAAACCTTCACTGTTTAGACCTATAGCACTTTGTAATGTTACATATAAAATCATTGCAAAAATCCTAGTCAACCGAATTAGACCCCTTCTCTCTTTCTTAATAAGCCCCTACCAAAGTGTTTTGTGCCACAAAGATCAATCCACGATAACATAGCAATTGCCGGAGAACTCTTCCACCATATCAGAACCTCAAACCTCACCAAGGATCCAAAAATAGCTCTCAAATTGGATATCCCGAAAGCTTATGATAACTTAGATTTGGGATTCATCAAAACATCCTTTACAAAACTTGTATTTCCTTCATCCTTTATAGATTACATTATGCTATGTGTCACAACAGTTACATATTCGGTCAACATAAATGGTACACATCATGGCTACATCAACCCAACTAGAGGTATCAGACAAGGAGATCCACTATCTTCCTATATTTTCATCATATGTGCTGAAATCCTATCTACAAATCTAGGAAACCTTGAAAACCAAAAGTTAGTTCAAGGACTAAACATTTCAAAAAAAAAACACGATCCATTACTTATCTAATGTATGCGGATGATTTATTAATTACTTATAAAACCTCGGATCAAAGTAACCATCACCTTAAGACCCTACTCCAAACCTATGGCTCTTCTGCATGACAGGTAATTAATACTCCCAAATCAGTAATAATATATCACCCAAGACTAGATTCGGTCAAGGTAAATGAATTACAACAATTTTTCAATACGCCGACAACATCAAAATCTCCAACCTACCTAGGCATCCAATTCAAACAAGGAATAGCATCCAATCAAAATTTCGCATCCCTCCTACAAAGATTAGCCCATAAAGCTAAAGGATGGATGACAAAATTCCTAACTCCAGCTGGAAGACTCAGTCTTATCAAAACCTCCCTTACACCCACCTCAAACCACATTATGCAAATACAAAACCTACCCAGTACTGTTCACAAACAAATAGATCGTATCACTGTGAATTTTTTCTGGGGACATGACTCAACAATCAAAAAGCTTCACCCGATAGGTTGGGATGAAGTAACAAAATCACTATCCGAAGGAGGACTGGGCATAAGGAAAATCAGTGATCATAATAAGGCTCTCCTTATGAAAATAATTTGGAATCTGCATGCACAACCTAACTCCATCTGCGGAAGTCTCTTCAGTGCAAAATATATTGATCAACAACCTATTCTACAAGGCATTCATACCATACCTTCCTCTTCTAGCCCTCAATGGAGACAACTGGCATCAATTGTGCATGCCATGCAACAATTGATTTTCTACCGTATTGGAAATGGGTTATCAACTCTAGTAGAAGCCAATTGGATTCCACACTCATCACCACTAGACCCATCATAATGTTACCCAATCCGAATGGTATCATATTTCATTGACCCAATCTCTCATACCTGGAATCAAGAAAAATTAAGCACCCTTCCCAATCATATAACCTAAAAAATCATAAACATCCACCTTCCCAAAAATAACCCACAAGATAAAATTATCTGGACACACTCAAAATCTGGAAAATACACTACCGCTTCGGGATACCAATGTCTAACCCATGGTCAACCAACTCACACCCCTATTCCACCTACCAAATTCCTGTGGACTTTACCATGTCGACCAAAAATTCGGCTTTTCTTGTGGAAAGCAATCAATGAAGGATTACCAACCTTCTTTATCTTGCATCATATCCATTTGACCAACTCTGACATATGCCCCATATGCAATACTGATTCAGAATCGGCGAGTCACCTTCTAATTCATTTTCCGACGACGACTACATCCTGGAACACCTTGCTCACTCAAATAACAAACACACCAAACTCCAACTCCACATCAGACAACCATCTCCCAAATCCTACAACAATCTGCACCAACAACTATAATCTCATTTTTTTGCTTTTTTTTTTTTGGACGTTATGGTTAGCTAGGAATGACCTAATATACCGCTAAAAACAAACAACTTCAGCCGAAATCTTAATTTGGGCTCAAAAACTACAACAATAATTCACTGCGGCACTAGATTCCTTACCACCGGTCTTACCAGGAGATGCACCGATATATAACCACCCAAGAGGAGACGAAAGGATATCTACAATATCGGTAGGATGGTCAATTCCAAACATAAATTGGATTAAAGTTATCACAGATGGGGCAGGCAGAGCTCACCCAGGTTTTGCGGGAGCAGGATTCATCTGCAGAGATTCCGATGCACGAACTTTAATGGCTCTAGCTCAACCTTTAGGAATTACGACTGCCTTAATCGCAGAAACTTGGGCTCTTTTATTGGCTTCAAGAACGACAACAGAAAGACAATGGCCAAAAGTTCTCTTTGAAACTGACTCAGAAAACCTTTTGCGCTTCATCACATCCTCTACTCCCCCTCCTTGGCACATCTCAGGGATGATTGAGGAAATAAAGAATAGATTCAGACAGATCCCACAGGCTTCCATTCAACAAAACTACAGGGAAGGAAACCAAGCAGCAGATGGTTTGGCCAATCATGCGGCAGATGAAAGTCAATTAGGAAACTCATCGACTAAAATATGGGACCAGGCAATCCCACTTTTTATTACTCAAATTTATATTATGATTCGATGGGTACCACATACCCACGACAAATTGTAACTTAATTTCCTATCAATAAAATGCATGTTTCAAAAAAAATATCAACAACTGCCAAAATATTATGAGCTACCAAGCAATTGTTAAAAATATAGTCTATAGATTTAATTGGAGTATTACATTAATGGCAAACATTAAATTATGAGGGTGTAAACATTCATGGATTTTGGATTGACGTTTTAAAAATAATCGAGTTTTCTCAAACTTTATCATGTCTTGATGATCAATCAATATTAGTTAATTTTATATATAACACAAATATTTTTCACGCGATATCCTAATTGACACTAATTAATCAAAAATAAATTAGTCATGTAGATAAGATTTAATAATCAAAATCATCAAAAATAAGGGAAGACTGTAAGAAACTAGTTGGAAGCCTAGCGACAAGCTGTGCTCTAACCCCTTTCTGCAGATCCGGCCCTGAGGCAAGGTCAACGAAGGTTAACTTTGGGGCAGAACTGAAGAGGGGCAACAAAATTAGGATATTTGCAAGGTTGTCACATTTAAGAAAAGGCAAAAGTGTTTTAAAATGTGATTAGAAATCAAAATTGGGACGAATCCGTAAAAAAAGAAGGGGCATGCTATAAATAAATGTGTTGCTTAGTGGTCTCACTATAAAATTATAATAGAAAATTAAAAAGTTCAGAAACAAACTTTAGTTAGCCTCAATCGTTGTCTATAGTTCTTGTAGGACCAGAATATCTATACAACTATGTTCACGCGGGATTAACAACACTTCTTCGAGCATCATCGCAAGCTCTTCAACAACACTTTGCGAGAGTCAGAGAATAATACAAAGAATGATGTAATAGACAACGACAACATAAAACATGAGAAAGATGTGAAGATTTTGTAGTTAGAGAGAATGCTCGTGAGCACAAGGCGGGAGATCGCAAGAGCAAGGCAGGAAATGAAAATTTTGTGGTTATAAAAGAGTCTCGCGAGCACGATAACAGATCTCGCGAGCATGACAAAAGAGTCTCGCGAGCACGATAGCAGAGCCTGCGAGGAGCATAGCAGAAATCCTAAAAAATGGGAAAGATGAGTTGAATGTGAGTTGTCACCCACTATGAAGATACCTATATAAAGAAAAGAGCAGGAGAGAGAAAGGGAGAGAGATAATTTTAGGAGAGAGAAATATTTTTGCAGAGAGATTTTTAGAGAGAGAATGTATTCTTCTTTATCATCTTCTTCCCCAAAACTAGATTTAGAACTCCATTAATGGAGATTATCAATGTAAAATCAAGTGTAAATTTTAAACAATCATAGTGAAGAATCATGGATGTAGATCAAATTGATCGAACCATGTAAAAAATCTTGGTGTCCGTTTTTAGCAATTTTACTACCATTTTTATATGTAGATCTAGAAATTAATATCAAGATATGATAAGGGGTGTGTTGTAGGATTTCCTGCAACTATATTTTGGCGCTAGAAACAGGGACTACTTGTTGGATTAAAGAAGATCAAGAGAAATTAACAATTGTTGATGATGAATTCAATTCGATTTATGAGATACACGGGAAAATATAGAAATTTTGGGAAAAGAATGATGAAGAACAACCAACACAATTTAAGAGAAATGTTTACAGAGAAAGAGAAGCAGAAATATTGGGAAGCAAGATCAGATTTGAAGAAATATTTATAGGAATGAAATGAAATGAATCGGCATCAATTAATTGTTTAAACAGGATAAATTATTTCTTATCTCCTTAATTAAATGTTAATAATCTGGATCGGGAAGATTTTGAATTTTTTAACTATCAGACTTTAATTAATTGTTGTTTAATTGATATTTTGAATTCAAAAGAGTTTTGATCATAAATTTACATCCATAAACCTTGAATTTAATAATAATTTTGATCGTATAAACAACTAATGAGAACATGATTTTTGTGATTGAAGTCAAAGATGAAGGAATCAAAATATCCAGTGAAATTTCTCTTTTGCGATAAGATGCATCCACCAACTTATCAACATACAACGTCAGCGAATAAACGGATTAAATAAACACCAACATTTTAACAGAAAATTTAGATTCCAACGGAGGAGAAAGCACAAAGGACAAAGACAACACAGTGGAAAAATGAAGCAGACTAATGATTTATTCACCAAGTACTTCATCAACAATCGCGAAGAAATCAAAAGAAGTTACACCAACAAATAATTCTACAGGACAAAATCTCTTCTCTTAAAAAAAAAAAAAAAAAAAATCGTACTTTCTAGGTTATGTGATTTCCAAAATTTAGATTCCAACGGAGGAGAAAGCACAAAGGACAAAGACAACACAGTGGAAAAATGAAGCAGACTAATGATTTATTCACCAAGTACTTCATCAACAATCGCGAAGAAATCAAAAGAAGTTACACCAACAAATAATTCTACATGACAAAATCTCTTCTCTTAAAAAAAAATAAAAAAAAATCGTACTTTATAGAGCAGGCGTGCCAGCACGGAAATATGTGGACCTGGGCCTCCTTGCGAACAATGGTACTTCTTTGAGGCCAGCTGATATTCTTGTGGTCAATTGGGATAATGGACGGGATGTTTGCATGGATGTGACGGTTGTTTCTCCCTTTGCTGGAAACGGTAATCGTACTTTGGAGCTGGGTCAAGCTATCAAGGAGGCCGTGACTCGTAAGAATACCAAGTATTTGGAAAAGTGTATTGTGCAAGGCTATGGTTTTGGTGCTTTGGCTTTTACTACTCTTGGTGAGTTTGGGGATACAACGACTGAGTTTGTTAAACGTCTTCGTAACTACATGGACAGTTATGATGCTAATGTGCGAGTTGGAGATTTTCTTTTTCATAGGCTAAGTGTGGTACTACAAAAAGGGGTTGGAGTCCAGCTTGTTGCTCGGCTTCCGACTAGCTTCCTGTCTGTTGAGGATCCTTTGTAATTCATTTTTGTTTTTTTTTTACCGATTTTGTAATCGTTGAAAAAAAAAAAAAGATAATTTCACCATTTCAAAAAAAATAGAATAAAATTGATGATTATCATTGTTTTCAATTTTATGAAGTTGATATAAAACTTGAATTACTCATGGTGATTTCTCGCAGGGAATGAACTCTCGCAAGAAATAAAGATAAAATAGCATGGCTAGAAAAGAGAATAGAAAGGGAGAAAGAGAAAGCTTATACAAAGGACAATTAAAAAGAATAAGTCACGAGAATCTCGCCACTCTTTCACAAGTTGAAGACAATACAGTTGGTTAAACTAGAAGCATACAAGTTTAAGGTCGCATGATCGATCCTTCCTAACTGCTATATTTACGCATATTTTTGATGAAATACTAAGGACAAATAAAAGAACAAGTAATAAGTGTTATGCGAGGACATCGCAAAGAAATACTAGAACAGATGGTTCAAGGTTCAAAGAACAAACAAGAGGTCACGGATTCAAACTCGCAGAGACACATATTTTTTATTTTCTTCTCATTTTCACTAGCGAATAAAAGCATAAGGAAAAAAGTTCTGCGATTAACTTCGTAGAGAGATTCTTGAACAGTTGGTCCAGAGAACAATATGTGAGTTTGTGGTCACAGATAAATTTTGCAAGAAAGAGAACAAGCACAGTTGGTTGGGAGGCATGAATGCACGCAGCAGATCGCGGGATCAATTCTTGCTTCTCGCAAGTTTATTTTTAATATTCGAAATTTCTACATAATTGTCTCTCGAACAATTAAACTTTGATTATATCGCAAGATCTTTGATTAATTTGCAAGAGAGGGCTAGCACAGTTGGTTTGTTGCGAGAAAATGCAAAAGGCAGGTCAAGGGTTCAAGTCTCATCTCTCACTCTTCTTTTTTCTGCGAGACGTTCAAACAACTCACATAAGAGCTAAGTACCCTTTCCTAGAACATTTTACTTACCGCAAGTAAAGATTTTTGATTTAATTTTAATTTACAAAAATGACACAATCGCAAGATTTCAAAGATTATAAAAGATTACAAAAGGTGAAATCATCGCAAAAAATTTATAGATTTCAAAAAAATTCAAAACTTTCAAAGATTATAGAAAATGAAATTATCACAAAGATTTCTAAGATTTCAAAACATTTTAACTTAATTTCCAAAAAAGCGATACCCTCGCAAGATTACAAAGACTTCAAAAATAAAAAAAACCGAGAACCTTGAATTTATATATTTCTCTAGAAAATTTCTTTTACAGAAGATTTTTGAATTAAAAACGCGATACAATCGCAAGATTTCAAAGAAGATTTCAAAGATTTCTTTAGGATATTTCTTTTACAGAAAGAGATTCTTGATTTACCAATGCGATACAATCGCAAGATTTCAAAGAATATTTCTAAGATTTCAAAATATTTTAAAGAATATTTACTTCAAATATGATTATGAGAATGAAAGAAGAACTAACAGAAATGAAAGAAGAAATGAAAGAAAGGATAGAAATGAAAGAATGAAGAAACGCGAGAATATCGCGAGAAACGCGAATAAAATTTCACAGAGACATAAGAATGGGACGAACCTTTATGGCATACACCCTAGTTCGCGAATAAAATTTCGCAAGAGGCAAATATAAGAACTAATAGTGCGTCATATAAGGGGGTATCTCTTGACATGACTAAGGGATAAGGTTATACCGCTGCTGGAACCTGAGTTATGCAGATGTTGGGGTTAAAGAAAACCTATCCGGGAGAGAGATATTGGATTTCCAACTATATAAGGTTATAAGATTTCCAACTATATAAGGTTATACCCTGGTTGGACGACTGAGAATCTCTTCCAAGGAGTGCATAGTATGACCAAGGCGCCGAGGTACACGGTTGAGTCAAGGGTGCCCGGGGCATACGAAACTACCCTGGCCATTTTTGGCAAGTCTTGGCTATGATGCACTCGGCCTGAAGAAAACCCCACTTAGGGTGCAGTCTTGTAACTATAAGCCATATAGGCATAAAGGACAAGAGGCTCCAAAAATAGTTGGTTGTTGGTAAATCCGGATGGGAGGAGCTAGTCTTGTATGGCCGATGTTCCCTCCTTGAAGGGGAAACCAGGGGGAGATAAGGGCGGCACCCTCCATTAGGGAGCTGATAAGTGTCTTAAGACGGCAATGTCATGGGGCTTCGTTCTCCCAAGAGAACTTAGGCATGTCATATTGTCGCGTGATGTAAATTATACAGAGGCAACAAGCCACAAGAGAAAAGTTAAGATGAGATAAATGGGTTTTTACATGAAAGTGTAAAGACGTCCTGCGATTTCATCGCACGATGATAGGTGTGATAAACACCTAATTTTATATCTAGTATTTATGCTTTCTTTGCGAGTTTTTATGTGAATTATGTATCTTATGTGTGAATTTGAGTCTATTAGGTGCTCTGGAGTCACACGGAGGAAAAGAAGAAGAAACCATCCGTTTGGAGCGAAAAGGGAAAAAAGGTCATTTCACTGCGAACACTATCTGGAGCCCGGTAATGGTTAAGTGGCATCTCTTTGGAGGAATATTAAACAAAATCCAGTCAAGGTTAAGGGGTAGCCATTTGGGTGTCCCTTATCATCTGAGTAGGTGTAGATAGCCCAGGGTGGTCCTTGTCTAAGACTATGGGTGTATTTATCCTTCCACCCTTTATGCCATAATAATTCAATCGAGAGGACTTTTTCTCTCTTTATTTTGAATCTGAGAAAGACGGAAGAAGAGCAGCACCTGCTGCTGTTAAGGTTAGTGGTGGGTTATTTGTTGCAAATGAAGATTAAATGGGTATGTTCAGTTCGTATTGTGCAGCAAGGGAAGTGGTTTTGAGCTCAAGTTCACGCTGCCAAAACAGATGAAGTGTTGCTGCTGCTAGTGCACTGTATGGTTGAATAGGTGCAATTAATGGATGTTTCCGAATTTGAATGATTGAATGAGTGTATGAACTCGTGTTTGAAGGGAAGGAGAGCAATGAGGAACGGAAGGAGTACCAGCAGAGTTCTCCCCATCACCAGGTGCAAAACGCATTCAAAGTGTTTGTTGGAAGGCCCGAATGAGTAGTTTACAGCATCAAGTTCTGTCGTAAATCCCATTGTTCACTTAACCAGTTTTTGAACTGGGTATGAGCTGCTGAGGTAATCTGTAGCAGGTGGCCGTGTTTGTGACAATGACAGAACTGCAGGTGGAGGTTATGGAACTAAATGGAAACTGAGGTTGGTGGAATGAAAGCTCAAATGGGAAGAAAATGGTGCTCAACTGCAGTGGCTATGTGCAGTTGATATGGTTTGTTGTGCTTAAATTAAGAAGTTTCATGGAACTGTGACTGGTGAGATACAGATGCTGCTGGTACACAAGGAATGGACCTGGTGGTGCAAAGTGACAGTGTGGTTAGCAGCGTTCCTGATGGTTGAATGAAAGAGAAAAGAAAAGAGGGTCTCCGCAGGTGATGTCGTCGAGTGAGCAATGGATCTGATAAGGGTATGTTCATGAATTGTACATGAATAGAATTAGTTACTTGGTGGTTTGGGACTGGTTTAGATGAATGCTTAGGGTATTGAGGCTGCATTTGGTGGAATGGAGTTAGCCGAGTCTTTGGTGCTGTAAGGCGAAGCCTAGCTGCAGTGAGGCAAGGCCTGACCATTTGTTGAAGCTGCAGTCGGCTGCACTATTTGTTCTGTGTAGTGCCACGGGTTTGTTGATGTTGGTGATCGAATAGAGCTCGATAAGGAGCTGCAATCACTGTGAATGGAGGTAGTGGTGCTTGACTTGGTGCAGCTGAAGAAATAATGCAGTGTTGTAAGCAAGTAATGGCCTGGTTGTGTTTGAGTTGCAGTTGGAGCGTGGGAAGAGATGGCCTGATTGCAGCTGTATCTTGATGGGTGTTGATTGAAATGCTTGAGAAGCACTGTCAGTTGTTGCTGGTGTTTTGCTGTTGCATGTGTGATTGTGAGGTGGTGATTTACTGAGCTTGGGTTCTGGCGCAACGGATTCGCAGGCATTGGTGGCAGTGATTATGAAGGGGATTCTGCGATGCGAGTAGTGGTGTTTGCCTAGGAGTAGTTTTGGTGGTGGCAGTGGCTAGTAGAAGTCTGAGTTGATGTTGTAGTGATTGCAGGAAGTGTTGGCTGAGAAACAGAATGTGTAACATTTCTGAGAAATTGTGCAAAACACAGCTAGATTGGCGCACCGGTGAGCATAGCCCGGAATGTCGTATTGCGGAAGTTAAAGCGTGAATCATAATATTTCACTGAATCATGAAGGGGGTATGAGTCGAATGGAAGAGTTGGCCGCCGGACATATGAGCTACGCGTCGCGCTTTTGGGTGCGTTTTCGCAAGGGATAGAGAGTTGGTTTGGATGATTTTTGTGAATGTTTAAAATGCAGGGAAGGAAGGATGAGCTGATGGGAGTATGCACTAGCTAGTGACAATTTTTGAAGAGAGAAGTGGCCTGAAACAATTTTCCGGCTACCGGATTCCTGCGCCGGTGACCGGATTCCGGTGATGATGTAAGCAATTCCGGCGGGCAATTTTGGACCCAAAATTCCAGAGACATATTTTTCACTCCTGGGCTTGGTGGATTAATGGGAGACGGGTTTTGAGAAGATTAAAACCTACTTTTGAGTATCCTTTTGGGAGAGGCATATATATAGAACTTTTTCTCTAAACCTAGATATATCTCCATGTAAGGAGACTCATACTCTTGTGCTAGGGTTTCATGATAGTTTTCTTCTTTACTTTCTATGATGAACTCCATTAACATGAGTACTTAATTTTATTATGGGTTATGGAATAGTTGGATTTCACAAAGCATGATTCTTTGATTCAATATATTAGTTTTGTCTCATAATTATCGTTCACGATTCTCTGAAAATAGGTTCCATGATTGAATGTTAGTTTTGTCAAGTTGCAAATTGGTAGAACTCATAATCATATCTAATGCTAGTTTAGGGTTTATTATACGAAAAAGTGATACTCCTTGAATACAAGTAGCATAATTGTGAATATTGCTTGTAGTGATGCATCCTAATAATCACAAGTGATTCGTGACCTTTGTTAAATTGAATTAGTGCGTTTTCCACGTTCGATTGCTTTGATTGGCCTGATTTCATAGAACTTAATGCATCTTGGGAATTAAACTTAATTAGTGCTTTTACACGTTAGGTTGTTATTTTAGATAGAACTCATACTCGCATCTTTTAATGTGTTTGTTGATAATAAAAGGGAATTTGCGGGATATTCTTGCGATCAAGATATTCTAGGGCTTTTGATAAAAGTTGAGATTAAAAAATCAATTCTAGTTATTGTTAAAAAAGCATGTTAGTGAATGAAGATGAACCCTTAACCAATATCTCTTCTATTTGATTTGTTTGCTTATTCCTTTATTTGCTTTTATTTTATTTTAGTATATAAAAATCAGAAAACCCCGGTGTTATTTATATAGGAAACCGAAACAACGAGACAACCTAGACCTCTCTGTGGGATCGATCCTTTCTTGCCCTTGCTATATTTATATTTTGAGTAGTAAGAAAGTGTAAATTATTTTTGATGCATACGACAGCGATCACACGACGGCAATGTCATGGGGCTTTGTTCTCGCAAGAGAACTTAGGCCTGTCATATTGTCGCAGAGAAATTGATAAAACAAAGATAAGGCAAGATCAATGGGTCAATACATGCAAATGTAAAGACGTCCTGCGATTTTTTCGCAGAAGCAAAAATTGGCAAAATAAGACCTTTAACTAGGAAGGCAAAATAAGACCAATAGAATAATCTCAACCATTAACTATTTTCTTTTAAGAATGCAGGAAAGATTTGTTCATCGCAAGAGAGATAGCAAGTACTATTTAGAATCTCTCAGAAATACTATTCAGAATCTCTCAGAAGTATTGTTCAGAATTTCTCAGAAATATTATTCAGAGTCTCTCAAGAGGATTGTCTACAATCTCGTAGCACTATTCATCGCAACACTAGTCATCGCAGAACTATTCACGACACTATTCACAATCTCGCGGTGATATTTCAAGAACACTAGTCATAATTTCGCAGGGTTATTCATAAACTCGCAGACACATTCAGAAACTCGCATATACATTTAGAATCTTCCAGACACATTTAGAAACTTGCAAACTCATTCAGCACCTCGCAAACTATTCAAGAACTTCACAGGAAATGTGATTATTTAGCAGAATATGATTATTTTATCGCATGAGGCAGAGGCAAGACAAGAATAAAGAAAATATTCGTTCATTTAACATTTTCTCAAGGATTCTACCTCCATAGATAAAGAACAGAGGCAACTATGGATTACCAAGAAAACATTTTATGTTCTTTATCTTCTCGGCAAGAATCATTTCCAAAATGGACAGGGATTTTCACCAAAAATGAAGTAATAATTTCGCATGAACAGAGGAAATACTTATGATTTTCATTCAAGGACGGATACTTATTATATTCTGAGGATTGAGTACTTCTTATATTTCTTCAAGGATACTTCATACTTCGAATACTTCAAGAGTTAATACTTCTTATTTACTTAGCAAAGATATGGAACTTCACAAAAGAATAGAGGCAAGTACGTACTTTTCGAGTCTAGTATTCTTTCGCTCGTTCCTTCATCAACAAAGATCAAAGACTACTACAACAACAGATTTTTTCTTAAAGATTACTTTTCAAGCAATATTCAAGAAAAAAGAGGCAAGATGTAGGACCAAAATATCGCTACAACTATGTTCACGCGGGATTAACAACACTTCTGCGAGCATCATCGCAAGCTCTTCAATAACACTTTGCGAGAGTCAGAGAATAATACAAAGAATGAAGTAATAGACAACGACAACATAAAACATGAGAAAGATGTGAAGATTTTGTAGTTAGAGAGAATGCTCGTGAGCGCAAGGCGGGAGCTCGCGAGAGCAAGGCAGGAAATGAAGATTTTGTGGTTATAAAAGAGTCTCGCGAGCACGATAGCATATCTCGCGAGCACGACAAAAGAGTCTCGCGAGCACGATAGCGGAGCCTGCGAGGAGCATAGCAGAAATCCTAAAAAATGGGAAAGATAAGTTGAATGTGAGCTGTCACCCACTATGAAGATACCTATATAAAGAAAAGAGCAGGAGAGATAAAGGGAGAGAGATAATTTTAGGAGAGAGAAATATTTTTGCAGAGAGATTTTTAGAGAGAGAATGTATTCTTCTTTATCATCTTCTTCCCCAAAACTAGATTTAGAACTCCATTAATGGATATTATCAATGTAAAATCAAATGTAAATTTTAAACAATCATAGTGAAGAATCATGGATGTAGATCAAATTGATCGAACCATGTAAAAAATCTTGGTGTCCGTTTATAATTTTAGCAATTTTACTACCATTTTTATATGTAGATCTAGAAATTAATATCAAGATATGATAAGGGGTGTGTTGTAGGATTTCCTGCAACTACAGTTCTAAACTCCATTTTCTCCCTCTCTATTGCTGTCGTCGACGACCATTAATGGGAAACTATCACTCATGTAAGATTATTCACTATATAGATACAACAACCATGATACAAATTCAATTTAGTGTTTTGAGTTTTCAAATGCTCAATTCAGTTAAACTTAAACTTTCTGTTGTTTGTTGGTTGCTTATTATGTATTTGAATCTTGAATTTTATCAAAAACTTCAGTGTCTGGGAAGACACATAAATTTTTTGGGCAGATGCCTGGTAAGTGGGGAGGAGAATTTCTTTTTCTCTTGCAAATAAGAGTGTGCAGTTTGATTGGAAACAAATGGTTCTTAGCCATCATGTGCTTTTGGATTCTGCGGATCATGGTGACTAGTTTGATCGATTTGGTAACACCTACTGTACATCTGCTAGAAAGGTGTCTGCACAAGTGATTAAACTTCCAAGTTTACAATGTACCTTTGTGCATTCTATATTATTTACACCCGATGTTTTACTGTGCTCGATGTTGTCCTTGTTGCGCACAATTAATTGGCATATCTAACAGGGAAGAATTGTTGTTGTCTCGATTGTCTGCAGAAAACGGTTATTGCCATTCATCTTACAGGGATATTATAATTACTTCATAATAATCACAATACAGTTGGTGGTTTCATTACAGTGGAAATTTACAGAAAATTGTGCCGCTCAACTCAGCTCAATTGTGTACAAGTACCAGGATGGATGGGGCAAATTTTTTATCAGCGCTTCGGGGCAGCCAAATCTCAGGACCGGCCCTGCCTTTCTGTATAACAATCCCTAACCTATGAAAAAAAATTTACATTTCCTTGCACTAAGATCATACCTAGGCAAATGATTATGCAATCTCTTCAAAAATTAGTCATTAACCAAAAATAATTGGATAATAAAGAACGCGCAATTAGGGGATCTCAAAACCAATTGGGGGATATAGCTACATGACAAAAACGGTGTCCCAATAGCAATTTTGGTGACCCCCTATGTAATTATTTTTTTAATTCCTAATCTAGCCCTCACTAATCCTAATTAGTGATTAATTTTAATTAGTAAATTCTTAAGTATTTGGGGGATATATTAGTTTGGTATTTTATTTTAATTTGTGTGAGTGAGGAGTAGAAGGAGTGGAAAAAAATTGAGTGGAATTTTTTTTTGAAAATAGAAGATGATTGTGATGATAACAACTCATAGCAGCTGAATCTTTAGCTCAACTACAACAACAATCATATCTTCAATCTTCGGTGTATGATAACAACTCACAATTGGAGTTATATGATGAGCCAACACCCTTGGATCATGATTTTCGTGACCATGAAGTGTTTTGTGAAGAACCAACCCAAGAAAGTAAACATGTTCAACATACAAGCAACCCCAACACACAGCTAATGCTTCAAAGAGGTCGAAAAATTGATTTCTCTTTTTGAAACCGCCATTTTTTTCTCTGCAAAAGCTTAGTACCGGCATGCTCGTTGTATGAATACTACGCCGGAACTAGTGTAGCCGGCGTGGTATTCATACTATTAGCCATGCCGGTACAAGATATCCCCCATTTTAAAAACACTACCGGCATGGTTCTCTCTAAACTATCAATGCCGGTACGACAAGAAAAACACACAGGAATTTAATATTTTTGAACTCAAATACCGGCGTGCTATTTAAATTATCGGGAGCGCCGGTACCACATGCCTTCCCTGTGAACTCGAGTAGCAACGTCCAACAGTTCTTCTTTCTCTGTTTCTTTACGTTCTCACACCGAGCTCCATCATTGCTGCGTCTCTTTTCTTTCTTTTGCAAACGCCTTCATGTGGAGCACACCCATGCTTCATTACTTTCTTTTGTTTCTTCTTATCTCGACCACTGCTTTAAACTGTAGCTTCTCATATCCTTTTTTTTTTTTTTGGAAATATCCCCGTATCTGTCACAGCATCCCTGGAATCAAAGGATGGCCAATTGAATCATCATCTATTCATCACCAAAGTCCATTCCAAATTCCCACTCCGGCCAAAGCACAACCCATTCTGACCAACTGAGCATTAACTCAATTTACTGAATCGATGGTTGCAGTCCCGTACGCAACTAGCCAACAAACACCACTCACTGCCTTCAAGTTCAGAATTAATCACCATCATCGCCGTCGAGCCGGCGTGGTATTCATACTATTAGCCATGCCGGTACAAGATATCCACCATTTTAAAAATACTACCGGCATGGTTCTCTCTAAACTATATATACTGGTACCACAAGAAAAACATACAGGAGTTTTAAGATTTCTGAACTCAAATACCGGCGTGCTATTTAAATTATCGGGAACGCTAACACCAAGTACCGGCGTCGTTTATATATTACGGAATACGCCGGCAGTAGGTACCGGCTTGGGACCTTACATATCTACCATGCCGGTAGAGTTATTTGAGTTTCCTGCAGGAGCAATCATGAGAGATGTGATTATTGGTGTTTCAGATGGTCTTACTGTTCCCTTTGCTCTTGCTGCTGGTCCCTCTGGTGCTAGTGTTGGTTCTCCATTAGTGGACGACGTGGATAAATCTTCTGTGATTACTCAACTAATGAGGATAATGGTTAGTGGCTTACCCATTGTTTAAATCCCAATAGTAATCTGCGGGTACCTTTACTCAACACAAACCTTAGTGCAGTTCACTATTCTAACGACCATTTTCTATAAAAGTACAAGAGATACAAGCCTACAAAGCATAAGTTTCTGCAGTATTTGAACACTGTACAGAGTATAAAAAACTGCAACAGGTACGACGGTCAAACTGTTAATTTTCGTTAATTTTATTATTTACCAGTTTACCATTCCCAAACTCCATTTAACATTTGAATCGAGAAACCAAGATCGAAGAATTGCAATATGTTTAAAATTTGAACGGTTTAAAATGGCAACATGTGTGCGCTAACAGATCTATTCCGTCATGGAAATAATATTTTTCAACGTGGCAAATTCACTTTGAAGATATCCTTGTGAAACTAAAAGATATCCATTCCCTGAACTTTTGAAAGCCGGCCACCAATTGTACTCAGCTCAAAACCCATCTCCCCTGTTCAATTAAGTACCCTTTTGTTGCAGTCCCGTACGCAACCAGCTAACAAACAGACAAGGGATTAATTTATTGAAAAGCGACTAAATGTTGGAATACTGATGAGGCCATGATCTTATCTTTACATCCGATGTTTTTTTTACTGAGCGATTATACATTTCTGTTATTGAGAGGGGTATTAACGTTTTGTATCATATTTTAATGGATGGTTGCCGGGATTCCTTCTTCAGTGACAGTATTATAAACTCCTTTAGTCAAGTCAACGACTCATCGAGCAGCTCACATAACGTGGTCCCGTTAATCTATGTCTTGTACGTCGGTGATGAGCTTCATTTACACATTTAAACAATACTTTGAACATTGAAGTAAACGATGCTAGTTGACTTCAAGTCTTTAAGTACCGGCGTAAATAAAAAAAAATCGAGGATGCCGAATTTAGGTACCGGCATAAATAAATAAAAAATCGAGGATGCCGGTACAGTCTTGGAAGTTCCTGCATAACTAAACACCAATACCGTCATACCCATTAAATAATCATTGATGCCGGGATTGAGTACCGGCATTGAAAAGAAAATGTCGAAGATGCCGGAAGTACTTCTGAAATTCCTGGATACCAACTATAGTTCCGGCATGACATCTAAACTAAAGTATATGCCGGTACAACTCACTAAACCCTTTTCTTCTCTGTATATTTGAAGTTCAATACCGGCGTGGTATTCATCCTAGATCGCATGCCGGTGTCCACTACCGGTGCGGTATTCAAACTAAGGCGTATGCCGGAATTTCTGAAACTCAAAATTTGCAGTTAGGGTTTTGCGATTTTGACCAATTTCTTTTGAGCAATCGCTCTTGGGTTCGATTGGGAAGTTGTTGTCTTTCGTGGAAGCATGATTATAATTTGGGTAGGTTAATCGACGAAGAAATTTTTGATTTAACGATTAATCATCGATGAAGAACGATGAAGAAGATGAAGTTTCAAAAAGTCGAGAACGGGGGATATTTGATTTGGTTTTTAGATTTTATGTTTTAGTAGAAAGGGCATAACAGTCTTTTCATAATGTTTTTTAATTAATCTAAGGGTGTTTTAGTATTTTCGCCTCCAAAAAACACCCCTTAGCAGCCACCTTTGGTTGGAGGAAGTAATTCATATCCCTAATGGGTTCATAATACTTCAAAACCCATTTTTGCCTTCTAGTATGACATACTCCTCGTATAGACCGTCCACCACTTGTCCACTTCACCTCTTTTTCATTTCCCTGCTCTACTCTTTTTCCACGGATGAAAACCCCCATTTTCTATCAAACCCTAACAAGAAAATCCTATTTCTCTCTGTAAACATTAAAAAGTGTTCATGGATCACTTCAACAGACAGGCTACCATTAGAGATCACAGTAGACACCTTAAGTAGAGTTTCAACTGAATCATTCTTGATTGCGAATCAGTATTTGGAGAAATCTTAATGATCCTTCTACTTCTTATGATTCTGGTAAGTTGGGTTTTCTTTCTTCAACTGATAAGAATCTTATAGATTATGTTGACTAGAATTTTTATCTTTTGAATATAACAAGAATCATGTATATGTCATTTGAGATACCCTAGTAGAATGCATTAAAGATGATACGTGAAGGAAATGGAGGAGTAGGTGGACTAGGATTTAAAGTTTGAATTAGGGAAAAACATCTTCCCTTTGCTTATAAATTTCATGTCAAACTTAATTGCAATGCCCATGAGATTTCTAGGTCTTCCCTTCATAGCATTCTTTGGGACCCTGCTAGATTTTCTTTTAACTGTTGGTCACATTACAATCCTCGTGCAAATGGATCCCGTCAGCACGAGGTTCACTTGATTGGGTCAGCGTGGATCATCTGTTGGTCCCATTTATGTTATGCAGGAATTAGCACTACTGGTTATTGGGGTTTTAATCTACGCCCCTTTTGTGGGTAGCTAATTTCCATTTGTTCATTTTTTTTTTCATATACATTTTCGTAAAGGTCTAGCCTTGCGTTACTAGATTGTTTCGATCTGATTTTTGTTATTATTTTGGTTCAAATCACTAAACTAACTGCTCTGTTCGATTGTTATTGGTAGATGGTGGCAACACTATCTTCATTATGTGAACCAAGACATGGCAACTACCACAAATGATGGTGCCTCACATAGTTCTGAGTTTTCTGATTTGGCTTGTTCAACTGCTCAGACAAGGCCATATGCCATTGACAATTCCGACTTAATAAATGATGCAACGTCAGAGGATTCCAGTATTGGGACAGAGCTTCTTGATACATCAAGGGGCGACTTATGTATTGCTCCCAGAAGATGTGTGGAAACAATTATTTATGTGGTAAGTAGAGTGAAATTTTGAAAAATACATGCTAATTTGCAACTCTTAACTTTCTCTCCTCTCTGCTGTCTATCAAACTGATTCCACTATTTTTCATGTTTGTTGGTTTTGTATTTTTGAGATTGCTATGGTACAACGTAAGGCATTTCTCTCGGTTTTACATTTTTCCCTGAGTTACCCTGTTGGGTTCCATAGTCGGAATCTGCGATAGTGTATGAGGTTTTCGGATAAAATATATCTTGATATTGGCATTCTATTACCTTTCTGATATACATTATTAAAGTTTGTAAATATGGTATTTATTAACTTTCGATGGTTTGAGATGACAAATGTTTGGTTTTGGTTTTGTTGCTATTTGGAATGCAATTATGAATATTAAAACTATTTTGAAATACTAAATATAGAAATTATGAATTATCTAAATTGTTTTTGCTATCATATTGTAACACTGTGGCTGATACTTTTGGAGTTGCAAACTTTTTTTTGAAGATTTTCCATTAGATTGTACTGGTATCCTAACCTTTGGAAACATATTGTTTAATTGGATTTTAACTGCTAAAGTTAAAGGTCAAACTGCCAGATATTATATTCCCCCCGAATAGATTGATTGACGGATATGAATCTCTTGCATCAGGTATGGTGGAGGGCCAGTAATGCCACGTAAAGTGATAAATTCAGGTTTGTCCCAGACCGAGCTTGGCCAGTTGATTGTAGAGGTCTTTTTTCTGCGTCTCCAACTTATTTACATGCCAAAAAGAGAATGCGCTATCGTTAGGATAAGCAAAAAGGTATTGTTATAATATCCAACTGGCTGCACTTTGTATCTAATAAAGTAGCTATGTTATCCCAATTTATATTTAGCTCTAATGTCTCTACTGTGATCCATTGAAGTTGTAAGATATGTCTTGAATAAATTAATGGAACTTTCGGTGGAACCTAGTGGAGATAGCTTTCGGTTGTAGACAAGCAGTGTAGGCTAGTGGAGATAGCTTTCGGTTGTAGGATATGATCTAGCTTTCGGCTGTCTAGTGGAGCATGTCTAGTGGAGATAGCTTTCGGCTGTCTAGTGGAGCATGTCTAGTGGAGATAGCTTTCGGCTGTCTAGTGGAAGTATATGTCGACATTCTTCTCTACATTGTTCCTATATAAAGCCATTTAGTTTCATTGTAAACACATCCCAACATTTAGAGCATCAGTGAGAAACATACTAAGAGTTCCAAAGAGAGAAAGAGTAGTGTTCTTAAGAGAGAGTAAAGTCTTGTTCTTGAGAGGAGTGTATACTCTTGTAACCTTGTTCAAAATCATAGTGCAACGTTATCGTCGTCTTCCAAAGTGGATGTAGATCATCTTGATCGAGCCACTATAAATCCTTGTGTTGTGTGTGTGTGTGTCTGTTTTATTTTTGTTTTCATTTCTATTTCAATTCTCTATTGATTGTGCTAGGAAGAGCCGTTGGTCATAACAAATTGGTATCAGAGCTCCGGGTAAAAGCGATCTACGATGGCGGCAAAGTATGAGATTGAGAAATTTGATGGAAGGAATGATTTCAATTTATGGAGGCTAAAGATGAGGGCTGTTTTGGTGCAACAAGGTTTGGTGAAAACTTTGAAGGGGAAAACGGCTCTAGCAACAACATCGAAGGATGAACTCATGGAGAAAGCACATGGATTAATTTTATTGTGTTTGAGCAACGAGGTCTTGAGAGAAGTTGCGACGGAAACGACACCGGACGGGCTATGGAACAAGTTGGAGAAGAGGTATATCACTAAATCCGTAACTAATCGTTTATATCTTAAGAAGAAATTACATACTCTTAGAATGCATGAAGGAATGTCTATTATAAATCTTATTGATGATTATAATAAAATTCTCTTGGATTTGTCAAATATTGAGGTCAAAATTGAAGATGAAGACCAAGCTTTGGGTTTGCTTTGTTCCTTACCACCATCTTATGAAAATTTTGTTGATACCGTAATGTATGGAAAAACTTCAATTTCCATGGAAGACGTTAAAGCGGCTTTGAACTCTAAGGAGTTAAAGAAGACGGGTATCGATGGTAAAGATAATTCGGGAGATGGGTTGTTTGTTAGAGGAAGAGGAAACCAAAAAGGCGGATTTGATAGGAGTAGATCAAAGTCAAGGTCTAAATCAAAATCCGGTAAATTCTATTGCTTTCATTGTAAGGAAAAAGGGCATTTCAAGAAGGATTGTCCAAAATTGAAGAATGTCGAGAAGAATACTAACCAAGGCACCGCAGAAAATGTTGAATCAGAAAGTGATGATGGAACAGTTCTTACGGTTCATACCGAAAGCTCAGAAAATGGGTGGATTCTTGATTCTAGGTGTACTTTTTACATGTGTCCTCATAAAGAGTGGTTTACTACTTATCAAGCTAGAGAAGGTGGTAAAGTTCTTATGGGAAACAATGTCACTTGTAAAGTGGTGTGTGTAGGTACAATTCAAATTAAGATGTATGACGGTATGGTGAGGACTCTAACTAAGGTTAGGCATGTTCCGGACCTGAGAAGAAATCTTATTTCTTTGGGTACGCTTGATTCAAATGACTGCAAGTATCAAGGCCAAGGTGTAGTTATTCGTGTCTCAAGAGGAAGTCTTACAATTATGAAGGGCGAGAGAATTAATGGTCTTTATACGCTGCAAGGTACTACTGTGACGGGTGATGCAGCTGTATGTTCTTTAAGTTCTGATGATGATACCACCAAGTTGTGGCATATGCGGCTAGGGCATATGAGCGAGAGGGGATTGGCTGTTTTTAGCAAGAAAGGATTGCTTTGTGGTCATAAAATAGGCAAGCTTGATTTCTGTGAACATTGTGTCTTTGGAAAGCAGTGTAGAATCAAGTTTAGTACAGCTATTCATAACACCAAAGGTATTCTGGATTATATTCATTCTGATCTTTGGGGTCCTTCTCGGGTCGATTCACATGGTGGTGGTAGATATATGCTGACGTTCATTGATGATTTCTCAAGGAAAGTATGGGTATTCATACTTAAACACAAAGATGAAACTTTTGTCAAGTTCAAGCAATAGAAGAATATGGTTGAGAAGCAAACCGGAAGACAAATCAAGTGCTTGAGGACAGACAATGGTTTGGAATTTTGTGGGGGTGAGTTCAATGAGTTCAGCAAGGAGCAAGGGATTGTGAGACACCGCACAGTCAGAAAAACACCACAAAAAATGGTGTTGCGAAAGGATGAACAGAACCATAATGGAGAAGGCACGGTGCATGCTCTCCAATGCCAGGTTACCAAAGCAATTTTGGGCAGAAGCAACAAACACATCAGCTTATTTAGTGAACAGATCTCCATCGACTGCCATTGAGTGCAAGACTCCAAATGAAGTTTGGACAGGTTCGCATGCTAACTATAAAGACTTGAAGATATTCGGATGTCCAGCCTATGCTCATGTAAATAAGGGGAAGCTAGAGCCTAGAGCAAATAAGTGTATATTTCTTGGGTATGCAAAGGGCGTGAAAGGCTACAGGTTATGGTGTCCTGCAGAAAGATCAAACAAGTTTCTTATCAGCAGAGATGTGAAATTTGATGAGCAATCGATGTTGAAGCCAAAGAATGAAAAACTAGATAGAAAAGCTGAAGAGGGTGTTAGTGATAAGGTGGAGCTTGGTGACAAGATGGAACTTGAGGTACAAGTTCAAGGAAGCAATGAGACTGTTGTTTCTGATGATGATGATCAAGATATTGTGCAAGAACCTGCCCAGGAAGAAGAAGCACAAGGTCATCAGTACAATCTTGCAAGAGACAGAGAAAGGAGGCAAGTCAGACCACCTCAGAGATACGGCCATGCTGATTTGGTTGCATATGCATTTGGAGTAGATGAGAACATAGATAGGGATGATCCAACAACCTATGAAGAAGCAGTCGGTGGTGAAGAATCAGCAGAATGGGGAGCATCTGCAATTGAAGAAATTGAGTCTCTTGACAAGAATGACACTTGGGAGATAGTTGCAAGACCAAAAAGGCAGAAGATTATTGGAAGCAAATGGGTCTTCAAGAAGAAACAAGGTACTTCATATGGTGAAGGAACAAGGTACAAGGCAAGGCTTGTGGAAAAGGGGTTTACGCAAAGAGAAGGCATTGACTACAATGAGGTATTCTTTCCTGTTGTTAAACATAGTTCTATTAGAACATTGCTTGCTATAGTTGCTTTGAAAGATCTAGAATTGGAACAACTAGATGTTAATACGGCTTTCCTTCATGGTGATTTGGAAGAGCGTATTTATATGCAACAACCAAAAGGGTTTGAATTTCCTGGAAAAGAAGATCATGTATGTTTGTTGAAGAAATCTTTGTATGGTTTGAAGCAATCTCCAAGGCAGTGGTATAAACGTTTTGATACGTTTATGGTGGCAAATGGCTATGACAGGAGTAAGTATGATAGTTGTGTATATCACAGAAACTCCAAGATGGTTCATTTGTGTATTTACTTTTGTATGTTGATGATATGTTGATTGCTTGCAAAGACATGTCGAGAGATACTGGTTGAAGGAGCATTGAGTAGTGAGTTTGAGATGAAGGATTTGGGCGCAACAAAGAAGATATTGGGCATGGAGATTCATAGAAACCGAGCTGAAGGCAAGTTGCATTTGTCCCAGAAGGCTTACATTCGAGAAGGTATTGGAGCGGTTTGGTATGAAAGATGCAAAACCAGTAAGTACTCCTTTGGAAGATCATTTAAACTTTCTAGAAAGCAATCACCTCAAACTGCAGATGAGGCAGAGTATATGTCTCGAGTTCCATATGCAAGCGCAGTTGGTAACATCATGTATGCTATGGTTTGTACAAGGCCGGATATCGCACAATCTGTGAGTGTGGTAAGTAGATACATGGGAAGTCCAGGGAAGGCTCATTGGAAAGCTGTAAAGTGGATTTTGAAGTATCTAAGGGGAAGTACAAATGTTGGTTTAGTGTTTGATAAACACTATGGTGATTCGACGAATGTTGTGGGTTATGTTGATTCTGATTATGCAGGTGATCTTGATAGAAGAAGGTCATTGACAGGTTATACTTTTACATTGTGTGGTAGTACTATCAGTTGGAGGTCGGTTTTGCAAAGCACGTTGCCTTTATCTAAAACCGAGGTAGAAAGTACATGGAAGCTCATGAGCGGTGAAGGAAGGTATATGGTTGATGGGTTTGGTTGGTGATTTGGGTTTCAAGAAAGAGAATGCAACTTTGTTCTGTGACAGTCAAAGTGTCATTCACTTGACCAAGAACCAGATGTATCATGAGAGAACGAAGCACATCGATGTCAGGTATCATTTTATCAAGGATGCAGTTGAGGAAGGTAGGATAGCGATGCTAAAGATTTCCTACAGCGGATAACCCTGCGGACATGTTGACGAAGCCAGTTCCAAGTATCAAGTTCAAGCACTGCTTGGACTTGGTTGGTGTCAACAGGTGTTGAAAGCCCTTGAGGGGCTAAGAGAAGACGATGATGATGAGTGGTGATGGTATTCAAGTCAAGGTGGAGATTTGTAAGATATGTCTTGAATAAATTAATGGAACTTTCGGTGGAAACTAGTGGAGATAGCTTTCGGTTGTAGACAGGCAGTGTAGGCTAGTGGAGATAGCTTTCGGTTGTAAGATATGATCTAGCTTTCGACTGTCTAGTGGATCATGTCTAGTGGAGATAGCTTTCGGCTATCTAGTGGAGCATGTCTAGTGGAGATAGCTTTCGGCTGTCTAGTGGAGATAGCTTTCGGCTATCTAGTGGAAGTATATGTCGACATTCTTCTCTACATTGTTCCTATATAAAGCCATTTAGTTTCATTGTAAACACATCCCAACATTTAGAGCATCATTGAGAAACATACTAAGAGTTCCAAAGAGAGAAAGAGTAGTGTTCTTAAGAGAGAGTAAAGTCTTGTTCTTGAGAGGAGTGTATACTCTTGTAACCTTGTTCAAAATCATAGTGCAACGTTATCGTCATCTTCCAAAGTGGATGTAGATCATCTTGATCGAACCACTATAAATCCTTGTGTTGTGTGTGTGTCTGTTTTACTTTTGTTTTCATTTCTATTTCAATTCTCTATTGATTGTGCTAGGAAGAGCCATTGGTCATAACAGAAGTTTTAACCCTAAAAGAATATTTTCTTTCATTTTTAAGGCACCTCTGAAGGAGACCGAAAATCTCGAGGAAGAATGGAACCTAATTCAGGATTCCTTTTTGAAGAATATGGTCCACGTGCATAATCAATTCTTTGGTTCAAGTGATCTTGTTGAGAGAGTAAGTACATTGTGTTGCTTTTCTGTGCATTTATCAGCGACATTTTAGTGTCTGCAGTTGATGGAAGTAAGTTACTTTGTTTAATCACCATGGCATGCGAGCTTTACCGTCAGTTATTTAAAATGTTAATAAAAAGGACTTGTTCATGACTCATGTGACAGTGACGAAAGAAGATCACTAGTTATGTATCTCAGACCTATACACACTATACTGGTTTAGTTACTTCCACAGTCATTATTGTCGTTGTTTTCAAAATGTAACTGGACACGAGGCACCCTAGTAGAAGTCCCTACACAATATATTTTGCTGTTGCTTTAGTTACCTTAATAATTAACTGTTATTAACTTGTGGGTTATACTTTCAGCCTGTAGTAGTGCAAATCTCTGATGCAGGAAAGCTATCTTCCTTCCTCAATTCTTACAAGCTGGAAATGGTAACGGTTAAAGGTGAGCATGTTGGGTTCAACTTATCACCATGTCGCCTTTAGAATGATTACCTATTGGCCTATATTGAGCCTTCTTATTAGTTAAACATGGGATTCCTGCTATCAATCAATGCAAATTGCACAGGAAAACTTAAGATTAACTTTATAGAAATTCCATATCTCCTATGAAACCAACTTGTTTTTTTAATTTTTGCTTTATAATTTGCAGAACATAAACCAGAGCACTTGCTCCTACGAAACCAACTTGTTTTTTACTTTTTGCTTATAATTTGCAGAACTTAAAGTTATATTGACCTCAATCATTATGCCAGAGCACTTGCTCCATTTGTGCTTGGAGAGTGAAGCAAACTTTGAATGCTCTCATCTTACTGTTACCTACAATTTTTACAAGGTTGTACACATAACAAATTGGATTGGTTTTCTGTAATCTCTCTCTCTTTCTCCATATATATATATGTGTGTGTATCTTGGTTGAACTCTCTACTGAACTGGTGCATGTCTTTTATCGCTTTCCAGGATTCTAATGCTGCTTCTATGGCAAGCATGGTTGAGCCACTTAGAAGTCTTCAGCGAAGGGTTTTGTTTCTTTTGAATGAGTGGCCAGATCATCCAGGGCTTCAAAAGATTTTAGATGTTAGTGAGTTGTTGTTGGCTGTACATATATATATATGTGTGTGTATCTTGGTTGAACTCTCTACTGAACTGGTGCATGTCTTTTATCGCTTTCCAGGATTCTAATGCTGCTTCTATGGCAAGCATGGTTGAGCCACTTAGAAGTCTTCAGCGAAGGGTTTTGTTTCTTTTGAATGAGTGGCCAGATCATCCAGGGCTTCAAAAGATTTTAGATGTTAGTGAGTTGTTGTTGGCTGTACCACTGGGCACTCCTCTGGCTAAGGTATATATTTTACTTGACTCATATGCCAGCTGCTCCTTGGCTATTTCCGCTGTATGGTTAACGGAAATTTCATTTTATTCACATATAATTCATTGATAATAAAACAATGATAATAAAAGAACCATAAGTATTACTGTTGTTTCTTTTATAGCCCCTTGCAGCATTACAATTTTTGCTCAGTAATGGGTAGATGTTGGAGGAGAACGCTTCCAGTAAGCAACTGTCTCAACAGAGAAAAGAAGATATTTTTGTCAAGTTACTTCTTTGAAAAAAGAAGAAGTTAGATTTTAATTGCATTTTACAGTTCAACTCCAGCCAATTCACACAGTGGCATCCTCATGGAAGAAGATGGAGCTTGAATCGTGGCCAGCTTTGGTCGAATGCTGGAAAGGTAGATTCCTGCATTTTCATTCCCTAAGAACGATAATAAAAGATTTAAAATCCTATTTTCATTTTTACAGTTATGGATTCCATTATATTGTGTTCTTCATCGTGTCCAAACATCTGATGCTTCTGTAGTCTACAATTGATAGGTACGTGTGCTACCATTATTGTTTATTTTTTTCAAAAAATAATTCCATAGCCAGTTGGAAGTATGAAAGTTTGATATGTGCTTGAATTATATTATATGAAATCTGCAGCTTAGAACTTATTCAGACTTCCAGCGTTGGGGAATTTAAGATGCGTCTTCAGCCTCGTCTTGCTTTCCGTGGCCAGATTGATTGTGGTATTCACTTAAAGTTAGATCCAAGGTATGGTGTGCAAAAGCTGACATAGCTCCTTCTGCTTTGTTTTTATGTTTCGACCTTGGCTAATTCCGACTTTGGTTAAAATTTAATCATTTCATACATAGTTTGAGATGTGTATTAGTTTCGTAGCGTAACCTATTTTTTACTTGTGCCATTAGATTCTGACTCACTATTAATCGTGAATCATTCGTGATGCAGTCCTTTATTGTTGGAAAACCCGAAGATTTTGTACAATGTTTTCGGCTATTATGATACAATTCTTGCCATTGTAAGTTTTCCCTCTACAGTGATTTATGGGTTAATGAACACATAGAAACTCATAGAAAAAACATTGTGGGTGAGTTGGAAGAACATTTGAGGCTATGTAGATGGGAGCATGTAACAATAGAGACCTCAAAAAGAATTCACCTGAAACCAAGAGGATAATATAGAATTTCAATGTAAGTGGGATCTGCCACTTTCTTCCTAGCTTGATATATTTCCCTTGCATTTTTTATTTGTTTATAAATTAACAGTATCACTGATGGCAGTTTACCTACTGTAGGAAATTTAAGGATATGGTGGCTAATATACACTTTTATGCAGATTTTGCTGCAACAACCAGTAATCATTAATCAGGAAGTAGCAAGGAAAGGGATCAAGATTCCATCTATGTTAGGACCAAATATCTGGAACACAAACTCTGATACCAGTGTGGGAATGGTGGTAACAGTTTCCATGGACATGGAACTTTTAATGATAACAGTTTATTACCGACAAATCACTATGTTGTAGCAAAATCTATACGAGGTAGTTACCTCAAATAAGAATTACTCTTGACCCACACTTGTAAGTCCAAGACATGCACTCGTGAACTGATGGTTTTTTTTCTTCTTTATTTTCCTGAGAGAAGTCATTTGAATTTTGGGATGTCCGTGAATATATTTTTTTTCTTTCTTGAAACAGAATATTGATTGAAAAAATCAGGAGATTACATGGTTTGAAACCTCCAGCAATTGGACACTGATACCCAGGCTCCAGTCATGCTTTCTACTCTAGCAAATTTAGAGAGAATATCAACTACCTTATTTCTTTCCTTCAGCACATAACAGCATTCCCAGGAATTAAAACTTCTAATATCTTTGACTAAATTATGCAAATATTTTAGTATATCTGAGAACAGAGTCAGAAATTTAGTAATGTTGGTCAAAATGATTTGTGACACCAACATCACAAAACAAGCCAAGACATTCAGAAATTTAGTAATGTTCAGGAAATAGAGGTACAAACTACAAAGTGGTGAGCTGGGTACTTTTCATAGATGACATTCAAAGTTCTCTAGTCAGCAAATTACTTGGTCCTAGCAAAAACCATCCCTGGAACACCATATATCAAGCGGGGATAAAGAAGCAAACGAAGAGTCCCAATTCCAGCCGGGTATCTAATCTTCCTAAGCAAACACAATTCCTCATGCAATACAGTCATAACTTTAAGTAAAGCTCCATCCGTGTTCACTTCTCCATTGAATATTCATATGAGGCATAGCCGCATAGGCATATTTGTATTGCTTGGCCTGTTGAACAGGTCCCAGTAATCCCAAGCTAACTATTTAGTCTAAATCCAATATAGAGCAAATGAGGAACAATTCATGGCTGTCATTTTTAAACAAAGTAATCAAAAAAGCAAGAGACGCAGCTTCCATGATACCCATAATTAAAACTACAACAATTAGGTAATAATAACAGAAATAGCTTTCTTACCATAATATCACAAGGAGTAGCAAGTTGCATGTCAAAAAGTAAAATAGAATAGAGTGTCGTACTTCTTCAAATACTGAATACATCTTATATCTTATGGCTCGTGTACTCGTACATCTTCCACATCTGAACGCATCTTGTGGCTCCAATACTTTCTCAACTTACTGTAAAGTGGATCTGGATGCGTATGTTCACTAGTTTTGGAAAGCTTCTCCACCATAATTAGCTCGGAGTGCACCCTATCTCCCCTGAACACCTCATCATAAATACTATTATCAACTTCTTCAGGAAACTTGTCTGGCTGCAATACCATTTCATACAATTCAAGTTTGTCGACTAATAATCCAAATCGATTCATCTCCTTTTCGTTAGTTGACGTGCTAAAAATTTTTGCCAAATGACCAGATCCATAACAAATCCTAACATTAACATCTGTAAAATTGTTTATCTTATGAAACAAATCTAAAATTTCCTCGATGACCGGAAAGAGTAGATCAAAATCCTTCACAGATTTGCATCGAAATAATCTAAGACCCACACAGCCTGTGCAAAGTTTAGAACCATTCCAAGGGGCAATATTACCCATGCACCATGGTGTCCAAGACGTATGCCCAAGACAATTATCAATTATTCTGCGAACAGTATCTGCATTACAATACAGTTTGATTTCGGCACCAAAACCATGATCCAAAGCAAGTTGTAAAGCACTTCTGACACCTTGAAACTCATAATAGATAAGTGGAACATTGCTTTTTAGAGAGACACCAACAGACGCAACTTTTGGCCTACCGTAATGGTCGAACAGGATAACACCATATCCCCCTTTTCTTCCATCATTTTCTATATACCCAGTAATACTTGCAGTGTAATGCCACCTACCATCAGCATGAGTAGGAATAGTTCCCAACCATTTTGGTTTTCCCTCTTCATGCCAAGAAGCTTTCCACTCCTGCTTATCTGGTATAGGTATTTCATTGTAACCTACACCAAGCTCCTTCATCTGAGCAGATGTCAATAGGTTCCTCAAACGAGCAGGGTAAGTTTCTAAGTGCCTATTTTTTTCAACGAAATCACTGCCAAGAAGATGCAGATAGTGATAAATGAAGACAATTATAAGTACAGTATATCGAATCAATTAATAGTATATTAGTTTCAACTGGTTATATTAGCTAAACATAGGTTATGCAACATACACTTTCATAGGAATCCTTATTCCTCATGTTTGGACAGAAAGATGCCAAGACATATCCAATACTCATGAAACCGTTCATGATGTAAGTTGTAACTTATAATTACAATGAATCCCTGATATTTGAAGCTTTCTTGGATTACATCATACTAATCAGAAACATGAGACATGCAAGACTATTGAAAATTCCATTATCAAAGCAGCTGCCAGGAACTTTGTGATCAAATAGTAAGAAACTTAGAAATGATTACAAGCGGGGCAGGGGCAAGATTGCAAGAGTAATCTAACGGCATAGCAAATCAGAAACAGAGATGATACTCTTCATAAATATGATTCATTCAAATAGAACTTTGATGGTAGGTAGTACTATATGATCCAAGATGACACCTAATCCTTTTGGCTTCTTGTACCATCGTATTTCCCGTAAAATCAGACATCTTTGAAAAGTTAAAACTGATCGTGCCTTTTGTTTCAGAATGAACCTTAAATCTGTTGGAAAGCTAAGTTTAGTAATGAACTCTCTCAACTCAGGGACGAATGCTATCTTCTAAGAATGTTTCCCCTATATAAGGTGTATGTGAAAACCTTCTCCCGGAACACAAACTTATTTATTACTTTATTTAGTCAAAAATGAGTTAGGCGTGAGATTTCAGATTTGAGAAGGCTCGAAATCTACTTACCAACATGCAACTCCATAGGACACATTTTTAGTTTGCACAATCTTTTAATCTAATGAAAATTTCCAGGGATTTACATAAAAAGAAAAGAAATGTACCTCAATACTTCCATGACCGCCTTGTCTGGATGAGTAAATTCAGCACCCAAGTCGAAGGCTGGACGAGTAAGCTGCTCGGCGTCCTGCAAAATTGATGCAGAATTTACACTGTTGTAATCCAATTGCTAGGAATTAGAACCAAAGAAAGCTGAATTAATAACAACTAGGAAAAAATCCGAAACGCAAATATCAATGAAGACTGAAAACCACCCATAGAGAGGATAGTACCTTTGTTTTGGAATTACTTGATGATAGCCGAGTTGAAACCCGAAATAAAGTGTTCTTTTCAAGAGTTGAGAGTAAACCGTTTGTTGACTGAGGTATTGTAATTGCCGATGATAATATGGAGCGGCTTTTCACTCCCAGGGAGCTCAACATTGAATATCCCAAAACGTTAATTCAAAAGTTCGAGCAAGGAGAGGAATAAGAAGGGAACAATTTATGGGATGGATCAATCAATTGAAGGCAGAGAAAAAACGTAGGTTAAACAAGACATACTGTTCTTATGCTGAAAAGAAAAATTGCTCGAAATCACAAACATAATCCTAACATAATTTTCTTTTTAAGTTTGGTAGAAAAAGTAAACCGGAAACACCATAAACAAGTTTTCTAACGGAAAGGTTTTAGAGTCTAATTTTTCGGTTCAGAGGTTGAGTTGACGTTTGCACGACCATCGGTCATTGATTTCCCACCAACTCTGGTCTTGAGGAAGTCAAGGGTTCGGTCCTTATCGTAAAAGCCCTCCGACGGGCCACATACAATTTTTATTTGGGGTTTTTCATCTTTCCCACTAAACAATTTAGTGATCTAACATTACCCCTTAATTATTAACGTGTAGCAACTTTGCCCCCTAAATTATAATTTTGGGCAAAAATACCTTTATCATGAAAAATGTAAGATTTAACATTCCATTTTCTTATCGTTTTTAGATCATATTATGACGAACAGATGGTTACAATCAATATGAAAAGAAGATAGAAAAGTAAATCGAGAGTCTGGATCCAAAACATGTTAAAAGCCGTATTGCATATGCAAGGAAGTCACCCTCCTCGAGAGGAATTGTTAATCTGGGAGGAGTACAACTACAGACAAATATTTTGAAGGAAAGGTAGTATTTGTCACTTGGAAGATCGAGATGTGTACCACTAAATGTTGAAAAAGCTTATCATTTGTTTCATCTCTCCTGTTCATGTGATAATATAGTGCTTACCGTAGCTAAACCCGAAAATGATATATGGCACCCAGTTTTTGACACCCATTTGCACCCACTATAGGTGGCGCCTACGTGGGATTGTTTTAATAACCAAGGAAAAATATTGCGGAAAAATCTGTTTGATTCTGCTAATTGCCTTGGTATTTCTCTGGCATCTTCTACCAAATCTTCCGTTAAATCATTGACGCACTTAGATTAGAACACAGAGGTAAGAATTTGTTCATATACTGTGTTCGTTGAAGTCATTAAGATGAATTAGTTCTCTCGAAGTTGCGTTACCTACAATGACTGAATGAGGTTCCAAAACAGAGCTTAAAGAGAGAAAAAAAAAAAAAACCTAGCTGCAATAAACTTGTGTACATATGGTAATCCCATGTGTATGGAAAGAAACTTGTTCTGTATCAACAAGTGACATCCTTTCTAGAATATGATTGACTAATTAATTATGAGAAACACAAATAGGTACTTGATTTTTGGTTGGATTCTGCAAGGAATTGATGATTTTTTAAGAAATATATGAGAATGAACTTGCGAAAAATTTGGTTGGATTCATTAAGAAATTTGGTGATTATTTTTGAGATGCAAGTGCCATTCGGTTGTAGTTATTGAAAATTGATATTCGCTAGGACATTGCCCCTAATGTTCATCTTCGTTTTCTCCTCTTCCGTGAAGGAGAACAAAACCCAGCATGTTTGTAACCTAAGCCATTGATCCTGATCTACGGTTAAAAACTAAGCACTAATACTCAACAAAATTGCTTTTTCCTTTACTTTTGTGAAAGAAAACCACGTAATACCGGGTGCAAATGGAGGCACAAAAAGTGGGCGCCATATAGAATGATTGGTAGCTAAATTAAACAAGTTTGTACCCAACGTCGTCTGCTATTTCTGAATTCGAATTTCTAAGAGAGAGAAAAAAAGATAAGAAATGTTTCAACTTGTCATATGCATTGGCGTTTGGATTCCCTTCCCACCATTGGTTTTAATTAGTTTAAGTTATAAGATAATTCTACGAAGTTTTATAAATGGATTAGTTGTTTGTTTTTTATGCAAATGAATGGTTTTAAAACCGTTGTTTCACCAATCATACAATTACCTTTTTTTTTGAGAGAGAACTAATGATCAACCATCATTGGTAACATCTCAATCACATTTCAAATCGCAAGTAAGATAGCTTGGTAATTGTTCTAAAATGATACTAATTACAATGGTAGGGATATTTTTGTCTGAAGTTATAGTTTAGGGGGGCAAGTTACTACTATTTTTGGAAATTAGGGGGCAATGTCAGGTCACTAATTTGTTTAGGGGGGAAACTCAAAACCCTTTTTTTTTTTCTGACGTTGTTTAACTTAAAAATCTCCACATACAATCTTTATTGGGAATTTTGATAAAATGCCCCTGTTTTGAAATACACTAATAAAAGTGCCCCCATTTTTTTAAACTTTTCAAAAATGCCCTTTTTTTAACCGTTTTATTCAAAAAACAGCTAACACTGCTAACGGATTGTTAGGGTTGTTAAGTTCCAGCTGGCACCTGATAAAAGTCTCAAATGCCCTCAATAGAGTTGGTTTGAATTCAGCTGATTCGGCTGAGTCACCGAGTTAGCTCCCAGCGAGTCACTGATTCAACACACTGAAAAATTAATCAAGCAGAGGTCTGTCTGCTTCTGGTGTTATTCCTTCCATTTTCAAGCATGTATTTATTCTCATCTGGACGACCTAGCAGACATCTAATTCACAACTCAAGCATTCATTTATCAACCCATTGGAAGCATCAACAATACCACATTCATCTTCCTTGTACAATTCCTTCTATTGCGCAGCAACACCAACCTAGTTTACTAAACCATTCATCAACACCCACAACTGCAGTTTTATCTATAATTCCAAATCAGATCTAGAGACACAAACACATCCACATCAAGTACACATACAAACAATTCTCAACATCATACCTAACTCAGATTTCATTGTATCTGAACCAAACCCATTGTTAATTCATCAACTATTCACATTTAAAACTTCAATTTTAGCTAAAAATATTTTGTTTCATTCTCAGCCATCCCTGACTTGTTTACTCACAATCTCAATTGCATTTTGTGCAACAACAACTCAACTTTCTTCTGCAATACTGCAACACAGCCACTGTTGTTCATATTACTACCAATGCCTTCAATATTACTTTATTGTCCATTGTATCACCAATTTATGCAACTGCCAGAAACTCATACTCCACAAAACCAAACACCAATCTAAAATGAGCCACCGACCCCTCCTTAATCCATTATGCAAATACCAATCTACAGAAACCAGCATCACTTCCATTTTACCCATCTCTATCTTTGCAAACCCATTCAAGCACCAACACCAACAACCAAGTTTCAGTCCTGTATGAACTTCAATTAATAGAACAAAACCCATTCAAGCTCAAATCGACGGTGACAACAAACAATTCTTTACTGTTTTAAAAAATTACACAAACCCTTGATTTCTCAATTTCGTCTCAGGTCTAAAATTGACGACGACACCATGTGAATTACAAAAATCGACGGCGACGGCATCTATGACCTTCTACTCATCTTAGATTCGAATTCAAACAAAACCCATGTCTGATCTTCACCAATATCCTCTTGTTGTCTCTAAAATAAGCCATTTCAATTCCTTCTTCAAATCTCCATCAAAACAACACAGTAGTGACCACTTCTCTGTTGATTTCTCGGCCAAAAATTCACCCACCAAAATCAAACAATCATCATCCTCACCGATACTCTTCACATGAAAGAAACAGATAAGAAGAAGAAGAGAAGAAGAAGGAAGAGGCGAATACAATATCTATTATAAAGCTTAGGGTTACAAAGGGCTTTACCGTAACTTTGTATATCATATTGACTTGGTAAACTGGTGGTGACCAAAAAAAAGTGAATCTGGATGGAAAAACAAATAGAAGGGCACTTTTGAAAAGTTGAAAAAAACTGGGGCAGTTTATTAAACCTGTAATTAGAAGTGGGGCAGTTTATCAAAATTCCCATCTTTATTTTCCTGACACTATTTAACTTAAAAATTTCAATGCTGCTAATGGGGTGCCATCTTGCTTGGGGGTGTACCAAATTATAAATAAGACAAAACATGATTTGTTAAGGAATTGGTACACCCCCAAGCAGAATGGTACCCCCATTAGCAGCTATGAGTATTGTCCCCCAAATACCGTCAAATACTTTTCTTTTTGAGGATAAGCAGGAAATTAATTAAAAAAAATACAAATAAAATTGACATAGACATCGTAACCACATAAAGAGAGACCACATCATAACCCCACTGTCTAAAAGATTATAATAACATAGACGATCCAACAACTGGGTTTTGGTAAGGCCCCATATTAAAAAAATATGACATATTACTGTAGTTTAATCTCATGTTTTTATAAATGTATCGGTTAAGTTACTTAACTTAAAATATATCCGAGGGTATTTTTACCAGGAGTGTAAAATGGGATGCCCGATCCTGACTTCTCAATCCATCTATTGCACATGGGAAGGACGACCAGTAATACTAATAATTTGATGTCTATTATGTGAACCCGTCTAAATAATCAGGCAGGCTAGACCAGGTCAGTCAGGCCATGGATTTTTAGTGGTCATCGATATAAATATATGAAATTATTTTACAGATGGTTTCCATAATAAATTTTACAGACGTTGTTGGGATACTATCAAGAGCGATTTGATATCAGCTCTAACCAAATTCTTTAGGAAAGATAAGGCAGATTGGAGATTGAATATATCTTTTATCAAGATAATACCTAAAATATATGATTCTGTAACAACTAAAGACTTGAGGTCTCTTAGCTTGATTTGCAGCATCTAAAATGTGGTGTAAAAACTGCTAGAAATGAGGATGAAAGTTATAATTCCTAAGTTTATGTCAAATGCTCAAGGTGTATTCATCAACGATAAACAGATCATATATCGCATTCTCATAGCAAATGAATGCTTCGACATCAAAGTCAAGTGAAAATCAATTGGAATTCTAAATGATAATGTTAACTATAACTCTTCTTTGCTATTTTGAGGAGATATGGCTTTGGAGATAAATGGATCAGATGGATTAACTGGTGTTTAGTTTTCTTCTTTTTTTAATAAAAGAAAGGAGATTACTAACAAATTTAAAATAGTAAAGGTGCCTCCCACATTTGAGGACTTTGAGAATGTTCTCCAATTGAAGCTAGTCTTTGGAGATCAAGTAGAGAGCCTTTCTTAAAGGTTTTACAGCAAACTGTTTCAAAGTTTTTGAGACACAAAATGATGTTATACATTGCCAAATTAGTTTTCCAGCTGGTACTCCTAGCTCTCCCATGCATAGTTTCAATTATCCTTTGATTGCTTCCTAGGAGCTTGAAAGCTTTACAGTGAAGTTGTGAGGCCCAGTTCAATGCATCTTGAGCTGCTATGCATTCGTCTTCTTATTATCCATAGCTTCGAGCTCCTCTGGTTCTTTTGCCAATAACTTCCCCTGGTTGATTCAGAATACATACTCCAAACCCAGTTAGGTTTGATTCAGTATACATACTCCAAACCCAGTTAGCCCTGTTATACTATTGTAAAAAGATAGGAAGGAAAACAAGATATTTTCTGAGGGGGCTTGATTAGGAGTCACAGTGTCATTAGCTGTCAATCTTCTGGTTTGATCTTGAGATAGTATTTTGGTTTCCGCTAAGTGACCTAAAATTAATCTGCTTGTATCCCTATGACAAGGTTTGGTATTTTTGAAGGTAGTATCACACCTGGATTTCCAAACAAACCAGCAGATAGTAGCACATAGTTCAGACCAAGTACCCCATTCTGTTGTATGATTGTCTCTGGAGAACCAGCTAAGGCACCAGTCTGTGACACTAGAGAAATTGGAAGTAAAACAATCAAGATTTAAAGAACAGTGAGACCAAACATCTTTAGCAAATAATTCTTAAGATCATGCTCACTAGTTTCAGGATGTTCCTTACACATTTGACAAGTAGCAGTGTGCCTAACATAACGGCCCAGTATAGAACTGAAAGGAATAATATTTTCTTTCATTTTCCATATGAATTTTTTTATTCTGGGAACATTGTTAAGTTTCCAGATTTTCCTAGCTAGAATATCATTAGGTTGGGCAATTTTTTTATCCAGTAAATCATATAGAGATTTACTGGTAAAGTTCCCATGGGTATTATCAATCCATCTCAGAGTATCATCAGTTTCCCTAATAGGGGTTATTCTAAGGATTAGACTAACAGTTTCTCAATCGAAGAGATCATTCAAAATATCAATGTTCCATCCAGTGTCAGTCAATATATCCTTAACCATTCTTATGTTATTGACTCTATCAATGTTTTCTAAAATTAAAGGATTCCCTGAGTTATCAGGGATCCACCTATATTTCCAGATATGAACAGAGTTTCCATTTCCAATTTTCCAGATACTATACTCCTTAATTGTCATCATACTCCTGTAGATACCTTTCCAAACCCAAGACGAGCCATCATTGCAAATGGAATGGAAAGGGTTAGAGTTAGGGAAATATTTACCTTTCATAGTCTTGGAGAAAATACAACTATGATGTTTGAAAAGTCTCCAACCATTTTTGGCAATAAGAGAAATGTTCATTAAGTCAAGCTTTTTTAAACCATTTCCTCCCTTATCCTTGCTTTTACAGAGACCTCCAACCCTTAATGTAAAAACCTTTCTTTGGACCAAATTTTCCCCACCAGAAATCTCTTAAAGTGCTTGTCATTCTATTTATAGTGGTTTTAGGTAAGATAAAAGTGGACATGGAGTAAACTGGGAGAGATTCTAAGACTGATTTAGCCATAATTTCTCGACCCGGTGGAGACATAGACTCCCCCTTCCAACCCTTTAGACGATTTCCCATATTTTCAGAAAGATTATCAAAGCACTAAGTTTTAGATTTATTTGTGAATAAGGGACCACCTAAATATCTGTCATTCATCCTAAAAAATTTTAACCTTAAGGATATCAATGATTTCTATTCCTAAACTTCCCTGAATATGAGGAGTAAATAAAATTCTAGATTTAAAGTAGTTGATCATTTGTCCTGAAGTTTTTCCATAATCCTCCAGAACATTCAATAGGTTTCTGCTATTGGGAGTGTTAGCTTTTGAGAAAATCAGACAGTCATCTGCAAAAAGCAAATGGCTGATAGAAGGGAAGTTTTTGTTAATCTTAAAACCAGTAAAAACACCATGTTGCTCAGCATTAGACAAAGTTCTGGAAAAGGATTCCATACATAAAATAAATAGATAAGGAGACAAAGGGTCTCCTTGTCTTAGACCTCTAGTAGGTTTAAATGGGTTGCAAGGGACCCCATTCACAAGAATAGAGGAGCTACTAGTACTAGTACATTTAAAGATCATAGAGAAGAAGGAATCACAGAAACCCATTCTTTTGAGAATGACTATGAGGAAGTCCCATTCTACCCTGTCAAAGGCTTTGGACATGTCAATTTTTAGACTCATATAGTTAGGTGTGCCTTTCATTTTCTTTCTCATAGAATTAATTATCTCATGAGCAAGAAGAATGTTGTCTGAGATAAGTCTTTGTTTGACAAAGGCAAATTGATAGGGAGAGATCAAACTGTCAAGGAATGGCTTAATCCTATTGGCGAAAACTTTGGATATGATTTTATACAAAATATTGTACAAACTAATGGGTCTATAGTCACTTGGTCCCTGAGGATGCAGAATTTTGGGAATAAGAGATATATGAGTTTGATTCAGTTTAGTTAACATATGACCACTAGAGAAAAAGGCTTTAACAGTATCTATAATATCAGTTTTGAAAATATCCTAATTATTTTGAAAGAAGTAATATGGAAATCCATTAGGCTCTGGGCCAGAGTTTGGAGGCATCCCAAACAGGGAATCATAGATTTCCAGTTCAGAAGGAGGATCAATAAGAAGCAAATTTTCAGAATGAGTTATAGAAGAGGGAACAAGGTTAACAATTTTATAGTTTATAATTGGTTTTGAAAAAGCGGGGGTCTAACAACCACACCCAATATTTCGATTAGCAATCTGTATGGACAAACTCCGAGTTACTTTACTAGAGAATCAACTAGACAGTCAGACTCAATCTAGACAAAAATATCTCAAGGAGTTATTATCTCTATCTCTCAATTTGATTTACTCAAGCAAATACAATCTGCGAGTCTTAATCAAAGAGAGATAACTTGGATGGTACCAAAGACCAATATCCAAGTGTCAATCAATTTAAATCAACAGCCAATAAGGTTGGATATTCTAATTGATTGAATAACGCACAACCTGTATTATTTCAATTATATAACAAAATTTAATACGGAGAAGAAATAACACAGACACCAGAATTTTGCTAACGAGGAAACCGCAAATGAAGAAAAACCCCGGGACCAGATTAAACATACATTGTATTAAGCCGCTACAGACACTAGCCTACTCCAAATTATCTTCGGTCTGGACTGTAGTTGAACCCCAATCAAGATCACATTGATCCAAGGTACAATTATGCTCCTACGCCTCTGACCCCAATAAGATACTGCGCACTTGATTACCTCAGTTGATCTCACCCACAACCAAGAGTTGCTACGACCCAAAGTCGAAGACTTTGATAAAAAAATCTGTCTCACACAGAAAAGTATACAAGATAGATAAATTCATCGCCCACGAATAAACCTATGAGTTTTGTTCCGTATTTTGATAAATCAAGGTAAACAGGAACCAATCAATAAAACCAGACTTATATTCCCGAAGAACATCTCATTTTTATCAATTACCTCACAATAGTCTTAATCGACGCAACGAAAAAAGATATTGTGGAATCACAAACGATAAGACGAAGATGTTTGTGATTACTTTTATATCTTGCCTATCAGAGAAATAAATATCAAGCCAATTATTACAATTGTACTCGTACGATAGAAGATGCAAGATCATGTCACACAACTATGATAAAAGTAGTATCGGTCTGGCTTCACAATTTCAATGAAGTCTTTATGTCGTTAACCTAGTTTTAGAAGAAGAAAACCAAAGGTTAAAGGAGAACCAACTATATCTTAGCAAACTAGTATCACACAGAATGTGCGGGGATTAGGTTTCCCAGCCGCTAGAGTTCTCCCTTATATAGTCTTTCAAATCAGGGTTTGCAATCAATGTTAGATTGCTAACAAAGCATTCAATATTCACCGTTAGATGAAAACCTGATTAGATTCAAGATAATATTTATCAACCGTTAGATCGAAAACTTAGCTTGTTATACACACATGTACTAGACGATTTTGGGTTTGTGTAACCGTACCCAAACTTGTACATTAGTTGGTTCAACACCAGTTAACCAAATGGTTAGCCAAGTGATAACTTCCATATCAACCATATTCTTCTTCACCATAACTAGTCCAAATGACTCAAATGAACTAGTTAGAGAGTTGTTCAATTGCTATGAGATCTCCTGTACTACACAAGACACAATTAAAAAAAAAACGATGTGATTCACTCGTATTGATTCATGAACTATAAAGCCACGGTTTTCAATAGCATTCCTTAGTTAATTATGATAAGTTCACAAACATCGTTTTTAGACATAACCTACTCAAGTTCGCGGACTGGGTTCGCGGACTTAAGTTCCGGGATGTAGTTCACAAACTCCAGCAGAAATTCTCGTGCTCGAGAACTATGCCAGTTCACGGATTGAGCTTGTATGCTGAGTTCGCGTACTGAACTTGTATGCTGAGTTCGCGGACTGAGCTCATGCACTACTCCGGTTTTACTTGATCAACAAAGTTCGCAAACTTCGGTTCAAGCAATAAGGACTTATACATATATGTGTTACCACAATAATGCTTATATCCTCTAATAGTTATATTGTCTAAACTCTCATTTCAATCATTGAAATATTCTCAGAGGGAGTTATATAGTTGTTGTTCACAAACTATTTTTCGTCAGAGCAATTTACAAAATGATTGAAACATAACATGACTTTCGTCACTATGTAAAGTTGAACTTGGATAAAGCGAAAGCTTTACCAACACATATTTCGAGAAATAGATAAGCGAGATATACTCAGCTCGAAATAACATATGTGTATAATCTTAGTCAATATAGTAATACAACTTTTGTCTCAAGATAAGAGATAGAGTAGATATACTTTTGAGTGATAGATAAGTTCAAGTCACCACATACCTTTTGGTCGATGAAAATCCACTGGTTCCTTGAGTAGTCCTTCGTCTTGTATGATGATCGCCATGGAGTTCTTGATCTCAACTACACTTTCTATCCTAGTCCGAGACCTTAGCTATAGTAGACTAGAAATCAAGACTTTATAGTTTTGATCATTAACATTGACAAACATGCTTGAGATAGCAACGCATGCGAGTTCGACCGAGAAATGCTCTAACAATCTCCCCCTTTGTCAATTTTAGTGGCAAAACTATTAATACATATGGAATACAAAAATTATATAAATAAACCTTGTAGCTCCTATTCCATATGTCGTCTAATCTTCAAAAATACTCGAAATATTCGTCACTTCCAAGTAATCCAATGATCCCAAAGGTTGTAAATTTAGCATCATTGTTGTTGAAAATCCATAGCTATAACAATGAGAAAAGCAAAGGTTCTCAATCATTGTTATACAGTGTCATAATATTATTACATAGTGTTAAAGTCCAATTGCATCACAACTTTAACAACAATACTATGGTGATACTTCACCCCCCCCTAGTCAATACTCCATATCACATGGAAACCACTCCCCCTTACATAATGATCCGAAAACCATATGTATTTGTAGTATGAACTACATATTAATTTTCTCCCTTTTGTCAATAAAATTGGCAAAGCTACAAGAACGGGATCCTAATGAAATTTCCGTAAGAGACATTTCATGACCAAAGGTAAATGTATATCATTTTGTTTAGATGCAATCATAAATCCGAAGCTAAATGCATTCATCAAGGAGTTTATAAAGATACAAGATAACCCATCTAATATTCCACATCCGCACTCCCTACAAAGATTTGGCAATTAAGCACAAGTTCAAAAGAACTCTCCCCTATAAAATGTCATTCCCAGTGGAACAACAAGAGCGACCTTAATTTCAAAAGAAAAGAAGGATTTCTTTAGACTCAACAAATTATATATAAGTATTAATTTGGAATCTAAAATATTCAATCATATTAACCAAAGCTAACCAAGATTAATTTGACTAAATATGCTCGACACAAGTAAACTTACGGAGACTTAAAAGACCAATTAGATTTATCACAAGTAAACTTACGGAGACAATCTAATTGTCATACTCAACCAAACTAATTACAAAAGTAATTAATTTAATTGGTCACACTCGACATAAGAAATTCTATGGAGCAATGACTAAGTTAATCACGAATAACCAACCCATTCAAAGAGATGATCAAACATAAGAAAACTTATGGAGTGATAACTAAATAACCACACAAGATGATTAATCTAGTTTAACATGTTCAACATAAGGTACCTTACGGAATAACAACTAAGCTAATCACAAAGCAATCAACTTTTGTTGTTTTAGTGCGCAACATAAGACACTTCATGGAACAACACAGTATTTACACAAAAATTGTGGATCGGAGAATCTACCTTATACCGTGGAATAAGCAAGGATTCATTCTATGTTTCCGTCACTATTTGCACAATGACTGTAGTTGCAGGATTTCCCACGCTACATCCTTTCCAAGATTTTGCTATAATCAACTCATAATTGAAGATGAAAAATGACACTTTATTATTTTGGTTTCAGAAATGTTTACAGAAATGGAATAATTCAAGATTACAACTATTCTCTTGAAGTTTCTCTCTCCTCATAGTTTTCTTAACTCTCAAAAATACATCATCCTTTTAAGGACACATTGGGTCTATATTTATAGGGTAGTTACATAGTGGATGACAGCTGAATTTCCCTCTTTTTTCGGGTTGATTCTGCGATTGTACCGCGATATTTATAATGTTAAATCTCGCAAGTTTTGTATCTATCATAGAACAAACATACTTTTCTCAAGTTTTCTTCAATCGTCAGTTATTACGTCATTCTTTTGAAGGCTTTTGTGACACTCGTGAAATGTTTTTGAAAATCTTGCGGTGATGCTCGCTGGGAAGTGTTGTTAATCTCGCAGAGAATAGATGTAGCGATATTCTGGTCCTACATCTTGCCTCTTCTCATGTATTTTCTTCGAAGAAGAGAGGATCATGAGAACTAAATGCCGCAACTACTTATCTTTTCACATCGATCTCTGTTATGACACGTTTCTATATCCTTCGCCAACTGTTTTTAAATTTTTTCTTCCAATAAATCTTTGACACGTTCTTTCTAACCGCTGCGATCTGGCCGTTCATTTCTTTTCTTTGCATTTATTGCGTTTATCTTCTCGGGGAATCTCTTCTTCTATAAATACTCCTTTCATTCTTTTCTTTTTCTCTTTTTACTTTCTTCTTCTTTCTCTGCGTAACTACTCTGCAACTTTACTATTCTTCCGTAAATTGCGCGTTTGTTATCGCTGTGATTATTTCCTTATTTTCTAACCTTCTTTCATTCCCATACTCAAAAATGGTTGCTGCTGGTGCTAAAAATTTAATTGCTTTTAGAGAGATGCAAGAGAAACTCCAAAACAAAGGTTTTACCTTGTCTACAATTCCAGGCCAAATCCCTAAATCTAAACTTTCTCTCAAACTATTTTATGATCATCAATGCTCTCGCCAGAAAATCATGGTATCGCTAGGTCAACTTGAAGCTGGTCTTCCTCTCCCTCTCTATGACCCAGAACTACCATTATTCTATCAAATAATTTCTGACGAGAGGTTCTCGTGAGCGATATATCAATTAGGTGGAGATTGTATTAGATTGCTGCTTGAATATGCTTCTCGCGGCTCTGATAAAGGATCTCGCTATCATGGAGCTGCGAAAAATCCTCAATTTAAAGATGTTCCCATTGTCTCTGCAGATTATACTGTGGAGAATTTTTTCAAAAATTACAAGATAGTTACTATGAAGAGGGATAGCACTTGCTGGGGTGTTCGCTTGAAGAAAGAGAAGATTGATGTTGAAAAATCTCTCATGCTGGACATTGACTTTCATACTCCTACTAATCAAGGTCCTCGCCACTCTAGCGATGAAAAGTGGTTCATCTTTCCATTATGTCTTGAAGGTCCTTATATATCTGGCTCTCTCCCATTACCTGCGAATCTCTCAGAGTATGAGCCTTGGGTCTTCAACTGGCCTGAAAGATCTAAAGAAGTATATTCTCTCAACTTTTTACATTATTATTATTCACTATCTTATTTATATTCTCGCTAACTATTTTGATCTTTCTCAGATTGATAGAATGAAGCTCAGCTACCAAACTCTTAGGAAGCCCAGCACTTTCTTAGCTCTTAAATCTTTCACGGATGAAGTAATATATATTTCCTCATAAATTTTAACAATATATTGTTGCCCATATTTCTTATCTTCATCTGTGCTCGCAGAAAATTGAAGAACTAGAGCCAATAAAACCCGTGAGAACTAAGGAGAAACCTCCAAAGGATAAATCTATTGTTCCTCCTAAAGGAAAATCTTCTGCCCCTTGCGGTGAAGAATCCGGCGATCAGGATAAATCTGTTGTTCCTCCCAAAGGGAAGCCTTCTACCCCTCACGGTGAATAATTTAGCGATCCTCCTTTGAAGAAAAGGAAAACCCGACCTTCTTCTTCTTCAACTCCTCAACCCACTCCAGAAAATCCAAGTGTTGATTTGGATAAGGACAATAATGACAAGGATTTTAATGATAACAACTTCCCTTCTATAAAGAATTCTTCTTCTTCTGATTCTTCGATGGCTCATTTATCCAAAAAATTTGGCAAAAATATGCTTGGTATCCCAAATGAATATGGAGATGAAGCTACTAATAAAATATCTCAGTCCCTCGCCACAGTCTGCGATGCTCCCATACTAACTGACAGTGATACCCTTCGTGGGGTTTCAAGATCGCTGACTCCAAGTCTTTTAAACTCACTTGGAAGCCTGGTATGTTTTTACTTGTTTATCCTTTTTTTGTATCTATTGATATTTTTGTCAGATATTGATTTATATAGTTCTATCGCAGGTTGGAAGAGCCGCTTTTTCTGTTGCTTCTGATTTAGACAACATGCGTATTACTTATGAAAAGAAAGCTGCTAATCTTCGTCAAGATAAAGAAAAACTAGAAGCTGAAGTTATTGAGCTTCGCAAGAAAAATAATCAGTTGGAGACTGAAGCTTCAGTTGACAAGCAGAAAATCTCTGATATTGATAAAGCCAATCAACAACTCTATGGTATGATTTATTTTTTTTCTCTTTTAATTCTTCTCACCCTATCGCATCTTATTCAAGCAACCATTTTTGCAGATATTTATGGTCTTACTGATTAGGCTACACTCTTCCAATCTTTTCCTGACCCTGTAGATGATAATACCCTTCTTGCCTGCCTTAATAATTCTTTAAGTAATTTCTCAGATGATAAGATTGAATCCTTCTCCATAGATGAATTTAAATCCAAATTTAATCTCTTAAAAATTGAACACATATTCAATTTAGGTTTGACCAACAAGTATACGCATTTTTATCTTGATTCGAAGAAAGAAGTAGATAGATTAAGAAAAAGAAATAATGATCTTATTGACGAGAAATATCTTACCGTTAAAAATGGCTCCAAGACCCTAGCAAACTTCCATAAAACTCTTCTTAATGTTCAAATGGAAAGAGATAAGCTTATCCGCGAGAATGAAGATCTTCTTGCGAGGGAAACTCAAGTTCAATCTCATCTCTTTATTAATAGAGATGATGAGTTTGCTTGGGCTGCGAAGATTCTTGATAACGCCAGAACTAATTTAGGTGTAGATGTTAGTCTTCATGCTGATCAAGCGGATTTAATTAAAGACATGATTTATGAAAGAAAAGTTATCACTCTTATGATTTCCCTGAATTATTTCTTAATTGAATCATCCTTAGCTGTGTTAACTTTGTTATCATTTGCTCGCAGCATCTGAAAAGAACTATCGTAAAAGATTTGATGAGTTAGAAGAAGAGAAAAGCCAACTCGTTGGAAGTTTATCCTCTCGTAATGAAAAGTAATCTAGATTGAAGGAAAAATTGAAAATCTCATCTTCAAATTTTAGTAACGCCCTTCTCCGTGTTCATAATGATGCTGTTAAACTAGTCTGCGATGATCATGATATTCCTCATTCTACATATCCTGATCTTGCAAAGGAAATTCCAGCTGATACCCCAAATCTAGTTATCTCTGATAGCGAAGCTGAGGAGTCTAGCGAGGGTGAAGACGACAATAATAGTGGTAATGAAGAAAAGTCTTGCGATGAAAAGAAATATGATGAAGATGAAGCTAACAATGATGAAGAAGAGGAATCTGGCGATGACAAGTAACTTGATGAAGAAAGTGAAGGATCCAAATAATTATTTTTCTTCCTTTTATTTTCCTTGTAAATTTTGTACATTTATTTTCTGCTTTTCGTAACATTGCTGTGAACTTCTCCAATTTGATATGTAAACTTCTTTTGCTCTTATCTGTATGAATCAAAAAATAATTCTTTTTTTCTGCAACATAATCAAAATCAACCATAATTATTATCCTTTAATTATTTGTATAAATGTATCATCTATGCAATTTTATCATATGATGGATGAATAATAATTTCATCGTTCTATGCATTCCCATACTTGCCTCTGTTATTCATCTGCAATATGAAAAAATTGAATAGAGATTAGATATTATTTGTGAATTAAATTAAATTTTCCTCCATATTGGCGATGTTATCGCTAGCAATAACCTTATGATTTATGCGTAGAATCGCAAATATCATAACTTCTGCGAGTTGTATCGCAATAATCTTATGGTCTTATTATGCCTTCCTAATTAAAGGTCTTACGTTGCCACATTTTTTCTTTCTGCGACAAAATCGTAGGACGTCTTTACATTTGCATGTATTGACCCCTTGATCTTGTCTTATCAAATTTTTCAACATCTCTGCGACAATATGATAAGTATAAATTATCTTCCGAGAATTAGTCCTTATGACATTGTCGTCTTGCGATGAAATCGCAGGACGTCTTTACACTTGTTAAATGTAAAAACCCATTGATCTCATCTTAACTTTTCTCTTTTGGCTTGTTGCCTTTGTATAACTTTCGTCACGCGACAATATGACAGGCCTAAATGTTCTTGCGATCATAAAGCCCCATGACATTGCCGTCTTTAGACACTTATCATCTCCCTAATGGAGGGTACCGCCCTTATCTTCCCCCTGGTTGCCCCTTCAAGGAGGGAACATCGGCCATACAAGACTAGATCCTCCCATCCATATTTTCGAACAACCAGTTGTTTTTCGCAGACTCTTGTCCTTTATGCCTATATGGCTTATAGTTACAAGACTGCACCCTAGGTGGGGTTTTCTTCGGGCCGAGTGCATTGTATCCAAGACTTGCCAAGGATGGCCAGGGTAGTTTCATACTCCTCGGGCACCCTTGACTCAACCGTGTACCTCAGCGCCTTGGTCATACTCTGTACTCCTTAGAAGAGGTCCTTAGTCATCCAATCAGGGTATAACTTATATAATTGGACATCCAAGATCCCTCTCCTGGATAGGTTTTCTTTAACCCCAACATCTGCATAACTCAGGTTCCAGCAGCGGTATAACCTTATCACTGAGTCATGTCAAGAGATACCCCCTTATATGACGCACTATTAGGTCTTACATTTGCCTCTTGCGAAATTGTATTCTCGAACTAGGGTGCACGCCATCTAGGTTCGTCCCATTCTATTAATCTCTGCGAAATGTTATTCGCGTTTCTTGCGAGCATTGTAACTCTGATAAAATTTCATTTCTTTGATTTTCTTGTAAAATTTTGCAATTCTTTCAAACAAAGTACTTTTTCAATTGCATTTTCTTTAAATTTCATCATTTTACCTTTCTACTTACTATCTTCTGGTTCTGCTTTTCTGCAACGTTTTGCTGTTTTTTCTTTATCTGTGAGCTGCTCGCCATTATCTTCCTCTCGTTGCTCTATTGAATCAATCATTAATCTTTCACATCTCTGTCATTGCTTGATGTTGTACTTCCAATTTCTCTTCTTCTCAGCTCTTTCCTCGCAGGATTTTATATCAATCTCATAACATTTCTTTCTTTCTCCCCAATCTCCCTTAATAACTCCAACACCATTAGGATGAGGAAATTTAACACATTAGTGGAAAGTAGATGCTACACCTAATATCCCATGTAGCCAAGGTCGACCAATCAAGGCATTGTACGGTGACTCAATGTCGATAACACAAAACAAGATCTTGGAAGTTATCCCTTTCAATGGAATCCACATTTCAATTTCCCCTTTGGGTTTATTGGCATTACCGTTAAAACCATAGATTTTATATGTTCATGGAATTAGATCTTCGTCTCTTCCACCCATGGTCTTATAGGTATGATAAAATAATATATCAACTGAGATGCCTGTATCTATTAGAACTCTATTGATAGCCTAAGAATCTTCATTTTCATCATCCTTTTCTTCATCTTCATCTTCTTCTTCTAGTTTCTTTGGATTTATCTCTAATCTTACCACCAATGGATTATCATGCTGCTCGCCAGGTTCTGGTACTTCTTGTGCAGTGAAAGATATAATTTGCTTCTGTCATTCTTCTAATGGCGAGACTTTCGCGATATTAATTATCTCTCTTCCATCTGTGTCTCTCGCGAAGACTTTGCTTAAAACATTATAATGGAAATCCTCTATTGTTCTGTGTGAATGTACAATGGAATTACAAAACAAATTCTTTGCTTTTGCCCCAACTTCTATTACGAATGATTCTGCTCCTTTTACAGTATTTACCCTGCGAATTTCTGGTGCTGGAGGCAATCGCTGAGATTGTGGATGTCCTACTAAAAAGTTGTTTAGCTTTCCTTGGTCGATCATCCTTAAAATTATTCTCTTGAAATTCCTGCAATCATTTACTGTGTGACCATGAAAGTGATGGTAAGGACAAAATTCTTGACTACGATTACTAGGATGTGGTTCTTTTCCCATATTCCATGGAGATGGTATATTTTCCATCAAAATGATAGCTTCCCAGATTTTTTCTATACTAGCATTTAGAGGAGGCATCTTAATTTCTTCCCATATAATCTTCTGATTTCCTTGGCTTCTAAAATTGTTTTGCCTCTGTCCACCATAAGTTTCTTGCGGTTGATCAAGCCTTTGAATCTTACTATTCCCACCGCGATTGTAATAATTCTTCTCCCTTTCATATTCTTCTTGATATCGACTGCCCATAGCTACCAATTTCTGCTGGTTATCATTCTCTACTTTCTCTTGTTGTGCTTGCGAGCTGCTCGCCACATTGTTAATAATTTTAGGAAGTAAACTCCCATTTGCTGCTACTGAACCGGTATTCGCGATTGGATATGATTCCATCTCATTTTGTTTCTCCTCCAAAGCAATGTACTCTTCTTGTAGCTCTCGCAATTCAGTCATAATAATTGTATTCTTAACTCTGAAAATTTTTATGTACAACAGATTGGTCGCGAATATTGCATTGATATAAGACAAGATAAGATATCTCTCGTCTACTCTTCCTGCCATCTCACTGCACATTGTCTTCCATCTTATGGTTAAATGTTTCAGACTCTCGCCAACCCTCTGTTTTAATCCAAACACATCTTCAATACCTGGACGCGATGAATTGTTGCTTATATATGCTCCTAGAAATGTGGCTTGTAAATGATCAAAAGAAGTGATAGTGTTTTTTTGCAATCCCTCAAACCATTTTAGCGCCTCTCCAGTTAAGCTAGATGCAAAATACTTGCACAATACAACATCATGATTCTCCCATTGCAGCATACACCTAACATAAGCCTTAACATGTTGTACAGCACAGGTAGTTCCATCAAAAATGTTGGTTAATGCTGGTAAGTTGCACTTTGGCGGTATTCCTCTTAATTGTACTTCTTGAGTGAATGGAGTTCTCGCAGCTTCTTCAATAGCTTAATCAAGTTACCTTCTACCTCCTTCTCTTCTGTTATTTATTATTCCCCTCATCTCTGCTAATTCTCTTAAAATTTGCTCATTCGCTGTTGAATTTGGTTCCATTGGTCTTTTTAATGCAGCTTCCCTTCTCCTGCGTTCATGTGCCTCTTGGCTTGCGAGATTTTGTGTGTCTTCATCTACTCCCACATTCCTTATTCTGCGATCTTCTGCTTCACCTTCTTCTTGCAATCGCAGTTGTACTTCTCTGCGAATTTCTTCATTTCTCTTCGTTGTCTTTCTATTCTCCTTTGTATTCTATCATACTCTTCCTGGATATTATTATTATAACGATTTTGTGTACGTCTCCTTTCTCGGTATTCATGATTATTATGTCGTACTTCTCTTGGAATTCTTGTTCTTCCACCTCTGCCCTTAATCTTTCTTTCTCGCGAGCTATTCGTGATTGTTCAGCATAATGTCTCTCAATTTCTTCTTCAATAATTCTTCGATTTCTTTGGATCTCTCGCCCATGTAATATCCTCCTACCTTCTTATGGATTATCTTCATCATTTTGGTTGTCTCTTCCCTCTTGATTTCTGTTGTTAAATCTATTACCCAAATTTTCTCCACGCGGATCATGGTGACCTTCTATTACCTATTCTTCTCCATGACGTTGTTCTTCATTTAGATTTTGCATTTTCTCCTGGATATTTCCTCTAGCATTTCTTATTGGAGAATTTTTCCTTAATTATTCTCTTAATGATCTTGAATTCGATCTAGCATTACTTCTTGATGTTCTATTTTGCAACCTCAAATTCTCCCTTCTTAACTCGTGATTTTGTCTTGTTAAATTTGCACGTTCTTTCGCTTCTAACCTTCTTTCCTATTGTGTTCTTTGTCTTGGATCATCTGCTGCTTCATTTTCGCCTTCTCCATGAATTAATCCTTCAACCATTCCTTGATTTCTTTCTTCTCTTCTTCCGTCTCTTAATTGTTGATCTTCTACACCTTCCATCGAATCCGATCTCCAAGTATGCACACTTACTCTATCATAATCCACATTTCTATTTTGTATCGGTATTTGTTGATTAGGTTGTGGAATTTGATCTTCTCCTTCAATCCTTGTTCCATTTCTTCTTGTTCTTATCCTTGAAGATTCTCCTAATTCATTTGTTACTTCTCCTGCAAGTCTTTTACTCCTCCTTACAGTTGTTGATGGTTCTGATGTATTTCTCCTTCTTCTAGACATTTATTCAATTCTAAGAATTTCTTCAAATCTTCAAATTGTAATTAGAGATTTTTTAGCTTGATTTTCCCTGTTTCGGGCGCCAAAATATAGTTGCAGGATTTACCACGCTACACCCTTTTCAAGATTTTGCTATAATCAACTCATAATTGAAGATGAAAAACGACACTTTATTATTTTGGTTTCAGAAATGTTTACAGAAATGGAATAATTCAAGATTACAACTATTCTCTTGAAGTTTCTCTCTCCTCAAAGTTTTCTTAACTCTCAAAAATACATCATCCTTTTCTGGACACATTGGGTCTATATTTATAGGGTAGTTACATAGTGGATGACAGCTGAATTTCCCTCTTTTTTCGGGTTGATTCTGCGATTGTACCACGATAGTTATAATGTTAAATCTCGCAAGTTTTGTATCTATCGTAGAACAAACATACTTTTCTCAAGTTTTCTTCAATCGTCAGTTATTACGTCATTCTTTTGAAGGCTTTTGTGACACTCGTGAAATGTTGTTGAAAATCTTGCGGTGATGCTCGCTGGGAAGTGTTGTTAATCTCGCAGAGAATAGATGTAGCGATATTCTGGTCCTATAATGACAGACAATAGACATAATCCTTGAATCACAAAATATTTTAATCTATCTTATATCAATAATTGACAATATCGGCTTAACTTTTGTGTTTTGCCAAAAGTCTATTCATTCTTTTATCAATATTTGCATATCAATTCACGAACGACTTTACTTTTGACAAAATATGGGACAATCAAGTTCACGGACGTAAACACACATAACCCATCAAAATATTGCAATATATAAAACCATAAAAATTAATACTACAACTATCATCTTCCAAACAAGTTTAGACTTTAAACCAATAAATCTAAAAACAAGAAGATGAAAACTTTGGATATAGCTATGTATAATCACAATAATGGATATTCCAAAACACTAGTTATTCTTCAAAATAAAAGAGAAAAATAGAAGATTTACTAGGTAATAAGACCTTTGAAGAATTCTTTATCGTCCCCGAACTCCTTGTCGTCAATAGCCATCAGGACATAACGTTCATTAAGGTAGGAGTTTATATCAATAAACCTTCTTGGTTGCTGTTGTCGAACCAGGCCCTTCTGAATCTCATGAGTCTTATATACAAAAGCCTTTATTTGCTGAATCTCCTTTCGCAGCTCCTTCAACACTTCAAGAACATCAGGAAACTTCTGAGAATTTAAAGGAACAGCTCTTGGCTTCCTCATATTCCTTCTTTTTCTTTTCAAGGTTGGAGGCAATGGAGATTTTTCTTTTTCCTTCATGATTGATGGCTTAACAATCGTATTACCGTCCTTTCCATCTGAAGATATCATTCTTGGAGCGTCCATGAACGTATGGGTTTTTGAGAGGAATTCACAATTAGCTCAACAAGTAGTCTTGAGATAAAAAGAGGTTTTAGAGAAGGAAAAAGAATGTAGGGTTCGAAACCTTTGACAGGTTCGTAAATGACTAACTCTCATCCATATGAAGATTGAAATTGTCGATAGTACCCGTTATTTTGTTTGATAGAGAAAAATAAACAAGCCTAAGAAAATAAAGAAGAAAAACTTTTCTTAAAGCCTGAGAGGTACAAAATCACTGTCACTTTTGATCAGGAACATGAGACAAGATTTTAAAAAAAACACAATCAAGTTGCGTTGTGGTGAACAATAATTTGTCCACCAATTTCCTCTTGGGAGGAATCCACAGACCTCTGTCTATCAAAACTATTTGACCATAATTTCTTCTCTAATGGTCTTAGTTTATCCTTGGAAACTAACTTCTTAGACGAAGATAAAATCTTACATACCTCAGCGGTCTTCTGAGCAAGTTTAAGCTTTCTTAATAAATGATTTGATCTTCGTTCAAGTTTGTTGACATGCCTTTGTTGGTGTTTGAACTTGTAGCACCTTGAGAGTTCATGACCCTTTAATGAACAATATGAGCACGTCAGACTTGGATAAAAATCAAACTTCTGGAATGTGCAAGCATCTAAGCACATATTGGGACCTGAGACATTATAAGCAGTGTATCCAAAGATTGGATCAACTTTCTCTTCCAAAATTGTTGGATTTTCTTATGAAAGAATATCAAGATTGATACGTGTATTGCTACAATTATCAAAATCAATATTTTCACCAAGAAGTGCAAAACTTGATTTCTCGTCTTCATTAGAGTCATAATTGTCAGACATTTCATCAAGCGTTGCAGCAAGACCTTTGTTCCCAGTGTATTTTCTCCGATTTGGACACTCATTTACAAAATGACCAAAACCTTTACACTTAAAGCACTGAGGCATATCCTCATCATCAGTTTCATCAATATCCCTGATTTTGGGAGGAACACGATTATGATGTTTGACTAATGCCTTAGGATTATCTCTGGAGAACCGTTTACTTCTCTTCAACAAAAGATCCATAAACTGTCTTGTGATCATCGAGACTGATTTGGCAAGATCTTCATCTGATGAATCTGTCTCAAAGTGATCATCTTCAGAGATATACATTTTTTTTACTTTTATCAAGTAATTTAGTGTCCTTTAGTGCTTTGAACGCGACATCCTTAGATTTGGATGACTGTTCATGGTCAAAGATCTTAAGATTTCTAACCAATGTATTTGTAACAACACGAATATTTTTCCTTTGGGCTTTAAGCCTAAGCCTAATCCATTTGGGTGGGCAGCACTAGGATTATGCAATGGGGGTGTATTAATCCTAGTATCGGATGCTTATAATCATGGTGAGTAGTGCCCTGAAACCAATACGTGTGTTTTTTTTTAAATAAAGAGGTTATCCCTTAGTAGTTCTAAGGTGGAAATATAGTAGATGCCAGGGGAGACACAAGATATTTTGAGCATGTAAAACACGCATAAGGCATGAGCAGCCAGGGGCATTTTCTCCTTTTTCCTGTCTTTAAAAAAAAAAAAAATTACAACTAAACTTCGCTTTTGACAAAAAAATCTATCTCCTTCTGATTTTCACTCAAAAATGTCTCAAGTGAAGGAAAAATTGTAGCTTCCAAATCCAAAATTGAGTTCTACTCGTCAACGGTTTCCGGCTGAATTTGTTTCTGCAAAGGTAGAGGTTTCTTTCAGTTTCAACAATGGGTTCTGATTGTTTTAGTGATTATTTGATTTAATCTCTTTGATATTTCGTGATTGCTATAAATCAAAGAATGGGTATTCACAAATTTGATTTAGCCTTCTGTTAGTTGCGAAGTTATGAAAAATCTTTAGAAATTTAACTCGTCTTGTCGTAGTTGCCGAGAGTGAACTTGAAATATTCTTTCCACATCTATGCTAAAAAAATTTATACAACTTGATTCCAAGGTGCGATCATTTACAGTATGGGTCTGATTTTTGGTAGTATTTGGAATGCTTTTTAGCCGAAAGTTTAAGAAATGTTGTCCCAAAACCTTTTTCAAGTTATTTTTGCCTTGATGATTTCTGCAAACGGTAATAGTTTGAAATTTTATATTTTTCACTGTGTTAGTCCTTGCATGTTTATCTGTCTATCATTTTTGATTGTTATGAATAAGGTTTGAAGACTAAGCTTATATGCAGCTACCTAAGCATAATTTTTCTTTCCAAATTCAAGTTTTGGGCTAAGTTTCTCAACTGACCTTGTAACTGTTTGTGAAAATGACTGAATGAGCTTTATATTTGAAAACTCCACCTACAACAAGAAATTGAGAATGTTAAATAGTTTTAACAAAAATGAAACCAAAACATACTAAGATTTTGCCTTGTTGATGCCATGTTTCATGCATCGGGTTCATCGTGCATATAAAGCCTTTTAAAGTAAGACCATAAAACACCCGTTTTCATTTTTCTTTCTCTTGGTCCTTTGGTTATTTGTATTTAATTGTTGATGCCTCACCTGGTAGTACTTAATGCTTATTTTTCTATTTTGGTACTATCTTTGGTGTGATGTTATTTATCGAATTTCAGACAAAAGAGATGAACTTTATGGTTTTCATGCATGTCAACTGTTTTTAGTTCTTTCTTGATGCGCCACCTTGTCTCCAATATCTAAAATGATTCCTTGAGCAGTTTTTTTTTTGAAATTGGTTTTGAATTACATACTGTTGAACATTTCTACCCCGGCATTTTTTTAATATAACTTAGTTTTGTACATTTTATTCCCGTGATAAACTCTCTCGGCAATTAGGACTACAATGCGAGAGTTTTCCTTACTTATGTCAGATTTTGTATCCATAATTTTGCTCCCTGGAAATGTATTTGATGTAACTTTATTAGCTTTCCGTGTTGGATTTTGCTTAATCGACTATCTGGTGAGATCGAGATCGTACAGGTATACTTGTGTCGGTTAAGCTTTTGGTTTTCGTAGTTGTATTGCTATTTTGGAATGTACTTGTGAATGTGTACTTCATTGATTCTTTATAAAGACGTAATTGCTTGTATTTCCGAGTTTTTAATAACTTGGTTTCTGGAGGTTTCCTTGACGATAATTGATTTGATTTGGAAGCTAGATAACTCTACTATAGGACCGTCAAGCCTTAATTGGCACCCCATCTACGGATGGCAACCCGAAAGACCGTTTGTTTGATAACGGTGGCTGGTATTGGACTACCCTGACAACGGTGTTCGCCAAAGAAGTAGTATAGTAACTTATCTTTATTTGCGGCATTGAATTTTAGCTATTTACTGATTGTTTAAGGCTTTAAATTTTACAAATTATCATTGTTGCTGCTCTTGTCTACGCTTTTATGTTTTACGTTGGCATTATGTACTTTCCTATCCCCTTCTGGGCATTCGCTCACCCGTTTTGTATTGCCCCCCCACCCCACCCCACACCCCAGAGTACGCAAGGAACTGGAAGTAGTAAGATAGATCGAGCAGCAAGCTTTGGAAGCTTGAAGTGTTAGTATTTTTTTCTGTTGTCAATGATGTGTATATCACGGGGCTATCTGGGGTAGTTTGTGTTGTTGTTTTTTCCCATGAACTTGTCACGTTTTGCTTGTATATATCCTTGGGATCGTGTGCAAATAAATTACATGGTTTGTAAGTGGTTATGCTGTGTACGATGGGTCTGATTTTGGGCATACACCGAGTACCTTTGGAACCCCTTTTACTGTCCAATTCAATGCATTATAAATCTCATTTTGCTACCTGAGTCTAACCATTATATCTAATGCATGTATAACTATGTCATCAACTGCTGTGAGACTAATATATATGGCATAAAGTACTTGTTTTATGCTTAAAACTTTTTGGCTTAATTTAAAATACTTTGGTTGATATTATGAATTTTTACCCACTGTATTAGTAGGTATCCTTGTACTTGTGGCTGACTATCTACATTTTTACTCTATGCAATCCTAAGTTTTTAACTATTACAAAAGAGAAATGGATTCGTATCTTTTTTTTTTTTTTTGCGTGACGTATCAGGGGTGTAACCTTGCTAATTGTGTTGAAATCCAACCTATTGGAAGGGCAAATTTCTGATCCGTTACAGTATTTCTGGAGAGATTATCCAGGTTATTTCCCTCAACGATGGCATGCTTCTTAGAATCGTATCTAGATGGCAGCGAGCTGAGAATTTTCATCACAATGTCCTTTTCAGGAATAGTCTTACCCAAAGCAAAAGATGCATTAACAATTTCAGACACTTTGTGATTAAACTCATCAAATATTTCTTCATCTGCCAGACGAAGGTTTTCTCAATCGGAATTAAGGTTTTGAAGCCTAGCTTCCTTTTCACTGGTATTTCCTTTGAATACGGTTGCTAAGATATCCCAAGCTTTTTGCGACTTAGTGCAATTCGACACATGGTGCTGAAGATTTGGGGTAATGGCATGTATGATGGCATTCAAACCGTCGGAGTTTTGCTTTGCATCAAGAATCTCGGTTTTGAACTTGTCATAATCGGACGTAAATAATAATAAAAAAAACCCTAAATGTATTGGCTAACCCTTTATAATGGCCTTTGGAACCACCTACAGCCATGGCGTGACTGGTTTTGAACTTGTCATATTCGGAGGATAAGCCATTGTTTTTAACTACCGAATATAAGATGGCCCTAAATTCAGATTTTTGGAAAAATGGAGATTTCTCTGGTTTTGAACTTCTCATAATCGGAAGTAAATATATAAATAAAAAAAACCTCTGAATGTATTGGCTAACCCTCTATAATAATCTTTAGAACCACCTAGAGCCATGGCGTGGATGCTTTTGAACTTGTCATATTCGGAGGATAAGTCATTGCTTTTAACTACCGAATATACGATGGCCCTAAATTCAGATTTTTGGAAAAATGTAGATTTCTCTGGTTTTGAACTTGTCATAATCGGACGTAAATAATAATAAAAAACCTCCGAATGTATTGGCTAACCCTCTATAATGGCCTTTGGAACCACCTAGAGCCATGGCATGGTTGGTTTTGAACTTTTCATATTCGGAGGATAAGTCATTTGAATAAACTCCCGAATATATGATGGTCCAAAAATCAGAATTTGGGAAAATTGTGATTTTTCTGGTTTTGAACTTCACATAATTGGAAGTAAATGTAGTTACATAAACTTCCGAATGTAGAGTGGCTCAACAATCCAAACCTGCCAAAATCCTTAGGTTTTGGCATTTTGGAACGACCATAATCCTTAGAATTTTGAAATGCTCAACTACTATATTCGGTAGTAGTTTCAATTTTATGTCTCCCGATTATATTATTTTCCACATTCTGAAGATATTTAGTTTAATAAATCTCCCGATTGTGCTTCAAAATTCAGAAACCATTGTTAAATTCACACACCATTCATAATCCATAAAACTAACCATTCATAATCCATCAAACAAACCATTCACAAACCATAACGTGATTTAAAATCCTAAAATCCGATCCAAACCTTAAAAACGCCATAATCCAACAAAACTATAAACACTGCACCCCATACATTCAGACGCATGTTTTGTTTTTTTTTCTACGAATGCATTCGGAGGATAAAAATAATACATTATCTCCCCATTATATAAGGGTAATTTGGCTATTACGAATTACGCGAGATAAGAGCTGGCTACAATTACATTTGAGTGACCTTTTTTGTTTTATTGTTGCCCCTAAATCCTTTTGAGTAGCCCCTAAAAAGGCCAAGTTATTTTTGTGTCCTTATTTTTTTTTTGGCTTATGAAACTACGGGGAGTCAGAAATGATTAATATTCCACGGATCCTGAAATCCGGGGAGGGGCCTTCCCCGTCCTACAAGGCGTAGCTAGTTTGAGTTTTTTTTTTTTTTTTTGAGCATGCTTCTAACCCAAAATAATAAAAAATATATAAAAAAAAAAAATCTGGGTAACGTCATCAAATGACCCATCCATGCAAGACGTTTCCACCATATATTCTAAATATTTTAGGCTGGTCAATTGCAGTGATCTAGATTTTACCTACATGATTAGATTTTACCTACATGATTGTCTTCCTCATTTTTTGAAAACTTGCTCTTGATTTGTATGTTTACAGCTATCGGTTTTGGGGTTAGTATCTTTGTAGTTTGTATCTTTGGAATCAATGGTGTAGTAAGATCACCTAAAAACTTTGACTTTCACTTGTGGGAAAGCGCTCTTTTTCATATTTTGTTATTGATAGACTGACCTACAGTATTTTTTAGTTTATTGAATCTTTTTTGTTTTTGCTCTGGAGTTTATTGAATCTTTGGCGTTGGTAATTAGATACTCTCTCCGTCGTAGTTTAGATGTTAAAATAGAATTTTGCATAAAAATTAAGAACACAAAGAGAATAATTTGTTTCCACAATTATTATAGGTTGGTATTTAATGTTCCTAGTTTTTAGATGTTTACATTTTGTTGTTTAGTTGAAAAAATTCAAATTAAAAGAAATATATAGAGAAAAATATTTAAGAGTGTGTCTTGAAAATTGAAATACACAATTCTCCATGTTATGGTATGATTCCAAATCAGGGGCAAATTAGGATAAAATGTGAAAAAATATGAAGTAGCAAGTATTCTAAGATCAAAAAAAGCCCTCAATTTTAGCATCTAAACTAGTACGAGGGAGTATTAAAAGATTCTGAATAACTAAACTATTCACTAGTATTTTAAGACATGATGAGATTTTAAGACGTTGTGAATAACATAACTTAGAATTAAGAGTACCTAAGTTGATCGGAGGCCTTTCGACTTCAACATCCGCCCAAGATGCTGCTATCATGCTCCAATATTAAGTTGCGGCTCATTCATGGCTTACCAAAAAAAAAATAGGGGTCAGCTTTAAAAGTGAGTCAATAAATCGTTAACACATAGGGGTGTAAAATTTTCCACGTATAAATGTTGGGGATTTCACTGTATTTTCGGCTCACCTATTTGCTTTTCCTGCATATCCGGGAAAATCTTGTACAATATCATCAGAGATAATTACACTGTATTTTTTTAATACTGTGTAGCGTAGTGTGTAGTCATTATCACATAATCACGTCAACACGCAGGTAGATGATCATTTTAATTACATACAAAATTGCTTCTAAGTTCTAAAAAAAGGAGTACTAAAGTGTTTTTAAGCTGGAGTGCTGGGCTGTGTAATTAGATATCCTAATGTGATGATGATCATGAGTTTTTATTTTGCAGTCTCTTATGCTGTTTTGTTTTTTGTTTTTCTTGAAATAAATGTAGGTGAAGGTGATAAATGTAGTATTGGTAAGCACAAGAGTATCGGTAAATAAATGTAAGATGAAAGTGATCCGGAGCTTGAAAATATTCAATGACAGTATGCAGAATGAGAGGCGATAAGCTAAGCCTGGCCGAAGGACTAACTGGTTTTCAGCAGAGACAGACGGATTGATAGATACATACTGTGTTAACAGAACCTTCATTAAAAAAAGAAAAGAAAAGGCATCCATGAACTTTTTATTATAATACTCTGTTGAGTCAGTGTACTCTATAAACAAGACTCTACATGGATAGGGCATCCAGTGAATAAGTGACGCATCTTGAGGAAGCATTTTTGGTCGTTGTGGAGTGGTCAGATTCAGAGAACCAAGGCCTTTTAAGTTAGGGAAATGTATAAAACAGTCATAGAATTAGCACCCGATTTGCAAAATGGTCCTACTATTACAATCCATTAACAAATCAGTCACACTACTGTTAAAACGAGTGTTAACTCGATGGGACCCACCGGCTCAGAGTTAAATGAACATGTAAAATTACTTGTATGTCCTTAACCATACTATGATAGATCTGTAGCCGTAGATCATTTTACCTGTTCATCTCGAGGACTATTTTAACGGACACGATACAACAGATGTAAACACGATCTATAACCCAGTAGGGTTTTCATTCCCTTTCTATTTTTCACAGCCGCTTCTCTCTCAGTTTCCATTATCAAAACTCTGCAAAAATGGCGATTCATTGAAGAATGAGAGATTTCGAATGAGGGAAGTCGATTTCAGATCTTTGTAACATTATATAATTCGTATGTGCGGTTTGTTAATCCTTCTATGGTGTTTCTATGAAGATTTTGGACCTTACACTGATTTGTTGGTTGTTGAATACAGAGGTTTTATCGCAATAGATTAACACAATGTTACGAAAACATAATGAGGTTGGTAATCACAAACCCATATCGTGATATTCATTTTATTTCCAGAAACCTTAATTTTACGATTTTAGGGAATTTTTGTATAAACCCTAATTTGGAAAATTGGTGATTTTATCTGTACGTTTGATGGTTTTGTTTTTGAATGATTGATCGTGTATTATGTTTTGTGATGTGTCTGTGCATGAAACATGTGATGAACCCAGTTAGAAGTTTTAGGGTTTCTTCTATTGGAGATTGGGTTTCTGCTGCTCAGTCAAGGGAGAAGCTGAAGTTCTGGTGCATAATGAAATTAGGGTTTGATTTGATGCTTATGGAAATTGAGACAAAGATGAAGATAGTGATAGTTATTGAAGTCAGATTGAGAAGAAGATGGTAGAGAAATTTATTGATACTGCAATGAGTAAGGAAGGGATGAATAGTCTGATTGTGGATAAACTGGTGGTGGTACTGAGAATGGAAGTAGTGGTTTTTGACTTTAGGTGTTGTTTGAATGGCTTGAAGCAGTAGTGATCTGGTGAATGGATATGATCTAGTGGTGATGTTGTCATGAAGAGGAGATGCGATGGTTTTGTTGGGTTGTAGCTGCAGTTCAAGTTGATAATGGTTGCCAAAATGATATGATGATGTGTTTGCTGTTGCTGGTTACAGAGACTAGATGAATGTACTAGGTTTACATTCATATAGGTGGTATGCTGGTGATGGATGCGTCTATGGTGTTGATGCTATGTGTCTGCTAATTGATTGTGTGCAGTTTTAGATGGCTCAAATGTTGTGGGTTGAGAATGTGCTGGGGCTGAAACTGCAAGGAAGTATATTATGGAGCTCATGGTCCACCAAACTATGTTGGCACAATTTCATCTTGAATTGTAGTGCAACTTTGCAAGATGGAAGCTTGATTGGAAAGCAGGGAGCCACGATAAAATCTTTTCAAGAATCTTCCAACTGTATTGTTCGAGTAATTGTTCACATACTGGAATTTCCAATGGGCAATATTGCTTATAACCAAGTAAGAGTTTTGTTCATACCACAAAAGAGAGTTATCTTCCTACTGAAACTATACTCTTCATTAAGTATGTTATTAGTATCTACACTTTTTTCTAGTCAATTTTAGGTTACATGTTCAATTTCTCAACAAAATGTTCTAATTTAATAGGATGGTTTTGCAGATGTTGACGGTGGTAGAAGTAGACCAAGCTATTGTTGGTGCGGTTGTAGTGATTTCGATGATGTTGATAGAGGTCTTCATGGACCAAACAGCTGTGGTGGTTTTGATTCTTATGTTTATTTTGAAGATGTTGATGGAGGTGGAAATGCAGCAGAAAATAGACCAAACTGCTGCGATGGTTTTGCAGATGCTATGGGAGGTGGAAATGGACCAAATGGATGTTGCTGCTGCACTGTCCATGGCATCCAGAACACAAAAGGTTTGCTATTTCAGATCAAGGGTTTAGGTGCAGGTGGTGCCATATGTGTCTAACTGTGGTTAGCTACTTGAGTTATAAAGGAAGGGTATATATGTAAAAATTTGGGACCGTTTTTTTCAAAACCGTTAGATCGGATGGAAGATGACTATTTTGTAATTGAAATTGAAAAGTATGACCATTTTGTAACCCAATTACAAAAAGTATGACCATTTTGTAATTGTCCCTAAAAGTTACCTTTGTCCTATAGTCTTAAATACCTTGATTTTGATACAAACGATATTGAAGCTCTCTGCCAATGCGAGAGGTGGGTTTACAGTGTCCTAATAAGTAGGTTATCTATATTATAAGGGAAAATGGTGTTTTTCCATATGGACGGTTATCTACATTTGGGCACATAAAGGACGGTCTAGATTTAAGTTTTTCAATCTACATTTTTAGCATATAAAGAAGGGCTGAGATTGAGCCACAGATTTAAGATTTGATCTAGATTGTGCCACATATTTAATAAGTTTTTTAATTTCCTCTCCACCCTCCCAATGTCATTTATTTGGGAGTTACTTTTCCCATTTATTGTGAAACGGTTTATTTTATTCTAATTAAATCTCTTTTAACTTAATCTCTTTCATCTTTCATAATCAAAATCTACATTTTTATGTTGTATTTTGTTTCTTCGTCTGCAGTTAAAAGAGATTCAAAAATATGATTGTTCTCTATTCATTTTTACTCTTATATTAGGTTTCCTAATACCCATATCATTTAATCTTTTTTTTTTTTTTTTTTTTTTTTAACTTTGACTTCTTCGGCCAAAATTAAGAAGATTTTCATGGAGTGAAAATAATAAACGAAGAAAGCGGCGGTTCCATTGTTATTTCCCTTAGAATTTTTTAAATATTTTTTCAACTTCTTCGGCCAAAATTAAGAAGATTTTCATGGAGTGAAAATAATAAACGAAGAAAGCGGCTACTTATGCTAGAGAGTTTCAACATCTTACTTGGACTAAGTCATATACATGTTGGTATCAAAGGGATTGGGGATTCCTGATTATATTTTTTTTTGTTTATATTATATGAACCTTGAAATTACATCTCTTCAAAATGAGTAATTATTTTTCTTAAATTTGAGATAACAAAAAGTGGTTATATATATACAGTTGACATAAAAAAAATGGTTGACTCACCTTCAATCTTTCATTTTCTGATTTCAGAAGATTGTTTTTAGGCAACGAATAAGGGGGTTTGGGAGAAATACAATGAGGAACAATATCTTTTTGTGGGACGTGTTACTGTAATTTTATGTCGAGACTCCATAAATTGCCATTCAATGCATTTTATCATTGGCTTGGATGAAGGAGTTTTGGTATACCATAAAGGTACAAGTATATTTGTTTCCAGGGGATGTGATTCATATGCACATCTTTGATTTCCGTGAAAAAATTGTCAATTTTTCTAAATGGTTTAAGAGAGCTTAGTGCATAGGAACCCATCTTTGATTGTCGTGAACAAATTATCAATTTCTATAAATGGTTCAAGAGAGCTTAGTACATCTATACCGACTAATACTTGAACCTTTTCACCTATATTTTACTCTGTAAATATATATGTTGACACCCCAATTTCGCACCTTCCATGGAAAAATATCAGTCTTATACTTTGAAGCGGAGAATTCTTTTCATTTGTGAGAAACAATATCTTCTAATATTTGATATTTTTCCGTTCATTGAAGATACCAACTAACCAAACTATATATAACTAGCTTACACTTTATAGAAGTAGATTTAAGAAATATTTTAAAATTTAATTGCATGTCTATGTTTTGCTACAAAATTATAAAATTACGGCAATTTTATGTCTCCTATGTACTCTTACGTCAAGGTGTTTCAAGGTCTCTAATTTACTTTTAGATCTCAAACACATATATCATTGAAGATATATATTGTAAATACGAGAAACTCTCCAATGTATCATGTATTTATCCATGTATCGTTAAAGATATATTTTTTTAATGATTTTTTTTGAATTTTACGGGCACAATTTACCTAGATATTGTAAATCATTCTTAGTCGGGGATTGGTTACTTTTGTTGATTTGTCATTTGATTTAGGATCTTAAGTGTGGACTTAAAGTGGATTGTTTGTACCATAATATTAGGGTACTAATACGGGCTAACCACATCATTATTAGCGGAAAATATTTGTAATCCCAAGCCTATCAGCCAGTATATATCGGTCCAGTTTGCTGACCCATGCCCAGCAGCCCATTTCCACCGGCCTGTTCCTAAAACCCTAAAAGAAAGTTCTAGAATATTCCAGCTTACGACTATATAATTACAAGGGTCTAAACCGTAAGAGGGGATGCTAGGTTTTGATACCCAAAGAAAACTATTGGAATTCTTATTAATAAAATACCGCTCCTCAAGGGGATTCATCTGTGGATGTAGGCATAATTTTGTCGAACCACGTTAAATTTGTGTTTATTTTATTGTTCTTCAATTCTTTTCCAAAACCTAACTACACATCAAATCATCAATTCATTGTGTTTATTGCCTAGAAGTAATTTTGGGTACAAACATGGATATTTTTTATTTACATGAAGCCATTGTCCTTTAATTATTTTAATTACTTACTACCATGTCTCAAACAAGGTTCATTTAATTTTAAGCATAATATTATACGGTACATCCATATCTTAAAGATTTTATGTTTTTGCTTTATTTTTGGTGGGGAGGAGGAAATGTCAGACAAAACTATATTTCCCGAGAAACAACCATTTTGGTTTTTGGTATATTGTTTATGGTCTGAATCATTAGAATCCTTCGCATTAGATTTGTAGAGTATTATTGTGTAGGACTCTGACATAAGCAAAAGTTTTACTGACACGAAATCTGAAGGGAAGTCGTTTTTAAGATCCATACTTTCCTACCCTAGCTCCTGAAACTCCAAGAGGATGTGGTTGGTTTTGAATTATAGTCGATGAAACAAACTACATTATAAAGTGAAGAACCATTGATTGACCAGCTTATGCATACTGATATCCGTATGAGGATTTGATTGGCACATCAACCGTGTAGGATTTTAAAATCGAATGATCACAGAGCACCCTCTCATGTGTTACTTCATAATCTTTGCTTGGAATATGAAGGTATTAATTAGATTTTCATGCATCGCTTATAAGATTTATGATTAAAGAAAGTTTATTGAAAATTCTATACACCAAGAACATAAAAATGACCAAAAAATACCCTGAAAATACATTACCTCCCACTTAGGATGATCGCCGGTGGAATAGGAATTTAAAAAGGCTGTCATAATTGGAACACGTTTTAGGTTTAACAGCCGTTCAATACCAATAGAATCTAGCATACTGCACTAATTTTCTTCGCAGGTTACACTGATAAACCCAAATGCAAAAACTGATAGAAATATTGAAGCAATGACAAAGGGAGCCTAAAATCGTATGATGGTAAAACATGAGAAACTATGGGATTTCTTTACTAGGAGACACAGATGTAGTTGAGTTTTCTGGGTTAGCGTATACCAATTGGAACTATGACCGAATTAATAAAAATATTGTTGGAGATTCACTTTAATTATAAGTAGGAATACTAAAAAAATTACAGTAAATCGAAATAATTCAACTGCATTCACAGACATCATCGAATGATTGCAATGGGTAGAAAAATGGTAAGTGATAATTTGGCGGTATATCAAAAGGACCATCACATTCTACAACTTTAGAAACAAAAAAACAATAATAGAAAAAGGTTTCATTGCCAATTCCATTGCCGATAGATCGACCATCAGGTCCATCACACTAAAAACTAATGAAGTAAAGTAATATACATGAAATAAATTCATAGTATTGCGAAATCGTCACAATAAAGATGTCTTATTCCACATTAAACTCCTAAGGTGTATGATCTACAATAATATAACTAATCAAACAAGTGAAGCAAATATTCCGAAGAACCAAAGCCCGTGCCATTACGGCACGGGTCATATCCTAGTCTCTAACTATGGCTTATTTTAAGTAGGTAAACATTCACTCGCATAATCCATCGTACATATACAAAACCAACAGTACTTGCGCAAAATATACCGAGCGGACTCTCTCTCTCTCTCGACTCTCCGTTGTTCGCCATTCCCATTCTCTTTAGCCTAAAAAATCAACTCAAATAAAGATGACTGTCTACGATGTTACCCTTGGTTATCCTGACGAGATCGGGATATACCCAGATTAATTGGGGTATACCCAATTTTAAGTAGATATGTGCCCTTACTAAGGGGAGGTCAAAAATGAGGGAATTTATTTTAGTACTCCTGCACTAATTAACCTAAAATTAAACCCTAAACTTAAAAACTAAAACCGTTTAATCTTCTTCTTATCTATCTTCTCTAATCCCTCTCCTTCCTTCATCTTATTCCATCAACCAAAAAATTTGATTTTGATTTTCTAAAAAAAATGGTTGATTCTAAACGATCCAGTAGCAAGAGAGATTCAACAGGTAACATGAGAAGATCCAAATCGGAAGCAAAGGGTAAGGAAAAAGTTGGAAGTAGCAAATCATAAAATCCAATCCGTGAGAATGTTGAAAAAAACCCTCCGCCGCTGAAAAGAAGATTGTAAGTGATTTCTAAACTCAACCCATTCTCCTGATGTGTTATATGATTGTTATGTTAGGTTAGAAATCCAAAAATATGATGTTCAGGGTTTTTGGTTGGCAAGATCGATAAGTTACAACCATGCCGACGGTTGTTGTTTTGTAATGGTCGGCATGGAATTTAGATGAATAACCCGCCGACTTTTCATAGTATCCATGGCGATTGTTAGACAATAACCTGGTCCAGCATGGTATATTAACACACCATGCCGACTTAAGTATATCCGGCATTGTCTTAGGCTTGTAACATGCCGACTTTTGGTCACAGAAACTTGATTTTCATTAGTTATTTGTCGGCATTTTTATCTAATAATAGCATGCCGACTATGTGTCAGTCGGCGGGGTATGAGATTATAACCCCTCCGACCATTGTTTGGTCGGCAGTGTTAAGGTTCTAGACCATGCCGACTTTATTACTAGAACCATATTTCAATGTTTAGAATCTTCATATCTCTTATTTGTGTATTGTTTAGGTTCCCAGAGGAAAAAAAATAAGATCTACCTTGTTAGGTTACTGCAGAAGAGCTATTAGAATTTATTGACGCAATTTATCCCAATGTAGAAGATCCTAAAGATGAAAATGAAAATAATTTCCCTGTAAGAAAGTTACTTCTAATGGGTAAGGAAGATCCTGAAGATTTCCTGAGGTTTATGAACAGTCCTAGCAATCCCCTCAACTATGAAGAGTGCACATCATCAGAGGAGGAAGAAGAGGAGGTTTATCCAAGGACTTTTTTTCAGGGCATGTGACTTTTCTGGAGTGAACTCCTATTACAATGAGGTCGATGACTACATAGGTCCAGATAAGGGAAAATCAAAAGTTGATGCTGCTGAAAAAGCTAGTGATGTGGAGGAAGATAACAAGAATGAGAAGGATCCATGAAATTTTTAAACTTTATTGGGTTTAGAAACTTAGATTGTGGTTTGAACTCTTTCATTATGTTTTGAACTATTAGATTGTGGTTTTAGGATTGTTAAACTTATGGTAATTTTCAGTTTCAATTGCTTTATAAGTTATTCCTTTTTGTTCCTTTTTAGACAATAATGGAGTTGCAGTAAGTCGGCATGGTTTTAAATCTCAACCATGCCGACCTAAATGCTAGTAGGATAAAAATATTACTTTTTGAGTACAAAGTACGAGCCATTGAATGCTCAACGGCTATAAATTTCAAAATCAAGATATTGGGTGTGTTGTCATTATAAAATCATTCTCAACTTCATCTTCAACCTTGCATAAATAATGGAAGTTTCTAGTACAATACAACCAAATATTTGTAGTCTTTGTACACTAAGTGGTCATTTGGAAAATGATTATCCCTTTGAAGGAAGCAAATGCACTATTGAAGGTTGTAAGGGATTCTTATTTATCATGAAAGCTGCAGTAGGAAATGTTTATCAGCCTTATGCTTCAAAATGCACTTGTTGTTGGTTTTTATATTGGATAGATGAGCGCCTAGCTCCGTATGAAGATGAAGTTGCTAAAATCAACCTTCTACCATGCACAGATCCATATTGCGACGGTAATATGAAGCTAATTACCTCTCCTAAGAAATTGTGTACCGAAAAAAGATACTATCTATGTCCCAAATGTGTTAGGGTTAAGTTTTTAATGTTTGTATGCTTTAATTAAGGTTTGTATGCTCTAATTAAGTTTTCAAGGTTTGTATTCGATGTTTAGCCAGCATTGTATTAAGTTAAAAGCGTGCCAGCTCCTTAACAGTTGGCACTTAAAATTTTAAAAACCATGTCGTCCAATATTTTGTCGGCAGCGTTCTCCAAATACACCATGCCGTCTATTATGTATGAGAACATCCAGGAACCACTTTTTTTTTGCCTGTTTTGGTCGGAATTATTATCCTCATAAACCATGCCGACCATAAAAAAGCCGGCAACATAATAAAGCCAAAACCAATCCGGCTGTACCATGCTTTTTTTCATGTATTCTCATGCAGTTCCGTCGGCAGTCTGACGAATATATAACATGCCAACCCTGGTGAAATCTGCAGGGTCATGAAAAGAATACAATGCCGTCCAAATGAGTATACACCAAAAAATACACATCCATTTAATTCATTTTTAGTACTCCAAAGTACATTACACAATACACAAATGCGATTACAAAAGTACTCAAAAAAGATTCCTTATTCCCTAATCATAATTACTCATCACTCAAATGTATCGGAGGGAGTTCATTCAAATCCCTAGACTCATTTAAAGCATTCCAAAGGTGCATGTTGTCCTCATAAAGTTTCATCCATTCCCTGCTATTGTTGACTATGAACTTTTCCCAAAAAATAAACCTACAAATAGGAGGTAATGGACATTCCTTGTTGAGTTGTAGACCAATAAAATGATTACCATCAACCAAAGCCATAACAATCCTTCTATGCTTGAGCTGCTACACACAAACCACATGCTTTGGTGCAAATGCTACACTTAGTCCTTTACTAAAAAAATGTACCACGCATGACCACGTATCCGCGAATAGATGGCCACACTCCGGCATTCTCAACCAATGCTCACATTTGATCGGTGCATTTCCCTTCGGTCCTTTAACACTAGTAAGAAATTCTTTAAAAGTAGCTTGTTTTTTCTCCATGGAACCTTCTAGCATCATTGAGATATGAAACTCCTTGTCCATTTCTAGTAGGGATTCCATCTTCTTTCTTATGTATTGACATTGGGTGAGATTCTCCTCCACCGCTCCACTTAGGTGTCCCAATTGTTGGGATACAATGTGAAACCCACAATTTCCATCCTTTAGGACGTCATCGATACTAATAACGAACTCTTGAATAATTTGAGGGAGTTGTGCGCGATACTCTTCCAATACCGGTTTTACTACCTTCCTCGGATGACCTCTTTTCTTCACAACATATCCGTGACTTGATTGACTCTCAAGAAGTGGAGTTTCATTTGGATTCAAGTTTGAAACCGTTGGTATAGTTGTTAATTTCCTCGGACGACCCCTTTTCTTTACAACACTTGCTTGACTCTCAAGAGGTGGAGTGCTAGTTGGATTCAAGTTTGAGACCGTTGGTGTTGTTATTTCTTTCCTCGGACGACCTATTTTCTTTTTAGACGGCTCCTCTTTGTATTCCGCCTCGGAATACATATGTTCGGATGGATCGCATTTCGTACTCAAATACTCTTTAAGTTGTTCCCTCTCTTCCATCCTCGTCTTTGTGGTAGGTGGTCTACCCGTTGGATCTTGTTTCCTCGGTTCTTCAAGTTCTTCCATAAAAGGGTAAACAATCGGCATCAACTTGTGCTTCATAGTTTATTTGTCCAACCTATTCAACTTGGGGCACTTGTCGAGGATTAGTCTCCCAAGTTCCATGTCGCCAAACTCTTCACCGAGATCTTCTCTTGGAGCCGATTTGAAAGATAGTTGCTTCCAATAAGGATCGATATCTTCAATCGGAATGTGAGTTTTATATCTACCAAGCATATGACGACATGGAAGTCTGACAGACTTCATTATCCTACACTTACAAGGAGTGTTAGGCTTGTCATACTTTTTATACAATATGAGATGTTTCACCATGAAAAGTATTTCCCAATGCGAGACGTTTCTATGTATACCAACAAGCAACCAATCATCCTCCTTAAACTCCTTAAACTTCTGGAATCTACTTTCTTCGAAACGCTTTTTTTTTTATCTTGTTGGTATCATTATTAGTGTACTCGTGGATAGCATGTTGCACCGTCACAATCCTGTTTTGACTCGTGAAAAGTAGACATTTTAGTCTCCCATGAGCTTGCTCTACCATACTTGTGGACTCAAGTTTGAAATGTATATAGTCGTAGGTAAAAGCATACACAAACCTCTCTTTGAGTGGCGTCAACCATTGTCTCTTGCAATATTCAACTACTTTTGGGTAATTAGTGCCCCAATCATCTTCTAACTCCTTCAAGTTTATCTCATATATTGCCACTCTCATCGACCAAACCAACTTATCCCACGCTTTCATGAATAACCCAAACTTGATCTCACCTTCTTTCCATTCTTCGTCTTCTTTCTTCTTCTCTCTCCTATTTAGTTAGTTTACTAAGACGTTCATCTTCCTCCTTTTCACGTTTAGTACCTTTCTTTTCCTTTGGCTTTTGGATATGATTCCTACAATTCTTTCTAAGATTGCATTGTATATTCCAAGTACAAAGCAAATTTTGTGCATTGGGAAAGACAATCCTCACGGCGTTCATTATTGCTTGCTCATTATCGGTCACCACAACCCCGGGAGTCTCGTCTTCGTAGTAGAGAAGCTTCAACGTTTCCAATGCCCAAATATAGCTCTCATCCTTCTCCCGATCCATAAAACACCATGCCACCGTGAACGATTACTTATCCGAGGTTTTTACTACAATGTTCAACAAAGGCATGTTGTATCTATTTGTCTTATAAGTACAATCCATGAACAAAACTTGGTAAAAGCACCGTGCCAATTGAATCATATCAAGATGCGCAAGAAAAATACGATCCACCTTCCCCTCCGATGACTCATGGTGTCTCACCATGTAGTTGTATTTGTGTGCCAACCATTGTGATTCTTCCATTACCTTTCTTTCATCCCATTCAATTCTTTTGATAGTTGCCTTGGACGCATAAATTGTAGACAATGAAGAGAGGTTATGCGGGTCGTCCCTCTTGAACTTACTAAGTAGCTTGCTTGGTTTAATTCCCCAACTTGTTCGAACTCGTGCGGTTTCAACTTGGAAACTTGGAAATGCCCAAAAAGACTTAGCGGATCTTTATGGTTATGCCAACCAACATCAACTCTACTCATTCTCCACATGTTATCGATTTTTTGGTTCCTCCCAAAAATAATCTTGAATGGGAATCCACACTTCTTTGGCTTCGTCTTGTACACCCTCGTCGTCTTTTTATCATACACATAACCCTTTCTCTTGTGACTTGCGTCCGGCGACCCACTACACTCGCATACCATTTCAAACCACGTAGATTTTTGTTGGGTGTTTTTAACTAGAACGCACATCTTCTATTTTGCTTTCTCAATAACCCACTTCACCGCATCGTCTTTTTCCTTCCGCTCCAAATCATTAGCACAATGTGCGGAAGTATCAGGACCCCTAACATTGTGAGATTGAGGATGATCCTTCATCGGTACCAATGCAATCTACATAACAACACAAGTTAGTTGATATATACTACAATAGTCGGCATGGTCGATATATAAAATACACCGGCTAATAAGAAGCCGGCATGGTATTAAAATACAACAATTCCGACCAAACTATAGTCGGGAGGGTCTACATATCCACTACAATGCTGGCCTAAAAATTTTCAGATCACGTCTACTGTGCTTCAAGAATTCTTGTCGTCGGCAGGGTTCATATTTTAGACCTTGCCGACCATAATACTTCTCATGAAAAGTCGGAGGATTGGGTGCTATATACCACGCCGGCTATTAAGGTCGGCATGATAGACAATCGTAGACCTCGCCGACCCTGGATAGCAACAGTGAAAAACAAATGGAAAAATCGATCATTTTGCATGGAAAAATCACAATCTTCACCACGTAATTTATCTACCTGATTACTTGCAGCTCCATTATCTTCTTCATGGTCATTCGATTCTACGTTTGGCTCAAGACATTCATCACTTCCATACCCATCTTGAGTTTGAGGAAAATAAAAGTGAGGATCATGCAAATAATCCATTTTATCATGGTCTGGTAGATCATCATACAAGTACTCATCTGTGGGAGGAAAGTTATAAGACTCCCCCACTTCAAAATCATGATTAGAATCACTCATCTCACTCTTATTACAAATTTCACAAAAAGCCTAACTCCCCCCCCCCCCCTCCCCCAAAAAAAAAAACTTCCTCTACCACTTCATTCTACTTCTCTTTCTCAATTATTTCTAAAACCCAACTTATAAATCAACTAACTAATCTAACTTATTTAACTAATATAATCATTTATATTAAATTAGTGTTAATCATTGTGGGGGCATTTTAGCCATTTTAAAAATATTTGGCTAAGGGGTCACATTTTTTACTTCAAAATGACCCTATTTTGTCTTATTGGGTATACCCCAATTAATCTGGGTATACCCCAGTCTCGTCAGGTTGGTTATATAGCAACTTATAATGAAGTTCAAAACAATACTTATTATCTATGCCATTGGGAGCATAGACCAAGTCTAAATAGTTCGGCTAGAGAATTCTAAAACATTCACAGGATAAATGTAGTTCAAGATTGGAAAAACTCCATCAACAACACTTGAAAATTGAGGTTGATGACCGACCTAAGACAGAGAATTTTGCACGACACCTTTTCTTTTTCTTTCTGTTTTCTGTTGGCAAGGATCATCGGCAAAGGATATGCATGGTATAGTGATATCGGCAGGCAATGGGTGATTCTTATACTACCTCCGTTTCAGGAAAAGTGTTACTTTCACTTTTTCATTTTAGCCTAAAAATAGATCAAATTGAAAAAGTGAAAGTAACACTTTTCCTGAAACGGAGGGAATATTATACTCCTATATTTGATTTTGAGATGTTTTAAATTTTTAAGCCCGCGCCAAGTCTGCTGACATTGTTTTGAACAGGAGCTCCCAAAAGTGAGAATCCTATAAAGTTTAAACTCCTCCTTGTTTGCGGGAGGTGTATCTGTCTGCTCAAACTCCTTGTTTACTGCAGAAGTGCTACACTTTCCCTACTCCTTTCCACCTCTTTTCCCCCATTAAAGCATCTCCAATGCAAGGGGTGAAGATCTTAAAATAGCATGACACATAGGATTTAAGACATTCCCCCACCAAGTTTTCATCTCCAACACAAGGGTAAAGGTCATAGAGATAGATGACATGGCTAAGTGGGGGTAATGGAGAAAGTAGAAATAAGACTTTCTTTATGACCTTGAGTCTTAGGTCCACATCATCACTTTGTCTCTAAATTCAAATAAAAATGTGTGAGTAAGACCTTGAAGATTGGAGATGGACTTAAGGTCAAATTTTTTATCTTTATTTATTTTTGTCTTTTAGCAAATAACCCACTAAAAAAAGGTGATAACAAGACTTCTACCTAGGATGACCTTGACCCTTTGCATTGGAGATGCTCTTACGTGTCATCGTTCTTAGCCCTTCATTCCTGGATTGAGACTAGCAGGTGGCCCATTATTATTGGGTTTAACCAACAGATGCTTGACACATAAGCGGGGGAAGCATTGGGGTACACTAGTGGGGGAAGGGAAGCATTTTCGTGTTTACTGGTAACTGCAACCGTAGTGAGGCATAATTTTGTTACTTTGTGCCACAGCAATCTGATGTTTATTTCTACCATCGTAAATATGCATTAGATTATTGGAATCGACAAATGCCACATCTGTCTTTTTGATTCAAGCTTGGTAAAGGGGCGGCAAGAAAAGATAGAAGGGCGACAACCTAATAAGACAAAAAAGATCATTACAAGTAAATTCAAGTGCCCCTTATCTATCATCATCTGAAAATGACTAATTAGCCCTTATTGTTAATAATTAAGTTTAGTAATGATAATCAAGATTAGTGTTAATAATTAATTTTCACTTATTATAACTCTAAAATCAGATTTTTAGAGTTATAAAAAAAAAAAAAAATAGAGGAGAAGAAAAAAGAAAACTTATGTGATACTTGTGAAACCCTAGATTTTGATTCACTCAACCAAAATGAGTGATTCCAGTGACCCGATATACTTCTAAATTAGTTCCAATTAGCTTTTTCTCGCTTAAAATTATCTAAATTACATAACAAAATCAAAACTTTTGAATTTTCCGAAGAACTTACGGTTGCAATTTTTGCTCGTGACCAACCGTAACTCTTAGTTACGGTTCGTAATTTATCGAATACCAACCGTAACTGGTTAAATTTGGGGAAGATCCAATCGTAAAACCAGTTACGGTTGTTAATTAAGTTTGGGAAACAACCGTAACTAAATTACGGTAGGTAACTAATGAATCGATACCAACCGTAACTACCTACGGTTGGTGTGTCAACTTAACTTTTGAACCGTAAATCATTATTTGATAAATTCTTAAGACACAAGATTATTTACGGTTGGTATGGTTGTTTGAGTAACTAATCGTAACTCAATTACGGTTGATAAATATGATGCAAATAAAAACCGTAACTGAACATATTCTCAAAAGTAAGAACTTACGGTTGGTATTTGAGTTTAAACCAACCGTAACATCAACCCAATCTATAGTTACGGTTCGTATTTGAGTTATTACCAACCATAACTAGCATAAACCCAGAAATTTCAATTTCAATTTTCATACAAAACCCTAATTTTTGATAAAAAATTAACTTAAATCCAACACGATAAACTAAACCATAACTGGGTTTTTCCAAACATTTTTCAAATCGCCGATTAATCGAAGACGATGACATTTTCGGTTTTAATGGAGGTTAGGGTTGATGGAGGAGAAAAGAAGATGAAGAAGAAGATGAAAAAAAAAATTGATTTGATTTTGGTTAATTAAAAAAAAATTGATTTGATTTTAGTTAATTTAAGGTGAAAGGGGTAATCTAGTCAATCTACACCCCTATAGGACACCCCCTAACCAATAAGAGGGACATTGCTATCACACTTGTCGCCCCTCTACTATTTCTTGCCGCCCCTTTACCAAGCTTGAATTTTTTTTTTTTATTTTTTTAGCAAAGATAAAAAAAACTTTAAAGTAAGCAGATTATGAAAACCCCTGAAGAAGCTGTAATGAGAGATGGAAACCTCAAGTCAACAACACCCACGACAGACCCTTTAAGACCCAAACAACTTAATCGGATTATATTGCATACCTTTTCGGCTCACAATAAAAACGTCCCCAGTTGGATGACATTGTCTATGTAAATCCCTTTTGTTCCACTTGGGTTAAGACATTCTTCACGTCCAAGGTAACGACTTCCAAGATGAGTTTGTAGCGATGCGTCCATACAGTTCAAGTGATTGCTTCCGGCAAAAATTACATACAACTTGACCAGCTGCAGACTGGTTTCTAAGCCTCCAATCCTTCGAAGATACAGTTGGTCGCGCATAACCTAATCCATAATTGCATATGAGAAGAAGTACTTCCGAACTTGAGAGGTAGTCGGGCAATGTAGAAGATGGGTGGCTAACTCACCTGATTTGTGGCAAAAAAAGGCAGCTGTTAAGTATTAGTTCACTTTTTTTTTTTTTTTGCCAAGAACGTTCATTGTTGCTATCTTCTTGTGATAGGCCTGATGCACGGGTCCCAGTAATGCCAGTCTAACTATTCAGCCTAATACAGAATAAATGAGAAACAATTCATGACCATCATTTTAAACAAAGAGGCAGCTTTCCATGATAGACATAATTAAAATTACAACGGTCAGCCAATAATACAAGAAGTAGCATTCTACCATAATATCACAAGGAGTAGCAAGTTGTAACTCAAAATGTAAAATAAAATACATACTAATTAGTGTCATACTTATTCAAGGTCTGGAAATCTCTTGTGGGTGCAATACTTTTTCAACTTATCATAAAGGGCATCTGGATGAGTATGTTCATTGGTTTCTGAAAGCTTCTCCACCATAATTAGCTCAGCGTGCACCCGATCTCCCTTGAAGACTTCATCATAAATACTATCATCAACTTCCTCGGGAAATTTGTCCGGCTTCAACACCATTTCATAAAATAGAAGATCGTCAACCAATAATCCAAATCGGTTCAGCTCCTCTTCGGTAGTTGAGGTACTAAAATACTTGGCAAAATGACCAGATCCACAACAAGTTGTAACCTCAATAAGATCTCTAAAATGGTACCTGTTTATCTTATACAACAAATCTAAAATGTCCTTGATGATCGGAAAGAGTATATCAAAATCATCCATTCCACGCGCAAATAATCTAAGTCCCACACAGCCTGTGCAACGTTTAGAACCATCCCATCGGGCAGCTTTACCCATACGGCACGGAGTAATAGACGTATGCTCAAAGCATAGATCAATTATTTTGCTAACAGTATCTGAATTGCAATACAGTTTCATTGCGGCACCAAAACCATGATCCAAAGCAAGCTGTAGAGCACTTCTGACGCCTTGAAACTCATAATAAATAAGTGGAACATTACCTTTTAGAGACACCAACTGATGCAATTTTTGGCCTACCGTAATAGTCGAAAAGGATAACTCCATATCCCCCTTTTCCTCCATCCTTTTCTACATACCCAGCAATACTTGCAGTTTAATGCAACCCACCATCAGCATGAGTAGGAATAGTTCCCAACCATTTAGGTTTTCCTTCTTCATGCCAAGAAGCTTTCCACTCCTGCTTATCTGGTATTGGTATTACATTGTAACCTACACCAAGCTCCCTCAGCCGAGCAGATGTCAATAGTTTCCGCAAATGACAACGGTATGTTGGTGAGTTCCTATTTTTCTCAACGAAATCACTGCCAAGAAGATGCAAATAGTGATAAATGAAGACAATTAGCTAACATAAGTAACGTAACATAGCATTTCATACAGAGCCCTTATTACTCATGTTGTGGAAGTTATAATTCAGAAAGAACATGCAGAATGCTCTAAACAATCAACTAGCTGGGCACAAAGATACCAAGACATATCAAATACTCATCAAACCGTTCTTGACTTAAGTCGTAACCTATAATTACCATGATATTTGAAGCTTTCTGGGATTACATCATCTTAACCAGAAACATGAGACATGCAAAACTATTGGCAATTTTACTATCAAAGCAGCCGCCGGGAACTTTCTGATCAACTAGTTAGAAATGATTACGAGGGGGGCAGGGGCAAGAGTAATCTCGTCATAAATATGATTCATCCAGATACAACTTTGATGGTGCACTATATGATCCAAGATGGCACCTAATTCATTTGGCTTCTTGTACCATTGCACTTTCTGTAAACCAGACATATTTTAAAAGCTATGACTTATTGTGCCTTATGTTTCAGAATGAACCATAAATATTCTTAAATATGTTGGAAAGCTAAGTTTAATAACAAACTCTAAGGCATGAATGAACAATATCTTCCAAGAACGTTCCCCCCTAAGTTGTAGGTGAAAATCTTCTCCAAGGATACAAATGGCAAATTGTTGACCGCCAGTTGTGATCGGTTGTACAAGATGATGCTTTACATATAAAAAGGAAAACTCAAAAAGGAAAAAAAAGAACTTCTTCATTACCTTATTTGAACAAAAACGAGTTAGGGTATATGTATAGACTAAAAATGTCCATTAGGCGCGAGCATTCAGATTTAAAATGGCTCAAAATCTACTTACCAACATGCAACTCTTTAGGACACATCTTTAGTTTAAACAACGTTTTAATCTAATGAAAATTTTCAACAGTAGTTAATAAATGAAAAAGAAAAGGAATGGGTACCTCAATATATGCATGACCTCCTTGTTTGGATGAGTAAACTCAGAACCCAGGTCAAAGGCTGGACGAGTAAGCTGCTCGGCATTTACCCCGAGGAGTTTCTGCAAAATATTGAAGCATTTACAAAAAAAAAAAAATGTTAAATATTTAAGGGTAGCTGCAACCTCGAAGAGTAAAGTCATTAGGAGTATTTCAGTTTGCTGAGCATGATAAGAGCATTTCTGGAGCCAAAATAACAAGCATTGTCCTGTCATTTCTCATTTGCGATGCATTAGATTATTGGAATGGGCCAATGCCGCATCTGTCTAATTTATTTGTCAAGGCGCAGATTAAAAATCATTTGAATTTTAAAATGTCCGTGACTATCTAGGTACGGCAATTTACTTACTTTTATGCTAACAACTAGAGTGCACCTGCGTTGCACGTCAGCGAGCTTAGTGTTTCATACGAATTATTCATTTTCTCAAAACTATGACACTCTGAAACAAAATTAATCATAACATACGGATCCAAGCAAAAAGTGCAGTGTAATGTAGTCTGCAGAAGGGCACATACATGTGTTGGCTTGAACAGGTTGGGCATATTGACCTTTAAATTAAGGTCTAGTTTCTGCATACACTTTTGGAGATGGCTTGACGCATACCATACTGTTTTCTCAAACATTCTAGTCTCTCTTCCTTTTTGTATCTATAAACTCTGGCTTCAATCTACTGGACTGCTTCGCAATGGCATTTGGACTGGATTACTTGAAAAGTGATCCAAAGTTCCAGCTGCAGATCTAGTGTAAGAATTCAAGATACAAATTCACTGCTATACTCTGGTAACAATTGATGATACTGAAACCTGATTTTACAAACAAATAAGATGGACAACAACTATTAGATAAACGATTAAACGAAGAACACGAACATCTAGACAGCATAATCTAAAGGAATATACCAATGTCAAGTGCTGTGGCTGATGTGCACTCAAACCTTTTTACACTTTAAAATGTCACAAAACAGGTATATTTTACGACTGTTTCCATGACCTGAATTGTTTGCTAAACAATGATATCTATACCAAGAAGCGAAGACCGCTAATAGCTCCTATAACTATAGTAATGACCTATTGTTTCACGTTGTACAACACCAACAAACCAAATAAATCAAAACGCAAATACCAAAATAGTAATAACAATACAAAATCTCTCAATTTAAACCACTGCCTACTGACCACTGTTCTTACAAAAACCCATCTCAGTTTTCTTCAACACTATGGGTTTGTTCTTAAAATGCAAAATTTCTATAAAAATGATGTCAACAACATCAGCAGCTCAGCTGAATCTAAATTTGTCATTACAAATGGGAAGTAAAGTATCAATCGCCAATCACCTGAATTAACAAAATCTCTTGTTTCACTAAACTGATTGCACTATCAGCAAATCAGTTGATTATAATTTATGAGTGAATAAGTAAATGTGAATCATTTCTAAACGAATCAGCATGAGTTAACAAAATTATTACCAAGTATATGAACATAAGCATGAAAAAAAGAAAGTTCTAGAGGAATTTCATCAAACATGTTTTGTGTACAAAACTTTGTCAACTATTCTGAACATATGGAGTGTTGGACTTTTTAAGTGACATGAGAAAACTCTCTCGGCATCGAATAAGAAAAAAAAAAAAAAAACGAATCTAACTTATCAATTCAATATCGATAAGAGTGCATCATCATCATCATGTCTTATTTCAACTGACTGTCATCTTCTCTACTATAAGTAGAATTTGGGGATTTAGGGCTCACAATTGCTCACCTCTCTCTTCAATTCAATTCAATTCCGTTTTTTTTTTTTTTTTTTTCTGTAGTCTTCAATTTTGGGTTTTCAATTCGATGAAATCCCAAACCAAAATAAAAAAAAGAGGCTAATCTGCTTATTTTCTTGCCAAGCAGTGTATTGAAGTTGCTCTATGGAAAATTTTCTATAATCTAATTAGCTCCGAGTGCACCCTATCTCCCTTGAACACTTCATAATAAATACTGTCATCAACTTCTTCAGGAAATTTACCCGGCTTCAACACCATTTCATACAATTCAAGTTTTTGAACCAATAATCCAGATTGGCTCATCTCCTCTTCGGTAGGTGATGTACTAAAATATTTGGCCAAATGACCAGATCCACAACAAGTTGTAACCTTAATGACATCTCTAAAATGGTGCCTGTTTATCTTATACAACAAATCTAAAATATCCTCGATAACCGGAAAAATTAGATCAAAATCCTCGATGACTTTATATCTAAATAATCTAAGCCCCACACATCCTGTGCAAAGTTTAGAACCATTCAGGCGGGAAGTTTTACCCATACACCACGGTGTCCTAGACGTATGCTCAAGACAATGATCAATTATTTTGCTAACAGTATCTGAATTGCAATATAGTTTGATTTGTGCACCAAAACCATGATCCAAAGCAAGTTGTAGAGCAATTCTGACACCTTGAAACTCATAATAAATGAGTGGAAGATTACCTTTAAGAGAGACACCAACAGATGCAACTTTTGGCCAACCGTAATAGTCGAAAAGGATAACTCCATATCCCCCTTTTCCTCCATCTTTCTCTATATAACCAGCAATACTTGCAGTGTAATACAACCTACCATCAGCACGAGTAGGAATAGTTCCCAACCATCTTGGCTTTCCCTCTTCATGCCAAGAAGCTTTCCACTCCTGCTTATCTGGTATAGGTATTACATTGTAACCTACACCAAGCTCCCCCAGACGATCAGATGTCAATAGGTTCCACAATTGATGAAGGTAAGTTGATGAGTGCCTATTTTTTTCAACAAAATCACTGCCAAGAAGATGCAGATAGTGATAAATGAAGACAATTAGTATTTAATATCAAATCAATTACTAGTATATCAGTTCAACTGGTTTAGTTAGCTAAACATAAGTTATATATGTAACATAGCACTTTCATACGGAGTCCTTAATACTCATGTTGTGGAAGTAATAATTCAGAATGTTCTAAACAATCTACTAGGTAGAGACAAAGATACAAAGACATATCAGATACTCATCAAACAGTTCTTCACGTAAGCTGTAACATATAATTACCATGATATTTGAAGCTTTCTGGGATTATATCATACTAACCAGAAACATGAGACATGCAAAACTATTGACAATTTTATTTTCAAAGCAGCCGCTGTGAACTTTCTGATCGACTAGTTGTTAGAAAAAATAGTGTTTTGTTTTAATCAAAAAATGCATGGACCATGTTTTGATCCCAAGACATATTGCTCCCTAGATGTTTTTTCATGTGAATGAATAAAACATTAGTCCCATATAGACTAAAACACTTAGAGTTTTAGACTTAAATACCATTGGTTTAGGCTAAAGGGCATGGCCCTTTGGGTCTTTAGACCTTTGTGTATGGGGAAAGCCCTAGACTATGGCAAGGTTGCCATTCCCTTATTGCATTTCTTATTGCCTTTCCCATTCGCGCGGTGCTTCACACAGAAGCACGCTCGCTCGCTCGGGCGTGGGCGTGGGCGTATCCGACCCATCCTTTCTTTTTACTGAAATGTTTTCCACACGTTTCTCCCACACATGTAAAGAATTTTATTCTTTGCCTTCTCGGTTTTGGATTTCCGACAGCCTCGAGAAGCATCTTCATTCACGCGTGTCACACGGTGCATTTGACACCTGTGCCTCGAAGAGAATCTCAAAATTTTGAACGCGTGTACACTGTGCTTTTCACTTATGCTTTTACCTTAACTTTTGTAACGTTCGAGACGCGGATTTTACGGATCTTGTCGTGCATTGGATTCTTATCCGAACGTTCAGTTTTTCCACCTATAAATACGAGAGAAGAATTTCATTTTTAACTCATACCTTTCAGAACTCTTATCTTCTGAAATTTCTTCTTCTACTCTTATGCTTTCAGAAACAATTTTATAAGTTTACAGAAACATAAAATTAAATTCTTATCTGAAACAAGTTGTAGTTTACAGAAACATAATTTTGTATAACTACTTCTTTGTTTACGGAAATTTTGTTTACTTAATATTAGTTCACAGAAACATCATAGTTTATAGAAACATAAATTAGTTTTTATATTTATCTGAAACTGGTTGTAGTTTAGATTTGTGTTTTTGTTTTTCATTTTTGCTGCCAAGTTCTAAGGGTTCTCTCTGTGTATGCTACACATAGAGGAGAACTAACAGTAGTTGTATCCTGGAGGTAATTTGTTAATTGCTATAGCATCTCAGAGGAGTAGCAGGCAATATTACCTTTAGCTCAGCGTATCTCATACGTGCCTCTACTAAGTTTTTGATACTATCATCAGTGCATCTCCGGTATAACAATAACACAACAATGAGTGTTAAGAATTTTTCTCATGTTTTTTGAGTTGTTTGTTACTATTATCGGTGTAATCTAAGTATTATTTCTCAGTTGCATACGCTTATTGTAATTTAGTTCCAACAATCTAAAGGTAATATTGGCCTTATTGTAATATTGTAAGATTGTGATATTGTAATTGCTGTAAGAACATTGGAAAAAATACCGTAGAAAGACCACCAAAGTTCAGTGGTAAGGACTTTAAGAGATGGCAGTCTAAAATGTTATTCTTCCTAAACGACCAAAGGTTAGATGGACTTGCTTTAAATAGACCCTCCAGAAGACTTCATCACCGTGGTAATGAAGATAAACTGGAAAGGTGGAATAGGAAGAATTACTCGTGCAAGAATCATATTCTTAACTGTCTTGATGACTCTTTGTACGACTTCTATAATGCAAAAGAAAATTTTAATGCTTTTGACTTATGGGAAGCTCTTGAAGAAAAATATCATGTTGAAGCTGCTGGTAGTAAGAAGTTCTTGATGGCTAAGTTCTTGGAATACAACATGACTGACGAAAAGCCCGTGGTAGAACAGTTCGTCGAACTTCAACTCCTCATCAGCGAGATTCTTGCTGAAGGCATGACTTTTGATGAAGCTCTACAAGTATCGGCTGTGATTGAAAAGCTTCCACCCTCATGGAGCGAATACAAGAGGAGGCTGCGACACAAGACTCGTGAAATCACCATGGTGGAGCTTGGCAAAAAGATCCAGGTTGAGGAGCTCATGTGCAGCAAGGACAAGAGCATGATGCTGAGCAAAAACATGTCCAACAAAGCACATGTTATGGATGATAAAGCTGCTTCAAAGAAAAGTCCTGGAGAATCCAACAAAATGGGTAATAGACGTAACAGACGTCGAAAACCCAGAGGTAACAATTTTAAGCCTAGGGGTGGTGTCACTAAGCACACCATCAAAGGCGACTGTTTTAATTGTGGTAAACCTGGACATATGGCTAAAGACTGTAAGGCCCCTAAAAAGAACAAATATGATCCAAAACAGAAAAATAAGGCAAACATATTAGATGATTCTGGATATTTCACTGGCATGGTGTCTGAAGTCGACCTTGTCTCTAGTGTGACTAATGTGAGAGACTGGTGGCTTGATTCTGGAGCCACCAAGCATGTCTCTAAATTCAGAAATGCTTTCTCCTCCTATGTCATAGTAGGAGATGATGAGAAATTGTTCATGGGAAACTCTTCCACCGCGAAAGTGGTGGGGAAAGGCAAGGTCGAACTGAAGCTAACTTCGGGAAAAACTCTCGCATTGAATGACGTATTTTATGTCCCAGACATATGCAAAAACCTTATCTCAGAAACCATCTTACTAGGAAAAGGTTTTAAGATTGTTGCTGAATCTAATACTGTTGTTATTTCTAAGCATGGTGAATTCGTAGGAAAAGGTTATGTTACCGATAACATGATTAAGCTTAGTGTATCTGATTTGAAATTGAATGTTAATGCATCTTCTTCTGCTTATGTTTGTGACTCTTCACATGTTTGGCATGATAGACTTGGACATGTTAATCTCAAATCTCTAGAAAGACTTGCTAATTTAGGTTGCATACCAAAAATAAACTTTGATAAAAATCAAAGATGTGAAATCTGTGTTGAATCTAAATATACAAGAAAATCGTTTAATAAAAGGATTGAACGTAAAACAGTTCCTTTGGAACTAATACATTCGGATTTAGGAGATTTGAAATCAACACCAACAAGAGGTGGTAAAAAATGGTACATCACTTTTATAGATGATTACTCACGTTATTGTCAGGTTCATCTTCTCGAAGTAAAGATGAAGCCTTAGAGGCCTTCAAATTTTATAAAATTGAAGTAGAAAACCAAAAAGGAGTTAAAATTAAAACTCTTAGGTCAGACCGTGGCGGTGAGTATGTGATACCCATAGGTGAGTTTTGTAAACATAATGGAATCATTCATGAAACAACTGCACCATATTCACCAGAATCGAATGGTGTAGCTGAAAGAAAAAATAGAACACTCATAGATATGGTAAATGCTATGTTGACAAGTTCAGGGTTATCTTCGAACTTGTGGGGGGAAGCTATCCTCTCTGCTTGCTATATTTTGAACCGAGTTCCATTTAAAAAATCTGATAAAACTCCTTATGAATTGTGGAATGGTAAACAACCTTCCTATGCATACTTTAAAGTGTGGGGGTGTTTGGCCAAGGTGGCCATTCCTCTTCCCAAGAAAACTAAAATAGGACCTAAAACAGTCGATTGTGTTTTCTTAGGGTATCCTGAGCATACAATTGCATACAGGTTCATGGTCATCGATTCGACCATAATAACATTGGTCAGAACACCATATTGGAATCTAGAGATCTTTGTGTTTTATGAACACATATTTCCTTTAAGGTCTGGACCTCGGAAAAGGGTCCATGATGACCTCCCGGATGTTCCATCGACTAGTCAAACTCCAACTTTGGAGTATGAGACTGAACCAAGAAGAAGTAAGAGGGTTAGAACTGAAACAAGTTTTGGCCCAGATTTTTTGACTCTTACGGTAGAGTCTGAACCCCAAACCTACAAGGAAGCTATGACTTCTCCAGAAGCTCCTTTCTGGGAAGAAGCTTCATTAAATGAATGGGAGTCCATTCAGCAAAAAAAAACTTGGGAGCTTGTAGACTTGCCTCCTGGAAGTAAATCCATAGGTTGCAAATGGGTGTTCAAAAGGAAACTTAGAACAGATGGAACTATAGATAAATATAAAGCTAGGTTGGTAGCTAAAGGCTATAGACAACATGAAGGATTAGATTTCTTCGATACTTATTCACCAGTCTCTAGAATCACCTCGATTAGGATGTTGATTGCTATAGCTTCAATTTATGATTTGCATATACATCAGATGGATGTTAAAACGCATTTTTATATGGTGATTTGAATGAAGAAATTTATATGGACCAACTTTGAAGGCTTTATTGTAAAAGGTTGTGAAAACAAAGTTTGCAAGTTGAACAAATCTACTGTACGGTTTAAAACAAGCACCTAAACAGTGGCATGAAAAATTTGATCATGTTATGATAACTAATGGCTTCAAGGTTAATGAATCTGATAAATGTGTTTACATTAAATCTGTGAATGATTCACATGTTATTGTATGCCTATATGTTGATGATATGCTCATATTAGGCAGTAACCTTGATATTATTAATACCATTAAAAGCATGCTTAGAGATAATTTTGACATGAAAGACTTAGGCCCCTACTGATGTAATCTTAGGGATGAAAATCGAGAAAGATGTCGATGGATATAGTCTTAGTCAATCTCATTATCTTTGAAACCGTACTAAAGAGATTTAATTATGAAAATGCTAAACCTGCATCTACTCCTTTTGATCCCACTTGTAAATTGAAAAAGAACAAGGGTAAGGGTATTGATCAACTTGAGTATTCTCGCATTATTGGTAGTCTTATGTATTTGATGAACTGTACAAGACCTGATATTTCTTACTCTGTGAGTAGATTAAGAAGGTATACTTGCAACCCAGGGAAGGATCACTGGAATGCTCTCTTCAGAGTTTTACGTTACCTGAGAGGGACCTCAAACTATTGCTTAAGTTTTGGGAAGTATCTTGCTGTACTGGAAGGGTATTGTGATGCCAACTGGATATCAGACTCAGAAGAGTGCAAGTCTACTAGTGGGTACATCTTCTTACTTGGAGGTGCGTGTGTGTCATGGAAGTCTACCAAACAGACATGTATAGCTAAATCCACTATGGAGTCTGAATTTATAGCCTTGGAAAAAGCTGGAGAGGAAGCTGAATGGATACGATGTTTCCTGGGAGGAATTCCACTCTGGCCCAAGCCGGTGTCTTCAATCGCAATCCACTGTGACAGTAAAGCTGCTCTTGGTTGCGCAAAGAACAATGTATACAACGGGAAGTCTATACATATACGAAGAAGACACAAGACGGTGAAACAACTACTCTCTCTGGTATTATCTCGATAGACTTTGTAAAATCCAAAGATAATCTTGCAGATCCTTTGACGAAAGGCTTAACCAGAGAGAGGAAGTTAAATTTACATCGAGGGGATGGGACTTAAGCTCATAAAATAAATCACCATGAAGGATACTCAACCTTGTGATTGGATTTCCAAGATCAAGGTTCAATGAGACAACTAATTTATGGTGATATTGGGAAAGCACTATATTTGTCCCTCCCTATGGTGTAACCGTGCGATAGTCTTGCTGCAAATTTTAGGATGATCTTTTGCGATCTTAATGGGTTCCATGGCTTTGATTAAAGCGGGGTGTGGCAGGACACTCTTTATGGACTCACCTTTGTGGATGTTGGAAGTGGGGCCGCTTCCTATGAGAATTTGAGCTGATTCTCTAGAGACATTCATTAAGTCCGGGATTTTAGCCCACGGCCAAAATGGGCACAACCGCAAGAGCTTTGAAGATTTTTTCTTCGGTTGAGGCATCAAGTGTGGCTGTTATTTCTGAATTGAATTCGTTGTTGGCGGTTCAAGACATTGCGTTCACCGTATCAACAAGCAGTTCAGGTAACCTCTCACTAAGTTAAGGTTCAATCTTTGGGACACCTTAGCCTATATTGTTGCCTTATGTTTTCTCGTGTTTTATCGACATGTTTTATTATTCATGTGGGGGATTGTTAGAAAAAACAATGTTTTGTTTTAATCAAAAAATGCATGGACCATGTTTTGATCCCAAGACCTATTGCTCCCTAGATGTTTTTTCATGTGAATGAATAAAACATTAGTCCCATATAGACTAAAACACTTAGAGTTTTAGACTTAAATACCATTGGTTTAGCCTTAAGGGCATGGCCCTTTGGGTCTTTAGACCTTTGTGTATGGGGAAAGCCCTAGACTATGGCAAGGTTTCCATTCCCTTATTGCATTTCTTATTGCCTTTCCCGTTCGCGCGGTGCTTCGCACAGAAGCACGCACGCTCGCTCGGGCGCGGGCTCGGGCTCGGGCGTGGGCGTGGGCGTGGGCGTGGGCGTGGGCGTGGGCGTGGGTGTATCCGACCCATCCTTTCTTTTTACTGAAATGTTTTCCACACGTTTCTCCCACACATGTAAAGAATTTTATTCTTTGCCTTCTCGGTTTTGGATTTCCGACAGCCTCGAGAAGCATCTTCATTCACGCGTGTCACACGGTGCATTTGACACCTGTGCCTCGAAGAGAATCTCAAAATTTTGAACGCGTGTACACTGTGCTTTTCACTTCTGCTTTTACCTTAACTTTTGTAACGTTCGAGACGCGGATTTTACGGATCTTGTCGTGCATTGGATTCTTATCCGAACGTTCAGTTTTTTCACCTATAAATACGAGAGAAGAATTTCATTTTTAACTCATACCTTTCAGAACTCTTATCTTCTGAAATTTCTTCTTCTACTCTTATGCTTTCAGAAACAATTTTATAAGTTTACAGAAACATAAAATCAAATTCTTATCTGAAACAAGTTGTAGTTTACAGAAACATAATTTTGTATAACTACTTCTTTGTTTACGGAAATTTTGTTTACTTAATATTAGTTCACGAAACTTTAGTTTACGAAACATAAATTAGTTTTTATATTTATCTGAAACTGGTTTGTTGTTTCGATTTGTGTTTTTGTTTTTCATTTTTGCCTGCCAAGTTCTAAGGGTTCTCTCTGTGTATGCTACACATAGAGGAGAACTAACAGTAGTTGTATCCTGGAGGTAATTTGTTAATTGCTATAGCATCTCAGAGGAGTAGCAGGCAATATTACCTTTAGCTCAGCGTATCTCATACGTGCCTCTACTAAGTTTTTGATACTATCATCAGTGCATCTCCGGTATAACAATAACACAGCAGTGAGTGTTAAGAATTTTTCTCATGTTTTTTTTGAGTTGTTTGTTACTATTATCAGTGTAATCTAAGTATTATTTCTCAGTTGCATACGCTTATTGTAATTTAGTTCCAACAATCTAAAGGTAATATTTGCCTTATTGTAATATTGTAAGATTGTGATATTGTAATTGCTGTAAGAACATGGGAAAAAATACCGTAGAAAGACCACCAAAGTTCAGTGGTAAGGACTTTAAGAGATGGCAGTCTAAAATGTTATTCTTCCTAAACGACCAAAGGTTAGATGGACTTGCTTTAAATAGACCCTCCAGAAGACTTCATCACCGTGGTAATGAAGATAAACTGGAAAGGTGGAATAGGAAGAATTACTCGTGCAAGAATCATATTCTTAACTGTCTTGATGACTCTTTGTACGACTTCTATAATGCAAAAGAAAATTTTAATGCTTTTGACTTATGGGAAGCTCTTGAAGAAAAATATCATGCTGAAGCTGCTGGTAGTAAGAAGTTCTTGATGGCTAAGTTCTTGGAATACAACATGACTGACGAAAAGCCCGTGGTAGAACAGTTCGTCGAACTTCAACTCCTCATCAGCGAGATTCTTGCTGAGGCATGACTTTTGATGAAGCTCTACAAGTATCGGCTGTGATTGAAAAGCTTCCACCCTCATGGAGCGAATACAAGAGGAGGCTGCGACACAAGACTCGTGAAATCACCATGGTGGAGCTTGGAAAAAGATCCAGGTTGAGGAGCTCATGTGCAGCAAGGACAAGAGCATGATGCTGAGCAAAAACATGTCCAACAAAGCACATGTTCTGGATGATAAAGCTGCTTCAAAGAAAAGTCCTGGAGAATCCAGCAAAATGGGTAATAGACGTAACAGACGTCGAAAACCCAGAGGTAACAATTTTAATCCTAGGGGTGGTGTCACTAAGCACACCATCAAAGGCGACTGTTTTAATTGTGGTAAACCTGGACATATGGCTAAAGACTGTAAGGCCCCTAAAAAGAACAAATATGATCCAAAACAGAAAAATAAGGCAAACATAGTAGATGATTCTGGATATTTCACTGGCATGGTGTCTGAAGTCGACCTTGTCTCTAGTGTGACTAATGTGAGAGACTGGTGGCTTGATTCTGGAGCCACCAAGCATGTCTGTAAATTCAGAAATGCTTTCTCCTCCTATGTCATAGTAGGAGATGATGAGAAATTGTTCATGGGAAACTCTTCCACCGCGAAAGTGGTGGGGAAAGGCAAGGTCGAACTGAAGCTAACTTCAGGAAAAACTCTCGCATTGAATGACGTATTTTACGTCCCAGACATATGCAAAAACCTTATCTCAGAAACCATCTTACTAGGAAAAGGTTTTAAGATTGTTGCTGAATCTAATACTGTTGTTATTTCTAAGCATGGTGAATTCGTAGGAAAAGGTTATGTTACCGATAACATGATTAAGCTTAGTGTATCTGATTTGAAATTGAATGTTAATGCATCTTCTTCTGCTTATGTTTGTGACTCTTCACATGTTTGGCATGATAGACTTGGACATGTTAATCTCAAATCTCTAGAAAGACTTGCTAATTTAGGTTGCATACCAAAAATAAACTTTGATAAAAATCAAAGATGTGAAATCTGTGTTGAATCTAAATATACAAGAAAACCGTTTAATAAAAGGATTGAACGTAAAACAGTTCCTTTGGAACTAATACATTCGGATTTAGGAGATTTGAAATCAACACCAACAAGAGGTGGTAAAAAATGGTACATCACTTTTATAGATGATTACTCACGTTATTGTCAGGTTCATCTTCTCAGAAGTAAAGATGAAGCCTTAGAGGCCTTCAAATTTTATAAAATTGAAGTAGAAAACCAAAAAGGAGTTAAAATTAAAACTCTTAGGTCAGACCGTGGCGGTGAGTATGTGATACCCATAGGTGAGTTTTGTAAACATAATGGAATCATTCATGAAACAACTGCACCATATTCACCAGAATCGAATGGTGTAGCTGAAAGAAAAAATAGAACACTCATAGATATGGTAAATGCTATGTTGACAAGTTCAGGGGTTATCTTCGAACTTGTGGGGGAAGCTATCCTCTCTGCTTGCTATATTTTGAACCGAGTTCCATTTAAAAAATCTGATAAAACTCCTTATGAATTGTGGAATGGTAAACAACCTTCCTATGCATACTTTAAAGTGTGGGGGTGTTTGGCCAAGGTGGCCATTCCTCTTCCCAAGAAAACTAAAATAGGACCTAAAACAGTCGATTGTGTTTTCTTAGGGTATCCTGAGCATACAATTGCATACAGGTTTATGGTCATCGATTCGACCATAATAACATTGGTCAGAACACCATATTGGAATCTAGAGATGATTGTGTTTTATGAACACATATTTCCTTTAAGGTCTGGACCTCGGAAAAGGGTCCATGATGACCTCCCGGATGTTCCATCGACTAGTCAAACTCCAACTTTGGAGTATGAGACTGAACCAAGAAGAAGTAAGAGGGTTAGAACTGAAACAAGTTTTGGCCCAGATTTTTTGACTCTTACGGTAGAGTCTGAACCCCAAACCTACAAGGAAGCTATGACTTCTCCAGAAGCTCCTTTCTTGGAAGAAGCTTCATTAAATGAATGGGAGTCCATTCAGCAAAACGAAACTTGGGAGCTTGTAGACTTGCCTCTTGGAAGTAAATCCATAGGTTGCAAATGGGTGTTCAAAAGGAAACTTAGAACAGATGGAACTATAGATAAATATAAAGCTAGGTTGGTAGCTAAAGGCTATAGACAACAGGAAGGATTAGATTTCTTCGATACTTATTCACCAGTCTCTAGAATCACCTCGATTAGGATGTTGATTGCTATAGCTTCAATTTATGATTTGCATATACATCGGATGGATGTTAAAACGCATTTTTATATGGTGATTTGAATGAAGAAATTTATATGGACCAACTTTGAAGGCTTTATTGTAAAAGGTTGTGAAAACAAAGTTTGCAAGTTGAACAAATCTCTTTACGGTTTTAAAACAAGCACCTAAACAAAGGCATGAAAAATTTGATCATGTTATGATAACTAATGGCTTCAAGGTTAATGAATCTGATAAATGTGTTTACATTAAATCTGTGAATGATTCACATGTTATTGTATGCCTATATGTTGATGATATGCTCATATTAGGCAATAAACCTTGATATTATTAATACCATTAAAAGCATGCTTAGAGATAATTTTGACATGAAAGACTTAGGCCCTACTGATGTAATCTTAGGGATGAAAATCGAAAAGATGTCTGATGGATATAGTCTTAGTCAATCTCATTATCTTTGAAACCGTACTAAAGAGATTTAATTATGAAAATGCTAAACCTGCATCTACTCCTTTTGATCCCACTTGTAAATTGAAAAAGAACAAGGGTAAGGGTATTGATCAACTTGAGTATTCTCGCATTATTGGTAGTCTTATGTATTTGATGAACTGTACAAGACCTGATATTGCTTACTCTGTGAGTAGATTAAGCAGGTATACTTGCAACCCAGGGCAGGATCACTGGAATGCTCTCTTCAGAGTTTTACGTTACCTGAGAGGGACCTCAAACTATTGCTTAAGTTTTGGGAAGTATCCTGCTGTCTTTGAAGGGTATTGTGATGCCAACTGGATATAAGACTCAGAAGAGTGCAAGTCTACTAGTGGGTACATCTTCTTACTTGGAGGTGCGTGTGTGTCATGGAAGTCTACCAAACAGACATGTATAGCTAAATCCACTATGGAGTCTGAATTTATAGCCTTGGAAAAAGCTGGAGAGGAAGCTGAATGGATACGATGTTTCCTGGGAGGAATTCCACTCTGGCCCAAGCCGGTGTCTTCAATCGCAATCCACTGTGATAGTAAAGCTTCTCTTGGTTGCGCAAAAAACAATGTATACAACGGGAAGTCTATACATATACGAAGAAGACACAAGACGGTGAAACAACTACTCTCTACTGGTATTATCTCGATAGACTTTGTAAAATCCAAAGATAATCTTGCAGATCCTTTGACGAAAGGCTTAACCAGAGAGGAAGTTAAATTTACATCGATATGGATGGGACTTAAGCTCATAAAATAAATCACCATGAAGGATACTCAACCTTGTGATTGGATTTCCAAGATCAAGGTTCAATGAGACAACTAATTTATGGTGATATTGGGAAAGCACTATATTTGTCCCTCCCTATGGTGTAACCGTGCGATAGTGCTGCCTGCAGAATTTTAGGATGATCTTTTGCGATCTTAATGGGTTCCATGGCTTTGATTAAAGCGGGGTGTGGCAGGACACTCTTTATGGACTCACCTTTGTGGATGTTGGAAGTGGGGCCGCTTCCTATGAGAATTTGAGCTGATTCTCTAGAGACATTCATTAAGTCCGGGATTTTAGCCCACGGCCAAAATGGGCACAACCGCAAGAGCTTGGAAGCTGTTTTCTTCGGTTGAGGCATCAAGTGTGGCTGTTATTTCTGAATTGCATTCGTTGTTGGCGGTTCAAGACATTGCGTTCACCGTATCAACAATCAGTTCAGGTAACCTCTCACTAAGTTAAGGTTCAATCTTTGGGACACCTTAGCCTATATTGTTGCCTTATGTTTTCTCGTGTTTTATCGACATGTTTTATTATTCATGTGGGGGATTGTTAGAAAAAACAATGTTTTGTTTTAATCAAAAAATGCATGGACCATGTTTTGATCCCAAGACCTATTGCTCCCTAGATGTTTTTTCATGTGAATGAATAAAACATTAGTCCCATATAGACTAAAACACTTAGAGTTTTAGACTTAAATACCATTGGTTTAGCCTTAAGGGCATGGCCCTTTGGGTCTTTAGACCTTTGTGTATGGGGAAAGCCCTAGACTATGGCAAGGTTTCCATTCCCTTATTGCATTTCTTATTGCCTTTCCCGTTCGCGCGGTGCTTCGCACAGAAGCACGCACGCTCGCTCGGGCGAGGGCGTGGGAGTGGGTGTGGGCGTGGGCGTGGGCGTGGGCGTGGGTGTATCCAACCCATCCTTTCTTTTTAATGAAATGTTTTCCACACGTTTCTCCCACACATGTAAAGAATTTTATTCTTTGCCTTCTCGGTTTTGGATTTCCGACAACCTCGATAAGCATCTTCATTCACGCGTGTCACACGGTGCATTTGACACATGTGCCTCGAAGAGAATCTCAAAATTTTGAACGCGTGTACACTGTGCTTTTCACTTCTGCTTTTACCTTAACTTTTGTAACGTTCGAGACGCGGATTTTACGGATCTTGTCGTGCATTGGATTCTTATCCGAACGTTCAGTTTTTCACCTATAAATACGAGAGAAGAATTTCATTTTTAACTCATACCTTTGAACTCTTATCTTCTCAATTTCTTCTTCTACTCTTATGCTTTCAGAAACAATTTTATAAGTTTACAGAAACATAAAATCAAATTCTTATCTGAAACAAGTTGTAGTTTACAGAAACATAATTTTGTATAACTACTTCTTTGTTTACGGAAATTTTGTTTACTTAATATTAGTTCACAGAAACATAAATTAGTTTTTATATTTATCTGAAACTGGTTGTAGTTTCGATTTGTGTTTTTGTTTTTCATTTTTGCTGCCAAGTTCTAAGGGTTCTCTCTGTGTATGCTACACATAGAGGAGAACTAACAGTAGTTGTATCCTGGAGGTAATTTGTTAATTGCTATAGCATCTCAGAGGAGTAGCAGGCAATATTACCTTTAGCTCAGCGTATCTCATACGTGCCTCTACTAAGTTTTTGATACTATCATCAGTGCATCTCCGGTATAACAATAACACAGCAGTGAGTGTTAAGAATTTTTCTCATGTTTTTTGAGTTATTTGTTACTATTATCAGTGTAATCTAAGTATTATTTCTCAGTTGCATACGCTTATTTTAATTTAGTTCCAACATAGAAATGATTGTGAGGGGGTCAGGGGAAAGAGTAACCTAACAGCACAGAAAATTAGAATAGAGAAGATAGTCGTCATAAATATGATTCATTAAGATACAACTTTGATGGCAGCACTATATGATCCAAGATGGCACCTAATCCTTCTGGTTTCTTGTACCATTGCATCGTGCCTTTTGTTTCGGAATGAACCATAAATATATGTTCAAAAATACTAACAAAAGGCATGAATGAACACTATATTTCAAGAATCCCCCCCCCCCCCCCCATGATGCTTTAAATATAAAAAGAAAAACTCAGGGGAAAAAGCTTCTTCATTACTTTACTTGGACAAAAATGAGTAAGGGTATATGTGTAGACTAACAATGTCCATTAGGCGAGCATTCAGTTTTGAAAAGGCTCAAAATCTACTTACCAACATGGAACCCCTCTAATGAAAATTTCAACAATTGTTAATAAAATGAGAGAAGGATGAGAATTGCATTAGAAGGTTTAAAAAATGATGAGAACTGCATTAGATGAAAAGTTTTAAAAGGAAAAGATACCTCAGTATATGCATGCCGCCTTGTTTGGATGATTAAACTCAGCACCCAGGTCAAAGGCTGGACGAATAAGCTGCTCGGCATTTAACTCGAGGAGTTTCTGCAAAATTATTGAAGTATTTACAAAAAAGTTGTTAGATATTTATGGATAGCTGCACCCTCGAGGAGTAAAGTCCTTAAGAGTATTTCTGTTTGCTGAGCATTTTTGGAATCAAAATAACAAGCATTGTCCTGTCATTTCTCATCTGGTATTTACAGATGATTGTTTCATCTTTTCAAAAGCATCAATTCCGGAAGTTCGGAATCTTGCTATTATAAATTTTGAAAAGTTGGGGGCTTATTTCAGTAGCAATGTGCATAATATGCATCGTAAGATATCAGCTAGGATCCTTAAAGTGAGGAGAATCTCGAAAAATGAAAAGTCCTTGGGTACCCCCCCTCCTTCTGAACAGGTCCAAACCTTTAAATTTTGAATTTATTTAAGTAAAGGCTTATGCATCTCTTAGAGGTTGGAAATCTAAGAACTGACCTTACCCAAGCCATCAAATGATGCGCTATTCTCTGCCTAAAATAGTTTTAGACGATGTTGATAAGACTCAAAAAGACTTCTGGTGGAATAAGCAAGATCCAAAAAAGCTATTTATACCAAGTCTTGGAGTTCTATCTGTACTCCCAAAGCTCAGGGTGGATTGGGTATAAATAAAACACATGATATTAACTTTGCTGTGCTATCCAAATTGCCTCAGAGGCTTATCAATAGTCCTAAATCAATTATGGGTGCAACTGATGAAAGGATGTTCAACAGGATAGACACAACAGAGGCATTATCTCTTCAAGGTTTTTTAGGATTGAAATGTGGTTTCCTTCGTAAAGAATCAATCCAATAGTTGCTCCCGGACTGCATCCAATGTACTGAAGGATATGAAGGAACTATTTTGGGTTTTTTTACTCTGTCAACGTAAATCATGTAAATAGATCTAATATTTAGTGCCGATATTTTGACTAAGTTTGCTATGAGATTTAGGACTTTGTATTGAGGATAAGTATAACTGCCGATCATTGTACAGCAAAGAACAAATATTAAACCGTCTCGGGATAGGTGATGTAACCCCATTATCCTAGTCCAATATAAACATCTTGTTCATCAAGAAAGAAAAAAAAAAAAAAAAAACTAAGAAGAGTTAAGCTGCCACCAAGAAGGTGGCAACACAACAATTTGTATAGCATGGTTTATCGAAGTAATTGAATCTCATAATTAGATTATATCTATGCACAAAGGTAGAAAGCAATACGAGTTTCATTTAAAAAGTAAACCATTTGCAAGTGCAACATGGTTACATTTTTGTAATACAATTATTACTGAACCAAACCATACTAGATAATAACAACCAGGAGAAAACATAAGTTACCAGATATCAAGGAACAACAACATAACATGTGAAAACAAGAAACTATCAACCAAAACCTGTGGTTTTAGGGTTTTTATTTGTTTTCCATTTTCAATTTTTACAAAACAAAAAGTAAACCCATTTATGGATTTTCTCCAATTAACAATTCCCCCTTTAGAATAAAATAAAATTGAGGAATATAAAAGTACTCACGCGTCGTTGAATTTGATCTTCCGTCTCAGGAAATGGTGGAAAAACGTTGGTGCTGGGGATTTTCCTCTTCTCCGTTGCACCTGATGGCTGAGTTGAAACACGGCATGATAGTTTCTTCAAACTGAGGTAATGGAGCTGCCGACGGTAATATGGAGCGGCTTCTCAGCGAGCCCATCAATGTGAAAACACGATTTCTTTTAACATCCAAAACAAAAATTTGTTTATATTCAGTTACAAAACTTGGAAGAAGAGAAAGAAGAAGAAGAGGAGGATTAGGAAGATGAAGAAGGGATTTACAACTTACCTCATGGCTACTAAACTTGTATATCTGGAAAACTTTAAACAGATAATCAAGGGGGTCTAAGCAAATTTCAAGCCTTTTCCAATATAATTTTGAGCTCAGCTCACACACTCTCTCTCTCTCTTCAGTCTTCCCAAACAAAAAGCTCCCACCTTCGTTAGGTTTTTCCTCGTCCATCTCCCCCCTTTAATGACAGCAAGGAACTCCCGAAAACGTTCACAAGTTTTCGCCTCCCGCACGTAACTTTCGTATCCCGCACGTATTTTTCGTCCCATCACACGTAGTTTTCATCTCAATCACTGGATTAAGTCTAACTCCATTTATAGCCGTCCGATCCAACTCATTTACAAAAGTACCATTTATACTTGAACAAAAACCATTTCTTCTCCCACAACTCTCTTCTCAAACGGCTAGAATATTAACCCCTGATTCCCTTCACAAATCAATTTCTACAAAACGGACCTTCTCAGTTATTATATGAAGAAAAGATCGGGCAATTTTTTTATTAGATCGAAAAGATTAAAAACTGTCGGTTATTGGGGATTCATGAAATTGAAACAACTATTCATGATATCAACACACACATGGTTTCTTTGTTTCTACCTGATCCAAATACATATCATATTTACTGACTTCGATTTTTTTTTTAACTGAGATGGAGAAATTTAAAAGAATCAGACCAAAAATGGGTTCTTTTTATTTTTAAAAAGAGTGATATTAATTAAATAAATACATGACTAAAGAAAACCCATGTATTCAAATAAATGAAAAATAGAGATTTTAATCGGTCGTTTTTTCCAAGTAAAAAAAAAAAAACAAAAAACAAAGAGAGAGTTAGGAGTCTAGAGATGGAAAACGAGGGTTTTTCTGTTTAATTTTGGGTTTGACTGAAAGGGGGATAAAGAACAGAGGGGCCTAGGATGCAAAAGGTAAAGCCGTAAAGGTTAGGCTTTTTGCATTATTACACGTGTGGAACATGTAAGTAAAAGATAGGTAACAGCTGTTGCTATAAACCCCTACTAAAACAAGTGGCCTAAATCCCTGTTTCATGTGTTGGTCTCAAAAGTCACCTATATGTGCCTACGCACAATCCTCACGTGCACATTAGAGAACTGAAATGAAAACAAACCAAGATTCTTAAATCTTGAATACATTAGCCTAGCATTTTTAGGGAGACCCCCGATGAATTAGGGGTGACATAAAACTACAAAAAATATCATAATCCGGAGATAACTTTAAATCCCGTTTTTAATGGTCAAACTACCCTTTACAATCGGTAGTTAATTAATAATCGGGAGTCAATTTAGTTTGTATAACTTCCGAATATAAAGTAGCCCCAAAATAAAATCCTCTATGTTTTGAATTTTGATTATCCTATAATCGTCAGTAAATAAAGTTATCTTGACTCTCGATTAAAGTAGACCTTGGACAAAAATGCAACCATAATCGGTAGGGAATTTAGGTTATTTAACTCCCGAATATAGATGAGCCCCAAAATGAGATTTCGCAAAAATTCTCTATTTTTTGAATTTTGGTTGAGCCTATAATCGGTAGTAAATGAAGTTATCCTGACTTCCGATTATACAGTAGACCTCTTTGCAGAAATTATACCATAATCGGTAATCAAAATAGTTCATAAAACTACCGAATACAGAGTAGCCCCAAAATCAGATTTTGCAAAAATCCTCTTTTTTTTGAATTTCGGTTGAGCCTATAATCAGTAAGAAAGGAAGAGTTATCATGACTTCCGATTATACAGTAGACCTCTTTGTTGAAATCTTACCATATTCGGTAGTCAAGATAGTTCATATAACTACCGAATATAGAGTAGCCCCAAAATCAGATTTTGCAAAAATCCTTTTTTTTTTTTTTAATTTTGGTTGATCCTATAATCTGTAACAAGGTTGAGAAATCATAAATCGTGGAGCGAATCGTTTTTTAATTTTGAGAATCGAATCGTATTTTAAAGCGTAAATCGAAGATTCACGGTCGATTATGAATCGTATGTATTTTTGTGAACTATATGGAGTATTTTGCAAAGATCATTTTTTGTTGCCAAATTTTGGTACCTGAAGTTGTATATATAAATAAATTTCGTTAAGAATCAGCAAACAACGAAGTGGTACATTGGTTGGAAGGGACTCGTATGACACAAAATGTCTTCAGTTCGATTCTCCCCAAGTTCTCATTTTTGAAAATATTTTTGAAAATGCGTCTGGCTTCAAAATGAAGTCAAAAATCGTAGTCAAAGCAGTTTGACTAAACGATTCACATCAAAAACGATTTGAAGGTGCGATTCAAATCGATTGTGTTCAAAATGAATCGAATCGTGCGATTCAAATCGTGAATCGCACGATTTTAAAAACCATGATCGGTAGTAAATGAAGTTATACTGACTTCCAATTATCTTGGCTCTCTTTTCAAATATCAAATCAATGGTGTCTCTTGAAGAAACCTTATGGGAACATACACGTTTTGTGGAAATTTCTGGAAAACCGAATAGGTTTTCAAATTCATTAACCGAATAGGTTTTCTATATAACTACCGAATATAGAGTTACCCAAAAAATGAGATTTTGCAATCGGTAGATAAAAAACAACAACTAAACTACCGATTATGAAGGGGCATATAAGTAATTTCAACATATTTTGTCTTTTGTGTTGTCCCTAATTCTTTTGGGGTCGCCCCTAAAAACCCCAGGTAAATTAGCGACAAACGTCGTAAAATTAAGAATACTAACTGTGTTGACGTCGTAAAATCAAGAATACAAACTGTATCGACGTGCAATGCACGTGCACTCAACTTGTCTAGATAGTTCCTTTTCAACTTTACTGTGCTTTTAGTTTTTTTTTTTTTTTGTGGAAATTCAACAAAGTATTTTTGTTTCTTTCTTCTTCTTTTTTCTGGGTGGGACTTAAAAATCCCAGTTTGGGCCTAACCGTCTAATTACGGGACAAAAATAGATATTTAGAAACAAAATGGAAAACCCCTTAGAGCAATTCCTATTGCAATGGCCAAACACAAAAATTTGTTCAGCCGGTGGATGGTCAAACTGGGTTTTCCAGTATGAAAAAGCATTGGGCGTTAGACCAATAGGCGCGCGACCTAGATGAAAACACTGGCGTTACAAGGTAGAACGAAGGCGTCAAGGTCACAAACGCTGGCGACAGAGATGCAAACGCAGCGTCACAAGCTATGATGCCGGCGTTTTTGTTGCTGACGCCGATGTATAGTTTTTAAATTTTCGAATTTTACTTTTTCCCTCTATAAATTACCATATCTTCAAACAATTCACTTGAATTTTCTTTTCTAAAAATGGCTGAAAAGGCGATCACACTATTTTTGCGATGCAAAACTTGAAGCTGTTGTTTCTAAGATATTTGGGAGTTTTAAAAAGATTGAAAATTGTAAAAGGGAAGTGCAAGTTTTATAATTTGCTTCAAGAAAATGTTCCGTTAAAAGGCAAAGAAGAGCTTCAGTTTTGAAAGTTAACCACAAAAAATTCAAAAACAAAGGTGAAACTGTCAAAGAGCGCGTCGATTGGAAAATGCGTCAAATGAAGATAAACAGGAGGCCAAAACTTGTACTTGGTTGTTATTGAAGTTTTTATTATTGTCTAAAGTTTATATCTTGTAAAAGAATTAGCAGTATTATGAATGAATGAAAATGTTTATATTTTCCACTTCAGATTAAGTGAAATTTATTACAATTTAAACTTGCAAATAATATCAAACTACATCAAATCCAACGACATTTTCTCTGTAGAATTCATAACATTCAAAATGCTTAAACTCTCTTCCGCTTTCTTCAGTAAACTTGGTGAGAGCGATGGTTTTCTGTAAAACATAGAAAACAACAATTTTAGATAATTATAATGCAGTTCATCAGTGAGGAAAAAGGGAAGATACTCACCAGTTCTTCGTTGGATAATCCAGAATAGCTACGGTGAACCATCCACAAAACTTCGGTATAGTGTTTGATTTCATTAGTGATGAATGCAATTCTTAGTTCTAGGCTCTTAGTGTTTCTTATGCTTGCGTTCCGCGATGCTACAAAATGTCCCAATATTCTTTCCCATAAATGGTCATTGTTCATTGGTCTCCTCAAACGATGTATCCAACATCGAACAAGAGTAACATCTTCTTCCATTGTAAAGACTGAAACCGACATTCGAGTGCAGTAACGATGTGCTTGAGATGGACCATATTTTAGAATTCTAAAACACGCTTTGTAACGAAAAGGTTTACCATGAGATTCCTCCCAATTATCAAGAGTTGTTTGGATGACTTCATCTTCAGTTACACATATGAGCTTCTCTCAATCAATTTTCATTACCAGAGCAACAAATGGCTGGACTGTAAGCCTAATAGATTGAAAACGAGCACGCAATCGACGAGAATCTCGGTTTCCTGGGTTTCCCGTCAGTGAGACGAACATTGAGAAAACGTTCTCCCAAAAATAAGTGTCTTGATGAAATCCCATACCAGTTATTACCCTATGAAAAAAATATGCTTTGCATATAGTTATATTCTCTTCTTCAGTAAATTTGGGACCACGATTTCTAATAGACATTTCTTCAGAGTGAGTGGGAGAGATTAAGGAGATGTGAAAAAGAAGAAGAAGGAGATTAAGAGATTATTAAGGAGAAGAAGGAGATGTGATTTTGGAGATGGGAGGAAGGAAATTTATAGGTTAGAGAAACAAAATGTAGCCGTTGAAAAGCCGTTGGCGTTTGAAGTAACAACATTCCTTTGAGCGCCCATTTGAATTTCCATAGAATTTTTCGTTTGGAGTAAAACCGCGTGACTTTACTAAAACCTCCCGTTTGAATTACCAATGCCTATTTTCTTGTTATAAATACGACACACTAGGGGTGCCTCTCAACCAAACCAACATATTTCTTTCTCAAAATCCACCATGTCTAAAGGCAAAGCGAAGCAAATATTTTGTGTCGAAGCAAAGATGTTTGTCCGTTATGTTTCATGGATAATTACAGTCTTATGCAATGCCCCTGGATGTATTCAAAGTGTCCGCGGGAAGGTTGTTCACGCATCAGAATGGTGATTAAATCACAACCGGAAAAACTCAGGTATTTGCAATGTCAAGATCCCAATTGTCTAGAGGAACCACATATGCTGGATGATGCTATGAAGATTAAAAAAGAAGAAGAAAAAAAGATTGCAACACTCTGCAAAAACTTCAAACTTAAAGCCAAATTGAAGTAGGAGCTATTGATCCGAGTGAATTGTTTGAGAGAGGCAAGGCAACTATTGATCTGTGAAAAAGGCTCATTTTACAGCTATTGTCTTTGAGAGAAAAGGATGGAGCAATCCAACTAAAAAAAATCTTCATAATTGCTTTGCGATCCTTATTAGATTATTTTACGAGCATAATTTTAAAGTTTGTTTAAAACAGACTTGCATAATTCTAAATTGCATCCATAAAACATAGCTTACACTTTAGTTTGTCAATAAATTGTAAAATGTCCGATGCTATTTTGCTTAGAAAACATAGCTTACACTTTAGTAGAATAAAAAGCATCCATAAAGGTTTGTCAATAAATTGTACACTATTTTGCTTATAAAACATAGCTTACACTTTAGTAGAATAAAAAACAAAAGAAAATGTAGCCTATTTACAACGAATATTACCTGATAAAATGTCCGATGCTATGTAGAGTTGTGTAGGGTTGTTGTTATACATACTTAACAACTTGTTACATGGCTTCACCACTATCCAGGATTCATTTTGTTTGGGGCGCACAATTCATGGCTGTGCCAGCGAAGTAACTGAATTATACGTTTCCATTTTTGTACTTCTTGTATAACTGTTACATTTCCTTTATGATAGATATATATGAACTGCAAGCCAGGGGACTTGCAGAAGCCAAGAAGTGGTACAAATGTCAATTTTAGTATTCCTGTTACTCAAATGGTGTGTTAAAATTTTTCTTACTTTCTTTGCATATGGATAAGAATAGGCGGTGAGTACATACAATCCTTGCTTAAGTTGAATTCAATCCTTAACTAAAAGCAAAAAGTGTACTGCACAACCTAATGTGTACGTGTAACCCCCACCTATCTTCATCATCCCACAACTTAGTCTTCCGTCATTATCACACAGTACAAGTTTAAGAACATCCTGTTCAAGTGTTTTGGTATGGGTTCCTCTTGTTTGTAACATCTTTCGCCGTGTTCAATAATATTGTTTAGGTTGGTAACTAGTGTTTAAATTAAACGCTCTAGAATTCAGCATTGGTGACTAGTGCTTGAGTTTGACTGTTTTCTTTTTTCCTAACAATAACTTCCAATGTCAATTGCATTTTGTACGCCACTATTGAAATATCATATGTAATCTGCATAAACCAATTTATACTACATTTACATGAGTACGAAGATTTCTACGAGTTTTCATCAAAAGCTAGGGTTTGAGTGAAAGATAGATTTTAATTACCATTCTTAAAAGTTTAATGAATTTGGATTTGGAATAGATTAACTGATTAATAAATCGTTGTAAATCTATTCAATCACTTCCAGTTCTGGAACAACACTAAGGAAAGAAGAAGAAGAAAATGGTGTCATTTATCTATGTGCCTCAATATTTTTTTCTTAGTTCGTTGTTTGGGAGATTACTCGTATTTGTCACAATTTCGTAAACAATATATAGCCATATCCATGTTCTTGATAATTAATACATTTCCGTTTTGACAGATGCTCCAATTGCAAGGAAGGGCAGTTGCAGAAGCCAAGTTAAATATGACTGGAACTTTTATTTGGAAAACCATCATACTTTAACTTTTCAGTGTGGACAAGTTAAATTATATACCATAACTTTTCAGATAACCCTTGATCCATGGATTCAGGTTTGGATCAATATATGTGCACAAGTAATCCTTTTGGACCAATAAGGCCTGTGATGTATCATTAGTGAAAGATGGTTGTTTTCTTCTTTTCTTTTGTAATCTTTCAAAATATAAATATCCTAGCATTTTGGGATTATAGTTGTCAGAAAACCTACTGGTCCATGTATTAGGTTCGAGTGGAATGCGGTAGCAACTTGAAGGTTGGGACTGAAATTGTTCTGAGCTGCAGAACTCAGGGTCACCGGCCAATTTGCATTTAAATCTGAAAAATGCAAGTACATATCTATTTCCTTAATGTAAAGCTTGTGTTTTTGGAGTGTTTATTGATTGAGTTGAATTCACTCCACCTTGGGTGTAAAAAAATAAACACGGGAGACTCAGGAGAGGATGGAAAAATTCCCCCCTTAACGTAATTGGCCCTCCTTTTAAAAAGGTGAGCAGCATAATAGTACTCATTCGTCCATCCCTAAATAATCTCTTCGCCCCTAGGCCTAGAAGCACTCCATCTTTTTACTTTGAGTTCCGACGAAAATGATTCGACACACAATTTCCCGTCAGCAGAATGTTATCAAGGGGTTTCGATCTCTATCTTCAACTGCAGGAAATCAGAGGGAAATTGTTTCGCCTAGTCTTTCTTCTTCTAATGCACAGAGTCCTGTTAAACTCCATTTCACTTTTTTCTATCAGCAGCAGCTTGAATTTCCTCAGAATGAAAATCTGGTTAGTAAAAAATGAATTTGATTTTTCTTCAACTTTATCTTCGTCTACTTAGGTTTAGGGTTGTTTTGGTTATATTTGGGTGTCCATCTTTTTGGAATTGAAATTAGGCACAAAACCTAAATCTTATTCATATGAACCCTAAATTTGTAACTCTTTGGATTTGTACCTGTTGAGTGATGCCATTCTCACTGTCCAACAACTTGTTTGCATCTGTAATATCATTTAACAGCTTTCTTATGTTGGCACTTCAGAGGCATGTATATGTACAATACTGCTTCACTAGTTTAACTCACACACCAGTGGTTGAGCATGTTAAAAAAAAAAAAAAAAAAAAAAAAATTAGTAATTTGTGATGTTAAAACTAGAATTATCTAGATTAGTCTAAATAGACATGTGAGGATAAACTCCTCCATACTTATCCTTGTATTCTAGACTAGATAAGTATTAGTCAAATTAGACATGTGAAGGATAAGCTCATAGATGTTTATCCTTGGTATTATACTCTAGAATATTCCCTCTAGATAAGAGTGTAATGAGAGTGTAAAGAAGAGTCTAGATAGAACTATCTAGAGAAATAAGTGAGTCTATAAATAGGCAAGTCTTGGTTCATTTGAAACCATCCAAAAACCAAGTGAGCAAAGCAAGTAGCAAGAGAGTAGCAAGAGTGAGAGCTAGTAGAAAAAACCAAAGAGCCTTTGTAAACATTCCAAAAATAATAAAAACCTCCTCTTTTCATAAACCAGCCTCTTTTCCTAAATTCATTTCCTAATCCATTTCCATAAAACCCATCACATTTCCGCATTGCGCCAACAAATTTGGTATCAGAGCAAACCTATCCCGATAATCCTAAAACTCTACCCATGGCAAGTATTCAAAGTTTCAACTATGCCCAAAGTCTAATTCCAATTTTTGATGGTGAGAGTTTTGATTATTGGAGTCTACAAATGAAGACTCTTTTCATTTCACAAGACCTATGGGATCTTGTAGAAGATGGTTATAAGGTACCCGAGTCGGCAGCAATTCAATCGTCATGGACGGAGGCGAGAAAAAAAGAGTATAAGGATAATAAGAAGAAAGATGCTAAAGCATTACTTGTTCATACAACAGGGGTAAGCAAAACTATTTTTCCTCGAATTTCGGTAGCGAAAACTTCGAAGGAGGCCTGGAATATTCTCAAAGTTGCATTCCAAGGTTCAGAAAAGGTAATCTCCATTAAACTACAAAATTTATGGCGAGATTTTGATAATTTACTCATGAAAGAAAATGAAACTATCCGAACTTCTTTACAAGAGTTACTTGGTATAGTGAATCAAATTAGTAGTTATGGAGATACCATTGAAAACAAAAGAATTGTAGAAAAAATTCTAAGAAGCTTACCTTTCAAATTCGATCATATTGTCGCTGCCATTGAGGAGTCCAAAAATTTATCGACTCTCTCCGTACACGAATTAATGGGTTCACTCGAGGCGCATGAAAAAAGGATAAATAGGTTCGCGAGCAGCCGTTGGAGCAAAGCGTTTCAATCAAAAATAAATTTCAAAGAAAAGAAAAATATAGAAGCCGAAAAAGAAAGCTCCAGAGGGGGATCATCATCAAACTCGCAATACGAGAAAGGATCATCATCAAATCAAGGATCCAGAAACTCCTACCGCGGACGTGGAAGAGGAAAAGGAGGTTATAAAAACAACAATCAAAGGTACGGAAAAAATTACTCCTCCAATTTCCGATGCAATGTTTGCAAAAAGTTTGGCCATCCAACTGAAAATTGCAGATATAAGTGCACCAAGTGTGATAAATTAAATCACATGGAAAAGGATTGTTGGTTTAAAAATAATGAAGCCAACTATTCCGAGAAAAAGATTTTCAAAATCAAGTATTTTATTCCCGCCTCACCTCGCAACAAGATGCGCAAGGTATATGGTATGTTGATAGCGGATGCAAAGCAGCCATATGACAGAAATGAGAATACTTCGTAAAGTTGGAGGAGCAACATATTCCACCAGTCAAACTCGGAGATGGAAAGTATCGAAATGTTGAAGGAAGAGGAGTCATATCCGTACGAACAAGGTCAGGTAAAACTCGATACATATCTGATGTTCTTTATGTTCCTGGCCTAGCTCAAAATTTATTAAGTGTTGGACAACTTATAAGAAAAGGGTACTCACTACATTTCGAAGACGGAGAATGCACAATTTATGATAAAATTAATAAGCAATTGGTGGCAAAAGTAAAAATGACAGAAAATTTTGTCTTTCCCTTCTCTATGCCATCAATTGGAGATTGTGCAATGAGTACCAATCACATAGATGAATGCAAGTTATGGAATTTGAGATACGGGCATCTCAATTACAGATCCTTGAAAGTTCTAAAATCAAAGAACATGGTCATCGGTATTCCTAATATCAGCGGTGGAGATAAAGTATGTGAAGGATGTATTTTTGGAAAGTTTCATAGACTTCCGTTCACAAGCACATCGTGGAGAGCAAGAAGGCCCCTCGAATTGGTGCACGCAGATATATGCGGTCCGACAAGAACAGCTTCACTCAATAACCGAAGATATTTTCTCTTATTCGTGGATGATTATACCAGGATGATGTGGGTGTATATTCTCGAGCAAAAGTCCGAGGCATTCACTAAATTCCTAGAGTTCAAGGCGTTGGCAGAGTAGCAAAGTGGTCATCAACTAAAGGTTTTCCGTACTGACCGTGGTGGAGAATTTACTTCAAATAAATTTATCAACTATTGCAAAGAAAATGGAATTAAGAAGGAACTTACTATTCGATACACTCCACAACAAAACGGCGTCGCGGAAAGGAAAAATCGTACGATCGTAGAAATGGCTCGCAGTATGCTAAAAGCAAGGAAGCTACCCAACAAGCATCGGGCTGAAGCAATCAACACGGCGGTCTACATCCTTAATCGTTCGCCAACAAAAGCAGTTCTCAACAAAACTCCATATGAGGCTTGGCATAAGAAAAACCCGAGGTAACTTCTTTCGAAATTTTTGGTTGCGTAGCATACTCACATATTCCATCCCAACATAGAGAAAAGTTCGATGAAAAAGGAGAAAAGCTAATATTCATCGGATACAGCGAAGAATCTAAAGCATATAGACTTCTCAATCCAGATACAAAGGAGCTGGTAATTTCAAGAGATATTATCTTTGATGAATTCAAATCATGGGATTGGAATGATGAAACAGACAACCACGAGTTGCCACTACTCATTGAAGACGAGCCAGATCATCCACGTCGGATGAAAGAACTCCACCAAAATACTTTTTCTCTCACCTTATTTTTTTCTCTCTCTCTTTCTTTCTTTCTTTTTCTCCTTCTCAGCCCGAAATCTCCAAGTCCAACACAACAAAGTCCAAGTTCATCAAAAGCAAGTGCCACACCTCCAAGTTCATCAGAAACAAGTCCCACACCTAGAAAGGTGCGTTCCCTAGTAGATATTTATAATACATCTAATTGTGCATTTATAGCACTAGAACCTCAAAAATATGAGGAAGCGGCAAAAGAAGAAAAATGGAGACATGCCATGGACGAAGAAATGCGAGTAATCGAGAAAAATAAGACATGGGAGCTTGTAAATCAGCCAATGGACAAAGAAATAATTGGTCTGAATTGGGTCTACAAGACAAAATATAATGAAGATGGGTCGATTCAAAAGAACAAGGCAAGGCTAGTTGCAAAAGGATATTCTCAGCAACCAGGAATTGACTACACCGAAACATTTTCCCGATCGCTCGCATGGAAACAATTCGGATGGTGTTAGCTTAAAATGAAGGTCTACCAATTGGACGTAAAGTCTTCAACTTAAAATGAAGGTCTTGAACAATTGGATATGTCCGAAAAGGAAAAGAAAAAAATGGTTTATCGTCTCGCAAAGCACTATATGGTCTCAAACAAGCACCGCGTGCATGGAACAACAAAATTGACAAATACTTCCGAGAGGTGGATTTGAGTTGAACAACCTCTCTATGTTGATATGTCAAGAGATGGCAGAAAAATTTAAAGGAAAAAGAAAAAAATGGTTTAAAACAATCGTATTTAATGCTCTAAAAGCACTATATGGTCTCAAACAAGCACCGCGTGCATGGAACAACAAAATTGACAAATACTTCCGAGATAACGGATTTGAGAGAAGTCCAAGTGAGCCATCCCTCTACATAAGAAGACAAGGTATGGATTTCCTAATCGTCTGTCTCTATGTTGATGATTTAATTTATGCCAGCACAAAACAAGAGATGGCAGAAAAATTTAAGAAGGAGATGATGAAAGAATATGAGATGACCGACTTAGGACTTATGCGATATTTTCTTGGGATTCAAGTAAAACAATCTCCAGCAGAAATATTCATTTCCCAAGAAAAATATGCAGAAGACATACTGAAAAAGTTCAACATGATGGATTGCAAACCAATTGCAACTCCAATGGGTGCCAGTGAGAAATTGATAAAAAATGATGGAGCAACTAAAGTGGATCCAACCTCATTCAGAAGTCTAGTCGGCTCACTGATCTACTTAACAAATACAAGGCCAGACATAGTCAATGCAACCAGCATTGTTTCTCGGTTTATGAGCGAGCCAAGCAAGTTACACTACGCCGCTGTAAAGAGAATTCTTCGATATATCAAGGGAACAAAGGATTTTGGCATCAAGTATACAAGAGAAAAGGATAATGATTTAATTGGCTTCACAGATAGCGATTGGGCAAGTTCTATTGAAGATCGAAAAAGCACATCAGGCTATGTTTTCTGTATGGGAACAAAAGTTATCTCCTGGAGTTCTAAAAAGCAAAGTACGGTGGCACTATCATCAGCCGAAGCGGAATACATAGCAGCAACAAGTGCAGCATGTGAAGCGGTATGGTTGAGAATAATTATGACCGACCTACAACAAAGGCAAAAGCAGCCGACAACTATCTACTGTGACAATATGTCTACAATTGCAATGACAAAAAATCCAGTCTTCCACGGACGGACGAAGCACATCGAGCTACGACACCACTTCTTCAGAGAACTAGTGGAAAACAAAGAAATTGAGCTTCAATTCTGTCCGACGCAAGAACAAAATGCGGACATTTTCACAAAAGCGGTCACGGTGGATAAGTTCCATCATTTCAGAGACAAGCTAAACATCACAAATTAAGAGGGGGTGTTAAAAAAAAATAATAATAATAATAATAAAAAAAAATTAGTAATTTGTGATGTTAAAACTAGAATTATCTAGATTAGTCTAAATAGACATGTGAGGATAAACTCCTCCATACTTATCCTTGTATTCTAGACTAGATAAGTATTAGTCAAATTAGACATGTGAAGGATAAGCTCATAGATGTTTATCCTTGGTATTATACTCTAGAATATTCCCTCTAGATAAGAGTGTAATGAGAGTGTAAAGAAGAGTCTAGATAGAACTATCTAGAGAAATAAGTGAGTCTATAAATAGGCAAGTCTTGGTTCATTTGAAACCATCCAAAAACCAAGTGAGCAAAGCAAGTAGCAAGAGAGTAGCAAGAGTGAGAGCTAGTAGAAAAAACCAAAGAGCCTTTGTAAACATTCCAAAAATAATAAAAACCTCCTCTTTTCATAAACCAACCTCTTTTCCTAAATTCATTTCCTAATCCATTTCCATAAAACCCATCACATTTCCGCATTGCGCCAACAGAGCATTGCAATATACTGTACACGCCAATGATGGGTGGGTGATTTATGGAAACTGCCATGGTCAATTTTGGTTGTAATATATATCGTTCATTGACTACATTCGTCCACTGCTGTAAGCTACTGCCTTACTTTACTCTCCTTTTATTTCAGTGTGATCAGGTCATAGTAACAACAGAAACAGGCCGAGTAAGCATTCTTCCTGGACACCCAGCTACTCGTTTAGCATTAAAACCTGGGGTTGTTTCATTGGTTAATGGAAACCATACGACCAAGTATTTTGTCAGTAGTGGATTCGCATTCATCCATGGACACTCTAGGGTGGATATAGCTACTGATCATGAGGCTATACCTCTTGATCATTTTGACCTAGCTGAGATTCAGAAGGGTCTTGCGGAGTTCACCCTTAAGCTGAGCTCTGCCTCAACTGATATGGAGAAAGCTGAAGCTCTGATTGGACTCGAAGTTAACAGCGCTCTAAATGCTGCCTTACAGGCCAGTTGATTTCCTTCTTCCCTGCCATTTTCAGAATTTTTATTAAATTACATAGTGATGCTTCTTATAAACATATCTATAGCTTCTAGAAAACGACTCACATGTATTTGTGTTAATGCAGGAACCTGTAAAGGAAGAAGCTGCAGTTTCATCACCACAACTGTAAGTGCGGAGCTTTCAGAATGTTGCCTTTTCACTATTGGAGGCGTTAGATGTGTGATCAACTTCAACCTTAAAGGGATTTTTTTTCTTAAACTTATTGTCAAGCAGTTGTTCTCTCAGTAATAATCAAGGATATTAAGCACCTTCTTTGTTTTTGTATTACCGGGATTGTGATTTTGTTAAAAGGAACCAATCAAAGTTGTTAACACCTTGGCCTCTGGCCTTGTGATGGTGTTTACTACCTGTTGTTGGTAAAATCCCAAATTTTCTGAAAAACTGCTTGTACTATGACAATACCCATATGTAACTATTAAATTTCCTGTTAGTTTAATGAATATTTGCTTTTCATTGCTGAAGTATTAAAGCTTAGACATGTATTCTCTTTTTCCATGTCTTGTAACAAATATTCTAATTACGGCTCAAGCAGAACCTTGCATCCATTTCTTCAATAGAATGGCGTTGTTTTACTAAACAATTCTTGATTCATTATTATATGTTGAACATTTTTATTATGAGCATGTAAGGAGTAGATTGATGATTGAACTAGCCTAACAAAGAGAACTTATGCCTGTTAACTGCTTTTAAGAAAAGCTTCTCCTGAGTAATCCTTCCATGTTGTTTTCTTGAAGCACTGTTGGTTGTTGTTTAAATTCGTAGAGTATTTGTAATTATTTGGTATGTCCCTAGCAGATGACTTTTCCGGGTTTTGGCCTTCTTAGTTATGCTCAGTTATTTGCTTTGTCTGTTTGGGAGTTGGATCAGTTGACGTCACACACTATGCATTGTGAATAAGTACATACTTCAAGGCAATAGCTCATGCTCTCTATCAGGTACAGTATTTGCTTGCTTGAATGGCAGCCTTAAGTTTAGCTGTCATACCTTATTTTGTACAGTTTATTTTCATTAAATAATCTTATCATTCAGTTTTGTTATACTTTGTTTTGCTTCTCATAGGATGAATGCGAGTGTCAGCAGAAAACTGGAAGTATCTCCACGAGCTTGTTCCCAAGGTGACATTTCTTAGTTTGTTGATCATTTTCTTAGTCATTTATTAAACACTGATCCATATAAATATATTGATATAATAGAATAACTTTAGCTTAGATCAGATCCAAAAAGGTAGAACATATTAATTGTGAATATGAAACACATGTTAGCTTCTAAAATGGATGGCTTCTAGAATGACCATTATTTTCTTCCTCCCTTATTTCTTCTTCCTCCCCTTTTTGACAACATCCCTTATTTTTCTTCCTTTCCTTTTTGACAATATGTCTTTGGTAATGTATATAAATAGGTCACCTTGTAAAGAATCAGATACACAATCAATACACAAATTATGAAGTGAGAACCTTAAGTTTTTGTCATGGTATCAGAGCCTAGTATCCAAAAATTCTAGTATCCAAAATCCTTTCTGTTATCGTTCAATATGTCGCGTGAAGATTATCAACCTATCACCGTAAAGTTTGATGTAACAAACTATAACCATTGGTCCTTCCTTATGAGAAGTTTCCTCAAAGGAAAAGCTATGTGGAAATATATTGATGGTAAAGCCAAGAAGCCCAAAGATGTCTCTCTATCAAAATGGTGTTATTACGAATAAAGAAGTTGATCCTAGCGGAAAGACAAAGGAACTGAAGGAGAAAGCGCTGAAGACTGGGAGATCAACAATCACAAGATACTCACATGGATAAGCAATACAGTAATCACCTCCATAAGTATGCAACTTACTGGTTTTGAGACTGCCAAAGACGCATGGGAGTTTTTTTCAAAAAGGTATACCCAAATCAACTTTGCTCAACGTTACAAAATAGAACAAGATATTCGTTCTATGAAGCAGCAGATGGATCGATCAATCTCGGACTTTCATTCGAGATGTCAATTATATGGAATCAGCTAGCACTAATGGAACCCAATTGGACTATAGATATCGAACGTGGCGAAATACGAGAAGAGTCGCGACGGTTCAACTCCTAATGGCGTTAAGAGATGATTTTGAGACTGTAAGAGCTTCAATCCTTCATCGATCTCCTCTTCCTACTGTAGAAGCTGCATTGTATGAGCTTATTACTGCGAAGAAACTCGGAAAAGGATCAAGCCAGAGATACCTGCTGTGTTTGCCGTTCCTTCGCGTGGAGGTTTTAATAATACTGTCAACTCTCAGAGAAACTACCGTGACATGTCACAGGTTCAGTGTTACAACTGCAAGAAGCCTGGTCACTTGGCCAAGAACTGCACTTTACCAACAACACAGAGTATGTCACAAACATCAGCATCTCAAATTCCAACTCACCAAGGATCAAACTCACAAATTCAATGCAATTATTGTAAAGAACCCGGTCATACAAAAGAGGAAACTGTACATCTCCATTTTCAAGAAACATGAGAGAAAGAAGAAGGTTAAATGGAACTGCATACACATCTATGCCTTCCATTCTTGCAGCACTTGTGTTAGAAAGAAGCCCTGAATCATCATCATCTACATCAAATAATCTTGCTGATATTCAAGAGATGCTCAAACAAGCCCTTGCAATTGGTAATAATAATTCTACAACAGCATCTGCTTTTTCAGTTCCCACGGGTACCTTTTCAAATGGTTGGTTTCTTGACTCAGGTGCTTCTTATCATATGACATTCAATTCTAATGTATTTGAAAGCAAGCATCCTATTGTTACACCTAAAATCCAAACTGCGGATGGATCCGAAATAGCTGCTAGTCATATTGGACATGTTAAAGTCTCAGATAAAATACGTATACCTGATGTGTTACTTGTTCCAAAGATCAAGATGAATCTTATATCAATTGGGAAACTGTGTAATCAGGGTTTTAACATTTATTTCTTCTCCTTTGGTTGTGTAATATAGGATCCCAAGACAGAGAAGCTTGTTGGGATAGGCCGTAGAGTTGGCAGATTATATCTCCTTGAAACTCTCATTGTTCCTCAACAATCAAAGAATGAACTTACTGCTGCAGTTGCAAACTCCCTTCCTTCTACTGTGTCCCCATTTATGTCTTGGCATTCTAAGCTAGGCCATGTCTCTTTTTCGCGTCTTACATATATGATCAATAAAGGACTGTTAGGAACAATTCAAGTTGATAAAGAACCTTATTGCATTTCGTGTAAGTTGGGTAAACAACCTGCGCTTCCTTTTAATAATAGTGTTACACATTCAGTTGAACCTTTTGATCTTATTCATTCAGATGTGTGGGGAAAGTCTCTCATTGCCTCTAAGGGAGGGGCTTTATATTATGTTATCTTCATTGATGATTTTTCTCGTTTTACATGGCTATACCTTTTCAGTTCCAGATCGAATTTTTGAAAATATACACAGATTTCTCTAGAATGGTCAAAACTCAATTTAGAAAATCCATTAAAACTTTCCGTGCTGATCAAGGAGGTGAATACATATCAACTCCTTTCAAAGAATTTCTCAAAACAGAAGGTACTATTCTTCAGTTATCTTGTACGAAACTCCGAACAAAATGGTGTAGCGAGAAAGAAAACATCGTCACATCATAGAGACAGCTAGAACCCAACTTCTTTCAGCATCAGTTCCATCTAATTTTTGGGGTGAGTCAGTCCTTACTGCAGTTTACACAATAAACCGCATTCCATCTATAGTCACAGGAGGAATATCACCTTATGAACGTCTCTATGATAAGAAACCTAATTATTCTGAGCTTCGTGTCTTTGGTTCAACTTGTTTTGTTCTTATCACAGAAAGAGAACCAAACAAACTCCGTAAAAAGAATGCTATCTGTGTGTTTTTATGCTATGGTATTGAACAAAAAGGTTATCGTTGTTACGATCCATAGATTCGACGCTTACGTGTTTCTCGTCATGTTACATTTTGGGAAAATATACCTTTTTGGTCTCTTCCTAGTAGCAAGTCTTCTACTCTAGAACAGTTTACGTATCTAGATCCGTTTGAGGATATATATCTATCCAACTCTCAGCCTACAATTATTCCATCAACCACCACAGAAGTCACTCCTCTTGAAAATTTCGAAACTCCACATGACCACTCTATGGAAAATCCTGACATTGCTTCTCCAGAAGGGGATCTTGTACCTGAAAATGATGTTTTGCCTCCACGAACTCGTCGACCACCAGCCAGGTTTGCAGATTATCATTGTTCTTTGTCATCCATTTTATCTATGCATGAACCAAAATCATACAGGGAAGCATCTTTAAGTCCAGTCTGGAAAAAATCTATGGGGGAAGAACTCACAGCACACAAGGACGTTGGTACATGGGATATGGTTGACTTACCACCAGGGAAAACAGTTATTGGAAGTAGATGGGTGTACAAGATCAAAACAAATTCAAAAGGCAAGATAGATCGTTACAAATCTCGTTTGGTTGCTCAAGGATATACCCAAGAATATGGTATAGACTATGAAGAAACATATGCTCCTGTTTCTCGTATGACTACGGTACGTACTCTCCTTGCTGTTGCTGCTTCTCATAATTGGAATATGCATCAAATGGATGTCAAAAATTCCTTCCTTAATGGAGAACTTCGAGAAGAAGTGTATATGAGACCACCACCAGGAATGGTTCATTCTCTAAATCAAGTATGTAATCTTCGTAAAGCCTTGTATGGACTTAAACAAGCACCACGAGCTTGGTTTGAGAAGTTTTCTAATGCTATCCTTCAGTATGGATTCAATCAAAGTGCTTATGTTTCAGCAATGTTTACTCGATCAACTAAGAAGGGTATGGTTATTCTCCTCTTGTATGTTGATGATATGGTTATCACAGGTGATGATCTAGAAGGAATTACTGCTCTTAAACTTCATCTTAGTTCATGTTTTGAAATGAAAGACTTAGGTTTTTAATGTATTTTCTTGGTATTGAGGTCGATAAGTCATCGGATGGTTATTTCATCTCACAAGTAAAGTACGCCTCCGAAATTCTTCAACGTGCTGGGTTAACAGATAGTAAAACTGCAGATACACCTCTTGAACTAAATGTGAAGCTTAATCCCTTCGAAGGAAAAGTTTTATCCAATCCTACATTATATCGTCAGCTTGTGGGAAGTCTAAATTACTTGACTATCACAAGGCCAGACATTAGCCATGCGATTCATGTAGTTAGTCGGTTTATGTCTGCTCCAAGGTCCACACATTATCTTTGCAGTACTTCGGATATTACTTTATATCAAAGGCACCTTGTATCAAGGTATAAAGTTCTCATCTACTTCTAATCTTTGTCTTCATGCATATTCAGATTCAGATTGGGCTGGTGACATCACAGATAGACGCTCAACCACAGGATATTGTGTGTTTCTAGGCAAATCTTTGATCTCTTGGCATAGTAAGAAACAAAGTGTAGTTTCTCGGTCTAGTGATGATGCCGAATATCGAGCTCTTGCTCATACAACTTCTGAGATTGTTTGGTTACGATGGCTCCTTGAAGATATGGGAGTTCATTTATCAGAACCTACTCCATTGTGTTGTGACAATAAGGCTTCTATTCACATTGCCCATAATGACGTGTTTCATGAACGTACGAAACATATTGAGATCGATTGTCACTTTGTACGACATCACTTCAAGGAACAGACTATTGTTTTACCTTTTGTTCGCTCGGAATTGCAACTCGCGATTTATTCACCAAAACACTGACTTCAAATCGTCTGAGTTTTTTGGTTTCCAAACTCAACATGTGTGTTGCACCATCTTGAGTTTGAGGGAGGGTATTAATTGTGAATATGAAACACATGTTAGCTTCTAGAATGGCCATTATTTTCTTCCTCCCTTATTTCTTCTTCCTCCCCTTTTTGACAACATCCCTTATTTTTCTTCCTTTCCTTTTTGACAATATGTCTTTGGTAATGTATATAAATAGGTCACCTTGTAAAGAATCAGATACACAATCAATACACAAATTATGAAGTGAGAACCTTAAGTTTTTGTCAGAACACAAGTCATGCAATAGTGTTGCTCAAAACGTGGAGAATCTTGTGCCTGATAACCTATCTTTCCATGTTCCTCATGTTACGACCAAAAAACCCCCGAAATTTTATTCAGTTTCGGCCTTGATATCACGAATCATAGTTTAGCTTTCCTTACAGTATCGTGGCTTCTTATTCATCACCATCATAATCATCTTCCTGCTAATTCATCATCTTCCGAGGTTTATTCACTTAGTAAAGTTAGGAGTGTGTATACAAAGAGTGGTGTATAAATAAGTTTCCTGGGTGTAGTCTGATTGAGGTATATGCAGTTACATTTTGTTTTGTGTCTGAATTTTACTTCTTCAATGGTTGCACATCTAAACTGATTCTGACACGTGTGGGCATCTAGTGGAGTACTCTAGGGTAATCATTTCAGTTGATTTTGGAATTCATAAACTTGGATGTCTAATAACATCATAAACCACTTGCCAGACCACCACTCACCATCAACGCGATCAGTGCAGGTTGTCATAGAAACCACGTGTACCACAGGCTCGCCTTAGACTATGTGTTTGCAGTTGTTAATATCATCATATTTCTTATTTGTAAAATTGTTGCATTTTTTGCAGTTGAACATGTACTTCTGTCTTTGATCCCTCCATAGCCTGAAGAATCAAGCAAGAGACTCTAGCATTTACCTTCAATGCATTATCTTGACATGTATTTTGGCTTTTCTATCTCCATGTTTAATTCTGCCTTTGCTTAAGCTTAAGCTTGTGATGACAGTTGTAGATATTTATGTATTTTTATAATTTCACTTTTTAACCAGATACTCTTGAAGCCACTTGGAAAAATTTCCTTGCTTTGTCGTCCAACGCTTTTGATGACTTGTATGTACAGGGTTTATGTTGTGGAGACTTACCCTGGTCAATGTGGTCATACCAAACCTCATGTTTCAAGAGAAGTCCTGGAGGCAATAGACAGAATAACAACTCCAATTGCATTTGTCGCTGTAAGATAAAAATCTCTCTTGAGTACCTTCTTTATACGCATCTACACTTGTGAATGCTTCTTTGACGTGTTTGTTTGTGAGAATACGAGCATATCCAAGCATATTTTTTCTAGCAGTTCTTTTTTTAGAAGTTAAACGAGATATTCTTTAATTGATAGCGCGGAGTTTTTTCTTTGACACTGGTGTTTATAAAATTGGGTAGCGACTTCGAAACTCGTTGTTGGCGAATACTTGATTGCGACACTTGAAACTTGTTAGTTAGGATAAGGTTGTTTAAAAAGGGCATGTCTAAGTAACAAACCAAACACTTCTTGCAAATGTGCATTTTCAGAGTTTCAGTATGAGCGTTACAGAAAATGCATTTTTTAAGAATGTTAATGAATGGTGCAATTTTACTTCCAATAGGGAGCATATTCTGCATGCATTTGTGCACAAATTCTTTAACTTTAGGTGATGGATTGAGGTCTGATATTTTATCGTGTCCTTTTCCTTTTGTAGGCCTGATTAAGAGGATATTGGTTCTCACATGAGGTTCGAAGAGAGCCTCAAGTAGCCTGGTATTCCAAGTGATGTCATCTAGTTCAAGAAGTTCATTGACTAGTGTAGGTGACCTGTGGAAATGGCTGATGTGATTGGCACAGTAGTATTTGGGGTCCATGAGTCCTCCCAAATGTGAATGGACCGACCAATTCAAGTATCCCAAATGTAGTTGTGTTTTATGGTCTCTACACCTTTTTTGGATGCATCTCCTCCCCATATCCAAGATCCTGTTGTGTTAATGTTGGGTCTAAAGCATGATTTCAAGTGTTAAATGTTGGGTTTCAGCCTTATGGCCCAAACATTTGGCACCCCCTTATCAAATTAAGGCAGCTACCTAGCACATGCCTTGGTTTTTGGTTATAAAACCAAAAGGCATCCGGATGTTATAAACCAAGTTTATTTACTAAGATGCCCTTCGTGTCTAAGATTAGGGTTTACATATCTTGGGAACCAAGTCTTCTGTATATATATATAAATAGAGACTTAACCCATTGTAATTCTACACACATTAATAGAATTTCTCCCTTCTTCTTCCCCTCTATTTGTGTCTCCTTCTCTCTTTCTCTAGTTTACAATACGTCATCAGCAACGTAGCTTTAATCACTGAGCAATTAAAAAAAAAAAAAGTCTTTAAATTTTTTTTTTCCGTTTTCTTCAGTTTATTGTTATTATTCTTTACCCAAAAGAATCCTCATACCTTTGCTGGTTGTCTTAATAGGCAAAACAAGTTGTATATGAGGTATACATTCGGATTTGATTTTTTTATGTTTCATCATGCGACCATTGTAATCATGAGCAGTACATAACTACTTATATCGTTTGATGAATTTATTGATTTTTTTTTTTTTTGGAAGAGAGTTAAATCCGAATAATACCCATTCTTTCCCTAAATCCGAGAGTTGTTGGGTATCGAACAAGATTAAAATATCAGAGAACTTCGTTATTGGTCTATTGACTCCTGAGTCATCCAAATAAATGACCAAATAAGTTTCATTTTTATTTTTTTTAGGGTTTGTCCTGCATGACATAAATTGAAAGCGTGAACTTCAAAATTTTGTCTTCTTGCCTCATGTATTTAGTTATCGGTCCAAAACTATAAGGATTGATTTCCCTCTTATGTCGCCTTATGGGCTAAACGTTCATAGCGTTTGAAATAGTGGGAATCTTAATTCTGATCCACATTACGTCACCTTCTCTATTTGTGATTGCACATGACTCATGCAATAAGGTACGAAGCCACTTATACTTTGTTTATTTTATTTATTTTTATTCTTTTCTCTCTTATGTAACTATACTTGATTACAGTATACCACCGTATACATTTTTCAATCTTGGGACTGTGAATCGTAAAGTTATTAAGAAACCTTAAATCATTAAGGCTTGGTGTTTGGTATTTTTCTTGAAAAGAAACCTTAGTACCAAGTGATTTTGCCATTTTGATTCAAGGCATTATGGTTTCTAATTCTTAAGAGTACTTTGATTCAATTCATGGTTATGTACCAAGTTTTGGCTTCCCAAGAGAAAGCTATATTAATCTTTGTCGGTCTTCTATAGCGACAATATATATAGATTTCTATATCTAACAAGAAATCTTTAATTTGGTTAACTCATCGATTTTAACCAAACGAGATGAGAGACACATGTTTCTATAAGAAACTATTTTACTGAAATAATAACGATGAAATTTTTTTTCAAAATAATTATTTTATACCAATTGAAATTGGTTCTCCATTGGTCCTAAATGGATGAAAATGTCGTTATTATGCCATACAAAAAAAATTTATCATTGTAACGTTGATCATTCCCGATCGGGAACGTTGATCATTGTATCACGCTCCCGATTGAGCTATACGGTCGTCTCTAAACTTCCAAAGGATAAAAAAGGCGTTTTGAGATTTTTTTCTTTTCTTCGGCTGTATAAGATAGCAGCACAAAACAGGGAAGTTATCAAGCTGATACTTTGATTACTACATATTAATTATGTTGTTTTATTTAATCTTAAAAAGATGTGTTTCATCACATTCTGACATTAATTATGTTCATCTTTTGTATGTATGGATGCACCTCGGTTGGAGTTGGATACTTGAGGTGGTGTGAATCTTAATATACGTGTGGTTTATTTTATTCCACTATTATGAAAGTTCTAGCCTAGACGCTATAATTGACGAACAAAACATCGATACTCCCAAGTGATGATTAGGGGCTATTAGACTAAACCAGACATTGAACTCGTAAGATGTTAATCTTTCAGTGACTTTTATTAGTTTCTTTTATTATATTATTGGTACTTTACTTTATATTTTACATAAAATAAAATTTAATTTTATGTATATAAGCATAAACGGGTGATCAACTTTGTCGAAAAGTTTGATATCCTTCTTTCTCTAATATTTTCCATAGGGAAAGAAAAAAAAAAAAAAAATTGGTTTATGTTCCCCCTAAAGAAACTGTAATCACCAAAAAAAAAAAAATTGGTAATATCGTAGTTTGATTACCTTCACGGTAATAATTCACATGCATGGTTGAAAAACCTCCGTCCAATTAAGTTTGGTATCTTCGTCTATTTGATGAAGATCATGTGATTTTTATGATTGGTTTTTTTTTTTTTTTTTTTTTTAAAGAAACCATCTATCAACCACGAAGTGGATTTTCCCTATGCGATGACTAAGTCGACATTTCTTTTTCTTTTTGTCGATGTAATTTTGGTGTATCGTATATACCAACAGATATTGGTTTTCTCCGTCAATTATGTGGAAGGAGATGTTAAAATTGGCATTCTAACAAATTTTAGCCAATATTTTTTCTCGTAGTTTGACGATAATCGTTTAAAAAACCTTTATCGATCATGGTTTTATTTTTCTACTAATAAACCATTGATTTCCATTTCTTATGGGAAACCATGGATTCCTTAAAATGATTTCTTTATTTCCTTAAAAAGAATCATATAAGCCAATTGGAATTGGTTTCTCTATAAATCCTAGACGGATGAGATGTCGTTAGCATATTATTCACAATTGCAAACACCAATTGCTGCATTCCTAACGGATATTGAGCAAATTTTTCTTCTTCCTAATACTAATCTCCTAAATTAAGACCATTCAACTTTATGTTGAAATACAATAGGACACAAAAGATCAATGGGTGCGCACCGGGCTTGTTAGCCTAAATCATTAATTTGTCCTTGTTGTGACTATATCGATCTTGATATAATTTTCTTTTGATAAAGAAGTGTCCATAATTTCATTCTAGTTCATTATCTCGTTGATCCTTGAGGTCATGAAATTATTTTGGAGTTTTATTTGTATATTTTGGCTGTAACTAATAAAATCCATGGTTGATCTTTAATTTGTATAAACTACAATATTTGTGGACATTTTTTATGGCTCTTGGAATCGTATCTCATCGTCCCACTGGTATTATTAACATCCAGAAATTATTATAAGTATATGTCCTCGAATTAATCGGATAATACTTTACGAAATTTGTTTTCGTTTTTAAAAGGTGAAAATATTTCCGCCATAATCAGGGGGAGACTATACACTACCAGCAAAAGTTGGTGTTAATTAACTTGAATGTTATATCAGTTTCTCTCCCATCATGATCAAATTAAAAAAAAAAGGGCTGCCATTGACTAGGCGTGAAATACCATATTTGCTTTTGCATAAGCGTTTACCTCTTTAAGAGGAAAATCCAATCACATCTTGGAAAATAAGTAGCGTTCTATAATAGGCTACTGGTAGTGCTCCAATTGAGTGTACCAAAAACACGATTTTCATTCTCAAAGTTATTATCTCCTCAATTGAATAAGAGGAGATTATAATGCCCGCGGGTGCTGGTACCAATAATTCTATGAATTTTTCAAGATATGCATACATTTGAGAATTGTGTGGGATCATAGTTAGTTAACATTGTCGAATATTCATATATAGTAGCTACTGAAATAAATGATGGTGGTTTTCAACCCCTCTGCAGAGGAATATCGACTTTGTGATTGGTTGGCATACAATCCAATTAGGTTGGATTAACTTCTCAGTTAACGCAATTTTGGATCCAAGACTTAACACTTTAAATTTCCAAGATTATTAATTAAAGGTTGGTGTAGTCATATTGCGTATTAAGAGAAATAAGTCGTTTTAAGAACGACTGAGGGTTATAAGTTCAAACCTGAGGATTGGTTTAATACTATATCGTTCTCCCTATATGATGTATTTTGCGTGGTAGTCTTGAAAGACTCGTATTGCATTCACACAAGTGATTTTATTGGAGAACATATTCAAATTTGTATTCTTTAGAGGATTCAAATTATATTTAGACAGCCACTTGACTCGATTATGTCAGGTTTAACAATCCTGTATGTGTTTTTATAAGTTTGTTACCAAACCGAAAATCCGGATTAATTAGTTGATGATATCAGCTTTATATATAGGTCTCTTGGGGAGTCCATAAAAACACAAAAATCCACGCTTTGGCAGCATAAATTCTATTTTCTTAAATCTGCAGTTGGAATTATGATAGCTTAAACTCTTCTTTAAGATAGACTAGAGTTATTATTTTGATGCTTTTCTTTTGTAAAACTCATATAGTTAGGTTAGCATCCATATTTACGTCAAAAGTTGTACTCTTTTCCCTTCGTTTCAGGTTTTATCCCATGTGGTTTTCCTGACAAGGTTTTAACGAGGCAACATCTCGTTGACGTTTGATTTTCTTTCAAAAATGTTGATATTTGTGCTCTTTTTCCTTCGTCCAAATTTTTTCCCATTGGGTTTTATTGGCAAGGTTTTAGTGAGGCAATTTATTCAACATGGTGGTCATCCAAGGGGGAGTTGTATAATTTTGTTATTTGGTGGATTCCCACCATTAACTAGGTCATTCTGTTTTATTAGACCACATCAACATAAGAACCCTTAGGAATTTGGATATCAATCTGATCCATATATGGTATGATCACAAATTTTGTTCACCTTTGGTACTGTAACTACATATTGGAACCTTGTTGAAGAAACTACATCAACTACATATGCAAATCATCTCCGAAGATAGCAAACCAAGACACAAGTTCTTAATGCATTTGGAGAAGCTTGAAGAATCGAGAACACTACCATTAGAAGACTAACAACACAAAAGAAGACTTCATCAACTTGGAAATTTTTCACGAAAGCATTGCTATCTCCAGCATTCATGAAATTCGTTCACCGAAATCGTAAAGTCTCGACTCAAAGATTTGCAAGCCAAGAATTTACTGAAGTACTCATTAGGGGGAGCGCCATCATCAAATTCAGGTGCATTCACCGGACTTTATCGCGTTGTACTCTTTTTCCTTCGTCAAGGTTTTGTCCTACTGGGTTTTTCCTTGTCAAGGTTTTAATTAGGCAACATATGTGTGTCCAACACTGTATGAGTCTTTACATGCTTATGCAATTTCAGGTTTTCCTCTTTTGATTTTTCCTGATATGTTTGTAATGACTTAGCCACAGTGGTCATCAGGGGGAGTGTTATAAACCAAGTTTATTTACTAAGATGCCCTTCATGTCTAAGATTAGGGTTTACATATATTGGGAACCAAGTCTTCTATATATATAAATAGAGGCTTAACCCATTGTAATTCTACACACATTAATAGAATTTCTCCCTTCTTCTTCCCCTCTATTTGTGTCTCCTTCTCTCTTTCTCTAGTTTACAATACAGGAGACTCATTTTATGTTCGAGCTCTTCATTTTTTTGTTTTGTGAAGAAAGAGAAAGAGAGGAAGACGAGAAAGAGAGTGAGAGAGATTTAAGCCACCATTTTTGGTGAGATTAGAGGCATCTTGAAGAGGAGAAGAAAGCGTTCTTGTTGAAGGATCTTTTGGTTGATTGTGGTGAAGATTGATTCATCAATTTCCACAACTCTTCAAAGGGGGAAAAATCTAGGGTTTGTCAAACCCTAGTAGTAAGTATCTCAAATCACTTCTAATTCTCAAATTGATAGTGAATCTCATATTATATATGAATGAATTGTTAATCCATCCTTAGGGGTGAGTGTAATTAGGCAAATTGATATCCAAGTGCTATAGGCACCTTGAAGAAGAGTTTATCCCCAAATTTGGGAGAATTGTATGTAACCCATTATTGTTATAGTGGAAGATTTGCCCGTGGTTTTTTACCCTTCACCTTGGAGGGGTTTTTCCACGTAATTGCCGGTGTTGTGTGGTTGCTTCTATATTGCGTACTTTGTGTATTTCCGCATTTGTATATCATTGCTTGTGTAGGTTTCGTATTGCGCATAGCGGCTCGGATTTCGTAAGCCTCCCCCAACATTAAAATAGCTGCTTTTCTGCTGGGTCACCAAGAGGGCTTTCTGGAACTTTCGAAAAGTTGCCAAGCAACGCTAGACAACTGAGCCTGGTTGCTTAAATTTAATTCTCTAAAACTGAGACCTTTTGCTCAGGGTTTATATTGCCAATCATGTTTACAGCAAATACCTTTATATAGCCTTCTTGTTTGCTTCACTAGAATGATTACCCATACAGGCGCCCAAGTATCTCTAAATAAGTGAAGAAGGTGATACATTATGCCCGTTTTACTATCCTCGGTGGCGGATAAATGCTTCGGTCATCATGTTTCTCATGAAAGTTCTTAGCTTTGAAAGAAGTGGAAGTACTCTTCCCTTATTTCATAGACTTTATCATATGGCAGACAACAACTTATGATAATGAACTGTAGGATTCTAACTTCGAACACTTCCGACTGCTTAATTTCAGGAATTTGTTGCTGCATTGAAGAAGGAGCTGGACATTTGATGGTAACCAAAAGAAGATATAGTTGAAGCGTTGGAGGTATACAGCAGTACTTTCTCCAACCTTTAAAGCTATGTTTTTCGGACCCCTTCTCTACAACGATACCCCATGGACAAATATAAGTTTCCTATGTTGGTGGTATAGGCTGTGGAAGTGGTACTTTGGAACATCTGCAGTTTAGGGAAGGCTGTCACTGTTACATGAAGCATGGTTTTTGTGTTATTGTTCGCTTTATGATCAAATGGGATGCAAATAAGAGCATCTTGGACTTCAAGGTTAAGTTTACTAGATTTCTGAAATGTAAAAATTTCAAATCTCCTTGCCGCATGTCTAGTTCAAATGCTGTTGTTGAATGTTACGCGGCACAGTTATTTCTTGAATTTTCACACTGTAGACCATTTTCTGGGAATGTGAATTATGAAGCTTTGTTTCCCTTTTTTGATGAAGCTATAATTTATGTTTTATGGCAATCGATTTTGTTAGTTTTGTAATCCTGCAAAGTTGCATAATGTTATAATTTCTAAATGAAAATGACCACTGGACTGGTGCATATGGTTGCAAGTATAGTTTGTGTGGTGTACTTTTTGTAATAGCTAAAATTTAGTCATGGATTTTTCTCTTGTCAGAATCATTCATCAAGTTATTTCTCCGCCATCACATGGGGTTCCTCCTGAGTCAAATAAACATGATTGTTTTTGTGAGACCTCGTCATTGTACGAGGTAACAATGAAAATCTGAATCTCCATTTACTTTGGTGAACATGTGTCTCAGTACTTGAGCCTCTTTTTACTCATTTTAAAATCGAATTTTTTTTCTTTCAAGGATCATTATGTTCAACATTCTGTGAACCGACTACGAAAGTCAAATTTTCTAGGCGCATTAGGAAGATGTGTTTGTTATTACAACATTCTCTCCGACACTTGCCTATTCATGGCGGCTTCATTTTGTTTTTTCGGATTTCTTCAACTCAGAAAGTACAAAATCTGATTGGGATTTCGTAGTTTCTAACACTTCTGTTTGCCTATGTAGTAGATCACTTACTCTCATGGGTCAAATATGTATGCGGAAGATAGAAGTTGTGTACACCTAAGGACTTTTTTAGTAAATGGATTTTTTAGCACCAATAAATTTGCTGGAGACAAACTTGGGAATTCGATCTTGATGCTAGTACCGCTGAAGTCTGAAGATCGAGCTGAGGTTGAAAAAGCTCGTGCTGGACTGACTCTACGAGAATTGGTGGGAACGTGCTATTGCGTTTAGAGGTAAACGTATCATGACTTTATTTATTGTGCACACTACTAAGCATGACACCCCCAAACAAGCTTGAATCTTGTGCTTAGTTTGATCTATGTTTACAGACATTGAGAGAAAATGTAATAGATTTCAGCTTACCAGTGGCAAAGATTGGTGACGATGAAGATATCACTTCTGAGGCAATGATGACCACACATAAAGGAGAGCTGTCCGATTTCTGTCAGCGATCCAGTTATATAACTGCCATTGGGTGCTAAACCTGCTGGCCCGATAATTTTTGGTTGCCAAATTTCAAGTCGACAATAGTCCCCAACTTTGACATCGGTCAATGATGATTGAAAAGTCTTGTCTGGATAAAAAATTCTGTTCCCCTTATTTAAGAACCCCCAATCGGGGATATTGATTACTTCCCCCAACTCATGGTTTCTGCTAAGGGGTGACCATTTGGGATGAAAATACCAAAATACTCTTTGGTTAATTACAGTAAAACCTCTGTAATCGAATATCCTAGGGACCTCAAAAGAATATTCTTATATGGGCATTATTCTTATATGGAGGTCTACCTTGAATAGACCGAAAGAAAAAAATTCATACATGTACTTCGGAAATACATATATATATATATATAGGAAACACAAAAATGTATCTACTTGAGTGAGGATTTTATTTTACATGTATGTATATATGAAATTCACATGAAACTCAACTTTGGCACCGAAAATTAAAAAATGAAATCACATGAGTGATAGAGATTTGTATTAAGTTGTCCACAAAAAAGCAAAGAATTCACTTTAAATCAAAATGATCATGTAAAGTAGTAGTACAAAACTTTTCATCTTAAACTTTGATGTATTACAAGACCCATATTATTCATACTATACTGTCAATTATTTTTATATGGAGGTATATTCCTTAAGACGGGACCGGAAAAAATTACTCCCTCTGTTTCTGAAAGACAATTCTCTATTCCTTTTTCGTCAGTTTCAAAATTGTGTCCAGCTTCTGTTTATAGTCATGTTTTTTCAATGAACTCTCTAATATACCCTTGAATTCTTTATATTCATAAATCCATTTTTAACGTGACCCAATCTAAAATATTAAAGGAATTAGTATAATTAAGGAAACAAATATATCCTTCATTCCTTTTAAGAAAATATATTAACTCTAAAAATTAAATTCCTTATAAAGCTTATACTTCATAAATTCGATATCTATTAAGTTTTCATTTTATATTTCGTATTTATAATTCTCACAACAATTTTGGATAGTCTTTATTACTAGCATTTTTATTAAAATAAAATAGGTAAGTAACTAAGGGTAGTCAAGTAAAATAGTATGGTCTCCTTAATATTTTGGCAAAGTCAAAGCGGACTGTCTTTGTGAAACGGAGGGAGTATGACTTATCCCAATATGGAGTTTATTCTTAAAAATAATTGGCCCAAGTCGAGACCAATTTTTTTTTATTCTTATATGGAGTATTATTCCGGAGAGGTTTTACTGTATAAAACTTTATGAAAAGACTGTTATACCCTTTCTCCTAAAACATTAAAATCAAAAACCAATTTCATATATCCCGCATTTCTTCTAAATCAGTTCCGGAAGTCACCTAGGTTTAGGTTTTTGAATTTTTTTTCCTTCCATTTTCTTCTTCATCCGTTTAATCATGCCTCCTTGAAGGAAATCAAAAGCCCAATCGAATTCAAAATCGATTGTTCAGCACAAACAATAAGAAATAATCAATCAGATTGTCGAAGAAGAAGAAGAGGAGAACTCGGACAACCAACCTCTCGCAAACATGGCTTCTGTAAGAAGGTTAGTAATTTTGAACTAGTTTACAGCAGTGGGTTTAGCTTAGAATCGCGAACCCTAACTCAAACATCTGAGTTTCCATGAGTTCCGGCATTGACATTTGTATGAATACAATGTCGGTACCAAGTAACGGCATGGAATTTAGGTTGAAGAAAACCCCGGTAGATAGTTACGGCAATGATTTTAGTATGAATGCTATGCCGGTATTGAGTTATAGAATCACCTGAAAATGAATGTTTTGTCCCAGCATTGATTTTAGGTTGACTTCAATGACGGTAGTATGTCACGGCATTGATTTGAATTTATTCGTGTATGCTTGGTGATACACAGGAAAACCCTTGGAATTTGTTATCAATACTGGCATATAATTTAGGTTGAATACGATGTCGGTACAAAAGTTGTATTTTACGCAGGTGGTTTGGGGGTGTCCGGGGGGGCGTAGCCCCTCCCGGCTGTGTTCGACCTGACAGTTAGTTACCAAGCATGCCGGCACCATTTTCCGGCATGGTCTTCATCACTTCCAGCGATTTTTTTTTTTTTATTTCTGACAAGACTTGCAGTTCCGTCATTCTTTTTAATTAATTTTTCTATGCCGGTATTTAACTTTGGAAGGCACTGCTTCCTGTATGTTTTTCATGCAACACTGGCATAGTTTTTGGTTGAATACTATGCCGAGTTTGGTTTCAAAATGGGGGATATCGGGCTGCCGGCATTGTCGTTCTATGAACACTATGCCGGTATTGAGAGTTCCGTCATTGTATTCATACTTCTTCTATGCCGGTACATAGGGTTTTCAATTGAAAAAATGGCGGGTTCAAAGAAAAAAATCAAATTTTCAACCTCTAAGCAGCTTTACTTGTGTGTTGGGGATGCTTGTATGTTGTGCAAGTTTACTTTCTTGTGTAGGTTCTTCAAACAACTCTCCTTGCTCATAAAAATCATCATTCAAGGGTGTTGGTTCCACAAAAACTTGTAATTGTAAGTTGTTGTCATCAGCAGAAGATTCAAGATATGATCCTTGTTGTAGTTGAGCTAAAGATTCAGCAGCAGCAATTCTCTCTTCACAATCATCCTCCATTTTTACCAAAACAAATTCCCTCCCAAAAAAAATTTCTCTCCTTCTACTCTCACCTCACTCACCCAAATTCAAATAAAAACACAAACTAATCTTATAATAAATACTTAACATTTTTACTAATTAAAATTAAACACTAATTAGGATTAGTAAAGGGTAAATTAGGAATTAACAAAATATTTGGATAGGGGGTAATCACGAATTACTATTGGGACACCGTTTTTGTCATGTGGCTATATCCCCAATTAGATTGGGCATTCCCCGATTGGGGGTTCTTATTTAACAGCCATGTAAACTTATCTAAGTTTCATGTAATGAGCTTAATTTGGACAAATTCCATCATTTGTCCATCTAATTTTTGTTTTTCTAATTTGAACTAAATCTCTAAATGTTGAACCAATTTACTTCTGATTGGGATCAATTCCTTTTTATCCATGGAAGAAAGGAAAATATCCAAATTACAGCTTCACATAAAATAGAGTGTACTTTCACTATTTATTTTTTTAAGAAATAGACTATAAACAATAAGCACTTTACATTAAATTATTCAAATGGCTCTAATATGTAATACGAACAACTAAGCTCTGAAGGGTTGTGATGAAGGAGTTAGATTAGCGCACCCGAAACAAAATTAATCATTTTAGGTTCCCCTTTTTTCTTTCTTTTTCTGAACAACCCTTCCACGATTCTACGCAGCATGGAACACTTTTATCAGGAATGTTCGCTGCAAATAATCTCTGTTTCTACTAATGCCTACGCTATGTTTCTAAATGAACTACTAGTATACAAATCATTTCCACCAAGGCATTAAATTTGTCCGACGAAATCTTGACAGCATCACGAGCATCTACAACATTTTTCTTAACGCATGGCCTTGCTAAAAACCATTGATTATTTTCATTTCCTATTTCTATCGTGTCCCGAGCTTCGTCTATTTTATCATGAATTTCAACAATTTCTATACAAGATCAGTTAAAATTTATACTCTTATCAAGAACTTAGAAACCTTGATAATATTTTTCGGAGATATACGAGCATCGTGGTGTTGCTCGTATAGAGCTCCTAGAGCTCTAGTAGTGAAGGGTGGAAGCAAGGACTTTGTAACTTGAACTTTGTATTGATTGATTCTTGCTTTCTTACTTACTTACAAATGAATACAACATGCCTATTTATAGGCTACAAAAGAAGAAGAGAACTTTGCCTATGGAGGCTAACAACTATGCCTTTGGAGGCTAACAACTATGCTTATGGAGGCTAACAACTATGCCTTTGGAGGCTAACAACTATGCCTATGGAGGCTTACCAAACCAACTACTAGACAATCTAGTATTCTTGTTTGATTTGTCTAACTCTAGAACACTCATTTTACACATGTTAATTGTCTAACATTGACTCTAGACATCCTAGATATTTCTAGGTTAATCTAGATAGGTGTGAACACTTGACTAAGTTGGTGTTGAATATTCAACACTCCCCCTCAACACCTACTTTCCAACTTCTCTTTATCTTAGACGTTTCGGTCCCCTTCATAGTTTAAGGATGCTTCGGTCCTCTTCATAGTTTAAGGACGTTTCAGTCCTCTTTGGAGTTTAAGGATGTTTCGGTCCTCTTCATAGTTTAAGGACGTTTCAGTCCTCTTCGGAAGTTTAGGGACATTTCGGTCCTCTTCGGAAGTTTAAGGACATTATTGTCCCCTTCGTAGTTTAGGGACATTTCGGTCCTCTTCGGAAGTTTAAGGACATTATGGTCCCCTTCTTAGTTTAGGGACATTTCGGTCCTCTTTGTAGTTTTAGAACATACGGGTTCCATCGTAGTTTAGGGACATTGCGGTCCTCTTTGTAGTTTTAGAACATACGGGTTCCATCGTAGTTTAGGGACATTGCGGTCCTCTTCGTATCAGTAAAATACTTCTTGTACTCTTTAGACAACTCATAGGATTTTCACCCACTTTTGTAGTTCTCTATCTCATCACCACTTGGTGATTGCTTCCGTTTCTTCACAACATTTTTTGTTGTTTCTTCTTCTATTCATCTTTGTTCCAGTCATGCTTTTGTTCGAAAACTGTAACACTTCTTTGGTTATCCAGATTCTCTCACAATCTTTCATTTCGTCAAGCTTCTGCCACAAGCTCTAACTATTTTTCTTCTTGTTATTTGATGTTACAAATTTGCCACTTTATCCAGATTTGCCACATTTCTGAATTCGTAACAGATTTGCCACGCTATGACATAATTGTCACACTTTGGTTTGTACGTATTTAAACAAACACCTGTAAACCCATTTAGACTTCATTTGGACATTACAAATTAGGTAATTCCAACACTCCCCCGTAATTTGTAATGGCTCTGTTTTTTTTTTGATATTCACCCAATCTCCGTTTGCGGCTCTTATCTCCTCATGCTTGCTTCGCTCGCAGTAAACTCTTTATGTTTGCCGCCACGTACCGCCGTTTTTTTATTTTTTTTTTTATTTTTTTTTTTTTGTTCTTCTTCTTATCACGAGTATGATTTAGTATCTCATGACAAACATGCCATGCTTTTGTTCGACAATTGAGGAAGCAATCTGTTGCTCTTACCCTCAATATTCTTTTTTTTTTTTTTTTTTTCTTCCCGATTTGAGGAAACAACCACTTATTGTTCTTACCCTCAAACCCTTCTCTGATCACTTATTAGGAAGTGACCCTTTCTTCTTCTCTTTTATCTTGTTTTTTTTTTTCATGGAGACCCCATTTTTTTTTTCTTCATGGAGACCCCATTTCTTCTCTTTTAGTATTTCTTGCTCATTTAGTATGTCTCCTAACTTCTGCGTGCAAGCCTCTACAAATTCAACATTTTTGAAATGTCGATATTACAAAAGCTTTGTCTTGTAGTAGCAGTAGTTTTTCTTCTTCCAGTGGATACATGTCCACCGGCTTCGTGTCACAAGTAGAAACTTGATGTTGTCGTGACAAACATGGCTTTCTTGCCATTTTTTTTTTCTCTCAAAACCGAGTAGGTCGTCTCATTGAGGCTCTCTTCCCACAATATGAGGAGGCGATCATTTGAAGCTCTCTTCCCTCAATATATGGAGGCATTCGTTGTTGACGTTTTCATGATATCGGCTTCTAAAACTCTTGAACGATTGTGGAGGCAATCCTTGGTGCACTCTTCCCACAATTGTCTTTAGAATTTTGTAAACAATTTGAGGAGGAAAATTATTGCTCTCTTCCCTCAAACTTGTCTTCTGGTCACTTATCAAAAAGTGATTTCTTTTTTTTCTTCTCTACTTTTCTTTTTCCACATGGAGGCGTTTTTGCTCCTGTGAAGGTAGGATTTTTTTTTTTTTTTTTTTTTTTTTGACAGTTGGAATGGTTGAAATCTTCTTAGTGGTGTTTGCATCTTCTCCTTCTTAAACTTCATATCTTCTCAACTCGAAAGCTTTGAAACCCATCAATTCGTGAAATTTTAAACTTTTACGCCCACTTCGGATCGAACGAGCTCGATACCAAGTTAAAATTTATACTCTTATCAAGAACTTAGAAACCTTGATAATATTTTTCGGAGATATCGAGCATCGTGGTGTTGCTCGTATAGAGCTCCTAGAGCTCTAGTAGTGAAGGGTGGAAGCAAGGACTTTGTAACTTGAACTTTGTATTGATTGATTCTTGCTTTCTTACTTACTTACAAATGAATACAACATGCCTATTTATAGGCTACAAAAGAAGAAGAGAACTTTGCCTATGGAGGCTAACAACTATGCCTTTGGAGGCTAACAACTATGCTTATGGAGGCTAACAACTATGCCTTTGGAGGCTAACAACTATGCCTATGGAGGCTTACCAAACCAACTACTAGACAATCTAGTATTCTTGTTTGATTTGTCTAACTCTAGAACACTCATTTTACACATGTTAATTGTCTAACATTGACTCTAGACATCCTAGATATTTCTAGGTTAATCTAGATAGGTGTGAACACTTGACTAAGTTGGTGTTGAATATTCAACAAGATCATCCTCGGGTTCGTCTATTTTTACTTTATTTGAGAAGTGTTATTAGGTTTGAAGAAAATGGGTTATTCGAGATTAATGAAGAAAGTAAGGGTTTTGATGAGGGTTCCTTCTTAGTTTTTAAGAGTGATCAGCACAAGGAAATTCTTGAAATTTGATTCATATTTTTTTCTTGAAGGAGAAAAAGGAAAAACCTAACAGTTACCGGAGAAGGAACGTAAAAGACGCCCAACAAGACAGGGACGGGCCTATCAAGGGGTTGAAGGAGGCTATAGCCCGTCCCTAATTTTTGGGTTAAATTTTTTTTGTATAGAAACTTAGGTCTAATTTTATGTTTAGCCCACATATTAGTTGTATTTAGCTAATTGTATGTGATTTTTAGCCCATACTATGAAGTGATCAAAATTTAAATCATGTTTAAAGTAAATAATCTTCTTCCACTCATTACCTTTCTACTCCTACTTTCTTCTATTTTGGTAATCACTTTGTTTTTTTGTTATTTGTGTTCGTTTTAACTTTTATTCCCCTAGCTATTTAGTATTGTACGGGTGGATCACTCTTTGGCCACTAATTATGTGATGTATTCCAAAACAATTTGCCTTGAGAAGTGTTATTAGGTTTGAAGAAAATGGGTTATTCGAGATTAATGAAGAAAGTAAGGGTTTTGATGAGGGTTCCTTCTTAGTTTTTAAGAGTGATCAGCACAAGGAAATTCTTGAAATTTGATTCATATTTTTTTCTTGAAGGAGAAAAAGGAAAAACCTAACAGTTACCGGAGAAGGAACGTAAAAGACGCCCAACGAGACAGGCACGGGCCTATCAAGGGGATGAAGGAGGCTATAGCCCGTCCCTAATTTTTGGGTTAAATTTTTTTTGTATAGAAACTTAGGTCTAATTTTATGTTTAGCCCACATATTAGTTGTATTTAGCTAAATGTATGTGATTTTTAGCCCATACTATGAAGTGATCAAAATTTAAATCATGTTTAAAGTAAATAATCTTCTTCCACTCATTACCTTTCTACTCCTACTTTCTTCTATTTTGGTAATCACTTTGTTTTTCTGTTATTTGTGTTCGTTTTAACTTTTATTCCCCTAGCTATTTAGTATTGTACGGGTGGATCACTCTTTGGCCACTAATTATGTGATGTATTCCAAAAAAATTTGCCTTGAGAAGTGTTATTAGGTTTGAAGAAAATGGGTTATTCGAGATTAATGAAGAAAGTAAGGGTTTTGATGAGGGTTCCTTCTTAGTTTTTAAGAGTGATCAGCACAAGGAAATTCTTGAAATTTGATTCATATTTTTTTCTTGAAGGAGAAAAAGGAAAAACCTAACAGTTACCGGAGAAGGAACGTAAAAGACGCCCAACGAGACAGGGACGGGCCTATCAAGGGGATGAAGGAGGCTATAGCCCGTCCCTAATTTTTGGGTTAAATTTTTTTTGTATAGAAACTTAGGTCTAATTTTATGTTTAGCCCACATATTAGTTGTATTTAGCTAATTGTATGTGATTTTTAGCCCATACTATGAAGTGATCAAAATTTAAATCATGTTTAAAGTAAATAATCTTCTTCCACTCATTACCTTTCTACTCCTACTTTCTTCTATTTTGGTAATCACTTTGTTTTTTTGTTATTTGTGTTCGTTTTAACTTTTATTCCCCTAGCTATTTAGTATTGTACGGGTGGATCACTCTTTGGCCACTAATTATGTGATGTATTCCAAAAAAATTTGCCTTGAGAAGTGTTATTAGGTTTGAAGAAAATGGGTTATTCGAGATTAATGAAGAAAGTAAGGGTTTTGATGAGGGTTCCTTCTTAGTTTTTACGAGTGATCAACACCAGGAAATTCTTGAAATTTGATTCATATTTTTTTCTTGAAGGAGAAAAAGGAAAAACCTAACAGTTACCGGAGAAGGAACGTAAAAGACGCCCAACGAGACAGGGACGGGCCTATCAAGGGGCTGAAGGAGGCTATAGCCCGTCCCTAATTTTTGGGTTAAATTTTTTTTGTATAGAAACTTAGGTCTAATTTTATGTTTAGCCCACATATTAGTTGTATTTAGCTAATTGTATGTGATTTTTAGCCCATACTATGAAGTGATCAAAATTTAAATCATGTTTAAAGTAAATAATCTTCTTCCACTCATTACCTTTCTACTCCTACTTTCTTCTATTTTGGTAATCACTTTGTTTTTCTGTTATTTGTGTTCGTTTTAACTTTTATTCCCCTAGCTATTTAGTATTGTACGGTGGATCACTCTTTGGCCACTAATTATGTGATGTATTCCAAAACAATTTGCCTTGAGAAGTGTTATTAGGTTTGAAGAAAATGGGTTATTCGAGATTAATGAAGAAAGTAAGGGTTTTGATGAGGGTTCCTTCTTAGTTTTTAAGAGTGATCAGCACAAGGAAATTCTTGAAATTTGATTCATATTTTTTTCTTGAAGGAGAAAAAGGAAAAACCTAACAGTTACCGGAGAAGGAACGTAAAAGACGCCCAACGAGACAGGCACGGGCCTATCAAGGGGATGAAGGAGGCTATAGCCCGTCCCTAATTTTTGGGTTAAATTTTTTTTGTATAGAAACTTAGGTCTAATTTTATGTTTAGCCCACATATTAGTTGTATTTAGCTAATTGTATGTGATTTTTAGCCCATACTATGAAGTGATCAAAATTTAAATCATGTTTAAAGTAAATAATCTTCTTCCACTCATTACCTTTCTACTCCTACTTTCTTCTATTTTGGTAATCACTTTGTTTTTTTGTTATTTGTGTTCGTTTTAACTTTTATTCCCCTAGCTATTTAGTATTGTACGGGTGGATCACTCTTTGGCCACTAATTATGTGATGTATTCCAAAAAAAATTGCCGCGGCCTTCGGCCGCATTATCGGCTGTTACAATCCAGCCCTACCCAAGGAAAAATCCTGGGTCCGTCCCTGCAACAAGAGTCTTTATGTTTTTGGTGTAAAAGATAAGACTGACTAAAGCATACCTAACATGTGTATGTTAGTACTTTCAACTGAGATTGAGGGTAGGATGTGGTTCCAATGGCTGAGGGAGATTGATAGATGAAGCAGAAGTACTCTGTAGAGTGAGTAGTCAGTAGTACCCTAAAAACAAGAATCTACGTAGGGCATTCATGAGCTCTGTCTCTGCAGAGAGTTTGAGGGAGACAGAAAAGATGGATAACCCCTTCTTCTTCTTCTTCCTCCTCCTCATCCTCTTCTTCTGAACCCCAAGATGGAGATTTCGTCTTTTTCGTAGGTTTAAGATTTGGTGTATCGGAACGAATACAAGCAACCAACTCGTCCAGGATAGTTTGAATCGTCTTCATTTTTTTTTTCTAACATAACCACCTTCTCGTCGGTAGTTTTTGGTTCATCGGTATTAGACTCATCATCTGATTTTGTCATCCATGGTTTTCTTGTTCTTTTAACGTATTCTTTATTTTCGAGTAACTCGCCAAGTTGTTTGTAGAGAGTTCTAGTGAAGACCATAAACCACAAGAATCTTCCCTAAATGAAACGAACCTTGCTCTGATGTCAACTTGATACTATTGATCTCGGTACCTTGGTGACTATTATTATAGAGGTGAAATTCAGAGTAATTATAGACGAAAAATAGAAAACAGAACACACTAGAAACCAAATTCAAAGAAAATAATTTATCTATATTATGAACAAGAAAACTATTACAATTCTCTCTTTGCTACGCTCACAATTTCTCTAGGTAAATAACCTTAAACTGTTTGCTAAGCTTTCTTTTACAATAATAATTGTCTCAAAAACTTATCTCTAGGTGATTTGTCTCACAAACCTTCTTTCTTCCAAACAAACTCTACTTGGCTTCTCGTCAAGAGAACGGATCACAAGGAGAATAAACTTCGTACTAGCATTCACCAACCCCATTTAGCCTGAGTAGCTGTAATCAAGGTTGCTCCCTCAATAGGAGAGTCTATAGCTCGTATTAAAAATGCTTCCCAATATTTGGTAAAGGTATATTTTTGCTCCCTCCTATGTAAAATCTCATATCGATCCCACAAGTAAGGACTAGAAAGTACAACATGACAAACATATGATGGAACCACGTCACATATAACCTCATCAATGTATGACTCATAGAAAGCAAACTTGAACTTACACTGCTCTGCAACCTGTAGCTCACCTTCCTTTTGAATCCACCCTAAACGATAGGGTTTCAGATGTTAGAAAGTTTTCAAACCCAACTTCTGTACCAAAGAATGTGAAAGTAAATTATTCTGACTTCCCGGGACAATAACAACATCTATAAGTGTTATCTTAACCTGCATTTGAATTGTGAAGAGTCGTTCCATAGGATCGTCTTTTGTTAGTTCTTCTACGCCTCCTGCAATTAGAGAGAGATTTTGATTAGGTTCTGTTAGTCCTTGGATTTCTTTCGGAGCTTGTGTGACTAATGTTTCCATCATGGCTTCTTTTTCCTTCTACCTTTTTGGTTTTAGATTATGATATTTCAACTAACACTTGTCAACAAGATGTCATGTTTGTTCGCAATGAGTGCAAATTAAACCTTCTTTGTCTTTAGACTCCATATCCTCTTTGCTCCTTTCATATCCTTTAGAGGAAAAAGTCACGAAACCTCCAGACTTCCCCTTGGTGTTTCCCTCAACATCAAATTTCTTAAGCCTGCCTTCTATGGCATTAGCTTTTATGTTTTCTTTAGAGATAGTATCCACCGAAAATATCTTCAACTCCTTCCGTATGTACTCATGGAACCCGGAAATATATTTCATATAGATAACATAATCTTCCTAGTCTAAATCCAAAACCATAGCTTGATTCGAAAATTTCAAAGTATAATCTTACACGGTTTGGTTGTAGGACTGCTTCAAGTCGTAGCACTTTAACCATCTCTCTTCAAGGTAGCCAACTGGATAAAATTGTTTCCTCACAACTTCCTTGAATCCTTTCCACGACAATGCTCCATTACTTAGGTATTGTCTTTGATAAGCTTTCCACCATGCTAGAGCATGCTTTGAAAGCTTAAATGCTACAAAAGATATCTTCTCCGAACCATATTCAAAGAAAGAAAAGTACATCTCTAGATGTTTTATCCAGTCATCTAATTTCTCTACATCGACACTTCCATCATAAAGTAGAATATCAACATGAAAATTAATTATTAGATTCTTATCATGATTCATAAACTTACCATGAGGTTTCGTTTCTTTTGTGCCTTTAAGAAGATCATCTTCATCTTCTTCTTCGTCTTCGTCTTCGTCTTCTTTTTCTTCCTCCTCATCCGCTTCTTCCGAACTCCAAGATGGAAATTTTGTCTTTTTCATAAGTTTCAGATTTGGTGTATTAAAACAATTACAAGCAACCAACTCGTCCAGGGTAGTTTGAATCATCTTCATTTTTTTTTCTAACATAACCACCGTCTCGTTGGTAGTTTTTGGTTCATCAGTCTTAGACTCATCATCTGATTTTGTCATGCTATGTTTTCTTGTTATTTTAATGTATTCTTGTTTTTCGAATAACTCACCAAGTTGTTTGTAGAAAGATCTAGTGAAGACCGTAAACCACATGAATCTTCCCTAAAAGAAACAAACCTTGCTTTAATACCAACTTGATAAGTATTGATCTTTGTACATTGGTGACTATTAATATAAAAGCGAAATTCAGAATAATTATAGACGTAAACTAGAAAACAGAACACACTAGAAACCAGATTCAAAGAAAATATCTTCTCTAGATTATGAACAAGAAAACTATTAGAATTCTCTCTTTGTTACGCTCACAATTTCTCTAGGTAAATAACCTTAAATTGTTTGCTAATCTTTCTTTTACAGTAATAATTGTCTCAAAAACTTATCTCTAGGTGATTTGTCTCACAAACCTCCTTTCTTAAATGTGTTTAGTGATGAGCTAAACATCCCTACCTATAGGCTTGGTTTGGTTTCCTAAACCTCTTAGAAATATATTTCCTTTTTAAAGAATAATTCCTTATCTAGGAATAACTCCTTATATAGGTATATTTCCTTATCTAGGAATATTACCTATCCAGGAGATATTCCTTTTCTAGGTATATTTCCTTATCAAGGTTACTGCCTAAAATCAGTATTCCTTTCTAAAGTACAATTTGTTAGAGCATTTCTCGGTTGAACCCACCAAGCGTTGGTATGTCAAGTTTGGTTGTCATATTTTATTGAAGCAAAACTCATTTAAGAGTCGCTTGATTTAAATGTACTAGAGTCAACTTCGTATAGGTTAGCTTGAAAGTATTAGGATGACACATTACAAGTATTGCGAAGGCTTGAAGAAGTGAAGAAGAACGGAGCTACACCGACAACATAATCCTTCCACTTGAGGTTAGTGATATTTGACTTGAACTGTTTCATTCCCTAACGTATCTTTCAAGTCGTGCATATTGAAAACATAAAAATGCGATTTAAGGAATACAATATGAAGTTTTTTTCTTAACCATGAAACTTTGTATATAAGACATCGACATAATCGTATGAATGCTATTGTGATTATGTATGGGTATAAGGTTGGGATTTCATCCTAGGGAACAATTTTTACATGTGTTCTAAGGAAGTAAGTTCATGATATGTGTTGTGAACCGAAAAGGAAATCGCCAGGAGTTATTGGGACTGTTCTTCATCGCATATCTTATGAACGACCAATATGTGTGATTAGTATAACCGCTCACGACTTGTTTGTGTTCTTGGTAAAACTATTCACACGAGGCCTGACTTATGTGTTGGTATGACTTTTATTAGTGAAACCAATCTTAAGTAATCACATGGGGTATGATCGGGCTGTGTATGTCTGAACTTATTATTGGGAAGAGGGGAATCGATCCTAGTAAGAGGTGCAATGCATCACAAGGGGAACCAATCCTTGTATGAGGTGCAGAAAGGTTTATGGAATAAAGGGGAACCGATCCTATGAACATGTGCCAAAAATATTTGGGAAGGGGGAACCGATCCTATGGACATGTGCAGTGCATACAAGTTAGATACCAAATATATATGGGGAACCGTTCCTTGTACCTAGGCATCCGTATCTTTGGTAAGCTAGTGTAACTATGCACAGTACTCACATGTAAGTATAACCGAAACTTGTTTTGGTAGAACCGTAAACCCATGAGTTGTGATTGAGTGGAACTTGATCAATCACATAGTTCTTGAAAGTCAGATGAACCAATTCTAAACTTGTTTGGAAGTGTGGTAAATCGGTTTCAAGTGAGCAAGAATGGTAAATACTTGCAAGAGTAAGATGGCGTCACTCTTTGAACATGGTGAATTAATGCTTATTCTATTTTTGTTCAAAGATATTCCTTAAAATCTAAGAAGGAAGTAAATCCCAAGATCGAATTTAAATAAGTTAAGAATCTTTTTAATTAAGGGTTTTTAATTATATGTGGAAAATAAGAATTAGTAATGTGCATTTTCTAATTAAATATTTTCCAAGGAGATTTCGATCATTACTTTTGGACAGTACATTCACAAGAATTATGAAAACCGAATTTGGTGGAGTAATGAAAATATCTTGAGAATATTTTCGGTTTTGGAAATTCCTTGGTGTCCAAACTTCCTTGTCTATAAATATTTTGAGTTTGCATTTCTAGAAAACTAATCCTACATAACCTAGACTTACTCTTTTGTCTTTGTTACTGGGGAAGCCGCCTATCGGAGAGGAGAGTAATCTAATTAGGTGAATGTAGTTGTAGAATTACCTACAACTACACCCTCAGTAGAATTTGTAAAACTTAAGAAGTTCTTGATGATGAATGACAATTTTCTTATTAATTTTCTCAATTGATTACATAAAAGTATCTAAATGGAACTAGAATAGTTACAACTTTCTCTATTCTCTTTCCTAAGATATTTTCTAACACTCACTAAAAGAACTTCCTCAATTTTACATTTGAACTCCTATTTATAGTGTAATTTGTACATATGTATATGTATTGCGAAGTATCGCAATACATCTTCGTAAGATTATTCTATCTTCGCAAATCTTCATACTTCCCCGTACTTCCTCTACCATCGCATCGTTTTATAACTCTTTCTTCTTATATTTATTATGATGTTCGTAAGCTAATGTCTTGCGATATTCGGTACCTACATCTTGCTTCTTCTCATGTCAATTCTGCGAAGAAGAAATGTCATGAGAACCTCTATTCTCGTAAATTTAATATAGTTATCACCACCTATTAAATTCGCAACACGTATTTTCCTTTTTCATTGAATTTTTGACACGTTTCTTCGTAACCGTTCTTTTAAACCGTTCACGTCTAATCGCATTGATGAGTTTCTATCTTCATCGAACTCTCTCTTCTTTATAAATATTATCTTTTATTTTTCTTTTTATTCTCTTACCCTATTCATCTTCGTCATCACTTCTGCTTATGCAATTTATTCCTTTTTCCTGCTACTACGATTTATTATCTCTTTCACCTCTTTTCCTTTCTATTTTCTATCCTACATCCAATGGATCCAAAGAAGAAAACTATTGAACAAATTAATGCAGAGCTTGCTGATAGAGACCTCATTCTTTCTGAAATTGATGGTTATGATAAGAAGTCTTCTCTCTGTATGGAGCTCTTTACCAATCTTGCTTGGAATGATCAGAAAATTTTAATCTCACGAGGTCAAATCCTCGCAGGTCTTCCTCTTCCTCTTTATGATGTCAATCTTCCTTTATTCTATGAAATTATTTCCCACCCCAATTTTTCATGTGCCATTTATCAATTGACTGGTGATTGCATTCGCATTCTGGTCGAATTCGCAACTCGTGCTGCTACTGGAAAATCTTTGTATTCAGTTGACCTTAGGAAACCTGGATTTCAAGATATGGAAATTATTGCTACATACAGACTATCTGATTGAGAGTTTCTTTAAAAATTACGCACTAATTCTGCGAAGAAGGAAGATAAACGTTGGGGTGTTCGTCTTCATCGTAAAGCTAATATTGCAGCAGATGACCTTCTCATGCACGATATTGATTATGCCTCAGGGAATAATAGAACCCCTCGTCGTTCTCATGACGAAGATTGGTATAATTACCCTCTAATATTATCGGGTTCTTACATTTCTGGGATAGTAGATCTTCCTGCGAACCTTCGTGATCGTAATTATCAACCTTGGGTCTTTTCTTGGCTTAACGAAGATAAAAATGTATGTATCTCTATCTTCTTATTTTCTTGTTATTCTTCAACTTATTTTCAAATGAGGTAAGAAACACTCTTACATGCTTTCTAAATAATATATTGTTGCCTCTGTTTCTTATCCTTATTTGAATTTGTAGGCTCTTCCTGATCTTACTGAGGTTGTTGCGAGTGAGAATAAGAATTCTACTTTTTCCAAAAGGTTAACTGCAAGACAAAAAACACTTCGCTCTGCGAAGGATACCCAAACTTCTGGTAGTCAAGATGATGCTCTTCGCAAAGGAAAAAGGAAACTTGAGGATGTTGTTTATGAGAGGAAGAAGAAGAAACTCTCAACCAATGTTTACTCCAATGTGATCACTTCTAGTAAGGATGTTGACAAAGATCAAAGTGATGAAGATGATAAATTTTCTGAGAAGGACTTTAATTCTAATTCTGATACCCTTTCTGATAAAGAAGTTGATGATGATGCTGATGAAGATGAAGATGAAGATTATAGTAATGCGGAAACTTTTGATTCAGCAATGGTTCGAGTATCTGAGGCTTTTCTCCATTCTTCTCGTGGGTTAGGAAACGCTCCTACTGCGAATGCTCGTAAGCTTATTGCAAAGGCTTGCAAAGTTCCTACTATACTCAATAACAACTCTCTTAGTGGAATTTCAAGATTCGTCTCTCTTGCTACATTATATGCTTTAGGGAGTATGGTAAGTTTCTTTTCTATTCCTTGTTTGTTTCCCTTATTTCATTAATTTCTAACCCTTTTTATTTGTTCAGGTTGGAAGAGTCAAATGCTGAAATTGCTTCAGATTGGGAAAGACGTCATTCCATTGCTGAGAAGAAAACTTTAAACCGTTGTAAGAAGTTGGAGATTGAAAATTCAAAACTTCGTCAGAAAGTAGTGGATTTAAGGATTGATAATGCAGAATTAATATCCCGTCATGAAGATAATCAACAGTTTGCGAGCATCGCAGCTGATAGTTCTTCTCTTCTTGAGGAGAATAATCAACTAAAGCTTGAAAAATCTTCTCTTCGTAATGATAAGAAGCAATTAGAAGGTAAATTCTTTGTAATGGTAAGTATTTTGATTACATTTCCTTCGTAACTTTCTAACCAATTCCTTATTTTCTTCCCTTGCTGCAGAAAATTATACGAAGATGAATGATGATCTGGAAACTATTCTTGCCAGTCGTAACAAGAAGATTTCTGATTTAAGATCTCAATTTCTAATCTCCCAGAACAACCATAGTTTATATGTCAAGCGTTTCCGAGCTAAGATGACTCGCAAGATTTGTGAAGACAATCAAATTCCTCTCAAGAAGTACCATACGCTCCTTTCTGAAGAAATTCCTGAGGATACCCCAAATCTGGAAATCTCTGATAGTGAAGTTGAAGATGATCTCTCTGAAGAAGAAAAAGAAGATCATTTTGATGGGAATAAATCGCCCGAAAAATAGCTTTATTCTTTTTTGTATATCTGCTCTAGTTCTTTTCATATTGTCTATTTGAACACAGTATTTTCTTCTTTCCTTCACTCTTGATCAACCAACAATTTCTTTTTGAAGCTTAACTAGTATTAATATCTTAATTTTGCGATGATGAATTGATCTTTCTTTGATTGAGTGTTTCCCTTATTCGTATAACTTGATCATATGGAGAGAAGTAATATATCTTAAAGACTTAGCTTAGTATTTCCTTTCCCCCTATTATTGCTCTTCAGATGATCAAATATTGCTGGAAGTATTAGAATATTTTCCTCAATTTAATTTGCGAAGCTTCAGCTTGTTGCGATTGTGAATAAGAAATCCTCCCTTTGAAATATAAGAAATACGAGGTATGAAATATCCTACGAAGTATGAAATATCCTTAATAAGTATAAGAAGTATAAAATATCTTTGAAGAAGTATAAGAAGTATTTAATCTGTGAAGAATTCTTCAATATATGAATGAGTATAAAAAGTATTTAATCTTCGCAAAATCTGATAAATGTGAAATATCCATTGAAGAAGTATAATAAATATGATACATTCTTGAAGAATTATAAGAAGTATTCAAATTGTGGAGAAATATTCAATATTTGAAGAAGTATAAGAAGTATGTAATTCTCGTAAAATTTAATGAATACGAACTATCTCTTTTTTTTTTTTATTGCAAGTAAAATCGCATCTCTTGTTATGTCTTTGTGATCGCATCTCTTATTATGTCTTTGTGATATATATTCTTGAAAAAATTCTTTAATGATATTGATGGGATTGCCTTCTTTTGTTATGTCTTCGTGATATATATTCTTGTAAAAATTCTTCAATGATATTGACGGAATTGCCTTCTTTGTCAGAACTTCTCGATATATATTCTTGTAAAAAATTCTTCAATGATATTGATGGGATAAATTTCATTAATTGATGTGGTCTTATCATGCCTTCCTAAGTAAAGGTCTTATTTTGCCACCTCTTTTGTGATAATATTTTTGTATTTGCGATAATATGACAAGTCTGAACATTCTTACGAATATACAACCTCATGACATTATCGTCTTGCGATGAAATCGCAGGACGTTTTTACACTTTCATGTAATAACCCATTGATCTCATCTTAACTTCTTTGTTATGTTCTGCGAGTTCTATTTTTCTATATATATATATATATTTTATTTTATTTTTTTCTTTTTTTTTTTAGAATGCTCGCAGAAATTCAGTTGTTGCACAAATATGACAAGCCTTTATGTTTTCGCAAACAAAAAGCCTCGTGACATTTGCGTCTTATAGCACGTATCAGCTCCCTAATGGAGGGTGATGCCCTTTATCTTCCCCTTGGTTGCCCCTTCAAGGAAGCGTACATCGACCATACAAGGTTAGATCTTCCCATCCGGTTCTGCAAACAACCAGCTTTTGATCGCAACCTCTTATCCTTTTTTCCTATAGGGCTTATAGTTACGAGGTTGCACCCTATGGGGTATCTTTGGGCCAAGTGCATCATTTGCCAAGACTTGTCAAAAATGGCAGATGTGCTTCAAGCCCACTCGGAACTCTTGACTCAACCGTGTACCTCGACGCCTTGATCCTTTTCTGCACTTCTTGGGAAAGACAGTATTCCTTAGTCGCCCAACCTAAATCATGTTACATCGCATAATATTGCGTAATGTCGCAAGATTAGGTGAGAATCCAAGGTGTCTAACCCGGATAGGTACCCCGTTATTTGGTTGTACCCCGTAAAGTTCCATGTACTCAGGTTCCTTGGTGGTGTTCCGGTGTCCCTGATCCATGCTTATAGGTACCCCCTTAAATGACGCACTTTAGGAATTTTCCTCTTACGAAATGTTTCTTCGCGAACTAGGGTGTATGCCACAAAGGTTTGCATGTGTAATATTTCTGCGTCTTTCTTTCTTTTTTGAAAGCTGATCACAGATTGCGGTCTTTTATTCGCAAATTGATGTGTGCGTCTTTCTTTAATGAAATTTAATCGCAATAAAAAATTTGAAATTCGTAACTTTTGCAAATTTCCTGCGAGCAAACAATATTCGTAAAATTTATCATGAGTTTTATGGATAATACCTTTTCAAATACAGTCTATTCCAAGGTCTACCAAGTTTCAAACCCATGTCTCTCCCTTCTGGATCCATTAGCCGCAAATCATATTGATTACCTTTTTGTTTCATTACCTTCTTTTTTCTTTCTTCGCAAATCACAACCCTTTGTTATCATCATAAATTTCATGTATGATTAACATTGCAATTTTATTCTTTCGTGCCTTAATCCTCTGCCATTAAATTTTCACTTCTTTTCACAACCTTTCCTCTTTCTCTCCAACTTTCTTTTTCAGTAGTTTTTCCTTCGCAAACTTCTACCTCTGTATCGTAACATTTCTTCCCCTCAGCCCAATCACCCTTGATAACTCCAACACCCTTCATATGAGGAAATTTTATGCATTGATGTAGAGTGGAAGCTACGCCTAGAATTCCATGAAGCCATGGTCTTCCTATCAAAGCATTATACGGGGATTCGACATCAACAACGCAAAATGCAATTTCAGTTCGCATTCCACTTAAGGGAATTCGCATGCTTACTTCTCCTTTAGGTTTATTAGCAGTTCCATTAAAACCATAAATCTTGTAGGTAGAAGGTATTAGATCTGCGTCTTTTCCCCCCATAGTTTTGTAAGCAGAATAGAAGAGGATATTGACAGAACTTCCCGTATCAATCAAAATTCTATTAAGACCAATTGATTCTTCCTCCATATCATCTTCACTTTCTTCCATATTCATGCAAATTGCTAACCTTACTACCAATGGGTTATCATGTACTTCACAACCTTCTGGAATTTCAGTAGCTTCAAAAGAAATTTCACGCTTCTGCCAATCTTCAAGTCGCGAAATTTTTGTGATGTTCATTATCTCCTTTCCTTCACCATCCCTCGCATATACTCTACTTAACACATTATCATGAAAATCTTCTATGGTTTTATATGAATGAACAATAGAATTACAGAAAACATTCCTTGCTTTTGAACCCACTTCTATATGTAGGGTTTCTTTTCCCTTTTATTGTACTGTGTTCTCCCTGCGAGTTATGACTGGAGCCTGTGGTAATTGTTGCGACTGTGTTTTCTTAAGTAAAAAGTGATCCAGTTTTCCTTGATCAATCATTCGCAAGATAATCCTCTTGATATTATTGCAGTTATTTGTAGAATGCCCATGAAAATGATGATACGAACAAAATTCATGACTTCTTGGACCTATTGGTGGTTCCTTTCCCATATTCCATGGAGTTGGTATATTTTCTATCAGGATAATTGCCTGCCATATCTTTTCTACACTTGTATTCAAAGGTGGAAACTTTATTTCTTCTCTTATCATTCTTTGACCTCCTTGACCATTGTTATAATTTTGTCTCTGATTCCCTTGTCCAAAATAATTTTGCCTTTGTCCCCCGTAATTTTCTTGTTGTTGATCTAATCTTGGGACCTGGTTATTTCCTCCTCGATTATAGAAATTCCTCTCTCTATCATACTCTTCTTGATCTTTGCTACCCATTGCTACCATTTTTGGCTGGCTATTATTGATTTTCTTCTCTTCTGAAATTTGCGAAGAAGTTTGCGAGGATGTTTGCGAAGTACCTTCTACAACATTAATTATTTTAGGAAGTAAGTTTGCTCATGTATCTTGATTGTTAGTGTTTTCTACTGGGTATGACTCCATATTGTTTTGCTTTTCCTCTAATGTAATGTACTCTTCTTGCAACTCTCGTAACTCTGTCATCATTATGGAATTATTTCTTCGGAAGATTTGAACATACAGTTGTTCAGTTGCGAACATCGCATTTATGAAAGACAGAATCAAATATCTCTCATCTACGCACCCTGCCATATCACTGCACATAGTCTTCCATCTTCTTACCAAATGCTTCAAACTTCACCAATTCGTTGTTTTAAACCAAACACATCTTCAATACCAAGCCGTGAGGAATGATTTGTGATTTATGCTCCAAGGAAAGTTGCTTGTAAATGATTAAATGATGTAATAGTGTTCTTAAGAAGTCCTTCGAACCACTTTAGAGCTTCTCCTGTTAAGCTTGATGCGAAGTACTTGCATAATACAGCATCGTGATTCTCCCATTGTAACATGCATCTTATATATGCTTTAATGTGCTGAATAGCACATGAAGTCCCATCAAAGATACTGGTAAGCGTAGGCAGATTGCATTTTGGTGGAATCCCTCCCAATTGTACTTCTCTAGCAAATGGAGTCCTCGCAGCTTCCTCTATTTCTTCATCTAATTTCCTTCTATCTCCTCCTCTTCTATTTTTTATCATCCCTCTTATTTCCGCTAATTCTCGAAAACTCCGTGCATTTGCCTCAGAATTCTCATCCATTGGCCTCTTCAACGCAGTCTCTCTTCTTCTATGTTCTTGCGTCTCTTATCTTGCGATCCTTCGCATTCTATCATATTCTTCATTAATGTTTTCATTTGCACAATTTTGCAAATATCTTCTTTCTAAATTATCACAATTGTTTTGTTGCAGAGCATCTTGAAATTCTTGTTCTTCCCTTTCTATTATTCTCATCCTTCTCATGTGAATATCAGGAATTTCTTCTTCTTCATTTCTCCTCCTCCTGTGATTTATTTCTTCTTGATTTGCTTGTATTCTGTTTCGAAAGTTTGGTTCATTCCTCGCCATTTCTGTTTGTTGATTTCCAAATCTTCTCCTAATTCTTTCACACTCAATATTTTGATTGTTACGAGCCTCTTCACGTCTTCTTACTCCATTCTCGTAATTGTTTTGATGTACTGATTTTTGTCCCTCAGCTGACTCTTCCCCTTGATTTTCTTCACCATTCTGATTGTTCTCTCTAGGATTTGGCATGGTTCTTAAATTCTCCATGTTTTGTTCGTGTTTTGGTACTAAAATGAAGCGATTCTCTTTATTTCTTTCAACTTGATTATGTGCTTGTCCTTGCATAGTACTTTCATTATTGATTGTTGGTGAATTTTTTCCTTCTCTTTCTAATCTAACATTTGATCTTGCAACACTTTGAGATTTCCTCCTCTGTAACATCTCATTTTCCCTCCTCAATTCTTGATTTTGTCTTGTTAGATTAGCACGTTCTTCAACTTCAAACCTTCGTTCTTCTTGAATTCCTTGTCTCAATGTTTCTAATACCTCCCTTTCTCTTTCAAGAATTGGTCCTCCCATCAGTCTCCCATTTTCTCTGATTTGTGGTGCTCTATATTCTTCTGCTAGTGTATCAGTTCTCCAAGTGTGTATACTCACTTGATCATGATCTATTGTTTGTTGAGCTTGATTTCTTCGATTACTCCCTCTCCTACTAGGTTCTCCTATCATATTTGCTTCTCCTCCTGCGAGTCTTACACTTCTTCTTACTTCAGTTAATGGTTCTGATATATTTCTTCTTCTTTCCATTTCTCTGATACAGGAATTATTCAAGTTCCCTGTTTCTAGCGCCAATTATGTAATTGCAGAATTACCTACAACTACACCCTCAGTAGAATTTGTAAAACTTAAGAAGTTCTTGATGATGAATTACAATTTTCTTATTAATTTTCTCAATTGATTACATAAAAGTATCTAAATGGAACTAGAATAGTTACAACTTTCTCTATTATCTTTCCTAAGATATTTTCTAACACTCACTAAAAGAACCTCCTCAATTTTACATTTGAACTCCTATTTATAGTGTAATTTGTACAGCTGTATATGTATTGCGAAGTATCGCAATACATCTTCGTAATATTATTCTATCTTCGCAAATCTTCATACTTCCCCATACTTCCTCTACCATCGTATCGTTTTATAACTCTTTCTTCTTATATTTATTATGATGTTCGTAAGCTAATGTCTTGCGATATTCGGTACCTACAGTGAAATCTCTTACGGCCGCTCAATTTAAAGTCTTCTTTGGGATTGAGAATATCTAGCGTGACCCGTTGGTGGGAAACTAGATATTGCGGTTTATCTTTAGTTTTGGTATTGATTTGATTGACTAACGGTGGTTGAATCTTGATTGCACCTAGTTTGTTTATGCTTGGGAATCTTCTCTTCTGATATAAGATTCACTCAAACTAGTTCAAGGTTTCAACAGGGATCCTTAGACTGTTGTTAGATCTAAAGACGATCTTGTGATAATCCATTGTTAACAGACTCCGTTCTGTATGTGATTGATCACAAGAGATTCAAGTGATTGTGTGCAGGTGTTTATTGAAGATCTAAGAAGATTTTAAGACAAAGAAGATATTGAAGATTTTTTACTTGATGTTTTTATAATATTTGGTGTGCACAATACTTGTTTGGGAAAAATAGTATCCAATTAATAATCGGTTTATCCTTGTGGTAGATTGGATTGATTAATTGAGGAAGATCGGCATCCACACATATCACTTGGTTGAAGAGTGTTGTTGGCTTAATATTAGTGATTACCCTTGGGTGATTAAACGTAAGATAGATCTTGGAACTTGGCAAAGGAGTCTATGTTAAGATAAATAAGGGAACCTTTGCGCAACTCATATCACTTGGTTGAGGAGAGTTGATACCAAACAGATTTGTTATTCCTTTACTGTTTGGAATATGAACCAAAGGAATTGGTCCAAGTACGTGACATGTTTATAGGTTGGAGGCGTGGGAATACAGACAGAACTAGGTGAACTATAGGTTTAGTTGCTCGGTCTCAACTATACGAAGTTGTCTTATTTTGTATAGCGGCTTAATCCTGAGAGTATTCAATTCTGGACTAGGTCCCGGAGTTTTTCTGCATTTGCGGTTTCCTCGTTAACAAAATATTGATGTGTCATTTACTTTATATTTCCTCATTATAATTGTTTTATTATAATTAAAGTAAATTGCACAAATGTTAATTCCTATTTATTTGATATGTGAATCCTATTGAGTTAAGTTAATTCTGAACCTTTGTATCAAGTAAACACACTTTGTTGTTGTATTTTCTCGATCTCGTATCCATAGACGATCACACAAAGTGTGAACCGATTTTTTGTATTGTCTCGACTCAGTCTATAGACAATCACTTTCGGGAAAAGGACTTATAGGAAGGAAAAGTTATAGCTTGAGGTATATTTGGGGTACCCTCGCCTTTTGAATTGGTATTAGAGCAGGAAAACACGAAAAGATCTAACAATCTGTGTTTGGTGTGATCCATCCTATAAGAATAAACTCGAGTTCTCATGTATCGACTTCAATTAACGTATCGCCAAGATTTGACGGAACAAACTATCTATGGTGGAAATCTGCTATGCGATCTTTTCTTCAATAACGAGACTTTAATACTTGGTTATTAGTCGTCGATGGTTATATTCTTCCAAAGATAGAAAATTCGGATACTGAGCTTAAACGCCTAGTAGATTTTTTAAACGAAGAAAAGGCACTAGCTAAGCATAATTCAGATGGTTTGAATGCTATAATACATGATGTGAGTCGTGATTTACAACATCATGTTTCAACATGTCAAACTTCGAAAGAAGATTAGGATAGTTTCCAAATCGTGTTCGAAGGAAACACATCATAAAAGGAAGCTAGACTTCAAATTATTACGTCTGAGTGGGAAAACCTTCGAATGGATGACAATGACACTTTTAAAGAGTTTCATCTTAAACTCTCTGAGATAATTATGCCTCTTTCTCGCTAGGAAAGACTATTTCTGAAAAAGATATAGTGTGCAAAATTCTCAGATCGTTGCAACCAAGATACGATTCTAAGAAGCATGAAATCATAGAGGCAAATGATCTCTCAACTCTCTCACGAAGTACACTCGTTGGAAAGTTAAAGATCTTTGATCATGAATCACAGTCTATTCAAAATAAAGGTATTTCTTTTAAAGCTGAAAAAAATCATAAAGTTCCAATGGAAAGGAATAGATAGTTGGATAATTCAGATGAATAGATTGCAGGAAACTGTGATGATGAAATCGAAGAATCATTATCTTTGATTACTAGATAGTTTCGAGATCTCTTAAGGTCAATAAATAAGAGATTCATAAAGGATACTCACCAATCTTCTCGACCACATGATCGAGTTCATGTCAAAAAGGAACGTGAATAAGATGATGAATATCAGCCACAATGCTTCAAGTGTAAAGGTTTTGGTCATATTTCTAAAGATTGTCCCAATCGTAAGAAGTACACTATAAGTAAAGCATTGGTTGTGACTCATGATGAGACCTCTGATTCATATGATTCTGAAGAAGAGGAAATATCTAATTTTGCATTAGTTTTCAATCTTATTTCTTCCTCCTCCATTAGTAATTTACCCATTTTAAGAATGGACATGTCTTCTGGTATTATTTAATCATCTAATGGTAAAGGGAAAGATAAGATAAGATGCATAAATTTTCTTAAGAAAAAAACTGCTAAGAGTTGCATTGACAACCAAAGTCAAGATACTTCGCTAGTTCGAGGTAACAAAAGGAGAGTTTCTCATATGATTATAGATCAAGAACACCCAGGTTGTTAAAAGTTCCATAATGAGAGAAAATATCATACTAATACCACTTAATCGGTATTAGAATTTTTTTCCTCACCATGTGTGCCATATTCGAGTGAGGAAGAAGAAATCAAGGCACTTTATGTGTAGATTATGGAAATAAAATCTAGTAATTGAAAGTATTTGATATATTCGTATAAGTAAATATATTATATTTTCGGAAATATGAGAAATATAAAGAGACCCCTTTCGTTTTGAGATCTTTCCTTGTCTGAACCATGAGTCTGGATCAAACATATTTGCATGAAAAGATGATAGATCAGAATGATCATCTTAAAAATAAGTCAGGGGGTTCTCTTGAGATTAGGGGTAAAATAAAAAAAAAAAGATTGTCTTAGCAAGAAGGAAATAAAGAATATGCTGAAGAAAGATCAGTGTATTGAGGCATTGACACTCTTTTGTGCTTAATCGAAGACAAAACTACATGCTCTTGCAGAGTCCTTCTCGAAAATGTCTCACATGTAAGAGGTTCTGGTTAAGCAACAAGGTTTTCTACTTGAAGAAATTCACAAGCTGATGAATGAAAATAGAAACCTACATTCATGTGGCATTGATATGAAGGATTGAGTTGTATTAGAACAATAGACATCAATTTTTGATTGCTTTCATTGATTGTATGAGTCTATTATAAATAAAACTATTATGAATAAAGTTATTTGATTTATAATTTTTCTTGTGATAGTTTTGATTTACATAGTCGGTACTTTAATATTCTATTTTATATGGTTTGTATGTTTATGGGATGTTTGATTTCGGTTTTATGCCTTGATATTCGATCTTATAATATGTTGTGAACCCTTATGGTTTGGGTGACTTTTTGATTTAGCAGGATTAAGTTCTAGCCCAAGTTGGTAGGCTTTATCAAAGGATCATGAGGGGTTCATGTAGAAAAAATATGTTAAAAAGTCACAATATGTTGAATCGGTTTTGGTTTAGCATAAAAGCATATGTGTTTCGACGGTTTTCAACTTTTGCTTGCAATTGTTATAACCGATTTTCAACCTTTCTCTGGTAAAGGTTGGTTGTGGTTATTCTTTTGTTTTTGGCATAAGAATGACAACATGATGGTATTTCGATATCAATTCTCCCGGAAGAAGAAAGCGATGGAATCATATTTGGAGAAGTTGGATGCGAAATTGAGGTAACAATCTTGTTAGTTAATTGTTTTCCTGTTTTAAGAAAAGCTTATTTTTATTTGATATATATATATATATATTGCTTTTGCTTAAAAGAAATTGTTGGTACAATTGATGTGTTTATTCTATTATGAATGTATAGATGTGTGTGTTATTCAATTATTTCCGGTTAAGTAAAACTTTTGTTATCTTGATTTGATTGTGTGATATCAATAGTTTATACTTACAAAATTTGGTGCAATTGCGGTGCTTTAATGTCTATGTTAATTCAATTGCTTCCGGTTAAGTAAAACAATTGTTACTTTGCTTTATTGTGTAGTATGAATTGTTTAAGCTTACAAAATTTCGGTGCAATAGTGAAACTTTGGTTTATATATGTTGTTTCTATTGTATCCGGTTGAGGTGAATAATTATGAAAGTTGATTTATTGTTTTGAATGAATTATTTATGGCTCAACGAATGAATATGTTGACGAGATGAGTTGTTTAGTCCAATTCGATTCCGGATAAGCTAAGCTAAGTTAATTCTGATCTTAGTTAGACTTATCAAAGTGGAGGTTTCGGTTATTCAAGTCTAGCCGAAAGCCTAAAAAAGGAAATGCTAGTTAACTAACATAGTATTTGGCTTGTTTGAAATCTAAAGGTCTAAGTTATATGGATAATTAGAACCTGATGAGAAAAATTGAGTTTATCTTTGTTTTGGTCTTATCGAATGAAGCGGTTGTATTTATATAATCGGTTTAGCAAAGGAACTAAGTTTCTTAGTTGATTTTCGGTTTGATAAACTAGTTGGGAAAATTTACTTCGGAAAATTATTTCCATGACAACATATCAAAACGTAATTACTTGTAGTTTCGGTTTTGATATTGGTTATCAAAAATGGTGTGTAAAACCCTCGTGCTTGACTCAACAGGTTACAAGTCTATTTTTGAGATTTGTAAGATCCTTTTCGTGTTGTCCATTATTTGTTCTTTACTTTGTCATTTTTGTGACAAAAAGGGGGAGAAATATATGGAGTAAACAAGTGATGCTGGGTATCAATTTATCGTTGATTGGTGTCACTAGGGAAGATGACAATGGTGCTTAAACGTTTATCTAACGAATGAGGAAAAGCATAGACTAAGGGGGAGTAACATATCATATGAATAGGATAATAAAGATGTGCGGATTGAATATCTACCTAGCTCACCTTTAGGGGGAGTATAAGCTTTGTTATTATAGTACAGCTATTGCATTTTTGAGGATTGAATGAATACAGGTTATGTGATGTGGATTCAGGAATCAAGCGTATGTGTAATGAATTATTGTAATTTGTTTATCCATATGATTGTAAGAGCTTTGTCACTAAAATTGAAAAAGGGGGAGATTATTAGAGCATTGCTCGGTTGAAACCACCTAGCGTTGGTATGTCAAGTTTGGTTGTCATATTTTAGTTAAGCAAAACTCATTTAAGAGTCATTTGATTTAACTGTACTAGAGTCAACTTCGTATAGGTTAGCTTTAAAGTATTAGGATGAGACATTACAAGTATTGCGAAGACTTGAAGAAGTGAAGAAGAACGGAGCTACAACGACAACATAATCCTTCCACTTGAGGTTAGTGATATTTGACTTGAACTGTTTCATTCCCTAATGTATGTTTCAAATCGTGCATATTGAAAACATAAAACTGCGAAGCATGAACACTCTAGATATACATAGTATTAAGGAATACAATATGAAATTTCTTGCTTAACCATTAAACTTTATATATAAGACATCGACATAATCGTATGACTGCTATTGTGATTATGTATGGGTATGAGGTGAGGATTTCATCCTAAGGAACAATGTTTACATGTGTTCTAAGGAAGTAAGTTCATGATATGTGTTGTGAACCAAAAAGGAAATCGCCAGGTGTTATTAGGACTGTTCTTCATTGCATATTTTTTGAACGACCAATATGTGTGATTAGTATAACCGCTCATGACTTGTTTGTGTTCTTGGTAAAACTATTCACATGAGGCATGACTTATGTATTGGTATGACTTTTATTATTGAAACCGATCTTAAGTAATCACCTGAGGTATGATCGGGTTGTGTATGTCTGAACTTATTACTGGGAAGAGGGGAACCGATCCTGGTAAGAGGTGCAGTGAATCACAAGGGGAACCGATCCTTGTATGAGGTGCATCAAGGTTTATGGAAGAAAGGGGAACCGATCCTATGAATATGTGCAACAAGTTTTTGGGAAGGGGGAATCGATCCTATGGACATGTGCAGTGCATACAAGTTATATACCAAATATATATGGGGAACCGATCCCAGTACCTAGTCCGCCGTATCTTTGGTAAGCTAGTGTAACTATGCACTGTACTCAAATGAAGGTAGAACCAAAACTTGTTTTGGTAGAACCTTAAACCCATGAGTTGTGATTGAGTGGAACTTGATCAATCAAATAGTTCTTAAAAGTCGGATGAACCAATTCTAAACTTGTTTGGAAGTGTGGTAAATCGGTTTCAAGTGAGCAAGCATGGTAAAGACTTGCAAGAGTAAGATGTCATCACTCTTTGAACACGGAGCATTAATGCTTATTCTATTTTGTTCAAAGATATTCCTTAAAGGCTAAGAAGGAAGTAATTCCCAAGATCGAATTTAAATAAGTTAAGAATATTTTTAATTAAGGGTTTTTGATTATATATGGAAAATAAGAATTTGTAATATGCATTTGCTAATTAAATAGTTTTCCAAGGAGATTTCAATCATTACTTTTAGACTGTACATTCACATGAATTATGAAAATCGAATTTGGTGGAGTAATGAAAATATCTTGAGAATATTTTCGGTTTTGGAAATTCCTTGGTATCCAAACTTCCTTGTCTATAAATACTTTGAGTTTGCATTTTTAGCAAACTAATCCTGTGTAACCTAGACTTACTCTTTTGTCTTTGTTACTGGTGAAGCTGCCTATCGAAGAGGAGAGTAATTTAATTAGGTGAAATCTCTTACTCCGCTTAATTTAAAGTATTCTTTGGGATTGAGAAGCTCTAGCGCGACCCGTTGGTGGGAAACTAGATATTGCGGTTTTCTTTAGTTTTCGTATTGATTTGATTGACTAATGGTGATTGAATCTTGATTGCACCTAGTTTTTTTATGATTGAGAATCTTCTCTTCTGATATAAGATTCACTCAAACTAGTTCATGGTTTCGACAGGGATCTTTAGACTGTTGTTAGATCTAAAGACGATCTTGTGATAATCCATTGTTAACAGACTCCGTTCTGTATGTGATTGATCACAAGAGATTCAAGTGATTGTATGCAGGTGTTTATTGAAGATCTAAGAAGATTTTAAGACAAAGAAGATATTGAAGATTTCTTATTTGGTGTTTTTATAATCTTTGGTGTGCACAATACTTGTTTGGGAAAAAGAGTATCCAATTAATAATCGGTTTATGCTTGTGGTAGATTGGATTGATTAATTGAGGAAGATTGGCATCAACACATATCACTTGGTTGAAGAGTGTTGTTGGCTTAATCTTAGTGATTACCCTTGGGTGTTTAAACGTAAGATATATCTTGGAGCCTGGCAAAGGAGTTTATGTTAAGATAAACAATGGAACCTTTGCGCAACTCATATCACTTGGTTGAAGAGAGTTGATACCAAACATATTTGTTATTCCTTTACTGTTTGGAATACGAACCAAAGGAATTGGTCCAAGTACGTGACTTGTTTACAGGTTGGAGGCGTGGGAATACAGACGGAATTAGGTGAACTATAGGTATAGTTTCTTGGTCTCAACGATACGAAGTTGTCTTATTTTGTATAGCGGCTTAATCCTAAGAGTATTCAATTCTGGACTAGGTCCCGGGGTTTTTTTGCATTTGCGGTTTCCTCGTTAACAAAATCTTGCTGTGTCATTTACTTTATATTTTCGCATTATAATTGTTTTATTATAATTAAAGTAAATTGCACAAACGTTAATTCTTGTTTAATTGATACGTGAATCCTATTGAGTTTGGTTAAGTCCGAACCTTTGTATCAAGTAAACACACTTTGTTGTTGTATTGTCTCTATCTCGTATCCATAAACGATCACACAAAGTGTGAACCGATTTGTTGTATTGTCTCGACTCGGTCTATAGACAATCACTTTTTGGGAAAGGACTTATAGGAAGGAAAAGTTATAGCTTGATGTATATTTGGGGTACCCTCGCCTTTTCACAACTCTACCCTCAATCTAATTTGAGGATTACTAAGTTCCTAAAAGAAGAAAGATATACATGTATCATGTACCGTAAGTGAAATGGAGGGTTACTTCAGTTAAATCTTACATAAAATTTTTGCTCATATTTTGAGGATTACTAATTTTCTCGTTCACTTATTTTGACGATTACTAATTTACTAATCCTCCATTTCACTTACGACATGTGACTGGATTACTTAGTTTGGCTCATATTTTGCTCGTTCTTCTTCCTTGTCCATTTTGGTACACTCAATTGGAGCACTACCAGTATCCTCTTATAGAACGCTACTTATGTTACGACATGTGACTGGATTTTCCTCTTAAAGAGGAAAACACTTATATAAAAGAAAATGAGACATTTTACGCCTAGTTAATAGCAACCTTTTTCAATTTGGTCATGATGGGAGATAAACTGATATAACATTGAAGTTAATTAATACCAACTTAATTAATACCAACTCCAATATGACTAGATTACTTATAATACCTTCTCAATTTGGTAAGATTTAATATGACTGGAATCTAGTCAACTTAATTAATACCAACTTAATTGAAGTTAATTAATACCAACTCCAATATGACTAGATTACTTATAATACCAACTTAATCCTCAATTTGATGGATTACTTATAATATGACTGGATTTTACTGAAGCAATCCTCCATTTCACTTATGGTACGCTACTTATAAATATTTTGATGAACGAGCCCAGTCATTGCCTTATACTATCCTCCATTAGACTTTGACCTTCCTAGAAGGAATAATTTCTCTTCATGATGTTGATGAACGAGCCCAAATGGACAAGGAAGAAGAAAATATTCAAACATCGCTTGATAATCAATTGATATTCAATAAGGCGTTGGGTCTCAACACATAACATCCAATGATGATGCATGTCACTACTGATTTTCTATCTAGAAACTCTAAACCAAATGTTGAAATGGAAATTCCGTTGATAGATGATTTAGATGGAATGGCTGAGTATGATCAAGAGGAAACTTTGCACGAAGGAACAATTTTGTTAGGAGCTGATGATCAAATTGAGGCTGTTAGCAGCTCTGTGGAAGCATAAAATTTGGTGGTGGAGGCATTTTTCAATCCAATTGCATCCAGGTATGAGAATTTTCATTAATGGATCACAAAATTTTGAGTTGGAACATTAGGGCTTTGGGCCAGGATACAAAGATTAATGCAGTTAGACATGCTATTTCCAAAAATAATCCTACAATTGTGACTATTTAGGAGTCGAAAAGAGAAGTTGTTGATGATTTCTTAATTAGGTCACTGTAGGGTAACAATAATTGTAGTTATGTTTATATAGCTTCTGAAGGTGCTTCTGGTGGAATAATTGTGATGTGGAAAGATGGTATAGTGGTCATGGAAGATCTGCTTTTATAGGAATGATTTCAAATCTTTTGTCAATAAATTTGCTTTTATTGATCTGCCAATGGCTTGGGGAAGGTTCACTTGGACTAACTATCAAAATCCTCCTATTCTAATAAGGTTGGATAGATTCTTGTTGTATCCTGACTTTCAAGCTCATTGTGTTGCTCCAATCAAAGTTAGGCTGAAAAGGCCCATTTCTGATCATGTTCCAATTATGATATCTTGTGACTCAGGTGAGAAATTCAAGTCCCCTTTCAGACTTGACAATTTCATTTTTATTCATCTTGATTTTTTACCTAATCTTGAAATGTGGTGGTCCAATTTATCTTTTGTTGGAAAGCCTAGTTTTGTCTTTGCAAAAAAATCACAAGCTCTCAAGTCTTTGATTAAGAATTGGCAAAGAGCTACTTATGGGAATTTGCAGTCTCAGATTGATGAATTGGAAAATTCAATTGATGTGATGGATAACCTGGAGGAAATTATTGGGCTTTAGGATGAGAAGGTGCTGGCTAGGGAGCAGGCTAAGATAAAACTTGCAGATTTATCTATAACTAGATATGGATAGGAAATTAGCTCAGAGAGCTAAAGAAATATGGATCAAAGATGGTGAGTCTAACTCAATTTATTTACATCAGTTAGCTTCTTTCAAGTACAATCTTAATAGTATAAATTGTCCCAAGATAGAAGGTGATTTGTGTTTTGATAAGAGTAAGATAGCTGAGTAGTCAAAAAAGTTTTATTCCTCTTTATTCACTGAAAAGTTTAGTGCAAGGCCTTCTTTTGAGAATCTGGATATGCCTAAGTTATCAGTTATTGACAGCATCAACCTTGAAAAACCCTTTACTGAAGAGGAAATTAAACAGATTGTTGATAAGTTTGGTCACAACAAGAACCCAAGACTTGATGGTTTCACTATGGAATTTTACAAATTTGGTTGGAATGTTCTTAAAGATGATCTCATGAAGGTGGTGAAATAATTTGAAACTACTAGCATGTTAGATTAGAGGGTCAAATGTACTAATATTACTCTAATTTCTAAGTGTAATGGTGCAGTTTATTTACACAACTTTAAACCTATGAGTCTAATTGGGAGCATTTTCAAGATTGTTTCTAAACTTCTTGCTGAGAGATTAAAGATAGTTCTTCCCTCTATAATTTATGAATTTCAAGGAGCATTTGTGCATGGTAGGCAGATACATGATGGCATTTTGATAGATTTTGAACTCATTGATTCAAGATTAAGAAATTTGGAAACTGGTTTGATATGCAAAGTGGACTTTGAAAAAGCTTTTGATAACATTAATTGGAGTTGTGTGGATAATGTTCTTGCTAGATTTGGTTTTGGGTGTAAGTGGAGGAGTTGGATAAAATGGTGTATTTCAACTCCAAGGTTTGATGTCTTGCTTAAAGGTGAAGCCACTGATTTATTCAAAAGTCAAAAAGGTATTAGTCAGGGTGATCCTATTTCTCCTTTTCTATTCATTGTGGTAGCTGAAGTTCTTTCTATGATGTTCAAAAAAGTAGCAGCTGATGGTCTTATCACAGATTTTAAGGTTGCTCAGCAAGGCACTGAGATTACTCATTTTCAATTTGGAGATGATTTAATTGTCTTTCTTGATGATAATGAATCTCAGATTAATATCTTGAAAAGTATTTTATTGTCTTTTGAAACTATATCTGGTTTGAAGGTCAATTTCAGAAAGAGCACTGTGGTAGGCCTTGGACAAATGCATAATGGGGAGGTATGTGCTGATTTATTTGGTTGTTCTTTAACAAACTTCCCTTTGAATTACTTAGGAATTCCTCTTGGAAGCAAATCTAAGTGTAGGAATGTTTGGAATGATATAATCCAAAAATTTCATAAAAAGCTCAGTGCTTGGAGGAGGAGATATTTGTCTAAAGGGAAAAGAGTGATTTTGATTCAGAGTGTTCTAGCTAGTCTGCCTGTGTATTATCTCTCTTTATTTCAGATGCCATATAGTGTAGTCAAGGAGTTGGAGAGAATCATGAGGAATTTCTTATGGGGTTCTTCTCAAGCAGTTAAGAAAAGGAGTTGGGTCTCTTGGGCTAATGTCAACCTTCCTAAATCTAGAGGAGGAGTAGGTATTAAAAAGCTCAAACTGGTGAACAAAGCTCTACATTCTAAATGGGATTTGGAGATATGGGAGTGAGAAGAATGCTTTGTGGAGAAGAATCATAAATCAGAATTTTGGAGGGATTATTGAAGCTTTGTTTCCAAATCACTCCAACAGGTCTAGAGATGGTAAACAAGCCAAAACCCGCGGGTTTCCCCGGACCGGCCCGTAAAAAACCCGCACCCGGCTCGGCTGGTTGCTAAACAAGTCGGGTTAGGGTTGGAAAATTGTCGGCTTGTTGGGAAACGGGTTAACCCGTCCTGGCCCGCAAACCCGTGGGTTCAACCTGTTAACCCGTCTTAAAAACATATATATTTATATTTCCATTTTTATAACCCTAATTCTTTCTTTTTTATTTCACTTTCTTCAGTCGGCGGCAGAAGAACAACTCTCCATCTTCTTCTTTTTTCTTCTTCTTCTTTTCTTTCTTCTTCTCGTCTTATTTTCTTTCTGCCGTGAAATGAGATCGAGAAGAGAAGCAGCGAAGAGAGAATTAAAGCGTGAAATTGGAGTAGGGTTTGCTATTGATTTCTAATTTAGGGGTTCTCTGTTAGAGTTGCCGAGAAGATGGTGGTGAATCAGTTAGGGTTTTACTGTTAATTAGAGAAATAAATGATAGTGAAGGTTTTACAGTGCTTGAGGATCAAAGATACTTGGTGTTGATTGCTGTTACATATGGATAAATAAGAGATTAGTGGTGGTCTCTGGTGAAGATTAAAGAGGGGTTCTAGGTGTTGATGCTGGTGGATCTCGATTTCTGGTGGTTGATGCAATTGAAGTGGAATCTGGTAATTGGAGATGGTGGTGCTGTCTTGTGAGGTAGATGCAGATTTGAGGTGGATTTGTAGTCAATAAAGGAATTACAAGCAGGGTATTATTTCAATTGGCAGCAGAATGAAGTGTTGAGTGTGGTGGCTTGATCTGAGATGAATGGAATCTGATTTGGGTACATTGATTTAGTTTTTTTTTTTTTTTTTTTTTTTTGAAGAATGTTTTGATTATGTATGTTTGTATGTGTTAAATTTGTGGATTCAATTATTTAGATCTAAACATGTTTGGTGGTTTTGATGTTAGATTGAAGTTGAATTTTGTGATTTGAACCCCTTCCTTAGATTATTATTATATATATATATGGTTCTGCTACTCAATTTTGATTAGGTTGTTTTACCATCTTTATCCCAAATCTTATGTGTGTATTGTACTCGGACAGAAGATGGGTTTGTGGTTATTAGGTTGTTGGATAGGAAATTGCAGATAATTGTCGCTAAAGGAGATGGTTCTATTGAGTTAGATTACAGAGAAATGGTTGGAAGTATGGTGGTATTACAGTTTCAGATTGTGTTGGTATTTAGAAGAAGACACATGGTGGTAGCTGGACCTGGTGGTATTACTTAGAAATTACAGACAATTAAATTTAAATTTTATTTTTAATTAAACAAGCTGGAAACTCTGTCAAATTTAGAGCTGGCAAACGGGCGGGCTAACCCGTGAACCCGCAAGTTTAACCTGTTACGTGCACATGTTAAATAAATGACCACCCGTGAAGAATTTCGACCCGCGGGTTTTGACCAGTGTCAACCCGAACCCGTGTAACCCGCAACGGGCCAGCCCCGGCCTGCCCGTTTTCCAGCTCTAAACAGGTTAGTCTGTTTTAGATTATGGGTTGGAATTTTGAAAGCAAGAGATTTGGTGAAAGCAGGTTTTTCTTTGTTGGTTGGTGATGGAAGCAGCATATACTTTTGGGAGGATGTCTGGATTGGAGAACAGTCCCTAAAAGATCTTTTCCTAATTTGTTTAAGCTCTCCAAGAAGAAAATTGTAGTTATTAAGGAAGTAATCTCAGTTGATGGAGCTTGGCATCTAGATTTTTCAAGAAGTTTGACAGAGGTTGAAATGCTAGAGGTGATTAATATGCTAGATGTAATTGGTGATCCAAGGGAGAGAGTGACTAACATGGCTCTTGTTCAAGATAGCAGGCACTGGATTTATAATCAGGGCAAAGGTTTCTCTGTTGCTAGTGCTTATGAAGCTCTGGAGACTGAAGGATTTATTGCTTTCCCTAATAAGCATCTGTGGAATCCCAAAGTCCCTTTGAAATTGGCTTTCCTGGTTTGGACCCTTTGTTATGATGGTGCTCCAACTTTGGAATTTTTGTTTAATGCAGGCTTGGTGCAGGATGCAGTTTGTTTTCTTTGTGGTGATCATTTGGAGACAAACCCACACTTATTTCTTCATTGTAATTTTACTTATACTGTGTGGATGTACTTTTTGAAATTCTTTGGTGTCTCTTGGGTGCATTGTAGTGATGTTAGAAGAACCATATGGGAATGGCGCAATAAGAAGTGCAACAACAGAATTAAAAGATTATGGAGCTACTTGTTATTTGCAATTTTGTGGTGCATTTGGAAGGAGCGTAACAACAGGTTTTACAACAACAAAGAGAATACTACTGAAGAGCTTATTATTGAAGTCAAGTGTTTGTTGTTCAGCTGGACGATAAACACAAACATTTTTGAAAATTATGGACTTTCTTTCTTGTTATGTAATTGGGAAGCTTTGATGCAAGCTTCTTTGTAACTTTCCTACTGGTCACTTCCTTGTGACCGAGTAGTTTTTTGCCTAATATATTTTGCCTTCGGTTAAAATAATTTACTTGTGAGTGTATGATTTTTCTCCATATATAGATAAAAGATTTCAGACGTACCATAATTAACTTTTGTGTACCACGTTTTGGATTATGCAAGTGGTCTGTCAAATATCTACCAATATAGAAATGTAATAGTTATAAAAAAACACGATTTTTAAAAGGGATAATCTCAGAGGGGAATACCATTCCAGAGATCCAGTGGCACATATTGTTTTGTTTTATATAGAACTAGGGCTTAACCTGTACCATAACGGTATGAGAGTTTTTTTTCTCTAATTCGATATTGTTTGCGTTCAGTTTATTTTATTTTTTCCGTGGGTAATAGTGTTTATGTTCAAATAGGTTTCGGCCAGGAAAATGATTAGTTACCTGACCTTTTTGTTTTACTTAAGTATGTTATTTCTATTTAGTATTCAGCAAGAGTAACAATGTCGTCCCAACATATATGAAATTAAAAATAAAATAGATATTATTCCGGTTTACTATTTCATCCCACCGTAATTTCAAATTTCATAGAAAATATTTTATCCAACAATAAATATGCCAAACCCTCCAACCCAATTCCATGACATTTATGAACTCACGGTTTCCAAAATTACTGATAGCTAAGGCTCTATGGAGTGAAACAGATACCCCCCAACATTGGTCAAATAATATCGACGAATCCGGAATCATTACAGAGCGCCAATATAGGTAAAAATGAGAGAATAACATCGGTGTTACAAAGAAAATACCTTATATGTATCAAATTATGTTATCTAAACATGTTTTCAAATTAAAAAATCATCAACTTAATACAAAAACATAGAAGAACCCAAGTTCAACCAATACTTGCATAAACAAAACTTATAAGAGAATTTCATAATCAGATTATACCTTCAAAAATCACTATTAGAGTTTTAATTGCATGTCTTATCAAGAATTACGATAGGAAGAAATCACCAAATTAATATGTGGAAAGTTCACTGGATATGTAGCAATTCAGAAAAGTTTATAGTGGTAGTGATGGCGCTCCATCTAACTGTTGTACGATGTTTTTTTTTTTTTTTTTTGAGAAGGTTTCGATTTTCCTTGGAGAAACCGAGAGGGAGCATTTCATTGTATTCATCATCATTCAGAAATCTAAGAGCCAACTTGGGCACTACTTACGGGATCTCAATACAACCGTAGATTAATCTATTGAAATGAGAAATTTTGATACTAAATATGTAATTTATAGTAATTATTATATAACATGACATCCCAGTGTTTTATTTTCTTTTCCGATTGTTATATATTTTAATCGAGGTTATTTTAGCATTAAGAAGATCAACCGCATCTCCTACTTTATAGTGTTACCCGTTTTGTAGCGGCACAAAATTAACATAGTATATTACTACTCATGAATACGTGTCATCACCACAAAACCACTACATCCCTCGAAGGATGTTGGGTGATTAATGGTAAATGCCACATATATTGTTGACATTGAACAAACTTTGGTCGTCAATTAATTTATTCTCTTATATTTTTTTTTTGCTATATTCTCTTTTGTATAACAATTAATTTTACACCTCGTTTGGTTGGAAGAATTGGATTCCTAGGAATTCAATTATCGGGTAATCCAATTCTTGGAATTAAATTCCATGGAATTGGATTCAAATTAAAAAAAAAATAGCTTTTGGTTGAGGTAATCCAATATCTTTTTTTTTACCTTGGAATCCAATTCCATTGCACTACTAGACCAATGCAATGGAAATTTATTATTTTGGGGGGAATTGGATTCCTAGGAATCAAAATTCTCAATTACATAGAGTTGGTTTGGACCGTTTGGTTCAAAGAATTTGTCACATTCCCCCGGAATTGGATTACCAGGAATCCAATTCCTTGAACCAAACGCGTTGTTATTTTAATACTAAAAATAATGATTCATATGATCGGTTACCAAGATAGCAGGGGTACCATTTGATCCAATATTCATGATCATTTTGTGATATATGATTTGGTATCATCCTAGAAATATTTGGTACATACCTTTATTAATCGTGTCATTTAGTACCTACCTTTATTAATAGTGTCAAAAACATCCAACTACATCTTTCACAATACAATGTTACCCGTCATGTAAAGACTTTTTTTTTTTTTGCTTTAGGAAAAAGAAAACAACACCCACCACCACCACTAAAACCATCCACCTACACTATTTCTTCCACCACCACTAATGTACCGCCTCCACCACTCACTGACACCCTCCATAGCTTTCACCACCCACTACTTCTTTCACTACCACCACTATTATCTATTGAAATAATTTTTATCAAAACTATTTATTGATGGAAATATGTAAGGATAGATTAATTAAGGGAATATTTAAGATGAAATGAAAAATTAATAAATCATTCATTATGAGGAATTAATTGGACACTAATTAATAAAACACTTATGATGTTTAATTTGAACAAATCATGACCATAGATTTATCTTCTCCCTAGACAAATCTTGGCCACTCATTATCTTGCCTAATTTGTCCAAACTGTGTTTTATAATGAAAAGATTAATAAAATATGTGATGAAATAATTATAAGATACTTATGATGTAAGATTAATAAAATATTTATTATGAAAAATTAATGATACAATGATGATGCAAACAATCATAGTCATCGATTTAGCTTCTCCCAACACAAATCTTGGCCGCTCTTTATCTTGCCTAAGTTGTCCTAACTATGCTTTATCAAGAGTACAAAACAAATCTAGGCTAAGTTTCCCTGTGTTAGTGGTGGTCAGGATTTGTCCTGGAAAAAATAAATCAAGGGTTGTGGTTCTCCTGACCACCCCTACAACTCGCACGCGTGGCCTTAATTCCAATATTATGAATGAAAAAATGAATACTCAAGTTATAACGGGGAGGTTCGAACTCATGACCTATTGTGTCATAAGAGTGGCCTCTAACCAGTGTTCCACCTTGTTTGGAATTGATATAAAAGATAAATCAACAGTGGTGGTTTGTTCAACTTAAATACCATAACTGCTTTATTAATTAGTGTTTCACTAATTGCACATAATAAATAATCTATTCATTATAAAGTGTTTTATTAATAGTGTGTCACTAATTGCTCATAATAAATGACTAATCATTTTTTAATTATAAATGTTTTCTTAATTAATTATAATATTTATTTCTATTAATAAGTAACTTTGATAAATAATATCAATAGACATTTTCTGCGCAATAAGTAGTAGAAGAGGTAGGGATGGCCATTTGCCCCACCCAAACTCATCCCCTTGGGTACCATCCCCTATTAGGTAGGGTTTACTCGTACAAACGGGGATGGGGTTGGGGATGGGTAATACCCGAAAGCAGTGAAACGAGGATGGGATTCAAGGTCCCCGCCCCATACCCGCCTCGTGCCTTTCGCATTTTAGGGTTTTATATTTTTAGTTTTAGGTCACATGATCATATTGTGATCCTATGGTTAATATTGACGGAAAGAAAGTATAAGAGAAAACGTAAAAGTTTTATCAATTTTTTTATTATTATTATTATCATCTACTACTGAAAAGGAAGAAGGAGATTAAGTCAGAATTTGATATGTTTTTCTGGAGATGCATGGTTTTAACGATGACGTAGATCCTTTGGAAAAATTTGATATGTTTGTCTCAAATACTGCTCCTACTAGTATTGTCAAGTCAGATATAGAATTTCAAAAATTATAACGGGGAGGTTCAAACTCATGACCTTTTGTGTCATAAGAGTGGCCTCTAACCAGTGTTCCACCTTGTTTGGAATTGATAGAAAAGATAAATCAACAGTGGTGGTTTGTTCAACTTAAATACCATAATTTCTTTATTAATTAGTGTTTCACTAATTGCACATAATAAATAATCTATTCATTATAAAGTGTTTTATTAATTAGTGTTTCACTAATTGCTCATAATAAATGACTAATCATTTTTTAATTATAAATGTTTTCTTAATTAATTATAATATTTATTTCTATTAATAAGTAACTTTGATAAATAATATCAATAGACATTTTCTGCGACAATGAGTAGTAGAAGAGGTAGGGATGACCATTTGCCCCACCCAAACCCATCCCCTTGGGTACCCGCCCCTATTGGGTAGGGTTTACCCGTACAAACGGGGATGGGGTTGGGGATGGGTAATACCCGAAAGCAGTGAAAACGAGGATGGGATTCAAGGTCCCCGCCCCATACCCGCCTCATGCCTTTCGTATTTTAGGGTTTTATATTTTTAGTTTTAGGTCACATGATCATATTGTGATCCTATGGTTAATATTGACGGAAAGAAAGTATAAGAGAAAACGTAAAAGTTTTATCTAATTTTTTTTATTATTATTATTATCATCTACTACTGACAAGGAAGAAGTAGATTAAGTCAGAATTTCATATGTTTTTCTGGGGATGTATGGTTTTAACGATGACGTAGATCCTTTGGAAAAATTTGATATGTTTGTCTCTACTACTGCTCCTACTAGTACTGTCAAGTCAGAATAAATCAATTACTTAGAGGAAGATCTTTTACCTAGGATTGATAACTTTGACATACTAGCATGGTGGAAGACAAATGGGATAAAATATCCAGTCTTGCAGTGTATGGCTAGAGATATTTTAGCGATTCCAGTTTCAACGGTAGCTTATGAATCATCTTTTAGTACCGGAGGTAGATTTGTGAGTATCCAACGTAATAGACTTCATCCAAAAACGTTGGAAGCTTTGATATGTGCTCAAGACTGGCTATAGGATATAATGAATGGTAATGAAATTCTCTTTTTGTTGAAATATTTTTTTACATTGAATATATCATTATGGTTATATAATAAGCTTTCTTATTTTGGCTAGGTGGATCAAAATTCGATGGTGAAATATTTTGGGAAGAAACTGAAGCAAATGATGAGATGGTTAACATGGACGAAGATACTTGATGAAAAATAATTAAGAACTAAAAGGAGTGATACTCATTTATAGACCAGTTATTTTTTTTCCTTGCTTGTTTTAAGATAGAGTTTATGAGTTTGAGATTTTAGAATTCATTTTCTTGGACTATTATTATTATTATTGGTTGAAGCATCGTGCTTAAGTTTTGATTATTAAATTAAATCATCATGTTAGAACTTAATGTTATGGGTAACCCATGGGGAACCCACCCCGTGCGGGTATTTCCCATACCCGCCCTGTCCCAGATCATGCGGGTAATGGGAAGGGTATGGGTGTTTTTTTTTTGAACGGGGCGGTGACTGGGATATAAGGTCCCTGCCCCATGACCATCCCTAAGAAGAGGTGGAGGCCGAAAGATAAGTGTTGGTTAAGAGCGGAGCTAAGCACAATTATATTTATTTTTGTTCTTTTATCGTAAAATGGGATACAATGTCCATTTTTCACATATATCCAACTAAACCCGTGCCGTAACGGCACGCGATGTTTTGTCTCTAATACGATATTGTTCACATGTATCCAATTTTATTTTATCATTTTTAATGGATAATCCATACATTTTATATGATGATGGAAAGGTGGATACAAGACAATATTTTCATTATCGTAGTTGGATCACCCAAATGGTACCCCTGTTATCTTGGTACTATATCGTATAAATCATGATTTTTTTAATGTTAAGATAAAATTGATTGCAATACAAAAAATAATATATACACGGAAAAATAATAATGAAACTAATGGATTGAAGAAATTTTGTTCAATCTAAACCTCATATAAGGCATTTGTGATTGAAAATTAGAATTGCGTCCAACAACCTACATGGGATGGGAGGCAGTGATGGAGTCAAAAATTGACATTGAGGAGGCCTATTTTTTTTTTTAAATAAACATGTAAACTTTGGTGGACTAAACCATAAATATATATGGACAAAGTACTATTTAAAAAATAAACTAAAAAAATTATGCAGTTATTAAAAATTTAAGGGGTTAGAGCCAGGTTAGTCAACCCTTGGCTCCGCCACTAGGTGGTGGTGGATAAAAAAAGTGTATTCATATGGTTTTATGGTGGTGGAGGGTATTGGTGAACAAAAACATATAATGCTAATTTCGTAACGCCATAAAATGTGTAACGTTATATTATCTAGAATACAAAACAAAGCTTGGCTAAGTTAGGCTAGATAAAGAGCAGCCGATATTTGTCTAGGAGGGATAAATCTACGGCCGTGGTTTTTTCAACTAACCTTTATAAATACTTTATTAATTAGTGTCCTATTAATTACTCATGATGAATGATTAATTAATTTTTCATGATAAATGTTCATTTAATGAATCTAATAAATAACATATTTTTATTAATAAATAAGTTTATTAAAAACTATGTGTATATTGATCAGTAACGAATTTGGTGCTGGCGAGTCTCGAATTCAGGTAATTGGTATCATCACCCAATGACTTTATCATTGTACTATAGTGACTTCGGTTAAAAATTGTATTAATAATTTTTAATGGTAGTAGTGAAAGAAGCAGTGGGTGGTGGAAACAGCGGCGGGTATTTGTGAGTGATAGAGGTGGTAACATAACTGGTGGTGGAAAAAATAGTGTGCATGGGTGGTTTTTACGTACGGTGGTGGATGTTAGTGAACAGTAGTGGACAATAATAGTTTTATATCTTTACAAAATGGGCAACATTTTATTGTGATAGATGTAGCTGGCTATTTTTAGCACAACTGGTAAGGACAAAACACAAATATTTTGGGGAGGATACTAAATCATATAAGACAATATGATCATGACCGCTGGATCGCCCAAATGGGATCCCAACTATTTATAGTACCTGATCGAATGAAACACGGTTTTTAGTATTAAAATAAAATTGATTACATTTCCAGAATACAAAACAAAGTTTGGATAAGTTAGGCTAGATAAAGAACGATCAAATTTATAGTTGCAGAACATAAATCTACTGCTATAAATGATCACATTTAATTAAAATTTAATAATAAATATTCAATTGATATTTCATAATAAATGTTTTTTAATTAATCAAATGAATATAATTTTGTTGATACATAATAAATTTATTTGATATTAACCATATCAGTAAGCATTAATGGTGGTTGTGATGATGGGCAGTGGTGGGGATAATGATGGCGGGTATTGGTGAGACTGGTGGAGTGGTGACAATAATGTGGTAGTGGAAGAAGTAGTGGTAGTAGGGTGAGAAAAGGGGTCCTAAAATAGGTAAATTAAGCACTAATAATGGTTGTGGTGGTGGTGGGGATAGTGGTGGTGGGTATTGGTGAGACTAGTGGAGTGGTGACGATAATATGGTGGTGGAAGTAGGGTGAGAAAAGGTGTCCTAAGATAGGTAAATTATTTAGTCACCCTTGATTAATTTTTCTTTATTTTTTTTTTAATTTAATTTTAGTTTTCAAATTACTTTTTTTTTAAATTAAAACAATTTTTAAAGGCCAGATTTTTCAAAAAAAAGAAGATGTTGTGATTTTAAGATTTGGCAGGTATAAAAATGAAACCTATAAAAAGAATTGACCAAACACTAGGCCACACGCAAATTAATTGTAACCGGTTCAGTTTCTCACATCTCTTTTTATTCCCATTTTTTGTCATGGTTTCTGTTTCTTTCATTATTTCTCCCCTACTTCATGGGAATATGCAAGGCTACGTATGAATTAATCGTAATCAATTATGTTTCTCACATCTCTCTTTGTTCCCTTTTTCGTCATGATTTTTGTTTTTGTCATTTCTCCTCAACTTCGTGTAATTATGCATGCTTGAGAAATAGTTCATGATAATAGGTAAAGAGACAAGAAAAGAAACGGATCAAGAATTAAATATTATTATAAATTTTAGGAAAATGAATAAACACAAATCTATGTAAATTGGGAACCCAACAATTTATATCAAAGAGAAAAATTAAATTCTAATGTTAACAGATTTTGCAAGATTAAATCTAATTGATTTTAAAATAACTTTAGGTGTTTTTAGTTTTGTTACAAGTTTGGTGAATGACCTTTGATGATATTTTATTGAAGTAGTGAACGAAGTAATGTTCTACTGCCAATAAGATTTTCTCTAACTATTAACTATGTTTGTCCCAAAGGGTTGTATGACTTACATACACAATATTAAAAGATTCGAGGATAAGGACATGTTTATTAACCAACTCCTCAAAACATTTAGACCTGGATCGATCAGTTCGATTCTTCTCAGACAATTACGACATGTATGAATCGATGGATACATTTGAAACACATATCCTTGCCCGTGGCGTTATGGAACGGGTTGAGACCTAGTAAAGAATAAAACGTGGTTGATCATTCTAATGTTAAAATAAACTCGATAAAAGACATGTCCATTTTAAAAAATTGGTGCAATCAATTGCCATGTTATGTAATAACTAAACGAACGACAAGAATCAAGATCAGAACATATGAAATTATTTATTATCGATTTGTTTATGTAAAGAGTGGTCAGGATTTATCATTGGCAAAGATAAATTTACCGCTGAGGTTTGTTCAACTTAACCATTTTTAAAAGTTTTATCAATTAGTGTCTCATTGATTTTTCATAATGATTAATTAAATTTCTATTATAAATGTTCCTTTAATAATCTAACATAAATACATAATTTTATTAATAAATAATGTTACTAAAAACTATATTAATTCTAATGGTGGTAGTGGAAGTAGGGTTAGTATAAGCGGTGGCGGGTGTTTGTGAATGGTGGAGGCGGTAACATTACTATTGGTGGAAGAAATAGTGGTGGTGGATGGTTTTTATGGTGGTGGGTGTTGGTAATAGTAGTGTATAATAATAGTTTTTGCTTTTTAGTGAGTTTTATTGACCAAGTAAAAAAATAATCTTCACAAAACATGCAACATTGTATTGTGAAAGATGTAATTGGTTGTTTTCAGCACGATTGATAAGGACAAAAACCAAATATTTCGAGGTTGATACCAGAACATATAAGACAATATGATCATGATTGTTTGATCACCAGTATTATATAAAGGCAATTGGTGTACCCGCGTAAGAGAATATTATCGCTCTCTCAAGTACTATTACATTCTTTTTCCTGAAAGACCATCAATGTCGAGTTGTTTCGCGATAACTACCTACAAAGACAACAACTTTCACTCAATTCCCGATATAAAACCTTATTGACCGGGAAAATGTATTTTCATTCTAAAATATTTGTTTGAAAATTATGTTTCTTCATCAAAATCATCATAAAAAACTCTAAATCATAAATCTAAATTTTGCCTCCGATGTTTATAGAATATTTTTTATATTTTACATTCTCAAATCATGCGACCTCTTGATTACAAATCTACAATATCAAATTACGGATCAATATGAATAGGTTTCATTCATTGGGCTAGAAGGTAGAGTAGACACAGATGGGTAGATCACACAAAGCAGAACATGACTGAGGATACTTCAATAATTTGGTCAATAATTTAAGATTAACTTTCTATAGGACTAATTAGATCGGCTTCGATAGGAGCTGACTAAAAATATGGATTAATAATAATTTTCATGTAAGACAATTGTGAAACATAGTTTGGATAACTCTTCCTATGTAAAGAGTGGTCAAGATTTGTCCTTCCTCAATTGCTATGTTATGTGAGAAGAACGTGATATCTAAGATTGAGGTATAATTCAAATATATTAGATTCATACCATTTACAACTGGATGCCTTGAAAAAAATTGATGTGTTGTTATTATTATTACAGGCAAGGGATACATTGACCACACTTGCACAAATAGCTCACTTCGCAAATGATTGGTGTTGCATGTACTGTCTAGAATGCAACGAGGAATTTGAGGAAACAAGGCACCAGAAGCAGTGTCCGGAGTATTTTGGATATAGTAAATTAGACCCGATGTAATACTTATGTTCTCTTTTTTTTTTTTAGTTTTTCCATAATTTATTTATTTCATAAAAATGAACATTCCAAATACATAACATCAACAAAAATTAGACAGATTGCGTTTGACAATAATGACTACTGATGGTCCGGAAACGGCAAAAGAAAGGAATTGTTGTAGAAGAATTATTGGGATATACAACGGATTACTTGATACGAATGAAAGAGGTATAACTATTTCAATTCTGAAATCACATAAAGTTAACAGTAGAAAATGACATCAAGTTTAAAGTTAGTAACAAACATAATATGGCTAACCAAAATGTTAAAAACAAACAAGATATAAAAACTTAGAAAGTCGTGGGACTTGAAGAGGCCAATTTTGAAAACTACAATCTTAGAAAGCAACGATCCACAATAACATTAAAAAAAAATTATAAATATTCAACGGAGAATATGTCAACTTTTGGTAAATGATCTATTGACAACCTATTAATTTGAAATAGGATCAGGGAGTACAGTATGTGTTCAAGCTTCTTTATGAGGTAATGTGTCACCAGGTTGTATTCCAAGTGAAGGTAGGAACATACGAAAGTGACAAAATGTCCAAGACTTTTGAAGTTACCAAAGCCTTCGTTAAGACGAATTGTTGGGCATAATACTTTGTTGAACATTTAATGGCAGAGGTTCGCATATATACAATCCCTTCGAAAAGGTAATGGGTACACATTTTAAACAATGTCATCTAATGGGTGTTGAAAAATTACAAGAAAATCATGTCACATTGGATAGTTTGTATCATTTGTTCGATGAAAAAAAATATACTATTCTCTACCTATTTGGAGGATCGACAACATGACCATGATAGATGAGTCAGATGGAGCGAAATTGGAGCATGTGGAGACTTTTATTAGGTAATATTCTCCATAAGTAAGCTATAATTTCGTCTTTTTTTGGTATACTCATGTTGTATAAAAATCACTTGCATGCAAACAATAAATAATGTAGATCATATTAAGTCCTCTGCATGTGAAATACCCTACTCTCTACAAATCAATGATCGCAAAGTGCGCAATTATGAAAACTTTCTTTTAGCTGGATTGCTCCATTTTTTTAATTCTCAAATACGATAACTGTCAAATGATTCTAAAAAATGTGGTATCAATATTGAAAAAGCGGGGGTATAACAACCACACCCAATATTTCGCTTAGCAATTTGTATGGACTAACTCCAATATACTTTTAAGAGAATCAACTACACAGTCAGATTCAATTTTAAGAAAAGTATATCAACGAGTTATATCTCAATTTCTCAATTCAATCCGCAATCAAACAAATAGGAATTTGCGAGCCCGATTGAATATAAGAAATAACTTGGACGGTATCAAAAACCAATATCCAAGTGTCAATCAATTTAATCAACAACCAAAGGTTGGATTCACAATTGATTGAACTTACGTACAACCTGTGATATAAACAAATATAATACGGACACCAGAAATTTTGTTAACGAGGAAACCGCAAATGCAGAAAAACCTCGGGACCTAGTCCAGATTTGAACACCATACTTTATTAAGCCGCTACAGACACTAGCCTACTCCAAGTTAACTTCGGACTGGAATGTAGTTGAGCCCTAACTAATCTCACACTGATCAAGGTACAGTTTCTCTCCTCACGTCTCTGAATCCCAGCAGGACTCTACACACTTGATTCCCTTAGCTGATCTCACCCACAACTAAGAGTTGCTACGACCTAAAGTCGAAGATTTGATAAACCAATCTGTCTCACACAAAAAAGTCTACTGAATAGATAAATATGTCTCCCACCGATAAACCTATAATTTTTGTTCCGTATTTTGATAAATCAAGGTGAACATGAACCAATTGATATACCGTACTTATATTCCTGAAGAACAGCCTAGAAATATCAATCACCTCATAGTAATCTTAATCGTACGGTAGAGAAGCAAGATATTGTGGAATCACAAACGATGAGACGAAGATGTTTGTGACTACTTTTTATCTTGCCTATCGGAGATTAAATTTATAGCAAATATTAGAGAAGATAGTACTCAATCACGATATAAAATAGCAAGATCAGAACACCCAACTACATAGAAAATAGTAGGAATGGCTTCACAATCCCAATGAAGTCTTCAAGTCGTTAACCTACACGGTTTCATGAAAAACCTAAGGTTCAAGGAGAATCGACTCTAGTCGCAACTAGTATCACACGGGAGGTGTGGGGATTAGGTATCCTAGTTGCCAGAGTTATCCTTTATATAGTCTTCAAATCAGGGTTTGCAATCAATGTTACCTTAGTAACAAAGCATTCAATATTCACCGTTATATGAAAACCTGATTAGACTCAAGCTAATATCTTTCAACAGTTAGATCGAACTTAGCTTGTTACACACACATGAAAAGTGACTTCATTTAGATATGAGTAACTGTGCCTAAACGTGTGCACCTTTGTTGGCTCAACAATAGTTAACCGAGGTTAGCCATATGAACACTTTCATATCAACATTATACATCTTAACCATAAATAGTTCAAATGATTCAAATAAAACTAGTGCTAGAGTTGTTCATATTCTCATAGAAGTATACAAGACACGATTGAAGCAAAATCGATTTTGATTCAATCGAATAAATTCATGAACATTATAGCCACAATTTTCAAAAGATTGCATTCCTTATTATATAAACGTATTAATTTATCAACAAACCGATTTTAGAACATTATCCACTCAGGTATACAAACTGGTACATATACCTAAATGGCTGGACTAAGTTTGGGTTCGCAAGTATGCGAACTGGTATGCATACCTTCCAAACTCAGTAGAAATTCCCGAAACTGAACCTCACGCCAGTACGCGTACCGGTATGCTTACAAGGTTCCCGAACTTTCACTAAACCAAGAAGTACGCATATGGGTATGCATACCATGGTTCCCGTACTTGGATTACATATATGCAAGTACGCATACAATGCTTATATCCAATTGTTCTAAACTCTTATTTTAATCATTTAAACATTCTCGGAAGACGACAATAGATGTCTTACACAAACTATTAGCTTCAAAGCAATTTTCAAGTGATCGAATGATCAATATGAAATATTCCGAGTGTACATCAAATGACTGTCTCACACAAATCATGTAAGATGTTACCAGACGATTTTCACATGATCATCTTTTGACTTTAGTCAAGAATATAAGATGAACTTGGTTAAAGCAAAATCTTACAAACACATATTTCGAGAAATATGTAAGCGAGTTAAACTCATCTAGAAATATCAAATGTGTATAGTTGAATTCTATATAGCTATACGACTTTTGTCTCAAATAGGAGATATAATAGATAGACTTTTGAGTGATAGATGAGTTCAAGTCTCCACATACCTTTTGTTGATGAAGTTCTACAAGATCCCGTTAGTAGTTCTTCGTCTTCCATCGATGAATGCCGTGAAGTCTAATGCTTAACTACACTTTTTATCCTAATCCGAGACTTAGCTATAAGTAGACTAGAAATCAAGCCTTATATTTTTGACAACAAGCTTGAGATAGCAACGCTTGCGAGTTCGACCGAGTAGTTCTTTAACAAATATTATTGAAAAAGAAAAAGTTAGGACTCGGGAACTATTTAAAGGACAAAGGAAAGCGAAAAATAAATATTACTACAATCATAAATGTGAGATGTAGTAAAAAAAAAGTTACAATGAAATATAACTGATACTCGGCCAGAATAACAGAATCAGAAAGATTCTCATAAAATTTGTAACTAACTGTTGACACACTAACAATGTCCCAGACAAAAAATCTTAACATTACCTCTCAAGCTAAGCAGTGGGACAATGGAAAAGCTTGACATGCCAAGAAACAAAATCTGGTGGTGGTAATCCTTTTATATATATATATATGATGATGATGATGATGATGATGATGATAAGGAACAAATTAAACTTGGATACACCCTGCAACAATAAGATCCTTGATAAAATGATAATCCAGCTTTATGTGCTTTGCTCTTAAGTGAAAAACCGCAATTAAGGAAAGACTTCTTGCATTTAAATTATCACAGGATATACTGAAAAGGTTAACAATGGGAATAACTAGCTCCTCAAGTAGATAAGAAAATCATATTACATCATTAGCCAGAATAGAAAGAGCCTTGTGCTCTGCCTCTGCATATGACTTGGCAATGGTTGGAAATTTCTTAGAAGACTATGAAGTAGGTGAGTTACCAAGGAACACACAATATCCAGCTGTAGACTTTTTACTATCTGGACAACCTTCCAAACCAGAGTGTGAATAACCATTGAGATGATAATCTCCACCATGCAAGACAATCATAACCCAATGTACCTTACAAAAAATCTAAGAATTATCTTGAAAAGGTTGAGATGAAAATATGCTGGTGCATCCATGAATGTCATGAAAGGGGACACCATTTATGGATTAGGGCTGCCATTTAGTTAATTAAGCATTTATTATCTTTTAAAATTATGTTTTTATATATTAATTAGGGCTCATGTGACTCACACGTGTTGTGCATAATTGTTGTGAGGATAAAATATTTAGCTTTGCTATGTACCTTTTTTAGACTTATTAAAAATATTACCTAACATTCTCGTTCTTCTCTTGTTCTTCAATTTTTTCTTCTCATGAGTTGTTTATGTGCTAATTTGTAAAGTAGATCGTTCTAATTGGTATTAGAGCACTCAATCTGAGAGTATCCTGTAAACAATGGTGAACCAAAAAGATTTCGATGACCTATAAGTTCAATACCCTCATGAAGAGTCATGAATAGATTATCAAGAAGTTTGATGAAGCTTAGTATAATATTAGCAAATCAATAAGTGTTGAGGTAGAATCGATGGAAGATAATATCATGAACAATCTCAAAATTGGTGATGGAGTGCTGCATACACCCCATGGGTCTCTCTTCCAGGATATATATGCATGAAGTAGCAGTATTGGCATCAAATCTTATAATTTCTCTAATCCACATAAGCCTAAAGTCGAATTTCCTAAGTTTGATAGTAATAACCCTAGGTCTTGGACTAGAAAATGTAAAACTCTTTCAATTACATGTGATGAATGAAAATCATAAATTTACGTTAGCATCACTATATTTGGAAGGTAAAATAGGTGTATGGTTTCAAAATTATCAAGAAGGAAAAGACATTTTTATATGGGAGGAAATTGCTTCGGATATTAGTTTTAGGTTTCAAGAACTGGGTCATGATGATATAGTAGGAGCATTCAATAAGTTGAGTCAATAAGGTACACTGATAGAGTATTAAGAGCTCTATGAGGAATTGAAGGCTCTCATGCTTGCTAAGAATAAACACCTGACTAAAGAATACTACATTTTTAGTTTTGTTAGTGGGCTAAAAGAAGAATTAAGAATTACAATGCAAATTTTCTCCTACAATCCTTAATAAGGCTACGTACTTGGCTAGGATGTAGGAGGCCATACTGGAATAGACTATTAGGAAGGTTAAGTACATTCCAAAGTTACCACCACTTTCTATTCCCAATAGCAGCAGCAGTAGAGGCTATGTAACTTCACCAAAGATAAATTCTCCCTTTCCAAAGCACAATAACAACCCAAAGCTACAACCAATTAGGAAACTCACATATGCAGAAATGGGGGCAAGACGTGAGAAGGACTTATGCTATAACTTTAATGAGGAATACAAATATGGAGATAGATGTACTAAGAAAGAGCATTGTAAATCATAAGAAGAATCTCCAGGTATCACTACCTTAACTTTATTTACTAAACCAAGATATTACAAACTAGGTAACGAGTTTGGGTCATTCATAGTGAATTTTTTTTTCTCCGGGAAAGTAAATTAATTGCTCAAAGAAAATAACCTGAGAAAAAAATTACACCTGGTGACCTCGTTTCTTCATTAACTTTTCTATAAAGAACAAAAAAAATCTATGTTTATGCTAAAAAAAAAAGTGAAAAAACTAACCAAAGCTTGATAAAATCTAACATTGGTCGTTGCCTACCATGGAACATTCAAATAATCTCTTGTTAATCGATGACGTTAAATTCTTGATTTTGTTCTACATAGCGTTTTTAATGATTCTTTATCAATGATATCACCCTTTCTAAGTAGAAAAAAAAAATAAAAAAAAACTTACAAGAACTATCCCATCTTGCATCTACAAACTTAAAAATACCCAGTCCTTAGATTTCTCACACAACAATCTTCACGGTCCTCTACCTCTTCCATTAAAAAATACCAAACTATATAATCTAGCACATAATAAATTCAATGGTGGAATCTCAATGGAAATCGGAAGAAGACTATCTATTTAAGTTAACAAACGTAATTCTTGTTCATACAATTAATACATATAAAAACGTGCATGATTAATAGATTGTTTATCAATATTTATTATTACCTCCATCTAAGAGTTCAAAAACTCAACCTAATTAAAAAATATCTACAAAACGATGACGACTAGGATCAAGCATGGAGTGATTGTATACCCACCGGAAGTGGGGAGATCATCATTGGAATAGGAGACGGTCTTGGTAATATTTGTAGTAGTGAAGCACTCAGCCTCTCCCGAAACTTAGGTGCAGTTGGTCTGCGTAAGCGCGATGGTTGAGTTCTTCTATGCCGGTGGAGGGGGAGACACGTGAACTACTGTAATAGAATATAACTTCAGTTCAGGTTTGATGATTTTCGTCTCAAACAATTTTATTCTCTAAGAAAACATTGGTTCTAACAATTTTATTTTTGGCATTCAATTTTGTTGCGTTATTTTTCACTTAGAATTTGGATGAGCATAGCTCTTACAATGAGATTACATAATAATTTAATAGAGAAGAACAACAGGAAAAGAAAGTTCTGCGGCTACAAATCCACACACTTTGTAACATAAGACATTCTATTTTTTAAGTGGTTTGTGCATCAGTCATTATAAGCTTACCCACCAAGTTGACTATCTTGCTAATCTCAACTCGTTCCACAAGTAAAATTGAACCTTTATAAGGTTTTTTCATACAAGATATAGTTTTAGTTTTAACTGATAGTACCTCAAGAATAATATATTTAACATTATAATAAGGAGAAAATTATTTCTAGCCCATATATATATTTTTATATATAAGACACCCATCATTAAAATTTCATATATGAATAATCCGTCATACAAGATATAATGACTATCTTGCTAATCTCAACTCGTTCCACAAGTAAAATTGAACATTTATAAGGTTTTTTCATACAAGATATAGTTATAGTTTTACCTGCTAGTACCTCAAGAATTATATATTTAACATTATAATAAGGAGAAAATTATTTCTAGCCCAAATATTATTTATTTTGTATATAACAAACCCATCTTTAAAATTTCATATATGAATAATCCGTCAGTATTTTGTTGTTATAAAAATATTTGATAACAAAAACATCCTTTACCTCATAAGGAAACTAATTGAAAGTCTTTTAAAAAACTAAAATCGTAATAAAAATTAATCCTACAAAAACTCAAATAAAAGAATCCTAAAATTACTCCAAAAAGGCTTCTCCTAAAATAACTCATAAAAAACTTCCTTAGACTAAATCCTAAAAAAAAGGCGACAAAACTGATATTAGAAAAGAACTCCCTAAAATTAATCCACAAAAAAATCTCCAAAAATAATTACCTTAAAAAACTACCTTAAACTGACTTTTTTTTATTAAAAACATAAATAAATTATCTCGTAATGAAATCAAGGGAAATTCATGTTTTCACAATTATCTTTTTAAAAAACTTATCTAGGAAGGAAACTAAGAAAAATTCAAGTTTTCACACATTGGTGAAAATTGTGATTTTCATTGTCGTGTGATGATTTCAGTTTTCTCAAGTTTGTGAATGGTGATAATCGTATTTTTTTATTTCTACTAATAATTTCTAGTGAAAATTCTAATATTTACTAGTTGCGATAATTGTAACTATCATCTCAATTATGATTACTGATAATCACAACTATCACATGTTCACTATCAAAGACAAACCCAAGAAAAAATAATCAGTGATGATTTCTCATGGTTCCTTTGAAACCCTATATACTAATGAAGATGAAGAAATAAAATCGAATAAGAGAAAATAAAATAAAAATTTGATTGTAACTCATACTTCCATCTGGCTTCCCACTATACATATAGTTGTTGAAGTGATCAAGATCACTCGTAAAAGGCACATTTCCGAGATATTCTTTACATCTGTGCATACATATATTAAGAAAAATAAACCTGATATATTTGGATGGCTTTATTTTAGGGAAAAAAAGGACGATGCCCGAGAATAAATATAAGAATCAATGGTAATTAGTTAGGATTCACTGCCACCTCATTTAGATTTTGCTAACTATGCCAACCGAATTTGATTGACCTTAAAAAATGGTTATTAAAAAAAAAAAAACTTTTTAGTAAAACCTAAAGAATCTAAAGGTTAGTTTAGTCCTACTAAAAGCTTGAAAATAAAAATTCAATCTAAAACTACTAATGTTAACCGTAGATCTTATATTTTGTGCTACAAATATATGTTATCTTAATGATGGGTTTATAGAAGAGAGGGAAATCAAATTTGGGTTCCTCAGAAATTTCCACATTATAGTAATAACAGTATAAACTTTGTTTTACATCAAAATCAAAAGATAAATACTTATCTAAAATTGTATTTAAATATCCAAAGCTAATGAATATTTTTTAACGTTAGTATTTTATAGATGCATTTTTGTAGTTTTAAACCATATGCGCGCATATGTATTTCCATAGGTGCATGCATAATATTTTTGAGATTAAACATTCATATTTTCTGATGAAACTTCTATATAAGAATATTTTTCTATGGTCCAAATGATATTCTTATACAAAGGTTATACTATATATATATATATATATATATAAAGGCGTCATCAATTTGATTTACTAGAAAAATATCTGAACCACCAACTATATGATTCAGTATCTATCCATTGCTTCTAACATGGCTTCTCAAATTAAATTGTAAGATGTCGTGTTAGGTTGAATGTTTAACCCAATCGCTCAAACATATATATAAGATCTCCAATTGAAGCACCAGAGTTCAATTTCACCTTAAGTAACGGTTACACCAGTTGTAATCAGGTGTATTACCCTTTCTCCAAATTTCGAAAAAAGAGTGATATTTCATTATCGTTCATTTTAACTTCTTCTCTAACCATATATAATAATTTTGGTTAATTGAAGGTGAAAAAGCGGGGGTATAACAACCACACCCAATAATTCGTTTGGAAATCTTTATGGACTAAAATCAAATATAATTCCGAGAGCACCAACTTAAAATTCAGACTCAATCAAGAAATATATCAAAGAGCTTTATCTCTTTCTCAATACAATCAGCAAATCGAACATATAAAAATATGTGAGCCTGATTTATATGAGAAATAACTTGGAGGGTACCAAAGACCAATGCCCAAGTGTCAATCAAGTTATATCCAACAAACAAGGTCGTATTTATCAATTGTGAACAAACTACGCACAACCTGTGATATTTCAATTATATAAACAAATATAATTCGAAAAATAACACAGACACCAGAAATTTTGTTAACGAGGAAACCGCAAATGCAGAATTACCCCAGGACCTAGTCCAACTTTGAACACCACGATGTATTAAGCCACTACAGACACTATCCTACTACAAGTTAACTTCAGACTGGAATGTAGTTGATCCCTAACCAAGTCTCATATCGATTAAGGTACAGTTGCGTTCCTTACGCCTCTAGAACCACGCCGGATTCTACGATGTAGTTGCAGAATAACCTACAACTACACCCTCAATAGAATTAGTAAAAACCCAAGAAGTTCTTGGTGGTGAATGATAACTTTCTTATTAATTATCTTAGTTGATTACATAGAATTATCAAAATGGAACTAGAATAGTTACAACTTTTTCTATTCTCTTTCCTAAGATAACTTCTTACACTCCTTAAAAGAACCTCTCGAATTTTACATTTGAACTCCTATTTATAGTAAAACTTATGCAGCTGTATATGAGTTGCGAAGTATCGCAACTCATACTCGCAAAATTATTCCATCCTCGCAAAACTTCATATTTCTCCGCGCTACTTCTATCATCGTATCATTTTATAACTCTTTTCTCCTTTATATATTACGATACTCGTGAACTATTATCTTGCGATATTCAGTACCTACATCTTGCCTCTTCTCATGTCAATTATACGAAGAAGAAATGATCGTGAGAACATAACCGTTACTTAGTCTTTTAGAATTTGGACACGTCTTTTGTAACCGTCCTTTTCTAGTTATTCCCTTATATAACTCCTTTATATTCTCTTCCTTTTCTTCTTCTTACTTCTACAATTTTATCTTTTGTTCATACTCTTCATTACTGTTTTCTCTGCAATTTTTTCTTCTATTATATCTTCATGAGTTCTCCAAGGTAATTTCCTTCTATCTCCGCGCATTTCATTTGTTCTCCTCTTTAATTTCTGTATAATTTGTTATCTGATTTTGGTTTATTTCAAAGAAAATAACTCCTCGAGATGAAACCTCAACTAAAAAATCCAAGCCCTAATCCACGAAGAAGAAAATCCGAGAATCAAAAGGTAGTTAAAATACTTTGCCTTCTTTCCGAACAATATATTGTTTCCTCGCTTTTTAATCTACATTTTGATTCGCAGGTTGGCGAAAAAAACAAACCCCGGTAAGAGATCTCGAGTAACTAAACCCACACCATTAATTCCGATTGATGATTTCCTTCCGAAGTTGATAAGGAATTTTCCTCTCCTCCTCGTGAAAATGCTTCTTCACACACTCCCCGCTCTACTCCATTACCTACCTTTCAATCTCCCATCAGTGTCAATTTATCAACACTTCTTCAAGATCAACCCTCACAAAATATTTCTTCAACTTCTTCTCTTGAAAAACAACCCTCGCAAAATATTTCTTCAACTTCTTCTCTTGAAAAACCTATCTTGTCCCCAAATCCTTTGAGTGCTATTTCTCCAAAGAATTTGCAGCTTGCTCTTATTCCTTCAAATTATTCTCCTCTTCCTCAGGAAATTTGAGATGGAATTTATTCAACTTTCCGAATGTTATCTGAGGTTTTGACCAATACTGCGAAGTCTACTAATGTTCGTTCGCAATATGAGTTTTGCGAAGTTCTAAATAATTTCGTCAATCCAGACATTTCTTCTTCACGTCAATCCTTGGAAAAAGAAATTGAATTTCTTCGCCAATCTTTGAAATCTTCTCAAGCAGAATGCGAGGATCTCCGTAAAGAAAATTATCATCTTCAAAATGATTCTCTCGACTGCGCGATTCTTCGCAAAAGAAATGATGAATTGAAAGGTATGATTGCTATCTTCATATTTTCCCTTTTATTTACTTATATTCTTCATATGCTTGAAACATCCATTAAAACCCATTCCCCTTTATAGAATCCATCCGTAAATGTAGAAGATTGGTAATTCACCATGAATCAGATGCAACAGAATATCGAACCAAGCATGAAAGACTCTCAAACCAATTCTCCCATTTATCTAATCTTTACTCGTGTGCTCTTGACAACTCTGACGCTCTTTTTCAAGAGAATACTCAACTAATATATGATCGAAAAATTTTGAATGATGACATATCTCAACTTTTTTCTTCCTTAACTAAAGATAATTTGAGAATAGAAACCTTATTAGAAGAGAACAAAACCTTATCAGAAGAGAAATGTTCGTTTTTTAATACAATGATTGTTTCTTCGCAAGAATTAAAGACTCTTCAGAATAAATGTTGCGATCAAGAAAATCTTCTTTATTTGTTGAAAGGTGAACTTGAGGAATTAAAGAAGTCTTCGGATCTTTGAAAGAAATTCTTTTGTTATTGAGAAGAATTCCCTTATTAATAAGAATATAGTCTTGAGTGCTAAGAAGAATCAACTTGAAGAAGATTATTCGTCATTAAAAAGTCTTAATGCCAAACTTGCGAAGGATAAAATTTTTCTTCTTTCTAAAGATCAAAAGCTTCAATCTCTACTTAAAGGATTAGTTGGTGATGGTTTTGATAATGCGATGAATCAGATGAAGAAATGTTGTCTATCTTTAGCTCAATCTCTTACTTCACAAAGAGAAGGTAGTCATTAAAATTTGACTGCCTCTGGTATATCTTTAAATTTCGTTATACTTGCAAATTTTATCCTTTGAATTTTGTTTTATTCATAGAATCTGATAATAATCTTCGTAATGTGAAAGATGGATTAGAAGCCTCATGTTCCGAGCTTCGTAAGAAAAATGCTTTGCTTTCTACCCGTTTAATCAACTCTCGTGACCGTGCTACTCGGAGATTCAACTATCTTGCTTATTCCAAAGATATCGAAGATACCAACCATCAAAAGGCTATAATTCGTGAAAGTCATTTGAAAGCTCAAGTCTTTACGAATAACATTCTCTTATCAAGAGCCTTGCCTCCTGTGAAAATTACTCCTCTGAAAATATCTGACGATGAAGTTGCTCGTGAGCCTGATAGTGATTTCGATTATGAGAGTGATGATGAAGATCTTGATGACGAGAAAGAATCTATTCATCAAGGAGATGTTCCTGTTGCATATTCTTCAAAGGATGATATCTCGCAAAAGTCGAAAGCTGCTAATGACCCTACTCATCTTAAAGATCCAGCACAGAGTGTTGATGAAGCATGATAACATTCTTTTTTCTTTTTTTTTTCAATTTATAATTGACTCTCCCGTCCTCCTTTCTTTTGAATTCCTTCCCTTAGTTACTGTTGGTTTTCTTTTTGCGAACAATTCTGTTTTTTAAGAAGTACATCTGATATTTTGCGAAGATGATTTAACCTTTCTTAAGAAGTATATCTGATATTTTGCGAAGATTATTTTCCCCCATCTGATCATATGAAGAGAAATAATATATAACTCACAGATAAAGCTTAGTATCTCCTTCTCCCCCTATTATTTCTCTTTAAATGATTAAACATTGTTGGAAGTATTAGAATATATGCCTCAATTTATCTTACGAAGTTTCAACTTGTTACGATTGTAAATAAGAAATCCTCCCTTTTAAGTATAAGAAATAAAATATATGAAATATCCTTAATAAATATACTACATATACAATACCTTTGAAGAAGTATTAGAAGTACTAAATCCGTCAAGTGAAGAGATATAAGAAGTATTAGAAGTACTCGATCCACCAAATGAAGAGATATAAGAAGTATTAGAAGTACTCAATTCACCAAATGAAGAAATATAAGAAGTATTCAATCTGTGAATAATTACGTAACATATGACGAAGTATAATGATTACTTAACCTTCACCAAATGAAATATTCGTTGAATAAGTATAATAAATATGAGATATTCTTGAAGAATTATAAGAAGTATTCAACTTTTGGAGAAATATTCAATATATGGAGAAGTCTAAGAAGTATGGAATTCTCGTAAACTTTTACGAATATGAACTTATCTGTATTTGATTGCTATCAAAATCGCATCTTTTGTTAAGTCTTCGTTAAAATTCTTTAATGATATTGTCTTCTTTGATAGAGTTCTTGTAAAAATTCTTCAATGATATTGACAGAGCTGTCTTCTCTTCAAAACTTCATGATGTATATTCTTGTGAAATTTCTTCAATGATATCGACGAAGCTGTATTCTTTTCAGATCTTCATAATGTATATACTTGTATAATTTCTTCAATGATTTTGATGTAATGAATTAATTTATGTGGTCTTATCATGCCTTCCTAAGTAAAGGTCTTATTTTTCCACCTCTTTTGTAGTAAATTTTTGTATTTGCGATAATATGACAAGTCTGAACATTCTTGCGAACATACAACCTCGTGACATTATCGTCTTGCGATGAAATCGCAGGACGTTTTTACACTTTCATGTAATAACCCATTGATCTCATCTTAACTTCTTTGTTTCATTCTGCGAGTTCTTTTTGTATGTTTTCCTTCTCTCTTTTTTTTTTTTTTTTTTTAGAATGCTCGCAGAACTTCATTTGTTGCACAAATATGACAAGCCTTTATGTTTTCGCAAACAAGAAGCCTCGTGACATTTGCGTCTTATAGCACGTATCAGCTCCCTAATGGAGGGTGCTGCCCTTTATCTTCCCCATGGTTGCCCCTTCAAGGAAGCGTACATCGACCATACAAGGTTAGCTCTTCCCATCCGGTTCTGCCAACAACCAAATTTTGATCGCAACCTCTTATCCTTTTTTCCTATAGGGCTTATAGTTACGAGGTTGCACCCTATGGAGTATCTTTGGGCCAAGTGCATCATTTGCCAAGACTTGTCAAAAATGGCAGATGTGCTTCAAGCCCACCCGGCACTCTTGAATCAACCGTGTACCTCGGCGCCTTGATCGTTTTCTGCACTTCTTGGGAAAGATAGTATGCCTTAGTCTCCCAACCTAAATCCTCTTACACTGCATTTTATATTGCGTAATGTCGATAGATTAGGTGAGAATCCAAGGTGTCTAACCCGGATAGGTACCCCATTATTGGGTTGTACCCCTAAAATTTTACCATGTACTAAGGGTCCTTGGTGGTGTTCCGGTTACCCTTAGCCACGTTTATAGGTACCCCCTTAAATGACGTACTTTAGGACTTTGCCTCTTACGAAATATAGCTTCGCGAACTAGGGTGTACGCCACAAAAGTTTGCATGTATAAAATTTTATGCGGCTCTCTTTCTTTTTTGGAGGCTGAGCACAGATTTCGGTCTTTTATTCACAAATTAATGAAAGTTTAATCGCAATATTAATTTTGAAATTCGTAAATTTTCCCAATTTCCTGCGAGCAAACAATATTCGTAAAAAATTTCATGAGTTTTATGGATAATACCTTTTCAAATATAGTTTGTTCCAAGGTCTACCAAGCCTCAAACCCATGTCTCTCCCTTCTGGATCCATCAGCCGATAAGCTCCGCTTCCTACAACTTCTTTAATAACATATGGTCCATCCCATTTTGGTACTAATTTTCCTCCATTTTCTTTTTGATATCGAGGTGTTTCTCGCATGACCAAATCACCTGGTTTATATTCACGTTCAATGACTCTCTTGTTGTATTCTCGAGCTAATTGTTCCTGATAAATCTTCATATGGTGCAACACCTTTTCTCTTTTTTTCTTCCAAATCATCCAATTCACTTAATATTACTCCCTCACTTAAATTTCTTTCCCAAGCTTCTTTCTTTGTTGTCGGAATTACAACCTCTGTGGGTAATACTTCTTCTACTCCATATGTTAGACAATAAGGAGACATTCCAGTTGCTTCTCTTCTAGTTGTATTGTATGCCCAAACTGCGCTAGGTACTTGCTCGCACCATCCTTTGAGATGTCCTTCTAATTTCTTTTTGATTGTATCTGCGATTGTTTTATTTGTTGCTTCTGCCTGTCCATTAGCTTGTGGATATAACGGGGTTGACTTCCCACATTTTATCCTAAAAGCACTGAGTAACATCTCTATGTTCTTCCCCTGAAATTATTTTCCATTATCAGATACTAGTTGTCTTTGGAACCCCGTACTGCAAAATGAGGTTCTCAAATATGAATGTAAAAACATCTTTATCACGAATATTATGTACTGCTTTTACTTCTGCTAGCTTCGTGAAATAATCTGTTGCAACTATCAAGTATCGCCTTTGTCCAGATCCAGGTATAAATGGTCCAACAATATCCAACCCCCATTTACCAAAAGGCCAGCAGCTTGTTGAAGAAGTTAATGTGGCCCCTGGTGCATGAATTCTTTTACCATGTCGTTGACATTCCTTGCATCTTCGTACGAACAATTTTGCGTCTGTATGCATATAAGGCCAGTAATATCCTTGTATCTTTGCTTATATGCTAGAGATCTTCCCCCACTATGATTGCCAGCTTCTCCTACATGTAACATCTTCAATATTTTTTCTCCTTCTTCGCGAGTTAAGCACATGAGAGGTGGTCCATTGAAAGATTTTCTATATAAAATTCCTTCTCGCAACTCATAGTTTGTTGGGCGACTCTTTAATTTATGTGCTTCTAGTCTGTTCCTGGATATTTCTCCTGTTGTGAGATATGCATGAATTTCTTTTCTCCAATCTGCGATGTTGTTTGATAACTCTCTTTCTACTTCCATCGCAACAGCTTCCTCAATTTCTTTCTCTTTGTCCACTGATGGGTGTTGAATTGTCTGTATTTGGATATTTCTTGTATTTGGATTTGTCATCATGCTTGTAATAAATGCAAAAGCATCTGCGAGACGGCTATATTTTCTAGATATATGTCTCCATTTTAATTTTGGTATCTTCGCAGATAATTCCTCAACGAGTTTCTTGTATTTCTTCAAAGAAGATTCATTTGTGGTATATTCCCCTTTAATTTGACAAATCACTAACTGCAAATCACTTGTTATCCTTATACTTTCAAGCTTCTTTTCTATTGCGATCTTTAATGCATGCACTACAGCTTCGTACTCTGTTTCATTGTTCATGGATGCAAATTCTAGTCTGAATGAGAATGCCGTTCTTTCTCCTTCTGGTGAAATCAACACGACTCCAATTCCATTTCCCTCACTATTGGATGATTCGTCCACTAGAATTTCCCATCTATCTGGTTCTGTTAACAAGTCTTTTGGATTTCCAAATTCTTCTTCAACATCCATCATTTCCTCTACTGCTTCATCTTCTTCCAAAGGAAATTCTGCCAAAAATCTGCGACGACTTGTGATTTTTGCGATGACAATACTTTGTATTTTATCTTGTAATGGTTTACTTGTGCATTCCACCTTTCTATTCTTCCTGACCTTTTTGTGTTCTTCATGATTGATTCAATTGGGACTTTGGTTACCACTTTTATCACATGTGCTTGAAAGTATATTCGTAACTTGAATGATGCATAAACCAGGGCTAAGATTAACTTCTCCATTTTAGAATAATTCTTCTCTCTGCATTAAAGGTTTTACTAATGTAGTAAATGGGCCTTTCTACTCTCAAGCGTCTGCTCGCAATGAACCGCACTTAGAGCATATGGAGTTGTTGCGAGGTATACCAATAATTCTTCGTCTCTCTCTGGTTTCTGTAGTATAGATGTATTTGCGAGGTATTCTTTGATTCCTTGAAAATCTTTTTCACATTCATCAGTCCATTTGAATTTTGCTCCCTTCTTAAGTATGTTGAAAAAATGCTTGCACTTATCTAACATTCGCGAAATAAATCTTCCAAGTGAAGCCAAGAGTCCATTTAGCTTTTGTACTTCTTTTACCATTGCAGGTGTTGGCATGTCACGAACTGCTTGGACTTTTTCTGGATCAACTTGTATTCCCTCCTTTGATACTATGTATCCCAAGAACTTTCCAGGCAAACCCCAATTATACATTTCTCAGGATTTAATTTGATGTTGAACTTTCTCATTTGCTCAAATATTTCCTTCAAATCTTGCACATGATCTTTAGCTTCCTTGATTTTTATCAACATATCATCTACATATACCTCCAAAGTTTTATGTATCCACTTCGCGAACACTTTTTCAACCATACGTTGATATGTAGCACCCGCATTCCGCAAACCAAATGGCATCTTCACATAACAATACAAACCCCTTGGAGCAAAAAAGGCAGTATGTTCTTGATCTTCTTCTGCGAGTGATATTTGATTATACCCTTTATATCCATCAAGTGAAGTGACTCTATCATGACTTGCAGCTGATTCCACCATTTGTGGTATATCTGGTAATGGAAAACTGTCTTTGGGACATGCCTTGTTTAGATCAGTGAAATCTATGCAAATTCTTATTCCTTTATTCTTTTTCGGAACAATGACCATATTCGCAATCCATTTTGGATATTTTGCTTCCCTTATGATCCCTGATGAGTGCCAAATATTGCATATTCATACACCTTTTCATTGGAACTTAACTCATATTTCGCGCTTCAAAGTCATATATTATCCCAAATTCTGCATTCTTACCATCTTCAAGAATAAATATTTGTATTAATTAATTTGTGTTTTTAAGTACTAAATAAAGCTTGGAAGAATTGAGAAGACAAAAGAGAAGAAAGTTGGAAGCATTGCAACGCATCGCAGCATCAGTGGCAACCTGTTTACAAATTCATGGGATTAAACAACCCATGATCCAAAACCCATGATCCAAAACCCAAGACCCAAATCCATTTCCACCTCACCCCCATTGGATTCTTTCCAAAACATCCACCTCACCCCCATTGTATTCCATTATATCCATTAATTAAGAAAACATGTTTTGTTTAATTGTTGAGTGGTTGCTACAGTAAATTTCGAATCCCAAGTGTGAGAGAATTTTTGTGTATAAATAGAGAGGGTTGTTGTGTTGAAAACGGATCCAAGAATAGCTTGTTCATGTTAGTTTATCAAATTTCAATTTTGTTGTAATGTTCTTCATGTTCTAATTTCATTTACTATGGTTTAGATGAAGCCCTAATCTCATTGGTATGTATTCATATCTTGTATCTTGTTCTTGAAAGTTTAGAATTGTTTAAAGATATAATTTAATCCAAGTTTGTCAACATCTTGCTCTCACAATGTATGCCATGTATCCAATGTAGTTAGAATATCTCTATGTTGATTATGCTACAACTCATGCTTAACCAAATATTGATCTTTAGATTAGTTGTGCTTAATTAGACAATTAATGCTTTGGAGAAATACTTTAGTTGTGATTAAATTATCCATTGGAGAAACACCTTAGTTATACGGTAGACTTGAATCTACTATAAGACAAGAATAATATTACAAGTTGAATGCATATCATAGGTTATTGGTGGATTTGAATACCCTAGTATCCACGCATCCAACATCTTTTGTAATTCTTCTTCTATCTGAACATGATAATTTTGTGATATCTTCCTTATTCTTTGTTTGAATGGTCTTACATTTTTTATCTATGTTCAATATATGACATGCCACTGATGGATCAATTCCTGGTATCTCATCTACACTTCCTGCGAAGATATCTTTATATTCTCGCAAAAGATCAATAGTTCTTTTTTCTTCTTCTTCATCCATCTTAGTTCCAATTCGCAAGAATAAAGGCTCCTCTTTACTTCCGATATTTATTTCTTTAGTTGGTTCAGCTGCAACATAGCTTGGACTTTGATCCCCCATAGGTGTTGGTTCTTTGATTATTTTTGTTGGTTCCCCTTCTTTTTCTGGAATCTCATTTGGTATACCTCTCCCTTCCTTTGCTCTTATTGTATACACTCGGAATTCTTCTTCCTTTTTTGTTTCCTTCGCAAGTTTCCTACGAAGCTGTTTCTTTCTTGCTCTTCCTCCGCATTGCGTTACTTCAATTTGATAACAAAATTTTGCACTATCAAGATCTCCTTTTATTTCTTATATTCCATTTGGTGTAGGAAATTTGATTTTCTGATGTAATGTTGAAGCAATAGCTTTGATCGCATGAATCCATGGCCTTCCTATCAGCATGTTATATGGAGATTCCATATCTATCACACACAAGATTACATGTGTTTCGATTTCTCCTAGTAATATTCGCAGCGCGATTTCCCCTTTAGATTTTGTTGTAGATTTTCCTAATCCATGAATAAGACATTTTGAATTTGTGATTTCTTCATCTTTAATTCCCATCCCCTTAAGTGCATGATAGAATATGATATTAACATAACTCCCTGTATCAACCAAAATTCGGTTTAATTTCCATTTTTCTACAGCTTTCTTATCTTCTAACATGATCGGAATTGTGATCACCAATGGTGAAGTGTGGTTCAAGTCTTCATTTGAATTTCTAACTGCTGAAAATGTGATTTTCCGCTTTTCCCATTCTTCTAAAGTTGTTATCTTTTCTTCCTCCATGATCTTTCTTCCTCTACAATCTCACTTGTATATTTTTCCCTTCATATTACTATGAAATTCATCAATCATTGTCTTTGTGATCATATTACATTCTTCTTTTTTACAATCTCCATCTATTGACTTCATTTGATCTTCAAATTTTCCACAATTCCCTCAAATTTAGGCTACCACAATTCTCAAGTCCCTGTTTCTAGTGCCAATTATGTAGTTGCAGAATAACCTACAACTACACCCTCAATAGAATTAGTAAAAACTCAAGAAGTTCTTGGTGGTGAATGATAACTTTCTTATTAATTCTCTTAGTTGATTACATAGAATTATCAAAATGGAACTAGAATAGTTACAACTTTTTCTATTCTCTTTCCTAAGATAACTTCTTACACTCCTTAAAAGAACCTCTCGAATTTTACATTTGAACTCCTATTTATAGTAAAACTTATGTAGCTGTATATGAGTTGCGAAGTATCGCAACTCATACTCGCAAAATTATTCCATCCTCGCAAAACTTCATATTTCTCCGCGCTACTTCTATCATCGTATCATTTTATAACTCTTTTCTCCTTTATTTATTACGATACTCGTGAACTATTATCTTGCGATATTCAGTACCTACATGCGCACTTGATTCCCTTAGCTGATCTCGCCCACAACTAAGATTTGCTACGACCAAAAGTCGAAGACTTATAAACAAAATCTGTCTCCCACAGATATGTTTATCCTTTATTCTTTTTGTTCCGTATTTTGATACAAAGATCAAGGTGAATAGGAACCAACTAATAATCCGGTCTTATACTCCCGAAGATCAACCTAGAAATCTTAGTCACCTCACAATAACCTAATTGATTAACATGAGAATTTTTTGTGGAATCAAAAGAGTCTGAGACGAAGCACTGTTATGATTAGTTTTTATATCTTACCTGTCGGAGATAAATCTCGAGTAAATCTTAGAGAAGATAAAACTCAATACGATAGAAAAAGTAAGATCAGAATACACAACTACAGAGAAAATAGTTGGAGCTGGCTTCACGAATCCCAAATTAAGTCTTCAAGTTGTTAAACTAATAACGGTTTTGGAAAACCAATTTTAAAGGATAATCGACTCTAGTTTGCAACTAGGACACAAGAAAGTGTCTGGATTAGGTTTTCCAGTTGCTATAGTTCTTCCTTATATAGCCTTTAAAATCATGGTTGCTTACAATCAAAGCTAAGATAGCTTACTAACAAATCATTAAATGTTCACCGTTAGATGAACTCCTGATTTAAGATTCAATCTAAGTCTGCTTGGAAATTAAGCAATCAATCTCCATCGTTAGATGATCTTAGCTTGTTACACACAAATGAAATATACTTATATTTAGATATGGGTGACCGTACCTAAACGTGTATATTAGGTTGGCTCAATAACAGTTAACCTAAGTTAGCCATATTAACATTGTTTTCTTAGCCATATTCATCTAACACTTCTAGATCCAATATGATGATCAATCAATCATGATAAATAATCAAATGAATCTAATTATGTTTCAAATAGAGTTGTTCAATTGTTCACTATCTCATAGAAATATTCATGAACAAATAGAAATGAAATAGGATTGATTCGTAATCGTACAAAGTACTTTTACAAGAATCAATTCATGACCATTAAGCCATAGTTTGTAAAGTTAATATGCATTCCTTAAATCATAAATGTTTTATCTCTGTTTCCCAATGTAATCAGCAAATCAAAAAGATAGGAATCTGTGAGCCTGATTATTATGACAAACAACTTGAACGGCACTAAAGACCAATGTTCAAGTGTCAATCAATTTCAATCAACAACCAAAGTTCGGATTTACTAATTGATTGAACTATGCGCAACCTGTGATATTTTAATTATATAAATAAATATAATGCGGAAAAGAAATAATACAGACACCAGAAGTTTTGTTAATGAGTAAAACACAAATGCATAAAAAACCCTGGACCTAGTCCATATTTAAACACCACATTATATAATTAAGCCGTTATAGACACTAGCATACTACAAGTTAACTTCATATTGGAATATAGTTAAGACCTAACCAAGTCTCACACCGATTAAGGTACAGTCGCGTTTTTTACACATCTGAATCGAAGAAGGACTCTATGCACTTGATTCCCTTAGCTGATCTCAACCATAACTAAGATTTGCTACGACCAAATTCAAAGACTTATAAACAAATCCGTCTCCCACAGAAAAGTTTATTATGATAGATAAATCTGTCTCCCGCCGAAATACCTATGATGTTTTGTTCTGTATTTTAATAAATCTAGGTGAAAAGGAACCAAGTGAGAATCCGGTCTTATATTACCGAAGAACAGCCTAGAAATATCAATCACCTCACAATAACTTAACTATATGGTAGTAGAACAAGTTATTGTGGAATCACAAAGAATAAGACGAAAAGCTTTGTGATTACTTTTTATAACTTACATATCGGAGATAAATCTCCAGCCAATCTTAGAGAAGATATAACAAGTAATATCAGAACACGCAACTATAGAAAAAATAGTTGGGTCTGGCTTCAGAATCCCAATGAAGTGTTTAAGTCGTTAACCTATAATGGTTTTAGGAAAAACCTAGGTTAAAGGAGAATCAACTCTAGTACGCAACTAGTATCACACAAAAGGTGTGGGGATTGGTTTTCCAGTTGCTAGAGTTCTCCCTTATATAGTATTCAAATTTGGGTTTGATAGGTTTAAAACAAAGCAATCAATATTTACCGTTGGATGAAAACCTGATTTAAAATTCAAGTTAAGTTTGCTTAAAACCAAAGTAATATCTCTCCACGGTTTTATGATCTTAGCTTGTTAAACACAAATGAAATATACCTTCATTTAGATATGGGTAACCGTACCTAAACGTGTATATTGAGTTGACTCAATAACTGTTAACCGGAGTTAGCCATATGAACACTTTTGTATTAACCACATTCATCTAACACTTCTAGATCAAATGATAATAAAATGAATCTAATTGTGTTACTCATAGAGTTGTTCAATTGTTTATATTCTCATAGAAGTATACAAACAAAATAGAATTTGATTCATGATTGTACAAAGTACTTATTCAATAGTCAATTCATGAACATTAAACCACGGTTTTCAAAGATTGCATTCCTTAGTTTATAAATGTATTTGTCCATGAGTATAAAATCATATTAACCGATTTTGTAATTAAACTAACTCAGTTTGCAAATGGGTACACAAACTTAAGTTCCTGACATTGGTCTTGTCCGAAAGTTCGCAAACCGATATGCATACTGTCATTGTGGACCTAACTCAGGTAGAACCGTTGGCATACTGGTATGCAAACTTGGTTCCCGAACTTTAACATTTAAAACCGTTCGCATACTGGTATGCAAACTTGATTTTCTGACCTGAATCATACCACAACATTTTGCATACTGGTATGCATACTGTGCTATATCCAGACAATGGTTAATTGTTCTACTCCAATTTCAATCATTAAAACATCCTTAGAAGACGACAATAGCTGTCTCACACAAACTATTAGCTTATAAGTAATTTTCAAGGGATCGAAATAATAAATATGAAACATTTCGATTCTACATCAAATGACTATCTCACACAAATCATGTAAGATGTTTCAAGGAAATTTTCACATGATCATATTTTGACTTATTATTTAGTTTCCAACAAATAAATATTTTCCAACTAAACTCGTCAAGAATAATGATGAACGTAGTTAAAGCAAAAATATTCCAACACATATTTCGAGAAAGATATAAGCGAGTTAAACTCATCTTGAAATATCAAATGTGTATAATGTAAAATTCAATATAGCTATAAGACTTAGTCTCAGTCGGTGATAGAATAAAATAGACTTCTGAGTGATAGAGAAGTTTTAGTCTCCATATACATGTTGTTGATGAAGTTCCTCTAAGATCTCCTCAGTAGTTCTTCGTCTTCAATCGATGAACGCCGTGAAGTCTAAAGCTAAACTACACATTCTATCCTAATCCGAGACATAGCTATAAGTAGACTAGAAATCAAGACTTATAGTTTTGATCATCTAAACTTGACAAACAAGCTTGAGATAGAAACGCTTGCGAGTTCGACCGAACAATGCTCTAACAATCTCCCCATTTGTCAATTTTATTGACAAAACTATCAATTTATATGGATTACAAAATAAATAAAGTTTGTATCTTCTCATACAACATGCTTGATTTCCTTGGTTATTCAACATTCCTTAAATTCTTCGTTACCACAAGTATTCCAGTGATTCTGAACTTGTTCAACTCACATCATTGTTGTTGAAGATTCGTAGCCATAACAATAAGAAAACAAATTTTCTCAATTATTGTTATACAGTGTCATAGTATTATTACACATCATCAAAGTTAAATTGTATCACAACTTTGACAATAATACTACGGTGATATGTATCACTTCCCCTTAGTCAATACGTCATCTCACAATGAAAACCATTCCCCCATACATAATTATCCGTAAACCATATGTATGTAGTGTAAACTACAAAATAATTCTCCCCCTTTTTGTCAATATAAATTGGCAAAGGTATGAAAACTAGCAGTATCATAATGGAATTCTCAAAGAGATTATTCATGACTATAAGAGAACATATCAACTTGGTTTTGATAATTTCACATAGTCGAAACTTAGTGTATTCATGAAGGAGTTCATAAAGATACAATATAACTCCTACAATATTCCACAGCCGCACTCCCCACAAAGATTTGGCAATTAAGCACAAGTTCAATTAAGAACTCTCCCCCATAAAATGTCATTCCCGAAAGAATAACAAGAGCGACCTTAATTTTACAATAAAATAAGGATTTATTTGGATATTAACAAATTACATGAAACATGAATTTGTATCCAGAAACTCGAATAAATTAACCACAAGAGAAGCTTAATGATTAATTTAATCGGAAACGCTCAACATAAGAAAACTTAAGGAGCCACACAATATTCTCACATAGCAGTGTATCATGGAAAGATCGATACTGCGAAACATTCAAAAGTTCATTCTATCTTTTATCAATATTTTCATAAATACATAATAGACTTAACTTTTGACATACATGAGATAATCATAGTTCAAGGACGGAAACACACATATCCCATAATATTTTTCGAATATATAAAATCCTAAGGATTAATACTGCAAAATCATCTTCCAAATAACATAGAATTTAAATAAATAAATCTAAAACATTGCAAGATGAAAATCGTTGGCAATATCTATGTGTAATCACAATATTTGATATTCCAAACCCTAGCTATCCTTCTTAAAATACAAGAATAAATTCTCATAAGAAGTCTCCTCTAGAAAGTAAGATTCTTGAAAAATTCTTTATCGTCCCCGAACTCCTTATCGTCAACAGACATTGGAACATAAGGTTCATGAAGAAATAAGTTAATTCCTACAAATCTTCTAGACTGATACTGAACCAGGGCCTTCTTAATTTTAAGATTCCTTAGAATAATATCATTTATCCGCTGAATCTCCATCCTTGTTTCTTTCAACTCTTTAAGATCACTAGAAAACTTCTGAAGATTTGAGGGGTTAGCCCTTGGTTTCTTCATATTCTTCCTTTTTCTCTTCAAAGTTGTAGAGGAATGAGATTTATGTTTTTCCTTCATGATTGATGGCTTAACAATCATAATAACATCTTATTCATCAGAAGATATGATGCTTGGAGTCTCCATCAAGATATGGAATTGTAAAGAAAACACACAAAACTAACTCCACAAGCAATCTTTTGATAAAAACAGTTTTAAAGAAGGAAAAAAGAAGGTAGGGTTACGGAACCTATATACAGAGTATGTATGATTCACGTAGAACCAACTCATAATCCTAAAAAAGATAGAATTATCGATTTTAACCCTGTTTTAGTAATCAAAACAGGGTAAACCTTTTCAATATCAATTATTAAATGATCAACAGATCCAGAAAACAAAAACAAAAAAATAATTCTTTTATTAAAACCTGATTGTGCATAAATCTTGTCTCTTTTTAAATTTGGCAACATGAGACAAGATGCACCTTCAACACAATTAAGTTGTGTTGGGGTGAACAATGACATGTCCACCATATAATTCTTGTACGGAATTCTTAATACTATTTTTTATAATAGATTGTTTAGACCTTATTCTTTTCTGTAGAGGTCTATCTTTTTATTTAGAAATAACTAAATTCTTCAGAGATGAGTTAAATTTACATACCTTAGATGAATTCGAATTCTGAAAAAAATTTAGCTTGTTTGCTAATCGATTTGATCTCCTTTGAAGTTTGTTGACATATCTTATTTTATGTTTGTACTTGAAAAAATTACAGAGTTCATGACCCTTAAAAGTATAATAAGAACATGTAAATATGGAGGACGGTTCAGACACCATAGCTAAGCATGCTACTAAACAAATTGAGGTACCTGAAGAATGTGAGATGTAATTTTCAGTAGACAGGAAAAAAATACAATTTATCCTCCTAAGTGGTTGAAGAAGTTTCTCTAGGAAGAATATGAAGATTGATGTACGTATTGCTACAATTATCAAAATCAATGTTTTCACCAAGGTGTGTAACACTTGAATTTTCATCTTCATTTGAATCATAGTGATCATACATTTCATCAAGAGTTGCAGCAAGACCTTTGTTCCCAATGTATTTTCTATGATTTGGACACTAATTAGCAAAATGACCAAAACCTTTACACTTGAAGCACTGTGGCATATCCTCATTATCAGTATAGACGGTGTCCCTATTTTTAGGAGGGGTACGGTCATGAGGTTTGACTGATGACCTAGATTTATCTCTGATGAACCGTTTACTTCTCTTCAAAAGAAAATCATTACAATGTCTTGTGATCAGTGAGACTAAGTTGTCAAGGTTTTCATCTGATGAATTAGTCTCAATAGGATCAACTACAGAGTTGCCAACACTTTTATTTTTGTCAAGTAATTTAATGTGTGATATGTGCAATATTTTCACTAGTTATGTACTCAAATGCATTGCTTTCTTGATAGTTTCTATATCATTATGCTTTGATTTTGTTTGTTTTGAGTTTCTTAGGTGTTTAAGGCTATCTTGACCAAAAGGAAGTGGAACTTGTTCAAATCCAGGATGTCTTAGCATCACTTTGAAGAGGACAAAAAGATGAAGGCGACGTCGAAAGCATGGAGCTATTCCGATGTCGTATGAGGAATCTATGAGCAGTTGAAGGAATTCAAAGTCGCGAGAGGTACACAAGAGCACAAAAAGGCTATCGGTAGCCCATCTTACGTTAAGGGGAATAGAAGATTCTAAAGGAACTGCCAGTCTTATAAGACTGACAGTTGAATGGATAATATAAGGGCACCTGTAGTTTCTACTTTAGGAAACCATCGTGTTCCTTATTTCTTTACGAGAGGATCAGAACGGTGGTGGTTATTAAGATACAGTGGAGTTGGAGGTGGGGATTGTTTTCATAATGAACCGGTGATGCTGATGGTATTTGTACAGTGGTAAGAAAGGTTGTCGTTCACTCAGACTTGATGAGATTGATTTCATATTTAATAAACGAAAATAGTAAAAATAGAGAATATATATACAAAAGTTAACAAGATGAAGAGATGATCGGGACTCAAGATTCCACCATACTTCAATTTCATGCAGTTCAAATACCAATTCTAAATAATAATAGCTCATAATATAAAGTTTCATTGACTCTAATTCATTGCCTAAAGTAGGTTTTGAAAGTAATGGTTGTAAATCTAAAGTATGGGATATCAAAACATTTAAGCAAGCGTAACCCATCAATTAAAATGCACTGGTGGAAAGTTGATGCTACACCTAGAATCCCATGTATCCAAGGTCGTCCAATTAAGGCATTATAGTGCGATTCTACATCAACTACACAAAATAGAATCTTAGAAGAGATCCCATTTAATGGAATTCGCATAGTGATTTCCCCTTTAGGCTTATTGGCAGTGCCATTAAAACCATAGATTTTATAGGTTGAGGGTACTAGATCTTCATCTCTGCCTCCCATTGTTTTGTAAGTAACTCCCAGTATCAATTAAAACTCCCAGTATTGATAGAACATGATATCTACATAACTCCCAGTATCAATTAAAACTCTATTGATTTCCCATGAGTCTTCGGCCTCATCATCCTCATCTTCTTCTTCCTCTTCTCTTTGTTTTGGATTTATCTCTAGTCTCACCACCAATGGATTGTCATGTATTTATCCTCCTTCTGAAACTTCTTCTGTGGTGAAAGAGATAGTCTGCTTTTGCCATTCTTTTAGTGGCGAGATTTTTTCAATATTAATTATCTCTCTTTCATCAACATCTCTTGCTAAAACTCTGCTTATAACTTTGTCATGAAAGTCTTCAATTATTTTGTACAAATGTACAATAGAATTACAAAAAAAATTCTTCACCTTCGCTCCAACTTCTATGCCAAATGTTTCTCCTCCTTTGGTTGCGTTTACCCTGTGAATTTCTGGCGGTGGTGGTAAGGGTTGAGATTGAGGGTGCCCTATTAGGAAATGATTTAGATTTCCCTGATCTATCATTCTGAGAATGATTCTCTTTATGTTCCTGCAGTCATTTGTGGAATGTCCATGAAAGTTATGATAAGAGCAGAATTCTTGACTTATGTGATTTGGAAGCGGTTCTTTTCTCATGTTCCAGGGTGTTGGTATGTTCTCCATTAAAATTATTTCTTCCCAAATTGTTTCCACACTAGTATTCAAAGGCGGCATCTTGATCTCTTCCCATATCATTTTTTGACTCCCTGATCCTCTATAATAATTTTGCCTTTGTTCCCCATAATTTTCCTGCGGATGATCAAGTCTTTGGATTTTGTTGTTTCCACCTCGGCTATAGAGGTTTCTTTCTCTCTCAAATTTTTCTTGGTCACGACTTCCCATAGCTACTATTTTCTGCTGATTATCCTCCATACTCTTTTATTGTTGGACCTGCGAAGTGCTCGCAAATGTGTTTATCAATTTTGGTAGCAAACTCGCATTCACTAGTATTGAACTTGTATTCGCAACGTGATACGATTCCATTTCATTCTGTTTTTCTTCAAGGACAATGTACTCCTCCTGCAGCTCCTGTAATTCAGTCATTGTGATTGTATTCTTGATTATAAAAATTTGAATGTATAGCAGATTGGTTGCGAACATTGCATTGATGAATGATAAAATGGGATATCTCTCATCCACATGTCCAGCCATCTCACTGCACATTGTCTTCCACCTTATGGTTAGATGCTTCAAACTTTCTCCAATTCTCTGCTTTAATCCAAACACATCTTCAATCCCTAGTCGCGAAGAGCTGTTACTTATATATGCCCCTAAGAACATAGTTTGCAAATGGTTAAAAGACGTTATCGTGTTCTTAGGCAAACCCTCGAACCATTTCAGTGCCTCCCTTGTTAAACTAGATGCGAAATACTTGCATAATACAGCATCATGATTTTCCCACTGTAGCATACACTTCACATACGCCTTGATGTGTTGAATTTCACATGTCGTTCCGATAAAAATGCTAGTTAACGCAGGAAGATTGCATTTTGGGGGTATTCCTCCTAATTGTACTTCTTGTGTGAATGGAGTTTTCACATCTTCTTCAATGGCCTCATCTAATTTCCTTCTGCCTCATTCTCTTCTGTTATTTATAATTCCTCTCATCTCTGCCAATTCTCTTAAGATTTGCTCATTTACACATGGATTTTGGTTCATTGGTCTTTTTATCTCTGCCTCTCTCCTTCTGTGTGCATGTCTGTCTTATCTTGCGAGATTTTGTGTTTCTTTATCATCTTCATCTTGTCTCCTTATGCGATTTTCTCCTTTACCTCTTCCTCCATTTCTTCTCTCAATCTTTCCCTCTCGCAAGCTAAACGTGCTTGTTCAGCGTAATGTCTCTCGATTTCTTCTTCAATTACTTGTTGATTTCTTTGAATTTCTCTCCCACGTAATATTCTCCTTCCTTCTTCCTGATTTTCTTCGCCATCTTGGTTATTTCGTTCGCGACATCATTCGTATTCTTGATTCTAGTTATTTAGTCCGTCTTTTTGAATGTAACAATCTCCAATTATTTCCCTCCTTTCGCTACGTTCTCCATCTGGATTTTGTAATTCATCTGGAATATCCTCATTAGCACTTTCCATAGGTGTATTTCTTCTTCTTTCTCCTCTAGTTGATCTTGAAATTGACCTTGTTGTACTCCTTGACATTCTATTCTGTAATCTCATATTTTCAATCCTCAACTCATGATTTTGCCTTGTCAGATTTGCACGCTCTTCTGCTTCTAATATTCTTTCTTCATGTATTCTTTGTCTCAACGTCTCTAATGCTTCAACTTCTCCATTTCCATGAATTATTCCTCCAACTGCTTCCTTATCTTCCTCTATTCGCCTATCGTTTCTTAATTGTTGCTCCTCTTCCGCTTCACCTGTTGAATCTGACTTCCATGTGTGTACACTCATTCTATCATAATCTTTAACTCTATTTTGCGTTGACGTACGCTGAATTTGCTGTTGAACTTGATTTTCTCCATTGTTTCTTGCGTTCATTCTTGAAGATTCCCCAACTTCATTCCTTGTTTCTCCAGCAAGTCTCTTACTCCTTATAACAGTTGTTGGTTGCCTTGGAGCATTTCTTCTTCTAGTCATCTCTTCAATCTAAATGAATTGTTGAAAATTATATGAAACTTTTCACCAACTACTCCAAATTCTTTAAAAACACAATACTAATTTTCACACTAAAACAAGGAATGTCCCTATTTCTAGTGCTAATATGTAGTAGCAGGAAATCCCACACTACACCCCTCACAAGAATTCATACAATTAAATCATTTTTTAGATCGATAATCACAATTTTTATTGATTAAACTCACAAATTTTACAAGATAGAAAGGAAATAAAGCTAAGGAATTAACAACCGCTCTGGACTTTCTCTCTCTCTTAATGACTTGCTCAACACTCGAAAAAGATCTCTCCCCACCTTGTGCCTGTTCGGCTCTTTATATAGGGAATTACATAGTGGATGACAACTAATCTGTTCTTTATTTTAGGATATAACTTGCGATATTCTTGCAAGAGTTCTATTGTTAATCTTTGCAAACACTCTAATCATCGCAGAGTCATCACACTTTTCTCATGTTTCTGTCGTCGTCATCTGTTACGTCATTCTTCAAATCATTCTGGGACACTCGCAAAGTGTTGTTGATCAAACTTCGCAAATGTGTCCTTCTTGCGATATTCTAATCCTACAATGATAAACTCTCGAACCTCGCAGAATATTGACAATTAACTCTTTTCCTCAATTTCTTGCTTGAAACTTCTTTTATAGATTTCTACTTCCCCATGGCCTTATTGAACAAAATGGTAACTACAAAATTTAAACTTCTCAATTAGTTTTTTTTTTTGAAACAAAATAATAACAAGACTAATATTTACATGGCCATGAGATAAGGATTTTAGCACTTGGATCTTCGCAACTTGTAATGTCCTGGTATCATGAACTTCAACAAATTACATCGTTTGATTTTCTTTGCTTTTATAACTTCTTGTAACTAAGTCTTAAACTTTGATTTTGAATTTTGCTTTTCTATTGTTGCTTATAAACTTTAAACGTCTTCAAATTTCTTCATAGATTTTTATGTTGCTCAGCTTGTTGATGATGATAAGTTTTTATAGAGAGAGTCATAATCCAATAACTAAGACTACATTGTGAGGTTGCTTTGTCTTTCTGGAATTTCCTTCTCGCTTAATTGTCTTTCCATCATGTATGATTAGGTCCATCACGATTACCCTCTAAAAGGTAAGTTTTCTCTCCTGGGTGTCAATGATTTCTAAATTATGTCTTTTTCTCTAATGTCTCACTAGAATGTTATCCCTAGCAATTCAAGTTTCCATCTTTTTGTTGAGAAATAGTATGTAAACTCAGCTAACCGAATACTATGTGACACTAGAAGTTTCTCCCTTACCCCCAAACTTAATTCTAACATCATCCTCAATGTTTTAAAGATTAAATTAAAAACATGAACAAGGAGAAACTGTTACCACTTGAAGGAAAAATAAAACAAAAAAATTACCGTGTCGCATGAGCGTGGGTTACCTCCCAATGAGTGCTAAGTTTAAACTCTTCAGCTAGACATCGGAAGGAATTATTCACCTCATAGAATCATATAGTAGTAGCCGAATGTGGGTCATCTGGATCAAAAAGTGCTAACCACAAGAAGAGGAAACTTCAACAGACCAAGAAGATACCGAACATTCCCTTGTTTAAGAAAACTACATCTAGTTGTGGTTCAAGTTCAGGCTCTATAAAAGGGTCTAAATAAAATGCTTTCATGGGTTGGATTTCCTCAAAGGCATGATCCTGAAGATCAGGTTGTAGAGTATAGAAATACTCAAGTAAGAACTTAGAAGCACATAACAATAACCTGAATAATTGGGGATCCTCTAAGTCAATTAGATTTAACTCACACAGCTGATCACAATGAAAGTGTTGGTCTTCCTTAAGCAAATGTGTCGACCCTATTCTCCTAAAGTAATTAGGTTTAGTCTCAAAACTTAATAACCGACACATCTGAGAATCATATGCTCCCACAATTGGAAGAAAAGTTCTTGGTGGGAAAACAAAGTCAATCTTGGTACCATATCCTGGGTTAACCACATCAACCAGATGATGGGTTTCTAACAACTGAGCTTGTTTCTGAACATTATTAGGTTTGGGAAAACGTGTATGAAGATAATCTTGTAAGATGGTTGAGGAACAAACGTCAAGGCCCAAGTGAGGGAACTTTTTAAGAGTTAAACGTAAGGCATAGGAAGTGATAATCACCCCTAAATGTAGAGTTTTCAGTGTCTCTAGATAGACTATCCACAATCTCCCTAATTTCTAGATCATCAAATTCTTGGAAATGGTTAATTGATTCTTCAAGTTATTATCAGGTAGTGCATATTTACTCATATCTACGAGTTCATCTTATTTGTCAAGGACTATTGTTTCTAAATCTCTAGACTATAAAACAATATTCTCAGAATAAACTCGTTCCTCTGTACCATCATTGGCTTTGTAATCAAAAAGAATATCTCTAGTCAAATCCTCGTCCTTTTAAATAGGTGAATAATCATTAAAATTATTGGGCTTTGAACCAGAAATAATACTATCATTATGAATCTCAAGTGGAGTAACAATTTTCTGATCACTATGCCTACATATGTATGATTCTCCATCAACACTATCCTCATCATAATCATCATTATAATAATATGAAAATGGTTGAACCTTGTATAAATAAGTAATGTTACCAATTCTGACCTCGTCATCTTGATTATGTGAATAACTATCCTCATTCTCAAGGGTAATATTGGAAACACTATATTTGAAATTAAGATCTTTTAGAGAAGTTCTTTTCTGGGCCTCTAACAAAAGCTTTTGGGTCGACTCACATGACTTTATTATTGAATATAGGAAAGAAGGTTCACTCATTGCATTGCTTTCGTCCATAACTAAGTTATTCATTTCTGCTAACTTACATGTCGACTCAGCTATCTTACGTGTCGACTCTAGTAAAGAGGAATCATCATAATTTTGCTCGTATGACCGGTAGGCATGTGGATAGTAATTGGTCTCACTATGGTCATAAAAAGAATAATTTCCATGTTGCTCAGTCGGATATTCATTGTATTGGCTATTGTAATAATACCAGTTCGACATCCTAACTGCAAGGGAATTATATACAAGCACAAACAAGACTGACTCGACCGAAACAAGCCTATTTAATCTAGCAAACAAAAATCATGATGGCTCAACTTAGCTTGTTTCTAGACTAGCTTATATTCTTTCGAAAGGCAATTCGTTATAATTTCAGCAAACCTCTCTGGAATCAATCTGAGTTAAAGTAAGTTAAATAGAGACAAGGGAAGCTCAATGGAGCTTTGATACCCAGGCCTCACCTGCAAACATTTCCTCGGGTTACAAGGCGGCACGCTCAACTTACATTAACCATCATGAAATTTGAAGAATGCTTAATAGAGCAACCAATATTTTTTGAATGACTTTCCTATTAAGCTCGTTACCCTACGATCTCATTCTAGTCCAAATTTTAAGGATTAGGTTCACGTAGGTTACGTGTTCTTAAGGAGGGCAAGAAGGAAATGGTAATGAAATACGAGTCCTTATCTAAATTTGGCCAGGCCTTGCTTTTTACTAGAAATTTAAAACTGTATTCAATTCCTCAACATATATGCAAACAAAATCATCTAGTAAACCCGCTGACAGGAGATTCACGGGTGTTTATAATTTTTACCTTTCGTTCCAGACGGGGGATGAACCGTTGAGGTTGAATCGGGCCATCGACTCCTATGTCAGTATACGAACCCGAGGGGCCGAGAAAGTATCGTAACTATCGTCCCCCCATGTGCAGTTTATATTTAAACTAACCATTCCTTAGGGTTTTTAAAATAAAATAAAGTCCAATGTCCAAAAAAAAATTAAAAAAAATTTCCAAAATTAAAATCATAATTACAGTTTCTAAAAATAAAAAGACATCAAATCTAAAAAATAAAATAAAATAAAACTATATACAAAATATTCTTCTTCACTCCTTTGGATTTTCTCTTCTCTTTTCTTCTTTGGCTTTCCTTTTCTTTTCAGCACTTTCTCTTTTTATTTAGTTTAGCTCTGAATCTGAAAGCAAACAGAAAATACCAAAACGCATAGGAAAGAACAAAAAGAAAAAAAAAACCTAAAAACAAGTCCGCGTCGGCGGCGCCAAAAATTGATGGTATTTGTACAGTGGTAAGATAGGTTTTCGTTCACTCGGACTTGATGAGATTGATTTCAGATTTAGTAAACGAAAATAGTAAAAATAGAGAAAATATATATACAAAAGTTAACCAGATGAAGAGATGATTGGGACTCAGGATTCCACCAGACTTCAATTTCATGCAGTTCAAATACCAATTCTAAACAATAGTATCTCATAATATAAAATTTCATTGACTCTAATTTATTACCTAAAGTAGATTTCGAAAGTAATGGTTGTAAATCTAAAGTATGGGATATCAAAACTGTAGGACCATAATATCGCTACAACACTTCTCTGCGATATTAACAACACTTCCCAGCGAGCATCACCGCAAGCTCTTTAACAACACTTTGCGAATGTCACAGAATAGTTTAAAGAACGATGTAATAGTTGACGATTGAAGAGACATGGGAAGAGAATGACTAATCTTAGATGACTACAACGCTTGCGAGATTTGACGTTATAGCTGTTGCGAGAAGATTGCAGAATAAATTTGAAAATAAAGGACAGCTTAGCTGTCACCCATTATGTAATTCCCTATATAAAGGGTTCCACTAGATTCAGAGAGGGATGATGTATTTTTGAGAGTTGAGAGAGTCTTGAGGAGAGAGAAACTCCAAGAGAAAGGTTGTATTCTTGAGTTCTTACATTCCTTGTAACATTTCTGAAAATTAAAGAGTAAAGTGTCGTTTTAATCTTCAAATTTGAGTTGATTATCATAAATTCTTAACAAGGGTGTAGTGTAGGATTTCCAACAACTACATTTTGGCACCCGAAACAGGGATGGATTGAGGGATATTCGAAGAAAAAGATAAAAATTGACATTGTGATTAGAAGGAATTTGGAACAGTTAGTAAAAAGATCTTACGCAATATCTAACAGCTTGATAAGAATTAATGGCTGGAAGAAGAAGAAATACATCAGAACCATCAACAACTGTCAAGAGGAGTAAAAGACTTGCAGGTGGAAGAACAAATGAAATGGGAGAATCTTCAAGAGTAATAACAAGAAGAAATACAATAAGAAATGAAGGGGAAAATCAAATTCAACAGCCGAATCAACAAACAGCAATACAAGATAGAGTTGTGGATTATGATAGAGTGAGTGTGCATACTTGGAGATAAGATTCTATGGAAGAAGCAGAAGATCGACAATTAAGAAATGAAAGAGGGGAGGAAAGAGATCAAGCAGTAGTTGAAGGATTAATTAATGGAGAAGGTGAAAATGAAATGGCAGCTGATTTAAGACAAAGAGTACAAGAGGAAAGGAGATTAGAAGCGGAAGAACGTGCAAACTTAACAAGACAGAATCATGAGCTAAGAATGGAAAATTTAAGATTACAGAGAAGGAGAACAAGAAGTATTGTTAGATCAAGTTCAAGGTTGTTTAGAGAAGTACCAAGGCGAGATTCCCCTATGAGAAATATTAGAGAAAATATTCGAGAAGGAATGCAAAATCCAAATGAAGAACAACATTACAGGGAAGAAGAAATAATTGATGATCGCCATGATCCGCGTGGAAAATTTTTGGATGATAGACGCAACAATAGAAATCAAGTGGGAGGAAATCACCAAAATGGTGAAGAAAATCGAGAAGAAGGTAGGAGAATATTACATGGGCTATAGATTCAAAGAAATCAAAGAATAATTGAAGAAGAAATTGAGAGACATTATGCTGAACAGGCATGTCTAGCTTGCGAAAGAGAAATATTAAGGGCAGAAGTAGAAGAAAAAGAATTTTAAGAGGCAGTACGACAGAATAACCATGAAAATCGAGAAAGGAGACGTACACAAAATCGCTATAATGATAATATTCAGGAAGAGTATGATAGAGTACAAAGGAGAATAGAAAGACATCGAAGAGAAATGATGAGAAATGAAGAAATTCGCAAAGAAGAAAATAGACAGCATAATCAGCTGCGATTTCAAGAAGAAGGTGAAAGAGAAAATCGCAGAGAAAGACAGGATGAAGATGAATAAGAAGATGCACAAAATCTCGTAAGACAAGAAAGAAAAGAACGCAGAAGAAGGTATACTGCATTAAAAAGACCAATGGAGAAAAATTCAGCTGAGAATGAGCAAATATTGAGAGAATTAGCAGAAATGCGAGGAATGAAAAACAATAGAAGAGAATGAGGCAGAAGGCAACTTGATGAAGCAATTGAAGAGGCTGCGAAAACCCCTTTCGCTCAGGAAGTACAGCTAAGAGGAATACCCCCTAAATGCAATTTACCAACATTAACCAGTATCTTTGATGGAAATACTTGTGTTTTTCAGCATGTTAAGGCTTATGTCAGGTGTATGCTACAATGAGAGAATCATGATGCTGTATTGTGCAAGTATTTTGCGTCTAGATTAACTGGCGAGGCGCTAAAATGGTTCGAGGGATTTCCAAAAAATACTATAACTTCTTTTGATCATTTACAAGCTACAATTTTGGGAGCATATATAAGAAATAATTCATCGCGGCCAGGCATTGAAGATGTATTTGGATTAAAACAGAGGATTGGCGAGAGTTTAAAGAACTTAACCATAAGATGGAAGTCAATGTGCAGCGAGATGTCTGGAAGAGTGGATGAAAGATAACTCATTTTATCTTTCATCAATGTAATGTTCACAACTAATTTACTATACATACAAATTTTCAGAATAAAAAATACAATTACCATGATAGATCTGCGAGAATTACAAGAAGAATACATTGAATTGGAGGAGAAACAAAATGAAATGGAATCATATCCAATCGCAAACACCAGCTCAGTAGTGGAAAACGGAAGTTTACTTCCTAAAATGATTAACAATGTGGTGAGCACCTCGCAGGCACAACAAGAGAAAGTGGTGATTGATAACCAGCAAAAATTAGTAGCGATGGGAAGTTGAGATCAAGAAGAGTATGAAAGGGAGAAGAATTATTACAATCGCGGAGGAAATAACAAAATCCACAGACTTGATCTACCACAGGAAACATATGGTGGTCATAGGCAAAACAATTTCAGAAGCCAAGGTAATCAGAAAATAATATGGGAAGAAATTAAGATGCCACCTCTAAATGCTAGTATAGAAAAAATTTGGGAAGCTATCATTCTGATGGAAAATATACCATCACCATGGAATATGGGAAAAAGAGCCACATCCAAATAATCTAAGTCAAGAATTTTTTTCTTACCATCACTTTCATGGTCACTCAGTAAATGATTGCAGGAATGTAAAGAGGATAATTTTAAGGATGATTGATCAGGAGAAGCTAAATCACTTTCTAGTATGACATCCACAATCTCAGAAATTACCGCCAGCACCAGAAATTCGCAGAGTGAATGTTGTAAAAGGAGCAGAAACATTCGTAATATAAGTTGGGGCTAAAGCATAGAATTTTTTTTGTAATTCCATTGTACATTCATACAGAACTATTGAGGATTTCCATGATAATGTTCTAAGAAGAGTCTTCGCGAGAGACACAGATGGAAGAGAGATAATGAATATTGCGAGAGCCTCGCCATTAAAAGAATGACAGAAGCAAACTATTTCTTTCACTACACAAGAAGTACCAAAGCCTGGCGAGATGCATGCCAACCCATTGGTGGTCAGGTTAGAAATAAATCCAAAGCAGATAGAAGAAGAAGATGATGAAAATGAAGATTCTTGGGACATCAACAGAGTTCTAATAGACACATGGAGTTCAGTTGACATCTTATTCTATCATAATTACAAAACCATGGGTGGTAGAGATGAAGATCTAATACCATCAACGTATAAAATCTATGGTTTTAATGGTACTGCTAACAAGCCCAAAGGGGAGATTATAATGCGAATTCCATTAAAGGGAATATCTTCTACAATCTTATTCTGTGTTGTTGACATCGAATCACCTTATAATGCTTTGATTGGCAGACCATGTTTTCATGGGATATTAGGTGTGGCATCAACTTATAATCAATGCATCAAGTTTTCACATCCAAAGGGAGTTGGAGTCATTAAAGGAGATTGGGGATAAAGCAAGAAATGTTATGAAATTGACATGGAAACTTGTGAGGAAATATCTGTGAGGAATAGAAGTTGGACACACAACATCAAACAGAAACAAAGAGGTGACAAATTAATGGTTGATACAATAGAACAGTGAGAAGATGAAATGCTGCGAGATCAAAGAAGTGACAAATTAATGGTTGGAGGCGAGCGACTCCCAAATGAAGATAAAATAGAAAAGCGCAATAAGAAGGCAGCAATAGAAAGTAGTAAGTAGAAAGGTAAAATGATGAAATTTAGAGAAGCTTATGAATGATTTGTTTGAAGAAAATGTAATTGAAAAGAGTAATCTGTTTGAAAGAATTGCAAAATTTTACAAGAAGAAAGAATATCAAAGAAGTGAAATTTTATCAGAGTTACAATACTCGCGAGAAGCGCGAATAAAATTTCACAGAGATTAATATAATGGGATGAACCTTTATGGCGTACACCCTAGTTCGCGGATACAATTTCGTAAGAGGCAAATATAAGACCTAATAGTGTGTCATATAAGGGGGTATCTCTTTACATGACTCAGGGATAAGATTATACCGCTGCTGGAACCCGAGTCATGCAGATGTTGGGGTTAAAGAAAACCTATCCAGGAGAGAGATCTTGTATTTCCAACCATATAAGGTTATACCCTGGTTGGACGACTGAGAATATATTCTAAGAAGTGCAGAGTATGACCAAGGCACCGAAGTACACGGTTGAGCCAAGGGTGACCGGGCCGTACCAAACTACCCTGTCCATTCTTGGTAAGTCTTGGCTATGATGCACTTGGCCTGAAGAAAACCCCACTTAGGGTGCAGTCTTGTAACTATAAGCCATATAGGCATAAAGTAAAAGAGGCTGTGAAAACAACTGGTTGTTGGTAAATCCGGATGGGAGGAGCTAGTCTTGTATGGCCGATGTGCCCTCCTTGAAGGGGCAACCAGGGGGAAGATAAGGGCGGCACCCTCCATTAGGGAGCTGATAATTGTCAAAAGACGACAATGTCATGGGGCTTTATGATCGCAAAAACATTTAGGCCTGTCATATTATCGCGTGACAAAAATTATACAGAGGCAACAAGCCATAGGAGAAAAGTTAAGATGAGATCAATGGGTTTTTACATGAAAATGTAAATACGTCATGCGATTTCATCGCAAGACGGCAATGTCATAAGGTTTAATTCTCGCAAGAGAGTTTAAACTTATCATATTGTCGCAGAGATGTTGAAAAAATATTGATAAGACAAAATCAATGGGTCAATACATGCAAATGTAAAGACGTCCTGCGATTTTGTCGTAGAAAGAAAAATGTGGCAAAATAAGACCTTTAACTATGAAGGCATAATAAGACCACAAGATTAAATGATTGCGATAGTGACGCAGAAATTATGAGGTTTGCGATATTTATGCAGAAATCAAAAAAAAAAAAAAAAAAAAACTGTTGCTAGCAATATTATCGCAGATATTGAGGTGACATCTATCTAATCTCAACTCAATTTTTTCATATTGCAGATGAATAATAGAGGCAAGTATGGGAATGCATAGAACGATGAAATTATTATTCATCATCATATGATAAAATTGCATAGACATTATTATGACACGTTCATGCAGATAGTTAAAGGGTAATAATTATGTTGATTAATTATGTTGCAGAAAAAGAGTTGTTTTCTAATTCATACAGATGGAAGCAAAAGAAATTTATAAAAGGGAATTTACAAGATTGGAGAAACTCGCAACAATATTGCAGGAAGAAGGAAATAAGTATACAAAAATTACAAGGAAGACAAAAAGAAGAAACAAAACTAATTAGATCCATCACCATCATCTTCATCAGATTTCTCCCCCTCGCTAGATTTTTCTTCATTATCATTATTATCTTCATCATCAGATTCCTCAGCTTCACTATCGGAAATAATAAGGTTTAGAGTTTTTGCTGGAATTTCCTTTGCAAGATCAGGATATGTAGAATGAGGAATGTCGTGATCATCGCAAACCAGTTTAATGTATTTATTGCAAACATCAATAAGAGTGGTACTAAAGTTCGCGGTAGTAATCCTTAATTGATCTTTCAGTCGTGAATACTTCTCGTTGCGAGCAGTAAGACTACTTGCGAGTTGACTATTGTCAGTTTCAAGTTCCCCAATTCTTTCAAGATATCTCTTTTCAGCTCCTACAAGTATATAACAACAAGTTGAAAAGTTTACAAGGAAGAACAATAAAAACAAGAAGTTAATAAGGAAGGATGACTAACAACCTTGTATTTTAGAAATCATGTCTTTAATTAAAGACGTTTGTTCAACATGAAGACTAACATCTACACCTAAATTAGTTCTGGCATTGTCAAGAACTTTCGCAGCCCAAGCAAACTCCACATCATTATTTATAAGAAGACGGGAACGAATTTGGTTTTCTCTTTCAATAAAACCTTCCTTCTCGCGGATAAGCCCATCCCTTTCAATTTGAACTTCAAGAATGGTCTTATGGAAATTTTCTAAGGTTTCAGCCCCTTGTCTAGATATACGGTCTTTGTCTTTTGAAAGATCTTTGTTCTTGACCTTTAAAGTTTTAATCTCAACTTTGGAATTTTGATAAAGTTGTTTGAATCTGTGAGTTATATCTAAACAAGATCTGTAGTCAATTTCTAAAAGGCAAAACTTAGATCTGAGTTCATCTATGGAAAGAGAATTAATATTGGAAGGGTTATTTAAAGAATTATTAAGAAGTTCTAGAAGAGTATCATTGTCTATTGGTTCAGGAAAATAGCGAATGGTTAAAGCCTCATCAGTAAGACCATAAATGTCTGCGAGAATGATAAATCAAGTAAGAAAGAATAGTGAAACATAAAATTATGAAGGAAAAGAAGAAGGTTATCATACCTAAGAGTAGTTTGTTAACAATATCAAGATTGTATACTTTGAGCAATTGTTGAGAAAGATTATTCCCAAGTTCTTTATTCTTCTCGCGAAGATTAGCAAGTTCATCTTCCATTTGTTCATTCTTCTCGTAAAAAATGTGAATTCAGATTTAAGTTCTTCATTCTTTTGGCGAAGAACAACATTATTCTTTTGAGAAAATGCACGCCTTTTATCTAAATCAGAGGCAACAACAAAGGAAGCTCTTCCAACCTGCGAGAGAAAAATATAAGTTAAGGCTTGACGATGGAATAAATATATAAATAGGTTGAAGAAATGAAAACATACCAGGGTACCAAGAGAATTTAAGAGACTAGGAGTCAGCGATCTTGAGATTCCTTAGAGAGAATCATTACCTACCAATATGGAAGCATCGCAGACTTTGGTGAGATCCTGGGATGTATCATTAAGAACTTCATCTCCATAATTATTAGTGATACCATGAGTAATATCACCAAAAATCTTGGATAATTGAGCCATTGAAGACTCAGAAGAGGAAGAATCTTTCATGGAAGGAATGTCATTATCATCATCATCGTTGTCCTTATCAAAATCAACACTTAAATCTTCTGGAATGGATTGAGGAGTTGAAGAAAAGAGAGTTGGGTTTTTCTTTTCTTTAAGGGAGGACTGTCAGATTCTTCACTGCGAGGAGCAGTAGGCTTCCCTTTGGGAGGAGCATTAGATTTTCCCTTGCGACCATTTGAAGATTTCACCTTGGTTTTTGGTTCCATTGGTTCTAATTCTTCGATTACCCGCAAGCACATATAAAGATAAGAAATAGAGGCACCAATATATTGTTAAGATTTATAAAGAAAATATTTCTTACTTCATCTGTGAGTAATTGAAGAGCTGAACGAGTAGCAAGTTTCCTAAACTTCTCATAGTTGGTCTTCAATCTCTCAATATAATAAAAAGGCATAATAAGAAAGAGCTTAAGGATACGAAAATCAAGGAAAAATAATAAAAATAACTTGTTATGTGAAGAACTAAGGAGGACATACTTCTTTATCTTCCTCAGGCCAATAGAACACCCATGGTTGGTATTCCACGAGATTTACAGGCAAGGAATGAGTGCCAGAAATATACGGACCCTCTAAAATTAGAGGAAAAATAAACCACTTGTCATCGCTAGAATGACGAGGACCTTGATTTTTATTTGTATGCCAATCAATATCTAACATAAGAGCTTTATCTTCAGCAATCTTATCTTTCTTTTGCAAGCGGATACCCCAGCAAGTGCGATCTCTCTTCATGGGGATTATGTCATAGTTGATGAAAAAATTATCCACAGTATACATCGTGGGAATGATTGGAACATCCTTGAATTGAGGATTCTTCGCAGTATCAGGGTAGAGAGATCCTTTATTGGCACCGCGAGAAGCATATTCAAGTAGTAATTGAATACAATCTCCACCAAATTGATATATTTCTCGCAATAACTTCTCGTGAGAAATTATTTCATAAAATAAGGGAAGATCCGGGTTATAGAGAGGAATGGGAAGACCAGCTTCAAGCTGACCTAGCGATACTATAATTTTATCACGAGAAAATTGATGATCAGAAAATAATTTGATGGAAAGTTCGGATTTAGGGCTTTGATCTGGAATTATAGACAAAGTAAAACCTTTACTTTTGAGTTTTTCTCTCATCTCACCAAAAGCAGCCAAATTTTTAGCACCAGCAGCAACCATTTTTTAAGTATGGGAATGAATAAAAAGGTTGAAAAATAAGAAAGAAATCATAGTGATAACAAACGCGCAATTTACGGAAAAACAGTAAACTTGCAGAGAAGTTACGGAGAAAAAGAAGAAGAAAGTAAAAGAGGAAAAGAAAAGAATGAAGGGAGTATTTATAGAAGAAGAGATTTCTCGAAGAAGATGAATGGAATAAATGCAAAGAAAATACATGAGCGGTCAGATCACAACGGTTAGAGAGGACGTGTCAAAAATTTATTAGAAGAGAGAATACGTGAAAACAGCTGGCGAAGGATACAGAAACGTGTCAGAACAGAGAAATCTGAAAAGATAAGTAGTTGTGGCATTTTAAAGTTCTCATGATCTTCTCTTCTTCGTAGAAAAGACATGAGAAGAGGCAAGATGTAGGACCAGAATATCGCTACAACACTTCTATGCGAGATTAACAACACTTCCCAGTGAGCATCACCGCAAGCTCTTTAACAACACTTTGCGAATGTCACAGAATTATTTAAAGAACGACGTAATAGTTGACGATTGAAGAGACATGGGAAGAGCATGAAAAATCTGCGATGACTACAACGCTTGCGAGATTTGACGTTATAGCTGTTGCGAGAAGATCGCAGAATAAATCCGAAAATAAAGGACAGCTTAGCTGTCACCCATTATGTAATTCCCTATATAAAGGGTTCCACTAGATTCGGAGAGGGATGATGTATTTTTGAGAGTTGAGAGAGTCTTGAGGAGAGAGAAACTCCAATAGAAAGGTTGTATTCTAGAGTTCTTACATTCCTTGTAACATTTTTGAAAATTAAAGAGTAAAGTGTCGTTTTAATCTTCAAATTTGAGTTCATTATCATAAATTCTTAACAAGGGTGTAGTGTAGGATTTCCTGCAACTACAAAAAAATTTAAGCAAGCATAACCCATCAATTGAAATGACAACTATTCAATGATAATCATAATTCAATTAAATAACTGTGCAATTAGTCATAAAAAGAATTAATATAATTACCGCATTCGTGAAATTTGGCATCCTTCGTTGTCCCGGGGATGGGGTTTAACTCATTATCCTCAAAACACTCTCAAAAGATAGAAACATGGCTAAAAATGTGTTTTTATTGAAGAAAAATAATTATACAACGAGTTTGCAACGCTATCTAGGTGTTACAGAGTCCACCGTTTCAATGAAATTCTGGTACTATTGTTGAAGCTGTTGTTACAGAAAAACTATATATGGAAACTATCGTAGAAAAACTGTCGCTAAGCAGAGAACATGAGACATTTCTTAAACGATAGACCAGTAGTCATGTAGTATGTTGTTATTCGTCTTCTTCTTCCTGCATATGCAGAAATTCTTCTCTGCAGATTCTTTTATCGCTCTCTTCTACCCTCTAACTCTGCATCCCCCTCCCTGACCATCCATCACCCTTTAAATACATAGCAGCACCACCAAATATCTGCCATAATTCGAGATAATCCTATCTTTATTTCTCTGCAATATTTCTGAAATAATTTCCCTATTTAACTTCTTCACGCGCCTGCATGCAAGTTTTAGTCTCCACATACCTTTTTTTGATAAATTTCCTCTAAGCTCTCCTCAGTAAATCTTCATCTTCAATCGATGAACGCCGTAAAGTCTAAATCTCAACCACACATTATATCATAATCTGAGACATAGCTATAAGTAGACTAAAAATCAAGACTTATAGTTTTGATCACCTAAACTTGACAAACAAGCTTGAGATAACAACGCTTGCGAGTTCGACCGAGAAGTGCTCTAACACATCTTACAATGAAAACCAACCCCCCTTACATAATGATCTGTAAACCATATGTATGTAGTGTAAACTACCAATAATTCTCCCCCTTTTTGTCAATATAAATTGGAAAATATAAGAAAACTACGAGATCATAATGAAATTCTCAAAGATATAATTCATGACTAAATGAGAAAATATCAACTTTGTTTCGATGATTTCACATAGTCGAAAATTAGTGTATTCGTTAAGGAGTTTATAAAGATACAAGATAACTCCTACAATATTCCCCAGCCGCACTCCTCACAAAAATATGACAATTAAGCACAAGTTCATTTGAAAAATCTTCCCCATTTGATGTCATTCCCAAGAGAACAATATGAGAGACCTTACCTTTACGAGAAAAGAAGGATTTCCTTGGACGCGATTTGTTATGTCCAAAATATCATCGATTAAACTAATCACAAGAGAACCTTTTTTAATTAATTTAACTATAAATCACTCAACATAAGAAAAACCTACGGAGTCATACAATACTTTACATAAAAGTGTATCAGGGAAAGATCAATACTGCAGAATTTTCAAAAGTTCATTCTATCTTTTATCAATATTTTCATAAATACATAATAGACTTAACTTTTGAGCATTTATGAGATACTAGCACAGTTCACGAATGTAAATACATATATATATCTCATAGTACATTTGCAATATATAAAACCAATAAGATTAAAATACTGCAAGATCGTCTTCCAAATAACTTAGAATTTAAATAAATAAATCTAAAAACATTGCAAGATGAAAATCGTTGGAAATATCTATGTGTAATCACAATTATTGATATACCAAACCCTAGTTATCCTTCATAAACAAGAATAAATTCTCATAAGAAGTTTTCTAGAAAATAAAACGAAGAGACAAACTTGTACGAAACAAACTCGTAAAGAACATACAAGATGATTTGCCCTTAGAAGGTAGAATCAATCTTTTTCGCAAGGAATTACACCAAGAATGGCTACCAAAGGCGTATAAAAATATTTTTTTAACAAAGAAGAAAATACAGAGTTATTAACGACCATACAATGTAGTTCACATAAGAATATTGTGGACATTCAAGAATCCCAGAATAACGCGTACTACTTCCCATTCTTGAACTTCCTTCTTTGTTATTCACCAACAACATTCTTAAAAGCTACAAATGATCTTAAAAGATAAGTACTCCAAGAATCCAAGTGCCCAAGTCCAAGATAAGAGGAACAAGTGTGACGAAATGGAGCAAAACACTCAAAAACAAGAGACGGGACAAATACCAATCTTAACTCATCCAAATTCATAATTTCTCATCACTATTTTTAAGAGAATACAAATAGGAATAGAATGCAAATAGAATTAGGTCATTCTGAGTTCGGATGAAGAAGTTACGGCCAAACCAAGTTGTCAAATATTGACGTCTATAGGCCAGTTCGCAAATGGGTGTAACTGAATTTCGTGAACTGGAGATTTTCGCAAACACTGAAGTCCATGGATTTTAATTTTAAATAATGGTATGCATACCTGGTATGTGTACCATGAAGGCCAAACATCTCGAACTACTTTTTTCAAATCTAAACATTTAAGAACCCTAAACACAAATCAAGTTAGGTAGACATGAACGATACACAAGGTACATGGATCATTATAAGTACTTTATAATAAAATAATAAAAACCTAAATCTTGCTTAAGTTTATAGACATACCTTTTTAGAGGAATCCAATCGAATTCTACAGCCTTACCAAAGATTCAAAATCTTACCTAACATAATATGTGCGCCCCAATTATCGTGCTTTCCTCGCCGTATACATAACAGGGCATTCCCTGGCAAGGATGCACTTACAACACAATCAAGTTGTGTTGAGGTGAATAATTTCTTCCTCACCACAAGTGACTGAAACAGACTTTTTCGCAACTATGGAATTTTCACAATCTATAGTTTTTGGTTTATTCTATTTATTCTTCCACCAGTTATTATGTTTCACTTTTGGATTATCATGAAATAGATTGCTTTTAGAACCTTTCATATCCAAATCCTACTTTCCAAAGAACTTTTTAACTTCCAACATCATGGATACTTCCTTCTCCATAGTCATGGAATTTTCTAGGAGATTATTCCTTTTCACACTCAAAGCATCGTTGATTTTCTTAGGTGCCCACTTCTGAGTGCGTTTAGGATCAACCAGAACCTTCTTCCCATTACTCTCTTTTAGAATTCTCGGAAGAAAACTGGATTGACTATTCTTTTGCAAGTTAGTATTTCTCCAATGGGGAGCATCGGATCTTGTCTTCGTCTTTACAAAGTTATCCTTTTGAAAACCATTACGACTATGAAAAGGCTTCGTATGATGTTTATAGGAAAATCTAGATTTATCACAACACTGATTCCTTTGCTTAAAGGTTGGACTTCAAAACCCATAATGTCAAGGGTGTTAGCCTTAACATATGATCTAGGTTTAGTTACTTCTTTGGACACCCAAACAAGAATATCATGAAGTTTTTCATTCCTTATACGAAAACGACATCTCCTTTACAGGTGACCTTTGTTTCCGCAATAATGATAAATATAAGGAACGTTCTTACCCGGATTCATGTGTACTGGTTTTGGAGGTTGATATACTTTTCTCTTTCGAACTGTAGTTGCAGGAAATCCTACAATACATCCCTCATAAGAATTCATCACAATCAACACATTTCTTAAGATCAATAACGACACTTTTTATTAATTGAATCTGAAATTTTACAAGAAGGAAGTGAAATCAAAAATACAACATTGTTTTGGACTTTCTCTCTCATCGAAACTTTCTCAACACTCCAAAAATTATCTCTCCCTCCCTTATGCCTATTCATCTCTTTATATAGGGTATTCCATAATGGATGACAGCTAAGTTGACCTTTATTTTCGGATTTGACTTGCGATATTTCGCAAGTTTACAAATGTTAATTTCGCAAACATCCTAAATTTCGCTAGATCGTCACACTTTTCTCATGTTTACGCTGTCGTCATATGTTATGTCATTCTTGTAGTTAATCTTCTACGGTTTCGCAGTGTACTTTTGATGGTAACTTCGCAAGGTCACTACTGTGGCGATATTCTGATCCTACATCTTACCTCTTCTTATGTCTTCTCTGCGAAGGGGAGAATGTCATGAGAATTTGTTCTCCAGAATGCCGCAGATGTTCATCTTCCTATGTACTTTTGTACTGATATGGTTCTGTATTTTCCATAAAATTTTCTACACGTATCTCTTCTTCCATCCCTTTCTTGACACGTCTCTTTCAACCGTTACTTCCCATCCGTTCACGTCTACTCTTCGCATTAAATGTGTTTATCTTCTAGAGAATTCTCTTCCCTATATATGTTCTTCTCATTCTTCTCTTCTCTTTTGTTTTTACTTCTTTCTCAACTTCTCTGCAACTTTATTGTTCTTACGTAAATTCCGTATCTGCTGCTGCTGTAACTTTTCCTGTTTCTTTCTGTTTCGAGCTTTAACTTCTCCTTCCTTCCCATACTTAAAATTCCTCTGTAGGACCAGAATATCTCCATGATATTATTCTTGCGAGATTTACAACACTTCTGCGAATTCGTCTGCGAGTTTTTCAACAACATACTGCGAGTGACGCTGAATGACTCAAAGAATGACGTAACATATGACGATAGCTGAAACATGAGAAGGGTATGATAATTTTGCGAGGGTTATATCATCTGCGATAATTAGCATTATTACAGCTGCGAGAAGATCGCGAGTCAGATCCGAAATTAAAGGACAGCTTAGCTGTCATCCATTATGTAACTACCCTATATAAAGAGAAAGAGAACGGGAGGAAAGAAGGATGGAGGCGGAAGAATGCGCGAATCTAACAAGATAAAATAACGAGTTAAGAATAGAGAATTTGAGGTTGCAAAGTAGGAGATCAAGAAGTACTGCAAGATCAAGTTCACGGTTTTTCAGAGAAAAAGTAAGACGAAATTCCCCTATGATAAATTTTGGCGAAAATATTCAAGAAGGAATGCAGAATCCAAATGGAGAACAATATTATGGAGGAGAAGAAATGATGAATGATCGTTATGTTCTACGCATTGAAACTTTGGATGGTAGACGTAATAATAGAAATCAAGAGGGTGGAAATAACCAAAATGGTGGAGAAAATCCAGAAGAAGAAAGGAGAATACTACATGAGCGAGAAATCCAGAGAAACCGAAGAATAATAGAGGATGAAATTAAGAGACATTATGTTGAACAAGCACGTCTAGCTTGCGAAAGAGAAAGATTGAGAGCAGAAGTGGAAGAACAAGAATTTTAAGAAGCAATACGTCAAAATAATCATGACAATCGAGAAAGAAGACGTGCACGAAATCGCAATAATGATAATATCAATGAGAAATATGATAGAATACAAAGGAGAATAAAAAAACAACGGAGAGAAACGATGAGAGATGAAGAAGATCGCATAGGAGACAATGGAAGACATCAGCAGTTGCAAATTCAAGAAGGAGGTGAAGATGAAAATCGTGGGAGAAGGCAGAGTGAAAATACTGAAGAAGAAACACAAACCCTCGCAAGGCAAGAAAGAAATGAACGCAGAAGAAGGGAAGCTGCACTGAAAAGGCCAATGGAGCAAAATTCAGGCGGGAATGAACAAATCTTAAGAGAGTTAGGAGAAATGAGGGGAATGTTGAACAATATAAGAGAAGGAGGCATAAGGAAACTTGATGAGTCCATTGAATAAGCTGCAAAAACTTCATTTACTCAAGCAGTAAAACTAGGAGGAATACCCCCAAAGTGCAACTTTCCAGCGTTAACCAGTATTTTTGATGGAACTACATGTGCCATTCAACATATTAAAGCCTATGTTAGGTGTATGCTACAGTGGAAAACCATGATGTTGTATTATGCAAATATTTCACTTCAAGCTTAAATGGCGAGGCGCTAAAGTGGTTTGAGGGTTTACCCAAGAATACTATAACTTCTTTCATTCATTTACAGACTACATTCTTGGGGGCATACGTAAATAACAATTCTACGCGACCTAGAATTGAAGATGTGTTTGGGTTAAAACAGAGAGTTGGTGAGAGTTTGAAACATTTGACATTAATGTGGAAGACAATGTGCAGTGAGATGGCTGGTAGGGTGGATGAGAGATACCTCATTTTATCTTTCATCAATGCTATGTTCGCAACCAATTTGTTATATATCTAAGTTTTTAGAGTCAAAAATATAATTACAATGACTGATCTGCGAGAACTACAAGAAGAATACATTTCTTTGGAGGAGAAACAGAATGAGATGAAATCATATCCAGTCGCAAACACTAGTCTAATAGCAGTGAATAGAAGCTTACTTCCTAAGATGATTAATACTGTGGCGAGCACCTCGCAACCGCAACAAGAGAAAGTAGTGACTGATAGTCAGTAAAAGTTAATAGCCATGGGAAGTCAAGATCAAGAAGAGTTTGAAAGAGAAAGGAATTATTATAATCGCAGTGGGAATAATAAAATTCAAAGACTTGATCAGCCGCAGGAAACTTATGGTGGTCAAAGACAAAATTATTATAGAGGGCAAGGAAGTCAGAAGATAATATGGGAAGAAATTAAGATGCCACCTCTAAATGCTAGTATAGAGAAAATTTGGGAGGCTATCATCCTGATGGAAAGTATACCATCACCCTGGAATATGGGAAAAGAGTCACATCCAAATAATCGAAATCAAGAATTTTGTCCTTACCATCATTTTCATGGTCACTCAATAATAGAATGCAGGAATGTAAAGAGAATAATTTTGAGGATGATCGATCAGGGAAAGTTGAATCATTTTCTAATAGGACATCCGCAACCTCAGCAATTACCACCAGCACTAGATATTCGCATAGTGAATACCGCAAAAGGAGAAGAAACATTTATGATAGAAGTTGGAGCCAAAGAGAAGAATCTATTCTGTAATTCTATCATACATTCATATAAGACTATTGTGGATTTCCACGACAATGTTCTAAGAAGAGTTTTTGCGAGAGACACAGATGGAAGAGAGATAATGAATATTGTGAGAGCCTCGCCATTAGAGGAGTGGAAAAAGCAAATTATTTCTTTCACTGCGCAAGAAGTACCTGAGCCTAGAGAAATGCATGATAATACGCTAGTGATAAGATTAGAAATCAACCCAAAATAAAAAGAAGAGGAAGATGAAGAATAAAATGAGGATGATGAAGTTGAAGTTGAAGATTCTTGGGCCATTAATAGAGTTTTAATTGACACGGGAAGCTCAGTAGATATATTGTTTTATCACACTTACAAAACAATGGGAGGAAGAGATGAGGATCTGATACCTTCAACCTATAAGATCTATGGTTTCAATGGTACCACCAACAAGCCAAAAGGGGAGATTACCATGCGGATTCCATTAAAGGGGTTATCTTTTAAAGTTCAATTTTGTGTTGTTGACATAGAATCGCCATATAACGCCTTAATTGGCCGGCCATGGTTACATGGGATTCTAGGAGTAGGGTCAACTTATCACCAGTGCATTAAGTTTCCTCATCCCAGTGGTATTGGAGTTTTAAAGGGAGATTGGATTGGGGGAAAGAAGTGCTATGAAATTGACATGGAATCTTGCGAAGAAAGAGCTACGAGGAATAGAAATTGGAAGCATAACATCAAACAGAAGCAAAGAAGTGACAAATTAATGGTTGATACAATAGAACGGCGAGAAGATGGAATGCTGCAAAGTTAACACACACTAAAAATAATTGATGGCCAGTGCCTCGCATATGGAGAGAAAATAGCAAAGCGCAACAAAAAGGCAGAAGCAGAAAGTAGTAAGTAAAAAGGTAAAATTTCTCAAATCATGAAATTTAAGAAATGAATGAATGATTTGTTGAAGAAAATGTTTCAAAAGAATATTTCGTTTCAATGAAAAATATGAAATTGAAAAATCATACAAGAGCTGAAATGCAAAAAAGAGACAATCAAAGAATAATGACATATAAGAACGGGACGAACCTTTATGGCATACACCTTAGTTCGCGGATACAATTTTGCAAGAGGCATATGTAAGACCTAAAGTACATCATATGAGGGGGTATCTCTTTGCATGACTCAGGGATAAGGTTATACCGCTGTTGGAACCTGAGTCATGGAGATTGGGGTTATTGAAAACCCATCCAGGAGAGATACCTTGGATTTCCAACTATATATATATATATATATATATTAGCAGTTGGATTACTGAGGGTCTCTCCTAAGGAGTGCAAAATATGATTAAGGCGCCGAGGTACACGGTTGAGCCATGAGTGCCCGGGGCATACGAAACTACCCTGGACATTCTTGGCAAGTCTTGACTATAATACATTCATCCCGAAGAAAAACCCACTTAGGGTGCAGTCTCGTAACCATAAGCCATATAAGCAAAAGGGATAAGAGGCGGAGAAAACAACTGGTTGTTTTTAAGACCGGATGGGAGGAGCTAGTCTTGTATGGACGATGTCACCTCCTTGAAGGGGCAACCAGGGGGAAGATAAGGGCGGCACCCTCTATTAGGGAGCTGATAAGTCTTGACTATAATACATTCGTCCCGAAGAAAAACCCACTTAGGGTGTAGTCTCGTAACCATAAGCCATATAAGCAAAAGGGATAAGAGGCGGAGAAAACAACTGGTTGTTTTTAAGACCGGATGGGAGGAGCTAGTCTTGTATGGACGATGTCACCTCCTTGAAGGGGCAACCAGGGGGAAGATAAGGGCGGCACCCTCTATTAGGGAGCTGATAAGTGTCTAAATACGGCAATGTCATGGGGATTTACGTTCGCAAGAACATTTAGGCCTGTCATATTGTCGCGTGAAAAATACCTTACAGAGGCAACAAGCCATGAGAAAAAGTTAAGATGAGATCAATGGGTTTTTACATGAAAGTGTAAAGACGTCCTGCGATTTCATCGTAAAACGGCAATGTCATGGGGATTTGTTCTCGCAAGAGAACTTAGGCTTGTCATATTGTCGCAATAAATTGAAAAAACAAGGATAAGACAAGATCAAAGGTTTTTTACATGCGAATGTAAGGACGTCTTGCGATTTTGTCGCCAAAAATAAAAAGTGGCTAAATAAGACCTTTAACTAGGAAGGAAAAATAAGACCACAAGAGATCATGAGATTATGCAGAAATGACATGCGCCATTTACGCATAGGTTGAGGCAAAATCGACAAACAGATTTTATTCAACATTAATCTGATCAATCTTTCATATTGCAGATGAATAACAGAGGCAAGTATGGGAATGAACATAATGATAAAATTATTATTCATCTTTATATGGCAGATTTACGCAGATAGTTAAAAATTAATAATCATGTTGATTAACCATATTGCAAAAAAGATTTTTTTTCTAATTTATACAGATAGAAGCAAAAAAAATTTATACATCAAGGAACCTTAGAAGCTGGAGAAATTCGCAGCAATATCACAAGAAGAAGGAGATAAATGTACACATATTACAAGAAGATTAAAAAGGAGAAACAAAACTAGTTAGATCCATCATCATCCTCGCCAGATTTTTCTCCTTCTTCGTCTTCACTATCATCTTTATTATATCCTTCATCTTTACCAGATTCTTCGGCTTCACTGTCAGAGATAACAAGGTCTGGAGTGTTCGTTGGAACTTTTCCCGCGAGGAAAGGATACAAAGAGTGTGAAATGTTATGATCATCACAGACCCTCTTAACGGAGTCATTGCGAACATCAACAAGGATATTACTAAAATTCGCAGCAGTGATCTTTAATTGGTCTTTCAATCTTGAATATTTTTCATTGCGAGAAGCAAGAATCTTTGCGAGTTGACCCTTGTCGGCTTCAAGTTCTCTAATTCTTTTAGAATATCTCTTCTTAGATCCTGCAAGTATATAACAACAAGTTGTAAATCTTGCAAAAACCTATAAAGACAAGAAATTAATGAGGAAGAATAGTTAACAACCTTATCTTTCAAGAATCATGTCTCTAATTAAAGCCGATTGTTCAACATGAAGACTAACATCTACACCTAAGTTAGTTCTGGCGTTGTCAAGAATCTTCGCAGCCCAAGCAAATTCATCATCATTATTAATAAGAAGATGGGAACGAATTTGGTTTTCCCTTTCAACAAGAACTTTTTTCTCGCAGATAAGTCTATCCCTTTAAATTTGGACTTCAATAAGGGTTTTATGAAAATCCGCTAAAGTTTGAGCTCCCTGTCTATATATACAATCTTTGTCATCTGAGATATTACTGTTCTTGGCCCTTAAAGTTTTAATCTCTTTCTTAGAATTGTGGTAAAAGCGTTTGAATTTGTTAGCCATGTCTAAACAAGATCTATTGTCAATTTCTAAGAGGCGAAGCTTAGACCTGAGTTCATCTATGGAAAGAGAATTAATTATATCATTGGAGGGATTATTCAAAGAGTTATTGAGAAACTCTAGAAGAGCATCATCATCTATTGGTTCAGGAAAAGAACGAAGGGTTGAAGCCTCGTCAGAGAGACCATAAATGTCTGCGAGAATGGTAAATCAAATAAGGAGTAATGGAAAGTAGAAATATGAAAGAAAAGAGGAAAATTCTCATACCTAAGAGTTGTTTATTTGCACTTTCAAGATTGGATAATTTGAGAAGTTGATGAGAAAGATCGTTCTCTAGTTGTTTATTCTTCTTGCCAAGATTAGAAGACTCAGATTATAACTCCTCATTCTTCTTGCGGAGAACAATGTTCTTCTTGTGAAAGGATGCACGCCTTTTCTCCAAGTCTGAGGCAACAACAAAAGAAGCTCTTCCAGCCAGCGAGGGAAAACAAAAAAAATTCAAGATAAACATAAATTAAAATCCTGCGAAGAAATGAAATTATACAAATGTGGCGAAGAAATGAGAACATACCAAAATGCTTAGTGAATTTAAGAGGATGGGAGTCACTGATCTTGAAACTCCTTGAAGAAATTCATTGTCCACTAATATGGAAGCATCGCATACCTTTGCGAGAGATTGACATGTGTCTCTAAGAGCATCATTCCCCATACCAAGCATAGTATCAGAAATATGCTGGATAGTTGAGACATAGAAGACTCAGGTTGGGAGGATTCCCTCGCGGAAGGGATATCAGCATCAAAATCATCATCATCAGTATCATCATGAGAACTTCTTCATTAGATTGAGATGATGAAGGGGAAGTAGATTGGATTCTTTTTTTCTTTGAAAGAGGAACATTGGATTTCTCTTTGAGAAGAACAGTAGATTTATCCGTGCGAGAAGAACCTTTGCTTTTCCCCTTAGTCTTCGCGATCTTCACAGGTTATATTTATTCAATAAACTTCAAACACAGATAAAGGTAAGAAATATATGCAACAATATATTGTTAAGAATCATAAAGGAATATTTCTTACCTAATCTGTGAGTGATTTAAGAGCTAATAAAGTATTAGGTTTCCCTGACTTCTTGTAATTAGCCTTCAATTTGTTAATCTGGAAATATTGGAGTAGTCAGCGAGCGTATATGTAAGAATATGAGGAAAATAGAAATAAGTAAAAATTCGGGAATATACCTCCTTATTCTTTTCAGGCCAGCAGAACACCCATTGTTGGTAATTTGCGAGACTCGCGGGTAAAGTATGAGAACCATACATGTATAGACCTTCTAACAATAAGGGAAGAATATACCATTTGTCATCATTGGAATGGAGAGGGGATGTATTGTTGCTCGGATGCCAATCAATGTCCAACATAAGAGCTTTGTCTTCAGAAACATTATCCTTCTTTTGTAAGAAGACACCCCAACAAGTGGTATCCCTCCTCATGGGGATTATATCATAGTTTGCGAAGAAATTCTCTACAATGTACTTTTCAGGAACAATTAGAACATCTTTGAATTTAAGATTCTTCGCGGTATCAGGGTAGCGAGATTCTTTACCAGCACCGCGAGTAGCATACTCAAGCATTAAGCGAATGAAATCCCCACTCAACTGATATACCGCCCGCGAGAACTTCTCATGAGAGAGTATTTCATAGAATAAAGGAAGCTCAGGGTCATAGAGAGGAATAGGAAGATCATCTTCAAGTTGACCTAGAGAGACTATAATTTTATTTCCATTACATGGATGATCATAAAATAATTTCACAGAAAGCTCAGCCTTAGGGTTTTGATCATCAATGGTAGGTAAAGTAAAACCTCTGTTCTGAAGTTCTTCTCAAATTTTCTCAAAGGATTTCAGATATTTACGACCAGCTGGAGGCATTTTCTTAGTATGGGAATGAAGATTGAAAGAGTAAAAGATCGAAAGAAAAAATTGTAACAGTAGCATATCCGGAATTCACGGAAGAATAGTAAAATTGCAGAGAGAAGAAAGAGGAAGTAAAAAGAAGGAAAGAAAAGAATGAAGGAAGTATTTTATAGAAGGCAAAGATTCTCGAGAAGATAAATGTATTCAATGCGAAGAAAATACGCGAACGGTTGAAACGTAGCGGTTGAAAAGGACGTGTCAGGAATTGAATGGGAGAAAAAATACGTGTAAAAATCTGGCAAAGGATGCAGAAACATGTCAGAATAGAAGAATGTGAAAAGATGTATAGCTGTGGCATTTTATTTCTCATGATCTTTTCTCCTTCACAGAAAAGGCATGAGAAGAGGCAATATGTAGGACCAGAATATCGCCATGATATTATTCTTGCGAGATTTACAACACTTCTGCGAATTCGTCTGTGAGTTCTTCAACAACATACTGCGGGTGTCGCATAATGACTCAAAGAATGACGTAACAGATGATGATAGCTGAAACATGAGAAGAGTATGACAATTTTGCGAGGGTTATATCATCTGAGAAAATTAGCATTATTACTGTTGCGAGAAGATCGCGAGTCAGATCCGAAATTAAAGGACAGCTTAGCTGTCATCCATTATGTAACTACCCTATATAAAGAGACCCAGTATATTCGGAAAAAAGAGATGAATTTTTGAGCGTTAAGAAAGTTTTGAGGAGAGAGAAAATCCAAGAGAACGGTCGTATTCTTGATTTCTTCCATTTCTTGTAAACATTTCTGAGAATCAAATAATAAAATGTTGTTTTTAATCTTAAAATATGTGTTGATTATTGTGAATTCTTGTGAAGGGTGTAGTGTTGGTTTTCTTGCAACTACAACCTCCAAGTGGTCATAAGGCTAAAACTTCTCTTTGGGAAATTCAGAGAGTTCTATCAGAGAAAGGTTTCACATTATCCACTATTCTTCATCAAGAAGCTACTTCTATTCTTTCCGCTAAATTATTTTCTGATTATCACTGTGATGATAAAGAAATCATAATTTTGCTAGGTAAGATCCTCGCTGGCCTTCCTATCCCTCTTTATGATCCTAACCTTCCTTTGTTTTATGAAATTCTCTCCCACGCAAAGTTCTCACGGGCAATATATCAATTAAGTGGGCATTGCATTCGCTTAATGCTTGAATTCTCCAATCGTGGTTCTGGTAAAGGGTCTCTTTATTAAAAATATGTTAGGGATTCTGAATTTAAGGAATTAGAAATTCTTCCCAAAAAATACACCGCAGAAAGCTTCTTTGATAATTATGAGCTAATACCTATGAAGAGCGTCAAAACTCGCTGGGGTATTCGCTTGAAGAGGAAGGAAAATGTCGATGACGATAAAAAGCTTATGCATGACATTGATTGGCATTCTGGCAAGAATAAAACTCCTTTCCAATCCAAAGATGAAAAGTGGTGCGTCTTTCTACTGAGTCTGAAGGGACCTTATGTTTCTGGTTCAAACGTGATTCATGCGATTCTCGCTACTTACCAACCTTGGGTATTTAATTGGCCTAAGAAAGAAAAGGAGGTACATTTCTTTCCTTCAGTTTATTGTCTTCACTTTTCTCCATATTTATTAATCTTGCAAAAATTTGAGATTGACAAATTAAGAAGAAGCTACAAAAGAACTAGCAAATCAAGCACCCTAGATGCACTTCGTTCGATCACGGATGAAGTAAGAAATACTTTTTATTTTTATTTTTAACAATATTGTTGCCTCAGTTTCTTATCTTCATTCGTGTACGAAGATTGGTGTTGTAGTTGTTGAAGAGGAATGATCTAAAGCTGCGAATACTAAAGGCAAAGCTAAAAGTGCTCTTCGCAAGGAGAAATCTTATGCCCCGTCTTCAAAGAAAAGAAAAGTTCGCTCTCCTTCTCCCTCAAGTTCGCACTTTGATGAGAATACAGATGATGATGTTGTATTCGCAAATGAATGTGCCTCTTCTGAATCTTCAATGGCACAATTGTCTAGCATCTTTTCTGATTCCATGCAAGGGATTGGTAATGACAATCTCACCAATACATGCAAAGCTCTTGTGAATATCTGTGACTCCACTCTATTGGATGGTGATAGTTCTCTTCGCGGATTTTCTAGATCAGTGACTCCTGACTTTCTGAACTCACTTGGTATTCTGGTATGCTTTCATTTTTTTGTTTCTTGTACATACTAATTCAAAATTATATCTATCTTGATAATTTTTCTTTCTTTCGCAGGCTGGAAGAGATTCTTTCGCTGTTGCCTCAGATTTAGAAAAAACACGTGGGGCTCTTGAAAAGAAAAATATTCTACTTCGTCAGAGAAACGAAGAACTGGAGGCTAAAGCCACTGATCTTCACGAAAAGAATAAGCAGTTGGATTCTGAAAATTCCACTCAAAAGAACAAAATATCTAGTCTTCAAGATGCCAATAAGAAACTCTATGGTATAGAGCTTTTCTTCCTTTTCTTTATTTCGTTTTCTCATTATCTTTCCTCGTATGATTTACCATTTTCGCAGACGTTTATGGTCTTTCTGATGAAGCTACCATTCTTCGTTCTTTTCCCGAACCCATAGATAATGATTCCCTGCTTGAACTCCTTAATAATTCTTTAAATAGTTTTTCAAACGACAAGATTAAGTCCCTTTCCGTAGATGAACTCAGATCCAAATTTCGCCTCATAGAGATTGACCATAGATCCATATTGGGCTTAGCCAATAAATTTAAGCGTTTCTATCTTAATTATAAAGAGGAAATTAATATTTTAAGGACCAAGAATAATAGTCTCATAGATGAAAAAGATCGTATTGCACTCCAAGGTGCTCAAACTTTAGCGAAATTTCATGAAACTCTTCTTGAGATTCAAATTGAATGAGATGAAGCTATTCGCCAAAACGCTATACTTAGCGAAAGAGAGAGTCAAGTTCACTCACGTATTCTAATACATAATGATGATGAATTTGCTTGGGTTGCGAAAGTTCTAGATAATTCCAGAAATAATATAGGTGTAGATGTTAGTTTTCATACTGAGCACACATCCTTGGTTAGAGATATGATTACTGACATAGAAGGTTGTTAACTGCTCTTCCTTATTTAATTGTGTGTTTTTCATAAATTACCACCAAGTTTCTTATTCATTGTTATATTTTCGCAGAAGCTGAAGAGAGATTTTGCAAAAGAATTGAAGAACTCGAGGATGAAAAAGAACATCTCGCAAAGAATCTTTCTTCTCGCAATGATAAGTGTTCGAGATTTAAGAATCAGTTAAGGATTACTATTGCGAACTTTAAGAATGATGCTATTCTTTTCCGCAATCAAACTATTAAGATGGTTTGTGATGATAACATCATTCTACATATCCCTGCCTCTTGGATGAAATTCCAAAGAACGCTCCTGATCTGATCATCTCAGATAGTGATGCTAGCGAAGAAGAATTTGATGATGAAGAAGAAGAAGAATATGATGATGACGAAGAAGAAGAATCCAGTGAAGATGATGAAGAATCAAACAAGAAATAATTTTTGCTTCCTTCTTCAATTTTTTGTATTATCTGTATATTTGTCATTTAATCTTCTATTGTTGTAATTTATCACTACGAATTTCTTCAAGGCTTCACCTATTTTCCACCTCCGTTTTTCCTATTTGCCACTCTCATCCAAATTCCTAAAATACTTTTTACTTTTAATTCTACTTTTTTCTATTTACCACTTACAAAAGTCAAATAAGATTTGACTATATCTATCACCATCTTCCCCATCAATATCTCTTTTCCTTGAAAATCCATCAATAAAAACATTGATCGTATTACCAATCATTTCTAAAAAGCATATATACTTGATCATATTTTGCCTATAATCATTGACGAAATTTACATCACTTGATCATATTTTTCCTATAATCATTGCCGAAGTTTAAGCATGCAATAATGAATCGAATTAGAAAACGATTAAAGGAGTTTATTGATCCTTGTAAGAAGAAGACAAGTTGGCCAGTGGCCACCACCATTTTCAGTCATGAGATTTGTGGAAACGACAAACTAAAACTAATCTTAAAGATACAAACTCTAAAACAAAAATGAAACTAGAGAAGAATTTGTATCTTTAATCTTGTCACGCCGAACAAAAATGTCATGTAAACATAATTTTGTTTAAGGATCAGAAATTAAAAATTTGAGATAAAAAATCAAAATCAAAACCTCACGTTAAGAAATCATAATAGGCTTAGTTTTATATCTATTTGGATTTTGGTACTTGCTTTAACATTCCCAACTTTATACGGAAGCATATTTTTGATACAAAATCAAAAATTAGAAGAAAAACTGAATCCCAGTGAAGGTAGTTATCGGTAAGAAAAATATGGAGTAGAAGAACGATGAAGAGATGGAGTAGAAGAAGGTGGCTCGTGAGAGATTAATGTATAACTTAGGTTTTTTTTTTAGAGTTTATTAATTGGGGCGGTTCTTTATTGGGTGTAAACAAAAAGTCAAAGTGGTAGTATTTAGGATATATGAAAACGTATATGGGTGGAAAATAGGATAAATGAGGGTGACAATTAATGAGAGTGGCAAATAGGAAAAGTGGGGGTGGAAAATAGGTGGATCCTTTCTTCAATCTTCAATACAAGTTCTATTTCTTTTGTTTCTTCCTGGATGTGTTAGAAAAATAATTCTTTCTCGCAATATGATTAATCAACATATAATTTATTTTTCACTTTGTGCATAAATCTATCATATGGAGACAAATAACATGTTCTCATTTTATGCATTCCCATACTTGCCTCTGTTATTTGTGTTCAAATGAGAGATTAAGCAAATTACCTTTGTACAGTAAGATTGTTGCGAAATATTTCAGTATATGCATTCCAAAATCTCGCAATTATTTCTGCATAATCTCGCAATCACATATTTTAGAATTGCAATTTTTCTTGTATTCTGATGTGGTCTTATTTTTCCTTCCTAAGTAAAGGTCTTATTTTGCCACCTCTTGTCCTTGCGAAAAAATTGCAGGACATTCTTACATTTTCATGTAAGAACCCATTGATCTTGCCTTAACTATCTCTTTTTTATTAACATTTTTGTTGCGACAATATGACAGGCCTAAAGTTCTTGCGAAACTAAAGCCCCGTGACATTGCCGTCTTGCGACGAAATCACAGGATGTCCTTACACTTTCATGTAATGACCCGTTGATCTCGTCTTATCTTTCACTTTTGTATTATTGACTCTTCAGGATTGTTGCACAAATATGACAAGCCTAAATATTCTTGCGAAAAATAAAGCCTCATGACATTTTCGTCTTAAGAAACTTATCAGCTCCCTAATGGATGGTGCCTCCCTTATCTTCTCCCCGGTTTCCACTTCAAGGAGACGTACTTCTGCCATACAAGGATAGCTTTCCCATCTAATCTTGAAAACAACCAGTTGTTTTCGCAGCCTCTTATCCCTTTTGCCTATATGGCTTATGGTTACGAGACTGCACCCTAAGTGGGGTTTTCTTCAGGCCGAGCGCATCATAGCCAAGACTTGTCAAGAATGGCAAGGTACGCTCCAGATGCCCCGGGCACTCTTGACTCAACCGTGTACCTCGGCGCCTTGGTCATATTATGAACTCCTTAGGAGAGTCCTTATTACCCTAGTCGCCCAACTCAAGTCATATGCTTAAGTTTAGAATCCAAGGTGCCTCTCCTTGATGGGTTTTTATTGACCCAAAATCTCCATGGCTCAGATTCCAGTAGCGGTGTAACCTTTTCGTTGATCCATGCAACAGGTACCCCCTTCTATGATGCACTTTAGGTCTTACATTTTCCTCTTGCGAAATTTTGATTTCGCAAACTAGGGTGCACGCCATAGTAGGTTCGCCCCATTCTGATTGTTCTGATTATTCTGTTTTTGCATTTCATCTCTTATTGTAATTTCTCATTTCTCGTCTTTGTCATTTCATAAAATATATTTTTAAATTTTTTTTATAACAAATCAGTCAGCATTTTTCTTTATTTTTTCAATTTTATTCTGATATCAAATTCTAAGTTTCTTACCTTTACTGCTTTCTGCTTCTCCATCATTGATATTTTCTTCGGCTTTCTTGCTTTCTGTGAACGTTTCGCCACTTCCTATTTTCAGCAGACATTTACTTCGAAACATTTCTTCTTTTCTCTTCTCTATTGCATCAACCATCAATCTCTCACTTCCCTGTTTTCCTTTGATGTTACGTTTCCAATTTTCTTTCTCTGTAGTTCATTCTTTGCATGACTCAACATCAATTTCATAACACTTCCTCCCTTCAATCCAATCTCCTTTTATAATGCCAACTCCACTCGGATGAGGGAACTTGATGCATTGATGAAATGTCGATGTTACGCCTAGAATCCCATGCATCCAAGGTCTGCCAATTAAGCCAAAACATCCGATTTGCGACAGATATAGGCGTTGCAATGAATTTCACCAACGCGTATATCTGTTGGAAATATGGCGTAGCAAATTTTTGTGCAACGCGAAAATCCGTTGGGCAAATTAATTTGTGCAACGTATATAAACGTTGGTCAACAAGTTTACCAACGTTTTTTGAGCAACGGATTCTTTAATTTGTGCAACAGTTACAATAATTTAGGCAACGGATTACTTTAATTTGAGCAACACTTATATACGTTGCAAACCTATTTACAGGTGAAAAAAAAATCTGACGATAATTCCAAATAAATTAATTCGGACGATAATTCCGGTAAATTTCTGCATCTGAATATATATTATGAACCTTCATATACCATTGTAGAACAATTAGAAGACCCAATTTTTCATATGAACATATGGTTAGTCATCACAATCCCTCAAGATAGACAATGAGAACCAAAAAAATTTAATAAATAAATAAATAACTGTATATAATTTTAAATTCCTGTATTCAACCTTTACTACAAGACTAGGTATATAATCAACCTGAAAAAAATAGAATCAACATGGCAAAGCATGGGTTTACGAAATGGTGTTGTTTCTGTTCCTATGGTTATCTATCATTTCACTGAGATCTTGTTGCTTAAAACTTCCAAAGCCTTGCGGTTAATTAACTTTCTGTATCTATGAGATAAGCTAACTGGAAGGAAAAAAATACCATCAAGTGAACAACAAACAACAATACACACCTTCATGGCAAATTACCTCGTTGCACTCGTTTAAACATATTATCTAGTGGTGCAGCTCCCAACTCCATCACTAATAGTTGGTGTAGCTTTGCAACGAGCTCCTCTCGACACAACTGTGATAGTAGAAGTAGCAGGTGATCCAGTTGAACTTCTGCAGAGATCACCTTTAATTCCTACTGTAGAGTATGCTCCAATACCTTTCCCTGCTCTAGTGTATGCAAAAGTCCCACCAACTGCGCTTGCAACTTGAAAATCTCTTCTTGCCTTGGTTGTTTCCCACCCTGACAAGTAGTCTTGTTATGTCCATGAATCCGCAGGTGCCACACTTTTTCTGTCTCCTGAGTAGTATTTCATCTTCTCCCCTCTAAGTTCTTGGACTTCCAGGCTTTCATCTAATAACATGTGGGTCTATAACAGGTAACGGCTGAAATTAGACAAAAGACGATGTGATTAGTTTCAGTTCGGAATACAAAGTAATCAAGTTTCCATTTTTGAATTAAAATGAACAGAAAATAAGTAATGGTATCGACGTCCTAAATGGCGAATCTTCTGAGAGGTTTTGATTCGATGCACAAGAATGACAAGTGTGTATGGATCTATTTCCTCCGTCATGAAATTAAAATAAAATAAAAGGCCATCAACTAGGTTATTTATAATTGAATGGGCTTCCCTTGACACGCTAAAATATGAAAATTAAGGAAAGTGCTAGTTAAGAAAATTAATACAGCCAACAAACTCACTGCAGTAGCAGCTGTTGATGCTGGCCCTTTCCTTTTTCAGCCTTTGCTATATCACAACAAGCATCATCGTTCTGTCAACACAAACTACATAAATTAAAAGGACTATACCCTAAACTGATCTCTCTTGAAAAATGCAAACAGAAAATACTATGAATAAGGAACTGAGTCATAGGACTATACCTTCTCAATAAATGAGAAAACCATGTACAAGGTGATAGCGTATCAGTGAAAGAAAATATGTTTCCTAGAGATATGATGTATGAGAAAATAGATAAAGAGCATCACCTGCCCTCCCAGGAAGTGCGCTAAAACAGAGTTGAATGAATATGAGCTCCACTTGTAATCCCTTAGCATAACTTGAAAAAAAGGAAGCACCAACTTAGAATTAGCCACTTTGTAACCAACCACAACACTCATGTGGAGTATATTTCATTCTCAAGATCAATAAAACACTTGCTCAGAGAATGACCAAGTCAAGAGTAGTTCTTTTATCCGTCGATAGTGCACTGAAAAGGAAAACCCGGTATCCCTGAGTAAGATAAGGATCAATACACAAGAGGACTGCCAAGGTAGCTAGCTAGTAAAACTCAAACAAACCTTGAATTGAGGAGGCAATGACTGAGATGTTCTTAGTTGTGCTTTGAGTAGTGATATTGGTTGATAGTTCCCCTGATATCTGTAAAGGATTCTCCAAATCTGCTCTTACCTGGTTGACAAGTGCAGGAGATGACTCCACTGTAATAACTAAAGCACCAAAATTATAATTATTTCAGATTTAACCAAGAATGGAATCATATCTTTTTATCATTAGCTAGAGAAATTATACTCAAATTATGTAAAACAGAAGATTAGTTAATCAGTGACCAACATGGGTAGATGAACCTTTGCCAAGGTCGCAGCTGACTTGAACTTGGGAATGCATACGCGGCCTCTCCGCCATCACTTCCAATGCACAACAGCCACTTTCATCCTTTAGTATAGCCAGATCCGGGTTCTGCTGAATTAAATTCATAGAAATATCTACATACATAGAATTTATTATGTCAAGAACAATTTATCAACACCCTTAAAGACAGACAGGGCATTCTGCCATTTAATGGACATATAATATTGTAGGACATACATTTGTAAATGTGGATTGGTTTTTTATCTAAGTTAATTATTTGATGATAACTTACCATATAAACCAGCTCTAGCAATGGTACAGATTAGCTCACCGCCAACCAATGGATTGTTTATACTATCTCCATCGATGGTAACACTGCAAAGATATTCAATCATCTCCTTCGGTTGATTCGATGAAAAATAGATAGCACTCAACAGTGGTGTCCATCCATTCATATTACGCAGCTGTGTTAAATTGGGATTTTTATGCAACATGGCCTTGGAAAATTTTGTGTGCCCAGCAATGGAAGCAAGGTGGAGCGCTGTCTCACCATTGTTGGTTTCCCGTAATTCAATAGCATCTGATTGCATGAGTTGCACTAGCTCTTCGACAAACTTGGCATGCCCTGCAGCTGCAGCTACATGTAGTGCCGTCTCTGAGAATATTGTGATTCCGTCAGTCGTTAAGGCCAAATAATCCTTGATTATATCTTTAGCCCTTTTCCAGTCCCCATTCACTGCTGCTTTGTACAATGGCAAAGACTCCCTTAACGTCCTCAGGCGATTACCTGCCAAAGCACACATGCTCAATTGCTCATCAGAAACAATTCTTGTTAACACAAAACAATTTGCTAAAAATCTTCAGATGATTTGAAATACGAATAGTAATTAAATAGTAACAATTATTCACATAGTTTGTTCGTTCCAAAATTCAGTATGTACATGATTAAACCACGAGCAATTAACTCAGCACCATATTGAGCCTGTAACAACCTCCGTGCTGGTATGTGAAAACTAGTTTAAGTTTAGGAACAGGAAAGTTGGCTACCTGAATCAAAGGACGGGACGGAAACATGGGATGGTGAAAAACAGCAAACAGTCGGATTAATCTCTGCCAAATCAGAAGCACCAAGCTGAACCACATTGTGAAGATCAAATGCTGTTGCTCAGACTCAGCAGTACTGTAATCGCAAGTTATCTCTTGCAAGTAAGGATTATCTTGTGCTAACTTCATCCCAGTTGACATTTCCTAATGTGAAGCTGTTGTTGCATATAGATAGTCTGTATTTCCCTTTGAGATTTCAGAACTAACGTTACCCTGTAAGTTGCACCTGAAGGCAATTCCACTTTGGAAAAGACTTGATGAACCAAACATTTATACAATTATTTAAGAGCCTTCCACACTCGACTTGAAAGATACAACTTGAAGAAGACTTTAACTAAGAAATATGAATAATCAAAAAGGAGGGAAACTTTCTCAACAAAAATCTAAATGTAACTATTTAATCATCTCCTTTGGATAAATTTGAATCTGAACCTTCATAAATATCTAAGCATTCACTCTTCACATGGTCCATGTATCAGATCATTATACAGCTTGGCTGGTCATGCCAAGGTGGGAACAGAAACCCCTATAGAGATGTATGAGTTTAACATTATCACAGAGATCTAAGCACTGTAGTGTAGATAGAAAACCGAGATACCAGACGACTCACCAAAAATTCTGCATGTATGGTTCCCATTTCCATCGATTGAACCAACTCTATCTTCATATGCTTCACGGTGTACTCTTTCGCACGCCCAATTTTCTTATTTGTTGCTGTATTGGCAACATGAAATTGTGAACTCATAAGTTAGCGATAGGCTCAATAAAAAAAAAAAAAAATCATGTTGCATTTAAGCTAAGGATACATACTGTTTTCCGTGCGGGTTTATCGTCTTCACAATAGAATATATGCAAGCAAGCGTTCAACATTTTAATTTCTAAAGTAAATGGAAAAGATGTAGTTCATAGAATTAGGTCAAACTCATAATAACAAAAACAGTTAAGAAGATTAGGGTTGTACCTGCAGGATCCATTCATGTGCTATAGAAAGAGTTGCAACCAAACACATCATACATAATGATTTGACCTTAGATAAGAAATCGATTTCTAGGGTTTGAGTGATTGAAAGATCGGTGATTCCTGATTCCACTAAGTTCAAACCCAAACCCAATCCCATCTATCCTTCTTCTCGAATTTCTCAGCAACACCAAACTTAATTCAACCAAATCCACACATCATCAATCTTGAGTTCAATTTCAAACCCTAATTGCAATTTCCTCTGTAACAGCTTCATTTTTAGACGTAACTTTTTGGTAGAACATCACCGAAACCACCATCTTCAATTGCACTAGATCCTGCCTTTTTCAAATCGAATCAAACCAGTAGAACCCATCAATCACCATTTTTCGTTAACGGCAGTAACATTTCATCTTCTCGTCCTCTGAAATTCGAATTCTAATCCCATCTTCGATTTCTCTCTTACACTGTAACCTACATAAAAAACCCAAAAATAACTTTCTCACTTGCTCCGTCTTCTTCTCGATCTCTACTAACCCATTATTTACGAACATGACATGATTTAGCCGCAGCAAGGGTTGACAGAGATGCTGATTTATGAGAGAAAAGATTTTGATTAGTTTCAAGAGAAATGGGTTTTGAATCGTTTGATTTCTAAAAACGGGGGTTTGATTTCTGAAAGCTCAGATTTAAGTTTTGGTTCAGAAGAGAAGAAAATTGGGAGGAGGATAACTCGAGGATAGAGAGATAAGGAAAAAAATAAGGCAAATGTGAAAATAGAAGGAAAATCGATAATAATATAATTTCAAAAGACATTTCAGCCCTCAACTATATTAATAAAGGCAAGCGCGTCCTAGTTTCTTTATTTTTTTTGGTTTTTTTTGGTAATTAGGATATAGTGCAACGTATGTTTTAATATCACCAACGGATTAGCGTATGCAACGCATATATCCGTTGCAAACCAGAAAAACCAAATGTTGCAAAAACCTTGATTTGGTGTAATGCGTTGTATGGTAACTCCACGTCGACAACACATACCAGAATTTCATAAGATATTCCTTTCAATGGAATTCGCATAGTGACTTCACCTTTAGGTTTATCAGCAGTTCCGTTGAAACCATATATTTTGTAAGTTGAAGGTATCAAATCTTCATCTTTTCCACCCATAGTTTTATAAGCATGATAGAACAGGATATCCATAGAACTTCCAGTACCAATTAAAACTCTGTTGATTGCCCATGAGTCCTCAGCTTCATCATCTTCATCATCACTTGGTTTTGGATTAATCTCTAATCTCACCACCAATGGGTTTTCATGCATTTCTCCACCTTCAGGTACTTCTTCTGCGGTGAAGGAAATAGTCTGCTTTTGCCAGTCTTTTAACGGCGAGACTTTCGCAATGTTCATTATTTCTCTCTCATCAGCATCTCTTGCGAAAACTCTTCTCAGAACATTATCGTGAAAGTCTTCAATCGTTTTGTATGAATGTATAATAGAGTGACAAAACAGATTCTTCGCTTTTGCTCCAACTTCTATTACAAATGTTTCTCCTCCTTTTGTTGTATTAACTCTGCGAATTTCTGGTGGAGGTGGTAATGGTTGAGATTGAGGTTGTCCCATGAGAAAATGATTTAATTTTCCCTTATTTATCATTCTGAGAGTGATTCTCTTTATATTTCTGCAATCATTTGTTGAATGTCCATGAAAATGATGGTAAGAACAAAATTCTTGACTTCGGTGATTTGGAGGTGGATCTTTTCCCATATTCCAGGGTGCTGGTATATTCTTCATCAAGATTATAGCTTCCCATATTTTTTTTACACTAGCACTCATAGGTGGCATCTTGATCTCTTCCCATATCATATTATGATTTCCTTGGCCTCTGTGATAATTTTTCCTTTGACCTCCATATGTTTCTTGCGGCTGATCAAGTCTTGGAATCTTATTATTTCCACCTCGGCTATAGAAGTTTCTTTCTCTTTCAAATTCTTCTTGATCACGACTCCCCATAGCTACTAGCTTCTGCTGACTATTCTTCATCATCTTTTCTTGTTGTGTCTGCGAAGTGCTCGCCACTGTGTTTATCAATTTCGGTAATAGGCTTGCATTCGCTGCTTTTGAACTTGTGTTCGCAACTGGGTATGATTCCATCTCATTTTGTTTTTCCTCAAGAGAAAGATATTCTTCTTGAATCTCTCGTAATTCAGTCATTGTGATCGTGTTCTTGACTCTGAAAATTTGAATGTACAGCAGGTTGGTTGTGAACATTCCATTAATAAATGATAAAATGAGATATCTCTCATCTACACGACCAGCCATATCACTACACATTGTCTTCCACCTCGTGGTTAAATGCTTCAAACTTTCGCCAACCCTTTGTTTTAACCCAAATACATCTTCAATACCAGGTCGCGAGGAATTATTACTTATATAATCTCATAAGAACGTAGTCTGAAAATGGTTGAAATATGTTATGGTATTCTTTGGTAAAACTTCAAACCACTTTAAGGCCTCTCCCGTTAGACTTGAAGTAAAATATTTGCACAATACATCATCATGATTTTACCACTATAGCATACATCTCACATAAGCTTTAATGTGTTGAATTGCACAAGTTATCCCGTCAAAGATGCTATTTATCGCAGGCAGGTTGTACTTTGGGGGTATTCCTCATAATTGTACTTCTTGTGTTAATGGAGTTTTTGCAGCTTCTTCTATAGCTTCATCCAATTGTATTTTTCCTCCTTCTTTTCTGTTATTTAGCATTCCTCTCATCTTCGCTAATTCTTTTAAGATTTGATAATTTATTCCAGGATTTTGGTCCATTGGTCTCTTTAATTCCGCTTCTCTTCTTCTATGTTCATGTATGTCTTGTCTTGCGAAATTTTGATATTCTTCTTCATTATTTTCTTCTCGTCTTTCCCTGCGATCTTCTCTTTCATCCCCTTCATGAATTCGCACATGATTGTACCTCTCATTTTCTCCTCTGCGATTTTAGTCATTCCTTATCAGTTCTCTTTGTTGCCTTTCATATCTCCTTTGTATTCTGTCATATTCCTCATTGATATTTCCATTATTGCGATTTTGTTCACGCCTTCTTTCTCGATTATCATGATTGTTCTGGCGTATTGCCTCTTGGAGCTCTTGTTCCTCCACTTCTGCTCTCAACCTTTCCCTTTCGCAAGCTAGACGTGCTTCTTCGGCATAATGTCTCTTGATTTTATCTTCAATTACTTGTTGATTTCTTTGAATTTCTCTCTCATGTAATATTCTCCTTCCTTCTTCCTGATTTTCTTCGCCATCTTGATTATTTCGTTCCTGACGTCACCCATTCTCCTGATTCCTGTTGAATTTTCCGTTATGTTGAATTTTGCCATGTGGAATGTAACAATCTTCAATTATTTCTCTGCTCTCGCAACGTTCTCCACTCGGATTTTGTATTTCCTCTCGATTTCTTTCTCCAATATTTGTCATAGGCGAATTTCATCTTATTTCACTTCTAATTGATCTTGAACTTGATCTTGTAGTGCTTCTTGACCTCCTATTCTGTAATATCATGTTTTCCATTCTCATCTCATGGTTTTTCCTTGTCAAATTTGCGCGTTCTTCTGCTTCTAACCTCCTCTCTTCGTGTATTCTTTGTCTCAATGCCTCTAATGCTTCAATTCTTTCATCTCCATGAATTATTCCTCCAACTGCTTCATGGTCTCTCTCTTCTTGTCTACCATTTCTTAATTGTTTCTCGTTTTCCACTTCTTCTGCTGAATCTGATCGCTAAGTGTGTATACTCACTCTATCATAATCCACAGTTCTGTTTTGTATTGGCATACACCGAGTTGGTTGTTGAACCTGATTTTCTTCATTGTTTCTTGAGTTCATTCTTGATGATTCCCAAATTTCATTTCTCCCTTCTCCAGCAAGCCTCTTACTCATTCTAACAGTTGTTGGTTGTCTTGAAGCATTTTTTCTTCTAGCCATCTTTTCAATCTTAATGAATTGTTGAAAATTATCTGAAACTCTTCACCAATTACTCCAAATTCCTTCAAATCACAATTCAATCAGAATTCCTTCAGCCAGTTCCAGTTTCTAGCGTCATTATGTAGTTGCAGGAAATCCTATAATACATCCCTCATAAGAATTCATCACAATCAACACATTTCTTAAGATCAATAACGACACTTTTTATTAATTGAATCTAGAAATTTTACAAGAAGGAAGTGAAATCAAAAATACAACAATGTTTTGGATTTTCTCTCTCCTCAAAACTTTCTCAACACTCCAAAAATTATCTCTCCCTCCCTTATGCATATTCATCTCTTTATATAGGGTATTCCATAATGGATGACAGCTAAGTTGACCTTTATTTTCGGATCTGACTTGCGATATTTCGCAAGTTTACAAATGTTAATTTCGCAAACATCCTAAATTTCGCTAGATCGTCACACTTTTCTCATGTTTACGCCGTCATCATCTATTACGTCATTCTTGTAGTTAATCTGCGACGGTTTCGCAGTGTACTTTTGATGGTAACTTCGCAAGGTCACTACTGTGGAGATATTCTGATCCTACACGAACCTTAACTACAGGTAAAGGTATTTCACTTTTGCCATTAGTACAAATCTTTTTTCAAAAGAACCACTAGCCTTGACAAATTTTACCTCTTTGCTAATACTTGGAGCATCTATTCCCTTATAGCCCAATCCACGTGTATCATGATGATTTTTACTTGCTCCCAGCATTTTCATAGACACATATTTGTGTCTAAGTTGTCCTCAATTTTCTATATTGTTGGTACTCGATTTTGTACTTATTATGGTGTTTTATGTGTTTGTAGGTATTTTTGAGAAATAAACCTTTTTGGAAAAATCGTCTCGAAAAGTTAATAAAGGCATCCGGAGGAAAATTGCTAAACGAACCCTCATTTTGGATAAAGGGCGGTCAGTTGATAAGGGGCACCTCACTGCTAAGGGCACCCCAGTGTTTGATATGGGGTAACCACCTTCTTCTCCACGGGCTGAACAAATTTTGGCGGGAAAAATGAATTCAAAAAAACCAGTCATCTCCGAAGATTTCAGTGACAAATTTGGACGTGATTTTTGCCGAATTTCCCTCGGATTTGACTTGGAAAATCTTGTTACGCTTAAACAGGGATGGTAAACATGCAAGATTTGATAAAATCATGGAGTTCACGTGGTTTTGAGCTGAAACAGGAAATAATATTTGGTCGGAAGATAATCTCGAATTGTTTTGTGTATTTGGGAAGATTTCATGAGACAGCATGAGTTTAGCTACTTCTGGGACGTGTTTCAAACAAATTGGAGTGTGTCAGCTGTACAAAAAGGTGTGAAGATTTAAACCAGGGAAGAAATTCTCGTATCTTGCATGGAAATATTTTTAATTGACTGCGGGGATTTTTTGGAGTTATGAGGTTTTATTCTCAGTCCAAATATATATATGTATATGCTGCTGGGATCACATAGGGGTTGGACGGAGAGTTTGGACCAGAGTTTAGAGCAACAACAAAAAGGTTTGATCGAGTTATAAATAATATTTTTTTTGATGCTGCTGAGAAGAACACGAGGAACATAAGACGCCACAAGACAGTCGTTCCGCTACAGTGACAATGACAGAAACGTTGGGTCGTATAGCTACAACAGCAGTGACGCATATTTATTATCGTTCTTTGTGACAGTGTTTTGCAACAATTATAAACATTGTAAACACCCGATGTTCATCATTTTCTCTCTATATCATCTTTGAAAAAACAAATTGAGCATGAATCAATATTTTGAGCAAGTTTACACAATGATGAGCTAAACCCATCCTCTGGGGCGAAGGAGGAAGCTATTTCACCAATAAAAGTGGTAATCTCTATTTTATTTATTTAATTTATGCAATTATTATATGATTATTTTTCTTGATAAATAAATTGATAAAATGGTTTTTGTTAAACAATTGTTATTTCAATTGATGGAGCATGCTTGGCCTAGGTTTTGATGTCCCATACTTTCGATCTACAATTGTTATTTCTTATAAAAAAAAACAACTTTTGCAATATTTAGAATCAATTTGAACGCATGATTTGCATGATTATAATTAGAGAATTTAAGTCACTTTAATATTGGTAAATAGTGGAATCCATAGCCCCAGTCTCCTCCATAACTTTCACAACATTTTTTATATTTGAGTTTGCTATATTTTTAGTTTTAAAATTAAGTCTAAATTTTATTGCTTTCACAAGCCTCAACGAACCTATTACTACAACATTATTGAGAACACATCAATTTTTGGCGCCGCCGATGCAAACTTGTCTTTAGGCTAGAGTTTTTAAATAAATTTTTTTTTTTAGTTTTTTTTTTAATTTGTTCTATTTTACGTTTTTGGATATTTGTCTTTTTATTACATATTCTTGGATTTCGGAGTGAAAGAAAAAGGAGTTGCTAAAGCTTTTGATGACCACTTAAAGATTTGGAGTCAAAAGACAGAGCGAAAAGAACAAAGAAAAAAATCAAAATCAAAAAAATCAAAAAAGAGAGAAAATTTTATTAGATTTTGTTTTTATCTTTTTTATTTTATTTTAGTCTTTAGAAATTGTATTAGGATATTCTCTATTTTTGTAATTTTCTTTTTATTTTTGCACTTTCCTTTTTGGACTTTGGATTGTGGACTTTGGGACATTATTTTTATTTTTAAACCCTAAGGAAGGGTAAAATTACATATAAACTGTTTGCAGAGAAGGATGGCAATTACGATATTGTCTCGGCCCCTCGGGTTCGTACATGACATAGGATTTGTGGCCTAAGTCGACTACAATGGTTCTTCGCTTGTCTGGTATGGGAGGTAAGTTTATCGAAACACCCGCGAATCCCCTGTTAGTGGGTTTACTGTCTTCCTTCGTATGCATATATGTTGAGGAACTGAACACAGTTTTATTTTCTAGTAAAGGGCAAGGCCTAGCCATACAAGATAAGGGTTCGTACTTCATCACCGTTATCTTCTTGCCCGCCTTAGGAACACATAACCTACGCGAACCCAAGTTTAAAATACTGACTAGAACAAGACCAATAGGGTAACGAGCTTAATAGGAAACTTGTTCGAAAAATATTGGTTGCTCTATTAAGCATACTTTGAAGTTCATGATGGTTAATGTAAGTTGAGCGTGCCGCCTTGTAACCCAAGTGAATGTTTTTCTAGTGAGGCTTGGGTGTCAAATCTCCATTGAGATTCCCTTGTCTCTATTCAACTTACTTCAACTCAGATTGATTCCAAATGGGTTTGCTTAAATTGCAACGAATTCCCTTTCGAAGGATTAAAAGATGGTCTAGAAACAATATAAGTGGAGCCATTATGCTTTTTTTTGTTTGCTAGAAATCAGTAGGTTTGAAGTGGTGGAGTCAGCCTTTTTTTTGTTTGTGTAGAACTTCCCTTCCTATAAGGGATAGCTTTCCTGATGAACAATTGTTTTTTCTTACTCAATTACCTTTGTATGCGAATATAGTGAACTATCTTGTTACTGGTCGAATGCCCCAACATTGGGGTAAACAAGATCATTCTAGGTTTTTAGCCGAGGTTAAGCACTTCTTTTGGGATGATCCTTATTTGTTTAACTATTGTCCAGACCAGATTATTAGGAGATGTATACCTGAGAGTGACCAGTCCAGTATTATTTCCTTTTGTCATGATCATGCTTATGAGGGTCACTTTAGTGCTAAGAAGACTGCTGCTAAGATATTGCAGTGTGGAATCTATTGGCCTTCGTTGTTTGAAGACTCCTACAATTACTGTGTTACTTGTGAACGTTTCCAGAAATAAGGAACCATTTACCATAGGAACATGATCCCCCTGAACCCTATTTTAGTTGTTGAGGTCTTTGATGTGCGGGGTATTGACTTTATGGGTCCGTTTTCTATATTTTTTTGGTGACCTATACATCGTTGTCTCTGTAGACTATGTCTCTAAGTGGATTGAGGCGGTTGGGTGTAAAACCAACGACCATAATATACTTACACATTTTGGTACGCCGCGGGCTATAATTAGTGATGGAGGGTCGCACTTTTGTAATGGACCTTTTAGGCTTTTGATGAAGAAATATGGTATTACACATAAGGTAGCTACCCCGTATGATCCACATACTAGTGGTCAAGTAGAGGTTTCCAATAGGGAGATTAAATGTATATTAGAGAAAACAGTTAATCCCAATCGGAAAGACTGGTCGTCTAGGCTTACTGATTCCTTATGGGCTTATCGTACTGCATTTAAGACACCCATTGGAATGTCACCTTGTCGACTTGTGTATGGAAAGGAATGTCACTTACCTGTTGAGTTAGAACATAGAGCTTATTGGGCTGTTAAGAAGCTAAATGTTTCACTTGACAAGGCAGGAACCCATAGGAAACTCCATCTCAATGAGTTGGAAGAGATTCGTAGAGATGCTTACGATAGTGTTAAGGAGTATAAGAACAAAATGAAACTTTTTCATGATAAAAATATTTTAAGAAAGTCATTTTATCCAGGTCAAAAAGTTCTTCTGTATGATACCCGCTTGCATCTTTTTCCAGGGAAGTTACGTTCTCGGTGGACGGGTCCTTTTATTGTTCGCACTGTCTTTCCTCATGGAGCTGTTGAGATGGAGACACCGGATGGTAGTAGTTTTTCGAAGGTTAACAGTCAGAGATTGAAACCCATTTTAGAACCATTTCCTACAGGTGATGTTGAGGAAGTCCCTTTGGAGGACCATGTTTACCCTTGATTGACCATCTGGGCGATTGTATGTTGTTTATTAGTTTTTGATTTATCTCTTCACCCAGGTATTATCTTTCCAACTTCTCTCTTTACTGATTCCTCGTGTTACTTTACTTTTTTAGGTATTGCTCTTTTATTAGAAACATTGAGGACAATGTTAGATTTAAGTTTGGTGATGGGGAAGAAATTTTTTGTTAGCCTTTAGTTGCAATAAATAAACTCCAGAGCCTAGAAATTTATTCTTATTAAGGTTGGCACTAACCAACCTAAGTGGATGGAAACATCTTGGTTGTAAGAGTTGAGGAACCAATCTGAATGGCTGGAAACATCTATAGAGTCTATTCATAAAAGCACAAAGCTCAGGTGTTAGAAGTAACATGGTAGTTTCCCCATATCTCGTTGAGTCCTTTTCACCTTCTTTTTTTTTTCTTTTCCTTTAAGTGATTTGGTGGGACCCACGATTCAAGTTATTACCATTGCTAGTGTGAAATAGAGTGATTGAGATGCCCAAAAAAAATAATTAAAAAATGAAAAAAAAGAAAAAAATTGAGACCAGACCATCAGACCAACTAGAATAAATTCAATAAAGTCGACCGTTGGTTCCCTTGTATATGCCAGTTTTGTTGACCTAGAGTTAGAATTATCGACCGCTGGTCCCCTTATATATGCTAGTTGTGTTGATATTAGTCATACTGATATGTCGGTCCATTATGATAGGTTCATTTTGGCAGAGGCCTTCAGACAGATATGGGAAACACCGTTCACATCAAAACCATCTATCTTTTTCTCTATCCATCTTCTTGATCTTTTCATGTGATTGGTTTGACTCCGGTTATGATGTCCATAGTGAGACTATCTGAGTAGAGCTATGTCATTTATATATGAATTATAATATGCTTGAGTGCAAACTCATGTACATCAACTGGAATTTCGCAACAGGGTACTTCTTCCTGTAGTCAATGAGAGTATGCCAACCAAAGAGATTCTTTAATGCCTTCCAAGGTTATGCGTACATAGCTAGGGTCAAGAGTAAAGTTTTTGTGGGTATACCTCTGGTAAACCCTCCCGAGACAACACTCGGCCTCTAGGGCCACCTAGCGGTTTAACGGCTTGCTGCACGTGCTAAGTGTAGCTGTGATGCCCGCTGTTAGTGGGTGAAAACTGTTTCTGCTATTTTTTGGTAAATTTGGGTGTGTGGATGAGAAATAAGTCTAGACCCTAAAAAATTCACTACACGGGAGTACTTTTGATTCGAGAGATCAATCTGTACAATCCTGGCCTAAACCAAGAAATGGATGTTCCAGACTTGCTTCGGTCACAAAGTGAAGGAGAAAGGTTGCTCTTAGGGAGGGAAGCGAAGCAAGTGTTGAGACCAGAATGGTTAATTCTGAAGGTGTGGTTGTTATATGAATTGTATCAGAAAGTAAAACTGGCTTGCAGAATGAAAAGCTATCAGTTCTTTGGTGATTTATGGATACTATGTTGTTGCTGACCAAAACTTGTTCTTTGGTGGAAATAGGTGAAGCCTATTTATACAAGTCATATTGAAACGTACCCTGGTCTCAAAGGTAGTGGAAACGATTGAGTGGCGGAAAAATAGAGTAATGCGTAATCGTCAGACATTATGCTTCCATGATGAAGGAAGTGAATTCGTGTAACCGTCAAACATTATGCTTCCATGATGTAAATGAATTCGTTCGTATCGTAACTTTTCACCGCCACTGATTGTCCCGCTTAATGACACTTTCTTGTAATGGGCGCATTGCACGTCGCACACTGTAAACAGCCAGACCAATACCCTGATAAGCATCCCCCAGTTTGTGACATGTTTGATGTATCGAGTGTTTTCGTGAAAAACATGTAGCACTTGGATACTTGTGGCAAGTCAAAGTTAAGGGACTTACCACAAGAAAATAATACATGATGCTATTAGGCTTCGTTTTAGCTGGTCGCTTAAAACTTGCCACAAGTTTGTCGGTTCGGTGGCGAACTTCGATGGCTGAGATCGCGTCTCATGAAGGAGGGTAGCCGTTGATTATGGATACCTTGTGTTGGCGCTTGATAATGGCGCATGGGCATTTTGTGTACACCAGTGGTAATATAGCATGGCTGGCATGGCTCATGCATACCAGTGGCACGGTGGTGCAAGTGGCACCTGGCGTAGCCATGGGCACTAGATTTAGGCAGTTGGTCGCCTGAAACTTTCCACAAGCCTGTCAGTTCGGTGGAAAACTTGGATGGCTGAGATTGAATCTCACGAGGAAGGATGGCCATTCATTATGGCCATATCTCGTTGTATAGAAAAGTGGCGTCATTGGCACAATGCCTCCTGGTGTAGCCATGGAATAGCGGCATGCTAGTGGTGTAGCCGTGGCGTGGCCAAAACTAGGATTTAGCTCTTTGGCCAAAGTTAGGGCTTGGCGGTGTGGCCAAGGCTAGGGTTTGGCATCGTGGCCAAAGTTAGGGCTTGGCAGCATGGCCAAGTCTAGGGTTTGGCGTCGTGGACAAAGTTAGGGCTTGGCGGCGTGTCCAAGGCTAGGATTTGGCGCCGTGGCCAAAGTTGGGGCTTGGCGGCGTGGCCAAGGTTAGGGTTTGGCGTCGTGGCCAAAGTTAGGTCTTGGCGGCATGGCCAAGTGGTTCGTGGCATGGTACTGCGGTAGAGTGGAATTCCGATTAATATGTTGTTGTGGCGAGACGCGTTTGGCTTTCCAGTTAGTATGGTGGTGTGGCATGGTGCGTTTTGCCTTTAATGTATGGTTGCAAGTTTAGAGCGACTTGATTGGTCAAGCAAAGGGTCCGGCCAAACATAAGGCATGGCCGCACCTCTAGTGCTCTTGGCGCATTTTAAAGTGACCTAATTGCCGGTAGGAAGGAGGGGGCCGGCCAAGCATGGACGTGGATACACTTCTGGTGTGAGTGTGGCGGATTTAGAGCGACCTGAATGGTCGAAGGGAAGGGTGTCGAAAAGCAACATGGGTCCGGCCTCATTCTTAATGCGTGTGGCACATTTAGAGAGACATGATTGGTCGATATAAAGGGGGCCGGTTGAGCATCATGGGTGTGTCCACTTGCAAGTGGCGCCGGCTGGCCTATGGCATGGCCACACCTCCCTTTTTTGATGCCCCCATTCCGCGGCTCCTTGTTTTATGATTTTGGGCAAGGTTTTTCACCTGCTAATCCATGGAGGATTAATTACCTAGTTTTCCTAGTCTTAATTTCGACAAGCGAGGTCTGATATACTGCGCAAGGAGCAAAAAAAAAAAACCAACTTTTGCAAATTAGTCAGGATAATTGAATGAATTCTATGTGTCGACACAGAGTTCTTTTGAGTTCGTTATTGAATACTTTATGCAAAGACCATATCCCTGATACTTGGAAATTCATGCTACTCTGCTGCAAGTGAACACAAATTGTCATGCCATATCAACATTAAGGGTTCAGCCGGGGAACATAGCATAGAAAGCATTTAAAGAAACTTATATTAAGCGTCAGGCGCCGAAATTTACAGAACATCTGAGATGGTTGCTACATGCGCCAGTCTGGATAAATTTCATATAAATATATTGAGTGGCTCAATAAATATTCCAGTGGAGAGGCTAACACTCGTGGCTCCGTTTCCTTACAGAGTGATGTCACATCAAATGCAAGGTTTTATAATTTTACCCTAAGCTAAAATACCACCATCAACACCCGCGACGGTGAGTTAGGATTTTATTTTCTTGATTAGATTTGTTGGAGGACTAGCAAATAATAAGTTTGGGGGTATTTGATAGACACATATTTATGTCTAAGTTGTCCTCAATTTTCTATATTGTTGGTACTCGATTTTGTACTTATTATGGTGTTTTATGTGTTTGTCGGTATTTTTGAGAAATAAACATTTTTGGAAAAATCGGCTCAAAAAGTTAATAAAGGCATCTGGAGGACAATTGCTAAGCGAACCCTTATTTTGGATAAGGGGCAGCCAGTTGATAAGGGGAACCTCACTGCTAAGGGCACCCTAGTGTTCGATAAGGGCCGGGTAACCACCTTCTTCTCCACGGGCTAAACAAATTTTGGCGGGAAAAATGAATTCAAAAAAACCAATCACCTGCGAAGATTTCAGAGACAAATTTGGACGTGATTTTTGCCAATTTTCTCTCGGATTTGACTTGGAAAAATCCTATTACGCTTAAACAGGGATGGTAAACGTGCCAGGTTTGATAAAATCAAAGAGTTCACGTGGTTTTGAGCTGAAGCAGGAAATAATATTTGGCCGGAAGATAATCTCAAAATTGGTTGTATATTTGGGAAGATTTCATGAGACATCACGAGTTTAGCTACTTTTGGGACGTGTTTCAAACAAATTGGAGTGTGTCAGCTGCACAAAAACGCGTGAAGATGTAAATCAGGGAAGAAATTCCCGTATCTTGCATGAAAATATTTTTAATTACTGCCAGGATATTTTGGAGTTATGAGGGTTTATTCTCGGTCCAAATGAATATATACATATATATATATATGCTAGATGTTGGGATCACATAGGGGGGACGGAGAGTTTGGGCCATATTTTAGAGCAACAACAGAGAGGTTTGATCGAGTTGTAGAGAATATTTTTCTACTGCTGTTGAGAAGAACATGAAGAACATAAGACGCCACAAGACAATCGTTCCGCTACAGTGACAATGACAGAAATGTGTCGTATAGCTACAACAACAGTGACGCATATTTATTATTGTTCTTTGTAACAGTATTTTGCAATAATTATAAACATTGTAAACACCCGATGTTCATCATTTTCTCTCCATATCATCTTCGAAAACAATTTTTGAGCATGAATCAATATTTTGAGCAAGTTTACACAATGATGAGCTAAACCCATCCTCTGGGGCGAAGGAGGAAGCTATTTCACCAATAAAAGTGGTAATCTCTATTTTATTTATTTAATTTATGCAATTATTATATGATTATGTGCCTTGATAAATAAATTGATAAAATTGTTTTTGTTAAGAAATTGTTATTTCAATTGATGGAGCATGCTTAGCCTAGGTTTTGATGTCCCATAATTTCGATCTACAATTAATATTTCTTAAAAAAAATCAACTTTTGCAATATTTAGAATTAATTTGAACGCATGATTTGCTTGATTATAATTAGAGAATTTAAATCACTTTAATATTAGTAAATAGTGGAATCCATAGCCCCAATCTCCTCCATAACTTTCACAACATTTTTTATATTTGAGTTTGATTTATTTTTATTTTTAAAATTAAGTCTAAATTCTATTGCTTTCACAAGTCTCAACGAACCTATTACTACAACATTATTGAGAACATATCATATTTTGGTTAATTTGCTTGAAATGGCATTGAACTTTTTCAAGTCATCTTCCAGCATCTTGATTTTATCAAGAGAAGCAGTTAAATCATCCTCAAGGCGTTTATCTTGAGCGAGACAAGCGCTTTCTCTGTCATCAAAACTTGTTTGCTGGGAGATAATCCTTGCTTCAGTTGATGCAAGTTTTTCTTCCAACTTAAAGAAATCTCTACGAAAATTATCACATTCAAGTGATTTTTTACGAAGGTCATTCTCACGATTTTTGGATCGAATTAATCGTTACTGGAATTCCATATATAAAACCTTGTTATCTCAATTTCTTGTTATTGCGACAAACATTAGTCAGAAAATCTATGACATGAAAAGTTACCATCTTTTTCTTTTCCAACAAATCCAAAAGCTTAACATACTCCGAGACTTCCTCATCAACATCTCCATCAATATCTAAATCACCTTCGTCAAAAAGTTCATCCATATATTCTTCTAGGCGTGTTTCTCAGTTATCAATAGTTTCTACATCAAGAGAATGTTTATATATTGACTTAGATGTGATATTTATGACAGGTGGATCCAAGCTATGAAAATCATCCAGTAATTTTTGAACTGGTACGTTATTAGAGATAGACTCGTCCATACTAACCAGATTGCTTCAAACACATACTTGTGAGGTCTTAGCGTGTTTGCATACTCTGATACCAATTAAAATAACGGGGGTATAACAACCACACCCAATAATTCGTTTGGAAATACGTATGGACTAACTCCAATATAATTCCAATAGTTTCTTAATCAAAATCATCAATAATAAGGGAAGACTATAAGAAACTAGTTGGAATCCTAGCGATAAGCTGGGATCCAACCCCTTTTTATATAACAATCCCTAACCTATGAAAAAAGAAATTACATTTTCTTGCACTAACATCAAACCTAGACAAATGATTATGCAGTATCTTCAAAAATTCCAATGTTTCATTCCCAAGTTCACCAAACGTAGTGAAGGCCAGAGTGCCAAAACCGTAATCTTGAGCTACACATTTGTCGAGATATTTCTTATTTTTGCGTGAAATGGCATTGATTAAGGATAAGCCAGGATGGAATGCACGAACTACACCACCAGTGAAGAAAGAAACCCCAATTATATCCAAGCACACATCACGACCATTGTCCCAGTTAAAAACTAAAATGTCAGCAAGTCTTAAAGCACTACCGTCTCATTAGACATGAGACCCAAGGAAACTTCTTTCCTGGCGGGACGGAAACACATATCAAAAATAGTGTCGCGGAAAAGGTCATGCCTAAATTTCCTACCTCATGGGAATAATGTAAGGCATGATCCCCATAGCAATCCATATCGCAGTTAAAAAATGCACATTGACTTCCTGCAGTAAAAAGTAGGATACTAAAACGATAGCATAAAACAACACTGAATTTTCACGCACCCACCCTCTGATTGAGACCTTCGATAGGAAGCGCTTTAAGAAAGTCTTGAGCATGACTAGATCTGTTGCATTACCAAAGAGTAGAGTACCATAAATACAATGAGAACTTCTCTGGCATGTCCTTCATGATAACCTCGAAATATTTAATCACCAAAAATTTCATGGGATGGGGGTCAGTCAAATAGACATTAATATTAGGACACACACTGGAAAACAAATCAACAGCTCGTTGCAAACCGAGGTTTGGGCCTTGCAGAAAAGAGTTGCGCAAAATAATAGACTGAAGAGGATGGGTTTGGATAATAGACGCCGAATAGCAATAATTCAGAGTATATGCAATGAAGTACAGGCCCAATCCACCGTGTCTAATTGAAAGAGAATCTAGACGAAGTTGCAACAGCCCCATTCCAGGACAATCATTAGCCACAATATGGCGTGGGTGCAAGGCCAGGTGGGAGTCAAAACTAACTTGAGCCTTCGATAAGTACTCTGTCGAAGTAGTTCTCATGGAAACGTATAGCTTAGAAACCCCCGCACAATTCCTCACCAAGTGAAGTTCACATTGAGGGTCATCAATCTTTTTTACCGCATCCATTAATTCATTAGTTTTACGAACCATTAACTGAATCATATTACTACAAAACTCATGATCAAGACTCACAGCCCCCCTAGAAATTTGACACCTTTACTTGGTCTACATTTCAATAGCACCAACTTAAAAGTGAGACTCAATCAAGAAATATATCAAAAAGCTTTATCTATTTCTCAATACAATCATCAAATCGAACAGATAGAAATCTGTGAGCCTGATTGATATGAGAAATAACTTGGACGATACCAAAGACCAATGCCCAGGTGCAAGTTATATCCAACAAACAAGGTCGGATTTATCAACTGTGATTGAACTACGTGTAGGACCAGAATATAGCTACATATATTTTCTGCGAGATTAACAACACTTCATAACGAGCATCACTACAAGATTTTTATCAACATTTCACGAGTGTCACAAAAGCCTTCAAAAGAGATACGTAATACCTGAAGACTGAAGAAAACTTGAGAGAAGCATGATAGTTCTGCGACGGTTATAAAACTTGCGATATTTAACATTGTAACTATCGCGGTACAATCGCAGAATCAACCCGAAATAAGAGGAAAACTTAGCTGTCATCCACTATGTAACTACCCTATAAATATAGACCCAAGGTGTCCAGAAAATGATGATGTATTTTGGAGAGTTAAGAAAATCTTGAGGAGAGAGAAACTTCAAGAGAATAGTTATAATCTTGAATTCTTTCATTTCTGTAAACATTTCTGAAACCAAAATAGTAAAGTATCATTTTTCATCTTCAATTATGAGTTGAATATAGCAGAATCTTAACAAGGGTATAGTTTGGGAAATCCTGCAACTACATTTTGGCGCTAGAAATAGGGAAAATCAAGTTAAGAAATCTCTAATTACAATTTGAAGATTTGAAGAAATCATTAGAGTTGAAGAAATGGCTAGAAGAAGAAGAAATACATCAGAACCACCAACAACTGTGAGGAGGAGTAAAACACTTGCAGGAGAAGAAACAAATGAATTAGGAGATTCTTCAAGGATAAGAACAAGAATAAATAGAACAAGGATTGAAGGAGAAGATCAAATCCCACAACCTAATCAACAAACACCGATCCAAAATAGAAATGTGGATTATGATAGAGTGAGTGTGCATACTTGGAGATCGGACTCAATGGAAGATGTAGAAGATCAATAATTAAGAGACGGAAGAAGAGAATAAAGAAATCAAGGAATAGTTGAAGGATTAATTCATGGAGGATATGAAAATGAAACAACAAATGATCCAAGACAAAGAATACAAGAGGAAAGAAGATTAGAGGCGGAAGAGCGTGCAAATTTAACAAGACAAAATCACGAGTTGAGAATGGAGAATTTTAGATTACAAAATAGAAGATCAAGAAGTACTGTAAGATCGAACTCAAGATCAGTAAGGGAAGAATTAAGGCCAAATTCCCCAGTAATAAATGCTATAGGAAATATCCAAGAAGAAATGCAAAATCTAAATGAAGAGCAACGTCATAGAGAAGAAGAGGTAGTAGAAAATCGCCATGATCCGCGTGGTGAAAATTTGGATAATAGACTTAACAACATAAATCAAGAGGTAAGAGACAACCAAAATGATAAAGATAATCCAGAAGAAGGTAGGAGGATATTACATGGGCGAGAGATTCAGAGAAATCGAAGAATAATTGAAGAAAAAATTGAGAGACATTATGCTGAACAAGCACGACTAGCCCGCGAGAGAGAAAGATTGAGGGCAGAAGTAGAAGAACAAGAATTTCAAGAGGAATTACGACAAAATAACCATGAAAATAGAGAAAGGATACGGACGCAAAATCTCCATAATAATAATATTCAGGAAGAGTATGATAGAATACAAAGGAGAATAGAAAGACATCGAAGAGAAATGATGAGAAATGAAGAAATTCGCAGAGAAGAAAATAGACAGTATAATCAGTTGCGATGGCAAGAAGAAGCTGAAGCAGAAAATCGCAGAAGAAGAAATATGGATGTAGATGAATATGTACAAAATCTCGCAAGACAAGAAGTACATGAACGCATAAGAAGGGAAGCAGCATTGAAAAGACCAATGGAACCAAATTCAACTGCGAATGAGAAAATTTTAAGAGAGTTAGCAGAGATGAGGGGAATAATAAATAACAAAAAATAAGGAGGTAGAAGGCAACTTGATGAAGCTATTGAAGAAGCTGCGAGAACTCCATTTACTCAAGAAGTACAGTTAAGAGGAATACCTCCAAAGTTCAACTTACCAGCATTAACCAGCATTTTTGATGGAACTACATGTGTTGTACAACATGTTAAGGCTTATGTTAGGTGTATGCTTCAATGGGAGAATCATGATGCTGTATTGTGTAAATATTTTAAGGATGATTGACCAAGGAAAGCTAAATCACTTTTTAGTAGGACATCCACAATCTCAGCGATTGCCTCCAGCACCAGAAATTCGCAGGGTAAATACTGTAAAAGGAGCAGAATCATTCGTAATAGAAGTTGGGGCTAAAGCAAAGAATTTGTTTTGTAATTCCATTGTACATTCACACAGAACAATAGATGTTTTCCATGATAATGTTCTAAGCAGAGTCTTCGCGAGAGACACAGATGGAAAAGAGATAATGAATATCGCGAGAGCCTCCCCATTAGAAGAATGGCAGAAACAAATTATATCTTTCACTGCACAAGAAGTACCAGAACCTGGCGAGCAGCATGAGGTTAGAGATAAATCCAAAGAAAATAGAAGAAGATGATGGAGGAAATTATGATGAAAATGAAGACTCTTGGGCTATCAATAGAGTTCTGATAGACACAGGAAACTCAGTTGATATATTATTTTATCATACCTATAAGACCATGGGTGGGAAAGACGAAGATCTAATTCCATCAACATATAAAATCTATGGTTTTAATGGTACTTCCAATAAACCAAAAGGGGAAATCGAAATGCGGATTCCATTGAAAGGGATAACTTCCAATATCTTGTTCTGTGTTGTTGACATTGAATCACCTTACAATGCCCTGATTGGTCGACCTTGGCTACATGGGATATTAGGTGTAGCATCTACTTTCCACCAGTGTGTTAAATTTCCTCATCCTAATGGTGTTGGAGTTATTAAGGGAGATTGGGGAGAAAGCCAGAAATGCTATGAGATTGATATAAAATCTTGCGAAGAAAGAGCTGAGAAGAAGATCAATTGGAAGTACAACATCAAGCAACGACAGAGAGATGAAATATTGATGATTGATTAAATAGAGCAGCGAGAGGAAGATGATGACGAGCAGCTCGCAGAGAAATAAGAAAGAGCAAAACGTAACAAAAAAGCAGAACCAAAAGATAGTAAGTAGAAAGGAAAAATGATAAAATTTAAAGAAGCTTATGCATAATTTGTTTGAAAAAAAAATGCAATTGAAAAGAGTACTCTGTTTGAAAAAATTGCAATATTTTACAAGAAAAATCAAAGAAATGAAATTTTATCAGAGTTACAATGCTTGTGAGAAACTCGAATAAAATTTCGTAGAGATTAATAGAATGGGACGAACCTTTATGGCGTGCACCTTAGTTCGCGAATACAATTTCGCAAGAGGCAAATGTAAGACCTAATAGTGCGTCATATAAGGGGGTATCTCTTGACATGACTCAGCGATAAGGTTATACCGCTGCTGGAACCTGAGTTATGCAGATGTTGGGGTTAAAGAAAACCTATCTAGGAGAGGGATCTTGGATTTCCAATTATATAAGGTTATACCCTGATTGGACGACTAAGGACCTCTTCTAAGAAGTGCAAAGTATGAACAAGGCGCCGAGGTACACGGTTGAGCCAAGGGTGCCCGGGACGGACGAACCTACCCTGGCCATCCTTGGTAAGTCTTGGCTATGATGCACTTGGCCTGAAGAAAACCCCACTTAGGGTGCAGTCTTGTAACTATAAGCCATATAGGCATAAAGGACAAGAGCTTGCGAAAACAACTAGTTGTTGGTAAATCTGTATGGGAGGAGCTAGTCTTGTATGGCTGATGTTCCCTCCTTGAAGGGGAAACCAGGGGGAAGATATGGGCGGCACCCATCATTAAGGAGCTAATAAGTGTCTTAAGACGGCAATTTCATGGGGCTTTATGATCACAAGAACATTTAGGCCTGTGATATTATCGCGTGACGAAAATTATACAAAGGCAACAAGCCAAAAGAAAAAAGTTAAGATGAGATCAATGGGTTTTTACATTTAACAAGTGTAAAGACGTCCAGAGATTTCATCGCAAGACGACAATGTCATAAGATGTAATTCTTGCAAGAGAATTTATACTTATCATATTGTCGCAGGGATGTTGAAAAAATATTGATAAGGCAAGATCAATGGGTCGATACATGCAAATGTAAAGACGTCCTGCGATTTTGTCGCAGAAAGAAAAGATGTGGAAAAATAAGACCTTTAATTAGAAAGGCATAATAAGACCATAAGATTATGCAATTGTTGCTAGCGATAGCATCGCCAATATTGAGGCAAATTTAATTTGATTCATAACTAATATCTAATCTCTATTCAATTTTTTCATATTGCAGATGAATAATAGAGGCAAGTATGGGAATGCATAGAATGATGAAATTATTATTCATCCATCATATAATAAATTGCTTAAATGATACATTTATACAAATAATTAAAGGATAATAATTCTGATTGATTGATTATGTTGCAGAAAAAGAATTGTTTTCTAATTCATACAGATAAAAGAAAAAGAAGTTTACACATCAAGTCGGAGAAGCTTACAGCGATGTTACGAGAAGCAAAAAGTAATTGTACAAAATTTACAAAGAAGAAAAAAAGAAGAAACAAGACTAAGTAGATCCATCAACACCTCCATCAGAGCTCTTTTCTTCTTCAAATTTCTTTTCATTACCAGATTTTTCTTTTTCTTCATCATCTCCATCTACGTTAGATTCATCTTCCTCGCCAGATAATTCTTCATCATATTCGCTAGATTCCTCAGCTTCGCTATCAGAGATAACTAAATTTGGGGAATCAACTAGAATTTCCTTTGCAAGATCGGGGTATATAGAATAACGGATACCATGATTATTACAGGATAGTTTAACAGCATCATTACGAACACGGAGAAGAGCATTGCTAAAATTTGAAGATGAGATTTTCAATTTTTCCTTCAATATAGAATACTTTTCATTGCGAGAAGATAGACTTCTGGAGAGTTGGATTTTCTCTTCTCCTAACTCATCAAATATTTTATGATAATTCTTTTCGGATGCTGCGAGCAAATGACAACAAAGTTAGTACATATAAGGATGATTCAATTAGGAAATAATTCAGGGAAATCATAAGAGTGATAACCTTCTCTTTCAGAAATAATGTCTTTAATTAAAGCCGCTTGATCAGCATGAAGACTAACATCTACACCTAAATTAGTTTTGGCGTTATCAAGAATCTTCGCATCCCAAGCAAACTCATCATCACTATTAATAAGGAGACGAGATCGAACTTGGGTTTCCCTCGCAAGAAGATCTTCATTCTCGCGAATAAGCTTATCTCTTTCCATTTGAACGTTAAGAAGAGTTTTATGGAAGTTTGATAGGGTCTTGGATCCATTTTTAACGGCAAGATCTTTCTCGTCAATAAGATCACTATTCTTTTTTCTTAATATAGCTATTTCTTTCTTCGAATCAAGATAAAAACGCTTATACTTGTTGGTCAAACCTAAATTGAATCTGTGTTCAATTTTTAAGAGATTAAATTTGGATTTAAGTTCATCTATGGAGAGGGATTCAATCTTATCATCTGAGAAATTACTTAAAGAATTATTAAGGTTAGCAAGAAGGGTATCATCATCTACAGGGTCAGGAAAAGATTGGAAGAGTGTAGCCTCGTCAGTAAGACCATAAATATCTGCAAAAATGGTTGCTTGAATAAGCTGCAATAGGGTGAGAATAATTAAAAGAGAAAAGAAATAAATCATACCATAGAGTTGTTGATTGGCTTTATCAAGATTAGAGATTTTTTGCTTATCAACTGAAGCTTCAGTTTCCAGCTGCTTATTTTTTCTGCGAAGTTCAATAACTTCAGCTTCTAGTTTTTCTTTATCTTGACGAAGATTAGCAGCTTTCTTTTCATAAATAATACGCCTATTGTCTAAATCAGAAGCAACAACAAAAGCGGCTCTTCCAACCTGCGATAGAACTATATAAATCAATATTTGACAAAGATATCAGTAGATACACAAAAAGGATGAGCAAGTAAAAACTTACCAGGCTGCCAAGTGAATTCAAAAGACTTGGAGTTAGCGATCTTGAAACCCCGCGAAGGGTATCGCTGTCAGCTAGTATGGGAGAATCGCAGACATTGGCGAGGGACTGGGATATTTCATTGACATCTTCATCTCCATACTCATTTGGTATACCAAACATATTCTTGCCAAATTTTTTGGATAAATGAGCCATTGAAGAATCAGTTTAAGAAGAATTCTTTATAAAAGGGAAACTATTATCATTGAAATACTCGTCATTATTATTCTTATCCAAATCAACACTTGGATTTTCTGGAATGGGTTGAGGAGTTGAAGAAGAAGAAGATCGGGTTTTCCTTTTCTTCAAAGGAGGATCGCCAGATTCTTCACCACGAGGGGCATAAGGCTTACCTTTGGGAGGAACAACAGATTTATCTTTATCGCCAGATTCTTCACCGCGAGGGGCAAAAGACTTTCCTTTGGGAGGAACAGTAGATTTATCCTTTGAAGGTTTCTCCTTAGTTATCACGGGTTTTATTGGTTCTAGTTCTTCAATTTCATGCGAGCACAGAAAAAGATAAGAAATAGGGGCAACAACATATTGTTAAAATTTATGAAGAGATATTTCTTACTTCGTCCGTGAAAGATTTAAGAGCTAAGAAAGTGATGGGTTTTCTTAAAGTTTGATAGCTGAGCTTCATTCTTTCAATCTGCGAGAGATCAAGATAGTTAGCGAGAATATAAAAGCAGGAAGAAGACAATAAAAAATAATAATGCAAAAAATTGAGAGGATATACTTCTTTAGATATTTCAGGCCAGTTGAAGACCCATGGCTCATACTCTGAGAGATTTGCAGGTAATGGGAGAGAACTAGATATATAAGGACCTTCAAGACATAACGGAAAGATGAACCATTTATCATCACTGGAGTGGCGAGGGACTTGATTGGTAGGTGTATGCCAATCAATGTCTATCATAAGAGCCTCATCATCAACGACCTTTTATTTCTTTAGGCGGACACCCCAGCAAGTACTATCCCTCTTCATAGGAACTATCTTGTAATTTTTGAAGAAATTCTCCACAGTATAATCTACAGAGACAATGGGAACATCCTTAAATTGAGGATTTTTTGGAGCTTCAGGATAGCGAGAACCTTTATCAGCATCGCGAGTAGCATATTCAAGCAGCAATCTGATACAATCGCCACCTAATTGGTATATTGCTCGCGAGAACCTCTCGTCAGATATTATTTGATAGAATAATAGGAGTTCTGGGTCATAGAGAGGAAGGGGAAGACCAGATTCAAGTTGACCTAGCGACACTATGATCTTCTGGCGAGAGCATTGATGATCATAAAATAGTTTGATAGAAAGTTCATATCTAGGGCTTTGGCCTGGAATTGTAGACAAGGTAAAACCATTACTTTTGAGCTTTTCTCGCATCTCATTAAAAGCAGTCAAGTTTTAGCACCAGCAGCAAACATTTTTGAGTATGGGAATGAAAGAAAAGGTTGGAAAATAAGAAAGAAATCACAGCGATGACAGACGCGCAATTTACGGAAGAACAGTAAACTTGCAGAGAAGTTACACAGAGAAAGAAGAAGAAAGTAAAAAGAGGAAAAGAAAAGAATGAAAGGAGTATTTATAGAAGAAGAGGTTTCTCGAGAAGATGAACGCAATAAATGCTAAGAAAAGACATGAACGGTCAGATCGCAGCGGTTAGAGAGGACGTGTCATAAATTCATTAGAAGAGAGAATATGTGAAAACATCTGGCGAAGGGTATAGAAACATGTCATAATAGGGAAATCTGAAAAGATAAACAGTTACAACATTTTAAAATTCTCATGATCTTCTCTTCTTCGCATAAAAGAGATGAGAAGAGGCAAGATGTAGGACCAGAATATCGCTACATCTATTTTCTGCGAGATTAACAACACTTCATAACAATCATCACCGCAAGATTTTTATCAACATTTCACGAGTGTCACAAAAGCCTTCAAAAGAGATACGTAATACCTGACGACTGAAGAAAACTTGAGAGAAGCATGATAGTTCTGCGACGGTTATAAAACTTGCAAGATTTAACATTGTAACTATCGCGGTAAAATCGCAGAATCAACCCGAAATAAGAGGAAAACTTAGCTGTCATCCACTATGTAACTACCCTATAAATATAGACCCAAGGTGTCCAGAAAATGATGATGTATTTTGGAGAGTTTAGAAAATCTTGAGGAGAGAGAAACTTCAAGAGAATAGTTGTAATCTTGAATTCTCTCATTTCTGTAAACATTTCTGAAACCAAAATAATAAAGTGTCATTTTTCATCTTCAATTATGAGTTGAATATAGCAGAATCTTAACAAGGGTGTAGTGTGGGAAATCCTGCAACTACACTACGCACAACCTGTGATATTTTAATTATATAAACAAATATAATGCAAAAAATAAATAACACAGACACCGGAAATTTTGATAACTAGGAAACCACAAATGCAGAAAAACCCCGCGACCTAGTCTAGTTTTGAACACCACACTGTATTAAGACGCCATATACACTAGCCTATTACAAGTTAACTTTGGACTGGAATGTAGTTGAGCCCTAACCAAGTCTCACACCGATTAAGGTAGAGTCGCATTCCTTATGCCTCTAGAACCACGCCGGATTCTATGCACTTGATTCCTTAGCTGATCTCAGCCACAACTAAGAGTTGTTACGACCCAAAGTCGAAGACTTATAAACAAATCTATCTCCCACAGATATGTCTATCCTTTATTCTTTTTGTTCCGTCTTTTGATACAAAGATCAAGGTGAACATGAACCAACTAATAATCCGGTCTTATACTCCCAAAGATCAACCTAGAAATCTTAGTCACCTCATAATAACCTAACTGATTAACAGAAGAAGTTATTGTGGAATTAAAAGAGTCTAAGGCGAAGAACTGTTGTAATTACTTTTTATATCTTACCTATCGGAGATAAATATCTCGAGTAAATCTTAGAGAATATAAAACTCAATACGATAAAAAAAGTAAGATCAGAATACACAACTACAAATAAAATAGTTGGATCTGGCTTCACGAATCCCAAATTAAGTCTTCAAGTCGTTAACCTAATAATGGTTTTGGAAAACCTATTTTAAAGGATAATCGACTCTAGTTTGCAATTAGGACACAAGAAAGTGTCGGGATTAGGTTTTCCAGTTGCTATGGTTCTTCCTTATATAGCCTTTAAAATCATGGTTGCTTACAATCAAAGCTAAGATAGCTTACTAACAAAGCATTAAATGTTCACCGTTAGATGAACTCCTGATTTAAGATTCAATCTAAGTCTGCTTGGAAATTAAGCAATCAATCTCCATCGTTAGATGATCTTAGCTTGTTACACATAAATGAAATATACTTATATTTAGATATGGGTCACCATACCTAAACCGGTATATTAGGTTGGCTCAATAACAGTTAACCGAAGTTAGCCATATGATCATTTTTTTCTTAGTCGTATTCATCTAACACTTCTAGATAAAATATGAAGATCAATCAATCATTATAGATAATCAAATGAATCTAATTGTATTTCAAATAGAGTTGTTCAATTGTTCACTATCTCATAGAAATATTCATGAACAAATTGAAACGAAATCGGATTGATTCGTAATCGTATAAAGTACTTTTACAAGAATCGATTCATGAACATTAAGTCACGGTTTGCAAAGTTAATTTGCATTCCTTAAATCATAAATTTTTTAGTTCATGGGTATGAGAATCATACATAACCGATTTTAGAACTTAACCAATATGTTCGCAAACTGGGTACGCGAACAGCAGCTCCGGACCTTGGCCTAGTCATGCTATTCGCAAACCCGGTTCGGGAAAAACCGTTCCGGACCCAACTCAGGTAAACCCAATTACATACTATATATGCAGACAAGAGTTCCAGACCTTCTTAGGTAAATCCGTTCGTATACTAGGTACGCAAACAAGAGTTCCGAACCTGAATCATCACAATATAGTTCGCATACTGGATATGTATACCGTGTTGTATCCATACATGGGTAATTTTTCTAAACTCTCATTTCAGTCGCTGAAATACCCTTACAAGACAACAATGGTAATCTCACACATATCATTAGCTTCAAGTAATTTTCAAGTGATCGAATGATCAATACGAAACTTCCCAAGCTAGCATCAAATGACTGTCTCACACAAATAATATAAGATGTTCAAGTTAATTTTCACATGATCATCTGTTGACTTAATATTTAGTTATAACAAATAAATTATTTCCAACTAAACTCATCAAGAATAAGATGAACATAACTAAAACAAAAAGCTTCCAATACATATTTCGAGAAATAAATAAGCAAGATAAACTCAGATCGAAATATCAAATGTGTATAATGTAAAAGTCTATATAGGTATACGTCTCAGTCTCATTAGAAGATATAATAGAATAAAATTCTGAGTGATAGATAAGTTTAAGTCTCCACATACCTTTTGTTAATGAAGTTCCTCCTCCAAGATCCTCAGTAGATCTTCTTCAATTGGTGAACGTCGTGAAGTCTAAAGATAAACTACACATTTTATCCTACTCCGAGACATAGATATAAGTAGATTAGAAATCAAGTATATAGGTTTGATCAACTAAACTTGACAAACAAGCTTGACATATCAATGCTTGCGAGTTCGACCGAGCAGTGCTCTAACAGAAGGAAAGGAAAATAAAAAATTAATGGGTGATGAAGGATAACATTTTTTTTTGTATGTATTGTTGTATTTAGGGTTTTGTAGAAAAATATTTAACATGCCAATAAGGTTAAGTTCCTAAAAATAATTACAAAAAGAAGAAGATGAAAGCGAAGAAAAGGAAAAGAAATGGTTTCGAGAAGAGGGGAGAAAAGTCGGGATGGGTGGAATAAATGGGAAAGTTGCAGTGAAAGAGAGAAACATAGAGAAGTGTATCTATGTAGGGATAATTCATGGTAATCTTTTTCTTGGGCCTTGAAATATTGGTGTTTTTGGTTCTTCGGTAGAAACCCCCAAAGGGTGTTTGCGTATCAGAATTAGAAGTGCTTCTACTTCTCCAAAAGCAAAATTCAATCCCATAAGTCAACAACAATAACAAATTGATCTGCAAAATCAAAATGTTAACCTTTTTTCTTCAAGAAGTCTGTGAATACCAATATTTTGCGGAGCACGTGCCATGGTTTCAGTGGTCGTATGCAAGATAGATGTGTATCCCTCGCCATACAGAGGAACCTGAGTAGCAGAAGACACCTTCGCAGACCCTCTTTATCTTATCCCAAGGAGGGATATCTCGATGGCTGAGATTCAAAAGTAAAGCCTAGTCTAGAGAGAGGCAGCTGGCAAAGGGACAAAGGTAGATGACATATCTAATCAGCATTAAATGCACAAATCTCTTATCTACATGCTTAATCAAAACAAGTGGATAGAGATGATGTGGCAGAGTCTGACTGGCAAAGGTCAGCGGTGAATGAAGTTACGATCTGTACTGAGGCTGGGAAGTTCCCGAAGGAACGTGGGTTAACTGAGGTGGAAGAGTCCGACTGGAGAGAGCACGTGATGAACGAAGGTACCATTTGTACGGAAGGTATATCAGGGAACGATGGATCCAAAGATAGCAAACAATACCTGGAGCAGAAGGGGCTATAAATACCAAGCTTCACCAACAAACTAGAGGCATTCAATATCTAGGATAAGGATATCTAGTCTTAAGCTTATACCTCTTTAATGTTAAGAACTTAAGTATATATTTACTTCAACTTGAGTTCTCTCTATTACTTTGGGAAGCATTTAAGATCTTTGTAACCACCATAACATAATACAAACAATCACTCATTACCCCATGGACGTAGACAAAAGTCGAATCACGTAATCTCTTGTGTTTCATGATAACTTAGTTCCAATTACATTATATTTGTGTTCTTCGTTATTATTGCGATCTTTAATACCTTTTGCTACTTAGTATTCTCAGTTCAACAGAGATATCTATACTACTTAGTATCTGATTCTCTGAGCTGTATACATTACATAGACTATGGGAAAATTAGTAGTCATAGTTTGGCGCTAGAAGGTTTTGCTCACCATCTTGAGTTTTATGATCTTTTAATTTTAACTTACGCATCTTCTTTAACGAAGATATCTGAGTTCTACATCGATGAATTCCACTTTTTAGTGATTGGTTTATCCGTTATTCACGTATGTTCTTTGAGTTCATATCCTCTAAAGACTTACAACCTCACAGATCTACAAATTTTTTCACAAAAACGTGCTCATAAAACGTTTATACTAAAAGCAACACTTTCCGACAAAGTATCATTTAGATCTGAGTACCTCTGAGCACTGAAGAATCTCAGAGAGAATTTAAGAAAGAAAAAATATTTTCAAGCAGTTAATATCCCATCTTTCAAGAAGATATGACACCCTTTTTTAAATTGTTTCCGACATTTAAGGTTATTTTTTTCCAAGGGTGTCATAAGAAATTTAATACCAGTCTTTCCAAACGTCATTTCAGTCCTTTTTTTGAAAAAGCTGCTTAGCCATCTTCTGTGTCAGAGCATTAATTGCTACTTTTAACGAAGGCATCCATGTAGCAGATTCTTCCACCTTTTCTGTGTCATCAAGATATCCAGAGACCGAAGGCATGCAGAAACCAAGTGATGTACCAACAAGCTCATGACCTGCAGTTACGAGAGGAAGATCTCAAAAGCCATCTCAAGCGAATCAAAGAACAGAAGCAGAGGAAGGGAAAAGTGAAATAACAAGAAGAATGTTTTCCAAAAAACTACCTACCCTTGCTGAGGGGATGGGGCAAACATCGGGAGAACAACCACTTTACAGCATGCCGTTATCGGAGCATCCCAATGTTACGAAGCCACTTGCGGCCAACACAGGGTTACCCAGAACCTTATCTCCTACGGGACTAGGTTGGAAAACCTAACTCCAATCCAACTGGATCCCGACGCTCCGGTCATAAATGAAGGATTGGATGACTCTGAGGATCCGGCCGACAACACTCCTCGGGGTGGTTGAATCCACAATGAATATCAAATGGCAGCACAAGTAGCAGCCTTGCTACTACGTAACAAGGAGCACGAGGATGCAATGCACGTGATGTCCCAGGAAAACCAGAACCTCAAAGATATGTTGGATGTACAAATTGAAGGTTCCCAAACTCATCCTCCGATAAAAAGTGTGAGAACGGATCCATCTCAGGAAGACGAAGGGTGGATCTTAACCCACCAAAGGCCAACCTACAATCCCTCTCAGTCCTACTATGATGAAGCATTCTCCAGAGATGCTCACAATGTTAACATGGTCATGGATCAAATGGAGAAGATGCGAAAATAAATACAAGGACTGAAAACCAGCCGCGCAGGTGCAAGGATGGAATAAGTACTCCAAGAAGCAATAACATCTCCGTTGTATTTTCGTATTTTGAGGAAGCATATTCCTCCGAAATGCCCAGTACCTACGTTTCAGGCGTACAATGGTACCTCAAATCCTGCATCCCACCTACGATACTACACTCGTGTCCTTGCCCATTTGGAAAGAGATGATGTAGTACTTTGTATGTACTTTCCTGCAAGCTTGACGGGATTATCATTGGAATGGTATGATAATTTACCAGCAAACTCAATTGATACTTTTGAGCAGTTTTCTACGGTGTTCTTGGAGATATACATGTACAACAAGTCAACAAAGGCAAGGTTATATAGGCTATTTTCTTTGGCTATCAGGCCCCGGGAAGTATTGATGCAATACACAGACAGATGGAAGAAGACATGCCAAGCAATCGGGAAAGTCAATCCAGAATTTAGCATCAATTGATATAAGTACGGACTTGATAGAACCTCAACTATCTTCGTGGAGATTCACAACCAAACCCTTGATTTCGAAGGAGAGCTTAGGTTTTCTCAAGATCGCTATATCAGACTCGAAGAAATCCAGAAGGATAATCCCAGGGCACAAACAAAAACAACCACATCTACGCAACAAACTAACTCTCTGGAACCAATTTCGGAGATACCTAAGAGGCAAAACGAAGACGGGGGAAGAACTAGATCTCGGGACAAAAGATCAAAATATGGAGATAGCAAAGGCATAGGAAGAGAAAGAGAATAATTTGTAGATAAAATCTACATGAAGCTGAACACAACGTTTTCCCACATTTTAAGCAAGAAAGTTGTGAAGCCGGGCTTTCCTTACCCTAATACTGGGGGAAAGCAACCAGATAAAACAAAGGAGGCTAAGGAGTATTGTGAGTACTAACATTACTACGGGCATACAACTGACACGTGTTATCACCTATGAAACATGATTCAAAGAATCATAGATGAAGTAAAGTTCATGGAGTATGTGCTAATACAACCATCGGGGGCGAAGGTGATACCCAAGAAAAGGGTAGAACTACCTCAAGACGGCAAATACATCAACATGATCACATTCTCCAGTGGAATCCAGGAAGAGCTACTCGAAGAATCCTCGAGTTGGCTCAGAATAGAAGAAAGATAGAAGCCCACAAAGTGTTGAAGCTAAGTAGACCACCTACTAGAACTTGGGAATAATGGATGTCTATGCCATTAACATTCTCAACAAGAGACGTCAACCAGGAAGTAGAAATGCACAATGATCCACTGGTGATCACTCTTCCAATACATGGATGGAATGTCACGAAGGTCCTCGTCGATGGGGGAAGCTCGTTAAATGTATTGTTTTACAAACCCTAATTATGTATGGGTTTAACAGTTGAGCAAATGGATTCATCCACTTGAAAAATATACGGTTTCAATGGAGAAGTCTCTAGACCAAAAAGAGAAATTGTCTTGCAGGTATGTGCATGACCCTTAGTGACCAACACAAGGTTTTGCATTGCGGAAGCACCTTCGCCATACAACATCATTATGGGACGCCTATGGGTCCACCGGTTAAGAGTTACAGCTTCGACCTATCATCAGTACCTTCGATTCCCTACACCAATGGGTGAATTGGAAATCAAAGGCGATCAACAAGACGCAAGGCTATGCAATTTAGTAGAGGTCAGACTAAAAGAAGAAAGAGTTTATGCACAACAACATGAAAGAAAAATACGAAGGGAAAATGCTAACGAAGTTAAAGTTGAAGGATTCATAGTCCCCGAAGCCCCCTCAATTCAGGAAGCGAGCACTTCCGCCACTCCGGTAGTGGACATCACCGCCAAATGACAATTACAGAAATGCACTCCTACACAACCTAAAAAACAAACCTTCTCACCGGTAGAACCAACAAATAAAATCAACATCGGCACGAAGACGGAACCAAAGATGATCAACATCATAACTTTACTAGAAGAGGACGAGGAGATGCAACTACAAAGGATACCACGGGACTACGCAGATGTATTTGAGTGGTCAATAGAAGAAATGCCAGGAATTGACCCAAATTTGGTCTCCCACCACCTTAAGCTCAAACCAGAAATGCCACAATTCAAACAACATATCTGCAAGGTGGAAGATATATACCAAGAGGCAGTAGAGAAAAAGCTACAAAACCTCCTAATAGAAGGATTCATATGAGAAGTCAAATATCCCACATGGATATCCAACATGGTAATCGTACCTAAGAAGAATGGAGGCATACGTATTTGCATCGACTTTAGTAATCTCAATAAAGTGTGCCCCAAGGACAGCTACCCGCTTCCAAATATTGACCAACTAGTCAACGCAACCGAAGGTCACCAGAGACTATCCTTCATGGATGGATACTCTGGTTACAACCAAATCACCCTTGCATAAGAATATCAGGAGCATACTGAGTTCTTTATCCCACGAGGCTTGAACAATTGCTATACAAGGATGTCTTATGGACTAAAAAGCACGGGGGAAACATACCAGCGATTGGTAGTCGACAAAATCTTTAAGCCATGGATAGGCAAGATACTAGAGGTCTACGTGGATGACATGCTCGTCAAGAGCAAAGAGGCGAACAACCACCTGTCAGACCTAAGGGAGATATTTGAAGCCATGAGACACTTTCACATGAAAGTGAATCCGGATAAATGTACGTTCAGAGTAACCTCAGGAAAATTCCTAGGATACTTGGTAACTAAGCGAGGAATAAAAGTGTACCCCGAAAGGGTCAGATCAATAATGGAGATACCATATCTGAAAATACTAAAGGAAGTACATAAGATAAATGAAATCTTAGCCTCCATGGGAAGATTCATAACAAGGTCATCAAACAGATGCAAAGCATTTTTCGATACACTAAGGAAAGGAAGCAGGTTCGTATGACCACGGAATGCGAGCAAGATCTCCAAAAAATCAAGGAGTACTTGGCATCAGTACCCATTATACAGAAGTCGGATCCAGGTGAAATACTCACTCTATACTTGGAAGCAACAAGCTACGTTGTAAGCGCAGTATTAGTACGAGACCAGGCGCAAGGAGAAAATCACATCTACTATACCAGCAAAAAATACTCAGTTCAGCGGAGCATAACTACACCAAGGTGGAGCAACTTATATATGCCTTAGTAGTGGCAACATAAAAACTAAGGATATATTTTGATGCACATACCATCCGAGTCTTCACGAAGGCTCGGATAGGTCAAATCCTCGATAGCACGGAGAAAATTGGAAGGGTGGAAAAATGGAATGCCATGATCAAATAGTTCCACATAATCTTTGAAACTAGAAAGGCTGAGAAATCACAAATCCTATCAAACTTTCTGGCAGACCTACCTCTCAACGACGAAGCTGAGATAGACGACATCCCAGGAATGGAGGAAGACAAGCAAGAACCAGAAGATCTACTGGAACCTTAGAATTCACGAAGATGGGAGATATTCGTATATGGATCCTCCAATGGAGAAGGAGCATGCATAGGTATTGTAATAACAACCCTTACCGGAGACCGACTCATTTACACATTCAGGTTAGAATTCGAATAATACACCAACAACATCACAGAGTATGAGGCAGTCATACATGGTCTACGCTTGGCATGGGAGCTAGGATTGTCAAATGTTCGGTTAACTAGTGACTCACAGTTGGTCATTAGACAAATCGAACTCAAATATCAAACTTTGGATCCAGTGCTATCTTCGTATCTAAAGCTAGCTAAGGAGCATGCATCAAAAATCGACAACATAACATTCAGGCATGTATGTCGAAAAGACAACAAACATACAGATACCTTAGTATTCATATACTTTATGCTAAGAGACAAAAATACCATAGCCATGCAAATTGGAAGGATATAAAAACCCTCGATTGAAGGACCCATATCAGGGGCAGAGGAGGCCTTTGCTTTCCAAACTCGGTCCATGAGAGTAACAGATAAAGGAAAAGTGAATGAAGAAATAAAAGAGTCAGATGACAAAGCTGAAGAGTCTGAAAAATACCAAGCTATGTCAGATGAAGGCGATAATAGCTAAGTGGATGATGATTGGAGGATTCCAATCCACTAGTACATTGACAAGCGTATTTTACCAACCGATGTTAAAGAAGATCGGAAACTCGAGTTAAAAGCAGCAATGTATAGCCTTTGTGACGGGATACTGTATAGAAGGTCATTTATCGGGCCTCTTATTTGGTGCCTCTCACGAAGAGAAAGAAGGAGGATACTTCATGATATACACAACGGAGATGCTGGCAATCATAGCGGAAGAAGATCCTTGGCAGTTAAAGGCAAAATGCAAGGACACTACTGGCTAAGCATGCACGAATATTCGAAGAACATATCTAAGCGATGCGAAAGATGCCAACGCTTTTCTAGGAAGATCAAAGCACCAGCAACAGAGCTTAACTCGGTTATCATCCCTTGGAAATTTTTCAGATGGGGGGTTGATATTTTCGGACCCTTGATAAAGGGAACCTCAAAGTTAAAATACCTTATTGTGGTTACGGATTACTTCACCAAGTGGGTGGAAGCAAAGCCTTTGGAAAAAATTAGGGACATAGACGTCTTTAAATTCTTGTTTGAGCAAATCATATGCAGGTTCGGAATACCAGCTGCCATAGTCTCTGACAATGGCAAACAGTTGTAAGGAAAGAACATCAACATGTTGTTTGATACTTTCAATATTCTGAAGAACAAATCAACTCTTATATATCCTAAGAGCAATGGACAAGCGGAGGCAACCAACAAAACCATAACGATGAACTTAAAGAAGAAGCAAGGAGCATACAAGAAGAGGTGGTGCGAACAACTACACAACGTCCTATGGGCATATCGAACTACAAGAAGGTCAGCTATGGGGGAAACTCCCTTCTTGTTAACCTAAGGAGCCGAATCAGTCATCCCAACGGAAATAATACTCCCAACGACGAAAACAGAGGCATGGGAAAAGAATACAACAACAGACTTGATGTTAGAAAAGATGGATGACCTTGAAGAAAGAAGGGAATTAGCTTTGCAAAAGATGGTAAACTATCAACGAAGGTTAGCTCGGGAATACAACAAGCGGGTCATCCCTCGAAGCTTCGTGGTCGAAGAATACATACTATGTCAGATACCTCCATATCAAAGGAAGAATGAGTGGGGCAATCTAGATCTGACATGGGACGGGCCCTACATCATACACGACATTGCCAAACCTAAGGACCCCAAAAGGTGAAGTACTATAATATCCCTGGAATGCAATGTACCTAAAAAAGTACTACCCGTAAGAGAATGGTTATTACTCGGGAGAAGAAAGGAACATGCAATAGCCTACCATGTTCTATCCCTGATCAAAGGTATTACAAACCTTACTAACCAATGAAAGAAAATTTTTGCTAAAAAATTAGTTTTGATTAATACAATTGGGTTAGAATAGACACCCTCCATCAGAATTGATGATGAGGCAAGGCAAGGAATAACTGCGCATATGTCAATCTCGGATCCTCGGGGCGACAGCTCCTTTCATGAGGCATAAAAAAAATGATATCCCTTATAGAGATACCTTGTCAAAGTAAAGCAGTCTCCACGCTGAACGCGTAGAGTGACAGGAAAATTATTTCCCACGAAGGAACCCTCGCCACCACGGTACCTTCGGGCCAAAGGATACTTATAGGTAGGATGATGAATGTTCCACCAAAGGTTAAGCATACCTTAGAACCTTGTGATAACTTGATTGTGCGATCAAAAAAACACAATATGTCTAAAAACAAAATATTCATGCAATAACATAAGTGGAGTAATAGTTTTACCAAAATATGTGTAACATGTCTCAAAAGTTGCAGATAACAAAGGTTCAAAACCTCACAAAGCATTGTTTCGAAGAAGAGAGACATCAATGCTAAAGAAGATACCTCATTTGAGGACATAAACAACAAAGAGTTTACTTAAACAAAGCTGGAGACAATAGATTCAAGGATAAGGAAGACGAGGAAAGACAACTCTATCATCTTGGCGTTCAGCTTCAGCAAAGGCATCGTTGATATAATCAATGACTGACTTCTCGAATTGCAGCTTCATCTGAGAGGACTGGGCCTCCAAATCAGAGGCTAATTTATGAAGAAGCTCTAGCGAAGATACTTAACCCTCGAGACAGTTAATTTTGGCATTCGCTCTTACACGCTGCTCCTGGAGACCTGTGGATGTAAAAGGCAAAAGTAAAGAAAATCGGCAACAAGGTGCACAAAGAATGTTGTGGAAATAAAAGGAACCCTAAGCTACCTTCATCATGGCTAAGGGATTCTTCTAAACTATGCTGAGATTCGGCAAGATCCACCTCAGCAGCATCAAGATCCTCCACGGGGGTATCTCGTTCAGTCTGGAGATCCTCAACATCAATCCGGAGCGAAGCATTTTAAGAGGATAAAACCTGGTAAACATTCTATAACTCCTCTAGTATCTTAACCAAAGATGCATGGGACATGGAAGAAGACACGTAACCAGCTTCAATAAGTTTGTTCTTAAGAGAACAGACCTCAGAAGATAAAACATTATGTTCTGCGGTAACCTTAGCTAAGGAAGCACAAGCATATTCGAAATTCGCATGATACTTTTTATGAATAGTTTCTTGGGCTAAGAGACGTTTCTCAACTAAGGAAATATCCTTATTTTGCTTTAAAATGAGACCCTCTTTCCAATTGAGGTATTCATCACGCTTTTTACAAAGCGAAGCCATCTGCTTAAAAAGATCTGTGTTATGAGCAGATTCAAGAGAAATTCTGGTCTCGTTGTGAACAGTCACATTCATCAACTGGTCAGACTTCTTATGATAATACCAAACATTGGAGGTCAACTTGGCCACCTGCTCCCGGAGATTTCTAATCTCACTAGATATACCAGCTGATAGGTGTAGGTTGTCTTAGAACTATACTACTAAACAAAAGTGAAGAAAAAGCTAAGGAAAAGAAGAAACGAACCTATGGCTTTGGAAGATTCAGCGGCCAGAGCAGAATCGGCAGCCTTACGACCATCTTCAACAGCCTTTGTATCATTATTTGCCCTTTCAAGGGCCAACAAGCAAGCCTCTAGGGATCTCTGAGTTTTCCTCAGATCACTCTCTCGCAAAGATATCTTGGCAGTGGAATCAACACCACTAGAAGAAGATTATTGCGCGCTAACAAAGGCATGATCTTGGAGGATACGCTCCAACATAGCACTCAAGTGAGTACACTTAGCCCTATAAAACTTGAAAAAAGTACATCAAACGTCGATTTGTTTGCAAAGCTGCAAATAATGGAGCATAAGAAAAAAATAAAAGATCAAAACAAGGCATCGAACAATAAGGTAAGAGTCACTTACTGAGAACAACGAAAGACGAGGAAGAAAATCAGCATAGGTGTCCATGAAGGCCTCCATCTCTTGGATGATACCTCTGCGGATTTCACCAAAGCTCTGGCTAGAGCGGAGGCAGTCCGAGTCAAAAAATAGATCCTTATAGCATCCATAATGGTTGAAAAAAACTATAATTTTGGTCGAGAAATCAATCACAGTGGGACTGACTAAAACCAAAAATCGGGACTAAAACTAAAAGTTGGAGTATATTTGGTCTAAAAGCTCGACCAAAACTATATTTGGTCGAGCGGAGGTTAAAAATGCGTTTGATTGCATGCGTATATTAAAAGTTCGTTTGGAGTGGGACGTAGATATAAACTTCTCCCCAAGCATAGACGCAGATATAAAGTCCGTTCGACTGGGGCCAAAGTATAATGTTTTCCCGATGGGGCGCAAGTATAAAGCTCGTCTGTTGTCACACCAACTTATAAAATAGTTTGTCAATCAAACCAACTTATAAACATGGTTTGTCCATGGATTTTAAACATTCCAAATTATAAAGCTCGCTTGTTATCAGACGAAGTTATAATGGTCTTCTGGGTTAGGCGTAGCTGTAATCTTCGCCTGTGAATGAGGCGCAGTTTATATGATCGTTTCATTTCAGGCGTAGATTATACGTACGCTTGAGTATAATTTGGTCATGCCCGTTGTGTTTAACACTGACTATAAACTAAAAAATACCAATTTGTTTAGTTTTTGCTCTTTGGTTTTGCTCGCACCATTATGGATGCTCTTAGCCATACGATAATGAACAGACAGAACATCCAACTATGAAGCCACCTCCAAAGAACCATCTAGTTGATGATGATCAGCCTCAGCAGAAAAGGGACCCTTTTAATCTCATCGTATGGCTTCAAGGATGGATTTGTCAGAACTCCCAAGGCATGAGCTCTCAGGTAACTTACCTTTTCCAAGATCCGTAAGAATCCCACCAATCTCCAGAGAACGAGTGTGGGGCACAAGTGTTGAATACTCATCATGAAGAAGAGACGGCATGGTGGATGAGCTTGGAACGGAAGAAAGCTCTAGGATAGAAGTACCACATATATCCATATTATCGGTAGAAAGAAGATTACCCATTACGACCCAATCAAGTGACGAAGGTGGAGGTGCAACCATTTTTCTAGCAGGAGCAGTAGAAACAGACTGAGCGCTTCCCAAAGAAGCAGACGTAACATTGAAGGAAAAGATACCAAGGGAAATCACGACCTTCCTCCTCGACTGAGAGTCCGAACTACCATCCCTTTCCATGGGAGCAACACCTTTTTCAAACGAGCCACTCGATTGGAGCTAAGTAGCAGGAGATGATGGAAGACTCTTGGTAGGTATCACTATAACACTAGTAGTAGCCGAAATAACAAGTTGCAGATCACTAGAAGTAGAAAACGAGGGTACCTTTGGCAACTAAGTAGGAGCCAAAAACTGAATACTAATTGGGCTCACCAAAGAAGTATCACCACAAACTGGGAGGTTGTCACCTTCCATAGAAACAACACGGATAGGACTAGGGATATCTTTAGAAAAATATTCCTCAATGTCATCTAAGTGAGGACTAAAGGAAGTATCCTCGATATCCTCCATCTCCTCGTCATCTTATCCTTCCGCAGCATCCTTAGGATCCTCATCAAATTCATCAACATCAATCACAACCTTCAACTTGCCCTTCCTTTTAGAAGACTACTGTATAAGAACATATGCGCCAGCTAAGGATCAGGGGAAAAATACTAAGGAACTTAGGAACACAAAGGTATAGCTATGATCCTTACCTCTGCGGGTGTTGGTGTAGATGCTTCAACCGAAGCCTTTCTTTTCCTGGTCCTGGTAGCTACGAAATTACCAGCAGAGCCCGGACCAGTCTCGGTAGTAGAGCACGGAGCGGTCCCCGCGGAAGAAGCGAGGGTAGACTACAGAAAGAGCCATCAAGAATACTTAGCAAAGGCCATAAAAGAAGATATAAAAAATTTCTTAACAAACGAAGGTTACCTCGTGAGAAGCAGCAGGGTTAAAAACCAAGGCTGGTATCCATCATACTTAATAGGCAAAGAAAGAGCTATACGAGGGACGTTGGGATCTGCAGAGGTAAAACCATGGACCTAGGGACCCACCACACGAATATTAGTACGTGCCCAGCGATCATCATGATCAAGACGGATACGTTCAGACTTCAGCAAGAAAATCTTAACAGAATAAAGGATGACAGTCAGACCATTCTTGTAAATATCCTCCAATAGACGAAGGCTATTGCCTTCCATAATATTTTTATCAGTAACATGGATACGACGAGGGCCAACACTCTAAGGAAGAAGGATACTCTTATGAATAGCATCAGCATAGGTAGCATTGAAGTTGACAGGGGTATAATCCTATTTATTAGACCTCCCAGGAGAAAAAGGGTCATAAGACTTAAAAGTAGTCTTACCATAGCTATTTTAGGGTTTTTCATCGAGCAATAACCCCAAATACAAGTAGCATGATATGATTACGGTTTGTAGTGATACACTCCTGTGATCATATGTAGAGGTTGACCATTGTCCAAATTGTCATGCGCAATGTATGACAATTGCATTGATTAGCCTATTTCCGAAACTTAATGCTCCTAGGAATTGAACTTAATTAGCGCAAGTCGTTAGGTTATTCTTTAGGTAGAATTCACATATACAGATCTAATGTGTGTGTTGATGAACTTAGGAAATTAATGGAATATCTTGCTCTCTTGATACTCTAGGCTTTTGATAATAAAAGAGACTAAATCGTAATTCTAATCATGTATGTAAGCACATGTTTAAGATTGAAGATGAATTCCTTGACCAATATTTCTATCTATTGATTATTTTCAACTATTTTCATTACTTTATTGTGTTTATTTTGATAAAACAAAAATTCCCCCCATTGGTTACTAAGAAACTATAATTTTTATAACAACAATTGTCTATCTGTGGAAACTAACTCTTCCTTACCTTGTACTTCATTTATATTTTGTTGAGTAAGAAAGTGAATCATTTTTGACGCATACGACAGCGATCAAATTTTGGTGCCGTTGCCGGGGAGGCATACGGCTAGTTATTAAGTTTTCAGTTTCTTATTTTTGTTTTTGCTTATATCTTTTTTTTTTTTTTTTTATTATCTCTTGTTCTCACTTGTTTGCGAGAATTTTTTGTTAGGTACTAATCCATGGCTCCCAAAAATTGGAACTATCCAAGGTGCGGGATAACTACTCGTAAAGGAACAATACTCCAAGTAAGACTTGACGAGGTGGAAGAACAAGAGTTGGAAGTAGGAGAAGATACTTTCCAGCAAGAATAAGAAGTTCTGGAACAAGAGGTTCCGGTTGAACAAGAACCACCTTTTGATGAAGTAGAATAAGCAATGGGTGATCGTACACTCAAGGACCTAGATTCTCACAAGCTCGATACACAACAATGGTGTATCCAAAAAAACTCAACCTTCGAAATCAAGCCGGGGTTGATTAGAGAGTTACCAAAGTTTCATGGCATGGTGAATGAAGACCCAAAAAAACATCTTATGGACTTCCATACTATAGTCATGGCCATGCTTCCAGCGGAGACTAATAAGGATGGAGCTATATTGAAAGCTTTCCCATTCTCTTTGGTGGGCAATGCCAAGGAATCGTTGTATTACTTGACGTCCAGAAGTGTCACAACATGGAATAGATTGAAGAAACTTTTTCTAGAGAGATATTTTCTGGCATCAATGGCTACTCAAATTTGCAAGGAGATTTATGGGATAAAGAAAAATGTGGGAGAGTCATTGTATGAATGTTGGGAGCGATACAAGAGATTGATGGCAAGTTGTCCATACCATCAGTTCAGTGACGCTATGATAATCTCATAGTTCTACGAAGGTCTCCAAACAAGTGATATACATCTTCTTGATGCCGCGGGTGGTGGTGCACTAGTGAACAAGATGGTGGCCCAAGATACCGAGTTGATTGAAAGCATGGCTGCGAACTCGCAACAATTCTACACAAGAGGTGAACCAATGGTTAGGCGATTGCATGAAGTTATTGATTCATCATCGCATCATGATCAAAGGAAGGATAATATGGAGCAAATAATGCAAAGGATAGCTGTTGTTATTTTACCTTCACATGATGAAGAGTTGGAGCAAGCTAGTTCGGTCTTTCCAAATCAGAAAAGACGGTATGATACCTACTCCAACACTTATAATCCAGGATGGAGAGATCATCCCTATTTTAGCCATGTCAATAATCAAGGTGCGGTTCAACAACCTAATTTCAACCGTCCGAGTGGATTCCAACCACAACAACAACAATTTCAGCAACCGCAGTAACAACAAAGTCAAGATTCTGCTCTTGATGAAAAGCTTCAAGCGATGATGCAAGGCATTTCTACTATGTTTCAACAAATTCAAAAAAAGACCAAGAGTGTAATCAAGGATTTGCAGACACAAATGGGTTCCATGGCAACTGAGTTGAACCAAGTGAAGGCACAAATTGGTGGAAAACTCACTTCTTAACCTATCAACCCGAAAAGGGATGTCAATGCTATTACATTGAGAAGTGGTACACAACTTGAAAAAGCGGGGGTCTAACAACCTCACCCAATATTTCGATTATAAATATGTATGGACAACTCCGAGTTATTTTCTAGAGAATCAACTAGACTCAATCAAATAGAAAATACTCAAGGAGTTATTATCTCAATCTCTCGATTTGATTTACTCAAGCAAATATGATTCGCGAGTTATAATCAAAGAGAGATAACTTGGAAGGTACCAAAGACTAATATCCAAGTGTCAATCAATTTAAACCAACAACCAATAAGGTCGGATATTCTAATTGATTGAACAATGCACAACCTATATTATTTCAATTATATAAAAATATAATGCGGAAAAGAAATAACACAAACACCATAATTTTGTTAACAAGGAAACCGCAAATGAAGAAAAACCCCAGGACCTAGTCCATATTAAACATACACTGTATTAAGACGCTACAAATACTAGCCTACTCCAAATTAACTTCGGTCTGGACTGTAGTTGAACCCCAATCAATCTCACACTGATCCAAGGTACAGTTATGCTCCTATTCCTCTGATCCCAGTAGATTACTATGCACTTGATTCCCTTAGCTGATCTTACCCATAACCAAGAGTTTCTACAACCCAAAGTCGAAGAATTTAGCAAAAAAATCTGTCACACACAAAAAAGTCTACAAGATAGATAAATTCGTCTTTTGATAAATCAAGGTGAACAGGAACCAATCAATAAAACCATACTTATATACCCGAAGAACATCTCAGTTTTATCAATCACCTCACAATAGTCTTAATCGACGCAGCGAAAAAAGATATTGTGGAATCACAAACGATGAGACGAAGATGTTTGTGATTATTTTTATATCTTGCATATCGGAGATAGAAATCTCAAGCCAATAATTATAATTGTATTCGTACGATGGAAACAACAAGATCAGATCACACAACTACAAGAAAAGTAGTATCGGTCTGGCTTCACAATCCCAATGAAGTCTTTAAGTCGTTAACCTGGTTTTAGAAGAAGAAAACCAAAGGTTAAAGGAGAATCGACTCTAGCTTAGCAAACTAGTATCACACAGAATGTGTGGGGATTAGGTTTCCCAGTTGATAGAGTTCTCCCTTATATATTCTTTAAAATCAGGGTTTGCAATCAATGTTAGCTTAGTAAAAAAGCATTCAATATTTACCGTTAGATGAAAACCTGATTAGATACAAGCTAATATCTCTCAACTGTTAGATCGAAAACTTAGCTTTCCATAAACACATGTACTTGACGATTTTGGGTTTGTGTAACCGTAACCAAACATGTACAATAGTTGGTTCAATATTAGTCAACCAAATGGTAACTTTCATATCAACCATATTCTTCTTCAACATAACTAGTCCAAATGACTCAAATGAACTAGTTAAAGAGTTTTTCAATTGCTATGATATCTGATGTACTACATAAGACACAATTGAAGCGAAAATGATGTGATTCACTCGAATCGATTCATGAACTATAAAGCCACGGTTTGCAATAACATTCCTTAGATAATTTAAATAAGTTCACGAACATCGTTTTTAGTTATAACCACTCAAGTTCGCGGACTGGGTTCACTGACTCAAGTAACCGGTTGGAGTTCACAAACTCCAGTAGAAATTCTAGGTTTCGAGAACTTCCGTCAGTTCGTGGACTGAAACCGAGCTACAACTCTAGCAGAAATTCTTGGGTTCGAGAACTACGCACGTTCGCAGACTGAGTTGACTGCTCAAGTTCCGGTTTTCACTTGATCAACAAAGTTCGCAAACTTCAGTTCAGGTGCTAAGGACTTATACATATATGTGTTACCACAACAATGTTTATATCCTTCAATGGTTATATTGTATAACTCTCATTTCAATCATTGAAATATTCTCAGAGGACGTCATATAGTTGTTATTCACAAACTATTTTTCGTCCGAGCTATTTACAAAGTGATTGAAACATAACATGACTTTCGTCACTAGCCAAAGATGAACTTGGCTGAAGAGAAAGCTTTACCAACTCACATTTCGAGAAATAAGTAAGCAGGATATACTCAGCTCAAAATGTCACATGTGTATATCTTTAGTCTATATAGTAAAATGACCTTTGTCTCAAGATTGGAGATAAAGTAGATAGACTTTTGAGTGATAGATAAGTTTAAGTCTCCACATACCTTTTAGTTGATGAAGATACACTTGTTCCTTGAGTAGTCCTTCGTCTTGTATGATGATTGCCATGGAGTTCTTCAGCTCAACTGTACTTTCTATCCTAGTCCGAGACCTTAGCTATAGTAGACAAGAAATCAAGACTTTATAGTTTTGATCACTAACATTGACAAACATGCTTGATATAGCAACGCATGCGAGTTTGACCGAGCAATGCTCTAACAATCTCCCCCTTTTTGTCAATTTTAGTGGAAAAACTATTAATACATATAGAATACAAAAAATATATAAATAAACTTGGTAGCTCCTATTCCACATGTCTAATCTTCAACAATACTAGAAATCTTCATCACTTCCAAGTAGTTCAATGATCCCAATGGTTGTAAGTTTAGCATCATCGTTGTTGAAAATCCGTAGCTATAACAATGAGAAAAGCATCAGTTATGAATCATTGTTATACAGTGTCATAGTATTATTACACATCATCAAAGTCCAATTGCATCACATCTTCAACAAAAATACTATGGTGATACTTCACTCCCCCTTAGTCAATACTCCATCTCACATGGAAACCACCCCCTTTTACATAATGATCCGAAAACCATATGTATTTGTAGTGTGAACTACATATTAAATCTCCCCCTTTTTGTCAATAAAATTGGCAAAGGTACAAGAACTGGATCCTAATGAAATTTATGTAAGATACATTTCATGACCAAAGGTAAATGTATATCATCTTGTTTAGATGCAGTCATAAAGCCGAAGCTAAATGAATTCATCAAGGAGTTTATAAAGACACAATATAACCCCTATAATATTCCACAGCCACACTCTCCACAAAGATTTAGCAATTAAGCACAAGTTCAAAATAACTCTCCCCCATAATATGTCATTCCCAAGGGAACAACAAGAGCGACCTTAATTTCAAAAAGAAAAGAAGGATTTCTTTAGACTCAACAAATTACATACAAGTATGAATTTGGAATCCAACAAGAAATATTCAATCAAATTAACCAAAGTGAACCAAGATTAATTTGACTAAATATGCTCAACACAAGTAAACTTATGGAGACATAAAAAATTAATTAGATTGATCACAAGAAAACTTGCAAATAATCTAATTGTCATACTCAACCAAACTAATTACAAGAGTAATCAATTTAATTGGCCACACTCGACATAAGAATATCTATGAAGCAATGACTAAGTTAATCATAAAAATGACCATCCTAGTCAATCATTCTCAACATGAGAAGAACTTACGGAGTGCTAACTAAATAACCATACTAGATGATTGATTTAGTTCATTTGGGCTCAACATAAGAGATTATGGAACCCCAACTAAGATTATCATAAGACATGACAACCTTAACCGTATATGTACTCAACATAAGAAAACTTATGGAATAAAAACTAAATAACCACACAAGTTGATTAATTTAGTTCTTAATGCTCAACATCTAGCATCTCATGGAACAACCAACCATGCCAATAAGAAATCGACTTAGTCGTATCGTGCTCAACATAAGATACACAATGGAGCCTTCACAGTAATACATAAAAATGGATCAATAAGGATCTATACCGTGGATAACACAAGGATTCATTCTATGTTTCTATCACCATTTTCACAATGACATACAATAGACATAATCCTTGAATCACAAAAGATTTTAACCAATCTTACATCAATAATTGACAATATAGGCTTAACTTTTGTGTTTGTCAAAAGTCTATTCATTCTTTTATCAATATATGCATATCAATTCACGAACGACTTTACTTTTGACAAAATATGGGACAATTAAGTTCATGGACGTAAACATAATATTGCAACCATCATCTTCCAAACAAACTTAGAATTTTTAAACCAAAAAATCTAAAAACAAGAAGATGAAAATCATTGGATATAGTTATGTGTAATCACAATAATGGCTATTCCAAAACACTAGTTATTCTTCTAAACAAAAGAAAAACAATAGAAGATTTACTAGACACTAAGACCTTTGAAGAATTCATTATCGTCCCCGAACTCTTTGTCGTCAACAGCCATGGGAACATAAGGTTCATTAATAAAGGAGTTTATATCGATGAACTTTCTTGGTTGTTGTTGTCGAACCAGGGCCTTATGAATCTCATGAGTCTTATACACAAAAGCTTTTATTTGTTGAATCTCCTTTCGAATCTCCTTCAACACTTCAAGAACATCATAAAACTTCTGAGAAATTGAAGAAACAGCTCTTGGCTTTCTCATATTCCTTCTTTTTCTTTTCAAGGTTGGAGGCAATGGAGATTTTTCTTTTTCCTTCATGATTGATGGCTTAGAAATCACATTACCTTCTTTTTCATCAGAAGACATCATTCTTGGAGCATCCATAAGCGTATGGGTTTGTGAGAGGAATTCACAATTAGCTCAACAAATAGTCTTAAGATAAAGAGAGGTTTTAGAGAAGGAAAAGGAGTGTAGGGTTCGAAACCTAAAACAGGTTCGTGGACGATCAACTCTTATCCCTATAAAGAGTAGAATTGTCGATAATACCCTTTCTTCTGTTTGATAGACAAAAGGAAAATACTTCTAAGAAAAGAAAAAAAACATTTCCTAAAGCCTGAGAGGTACACAATCATTGTCTCTTTTGATCAGGCACATGAGACAAGATTTTAAGAACAACACAATCAAGTTGCGTTGTGGTGAACTATAATTTGTCCACCAATTTCCTCTTGTGGAGAATCCACAGGCTTCTGTCTATCAAAATAGTTTGACCATACTTTCTTCTCAAATAGTCTTGGTTTTTCCTTGGAAACTAACTTCTTAGATGAATATAAAATCTTACATACCTCTGCGGTCTTCTAAGCAAGTTTAAGCTTTCTTGCTAGATGATTTGATCTCCGTTGAAGTTTGTTGACATGTCTTTGCTTGTGTTTGAACTTGTAACACTTTGAGAGTTCATGACCTTTTAATGAACAATACGACCACGTCACACTTGGATAGTAATCATGCTTCTGAAATGTGCAAGCAGCTAGGCACATAGTGGATCCTGAAACATTATAAATAGAGTTTCTTAGAAAAGGGTCAACTTTTTCTTCCAGAATGGTTGGATTATCTTCTGAAAGAATAACAAAATTGATATCTGTATTGCTACAATTATAAAAATCAATATTTTCACCAAGAAGTGCAACACTTGATTTCCCATCTTCATTAGAGTCATAGCTGTCAGACATTTCATCAAGAGTTGCTGCAAGACCTTTGTTCCCAGTGTATTTTCTATGATTTGGACACTCGTTTGAAAAATAACCAAATCCCTGACATTTAAAGCACTGAGGCATATCCTCATCATCAGTTTCATAAATATCCTTGTTTTTAGAAGGAAAACGATTATGAGGTTTGACTGATGCCTTCGGCTTATCTATGGAGAACCGTTTACTTCTCTTCAATAGAAGATCCCTAAAATGTCTTGTGATCATCGAGACTAATTTGTCAAGATCTTCATCTGATGAGTCTGTCTCAGAGTGATCATCATCAGAGATATACACTTTTTTACTTTTATCAAGTAATTTAGTGTCCTTTAGTGCTTTGAACACAACATCCTTAGATTTGGATGAATGTTCATGATCAAGGACCTTAAGATTTCCAACCAGCGTGTTTCTGAAGAGATTATCTAGGTTATTTCCCTCAACGATGGCATGCTTCTTAGCATCGTATCTAGATGGCAGTGATCTGAGAATTTTCATCACAATTTCCTTTTCAGGAATAGTCTTACCCAATGCAAAAGATGCATTAACAATTTCAGATACGTTGTGATTAAACTCATCAAATGTTTCTTCATCTTCCATACAAAGGTTTTCCCAATCGGAACTAAGGTTTTGAAGCCTAGCTTCCTTTTCACTGGTATTTCCTACAAATACAGTTGCTAAGATATCCCAAGCTTCATGCGACTTAGTGAAATTAGACACATGGTGATGAAGATAAAAAAGCGGGGGTCTAACAACCTCACCCAATATTTCGATTAGAAATCTGTATGGACAACTCCGAGTTGTTTTTCTAGAGAATCAACTAGACTAAATCAAAAGAAAATACTCAAGGACTTATTATCTCAATCTCTCGATTTGATTTACTCAAGCAAATATGATTCGCGACCCTAATCAAAGAGAAATTACTTGGATGGTACCAAAGACCAATATCCAAGTGTCAATCAATTTAAATCAACAACTAAAAGGTCGGATATTCTAATCGATTGAACAACGCACAACCTGTATTATTTCAATTATATAACAAAATATAATGCGGAATAGAAATAACACAGACACCATAATTTTGTTAACGAGGAAACCGAAAATGCAGAAAAACCCCGGGACCTAGTCCAGATTAAACATACACTGTATTAAGCCGCTACAGATACTATCCTACTCCAAATTAACTTCGGTTTGGACTGTAGTTGAACCCCAACCAATGTCACACTGATCCAAGGTACAATTATGCTCCTACGCCTCTGATCCTAGCAGGATACTGCGCACTTGATTAAATTAGCTGATCTCACCCACAACCAAGAGTTGCTACGACCCAAAGTCGAAGACTTTAGCAAACAAATTTGTCTCACACAGAAAAGTCTACATGTAATAGATAAATTCGTCTCCCACGAATAAACCTATGAGTTTTGTTCCGTCTTTTGATAAATCAACGTGAACATGAAACAATCGATAAAACCAGACTTATATTCTCGATGAACAGCTCAGTTTCATCAATCACCTCACAATAAACTTAATCGACGCAACGAAGAATATTATTGAGGAATCACAAACAATGAGACGAAGATGTTTGTGACTACTTTTATCTTGCCTATCGGAGATAGAAATCTCAAGCCAATTATTTCAATTGTACTCGTACGATAGAAATAGCTAGATTGGATCACACAACTACAAGAAAAGTAATATCGGTCTGGCTTCACAATCCCAATGAAGTCTTTAATTCGTTAACCCTAATTTAGAGAGAAAACTCAAGGGTTAATAGAGATCAACTCTAGATTATAGAAAACTAGTATCACACAAGAAAGGTGTGTGGGGATTATTTTTTCCAATGGCTAGAGTTCTCCTTATATAGTCTTTCAAATAAGGGTTTGCAATCAATGTTATCTTGCTAACAAAGTATTCAATATTCACCGTTAGATGAAAACCTGATTAGATACAAGCTAATATCTCTCAACCGTTAGATTGAAAATTTAGCTTTCCATACACACATGTACTTGACGTTTTGGGTTTGTGTAACCGAATCCAAACGTGTACAATAGTTGGTTCAATATTAGTCAACCAAACGGTTAGCCAAATGATAACTTTCATATCAACCATATTATTCTTCACCATAACTAGTCCAAATGACTCAAGTGAACTAGTTAGAGAGTTGTTAAATTTCTATGAGATCTCAAGTATTACAAGAGACACAATTGAATCAAAAACGATGTGATTCACTCGAATCATTAATCATGAACTATAAAGCCAGGGTTTGCAAAAGCATTCATTAGTAATTTAGAATAAGTTCACGAACAACGTTTTCAGACATAACCTCTTGAGCTCGCGGACTGAGTTCACAGACTCAATCTAACCGGTTGAAGTTATAAACTCCAGCAGAAATTCTCGTGTTTGAGTGCTTCCTTCAGTTCGCAGAATGGGTTCGCGGATTGCACATGAGCTACAACTTTAGCAGAAATTCTCGGGTTCGAGAACTACGCCAGTTCGCGGACTGGGTTCGTGGACTGAGTTATTTCTCACGTTCTGGTTCCACTTGATCAACAAAGTTCGCAAACTTCGGTTCAAATGCTAAGGACTTATACATATATGTGTTTCCACAACAAAGTTTGTATACTGCAATGGTTATATAGTCTAAACTCTCATTTCAATCATTGAAACATTCTCAGAGGGTGTTATGTAGTTGTTATTCACAAACTATTTTTCGTCAGAGCGATTTCCAAAATGATTGAAATATAACATGACTTTTGTCACTAGGCAAAGATGAACTTGGCTAAAGCGAAAGATTTACCAACACCCGTTTCGAGAAATAGATAAGCGAGATATACTCACCTTGAAATGTTACATGTGCATATTATTAGTCTATATAGTAAAACGAGTTTTGTCTCAAGATAGGAGATAGAGTAGATAGACTTTTGAGTGATAGATAAGTTCAAGTCTCCACATACCTTTTAGTCGATGAAGATCCACTGGTTCCTTGAGTAGTCCTTCGTCTTGTATGATGATTTCCATGGATTTCTTGAGCTTAACTACACTTTCTATCCTAGTCGGAGACCTTAGCTATAGTAGACTAGAAATCAAGACTTTATACTTTTGATCACTAAGATTGACAAACATGCTTGAGATAGCAATGCATGTGAGTTTGACCGAGCAGTGCTCTAACAATCTCCCCCTTTGTCAATTTTAGTGGAAAAACTATTAATACATATGGAATACAAAAAATATATAAATAAACTTTGTGGCTCCTATTCCACATGCCTAATCTTCAACAATACTCGAAATCTTCGTCACTTCCAAGTAGTCCAATGATCCCAAAGGTTGTAAGTTTAGTATCATCGTTGTTGAAAATCCTTAGATATAACAATGAGAAAAGCATTGGTTCTCAATCATTGTTATACAGTGTCATAGTATTATTACATAGCATCAAAGTCCAATTGCATTACAACTTCAACAACAATACTATGGTGATACTTCACTCCCCCTTAGTCAATACTCCATCTCACATGGAAACCACCCCCCTTACATAATGATCCGAAAACCATATATATTTGTAGTGTGAACTACAATTAATTCTCCCCATTTTTTTCCATAAAATTGGCATAGGTACAAGAACAGGATCCTAATGAAATTTTCGTAAGATACATTTCATGACCAAAGGTAAATGTTCTATCATATTGTTTAGATGAAATCATAAATCCGAGGCTAAATGCATTCATCAAGGAGTTTATAAAGATACAAGATAACCCTTAAAAATTCCACAGCCGCACTCCCCACAAAAATTTGGAAATTAAGCGCAAGTTCAAAAGAAATCTCCCCCATTAGATGTCATTCCCTAAGGAACAACAAGAGCGACCTTAATTTCAAGAGAAAAGAAGGATTTATTTAGACTCAACAAATTGCATACAAGTATGAATTTGGAATCCAAAATATTCAATCATATTAACCAAAGAGAACCAGGATTAATTTGACTAAATATGCTCAACACAAGTAAACTTATGAAGACTTAATTAATCGATTATATTATTCATAAGAGAACCCATAAATATTCTAACTGTATTACACAATTAAACTAATCACAAAGTAATCAATTCAATTGTCCACACTCAACATGAGAAAAATCTATGGAGTGCTAACTAAATAATCACACAAGATGATTGATTTAGTTCATTTAGGCTCAACATAAGAGATTATGGAACCCCGACTAAGATTATCATAGAAAATGACAACCTTAACCGTACATGTACTCAACATGAGAGAACTCATGGAATACAAACTAAATAACCACACAAGTTGATTAATTTAGTTCTTAATGTTCAACATATATCATCTCATGGAACAACCAACCATGCTAATAAGAAATCGACTTAGTCGTATCGTGCTCAACATAAGATACGCAATGGAGCCTTCACGGTAATACATAATAATATGGAACAATTAAGATCTATACCGTGGATTACAACAACAAGGATTTATTATATCTTTCCATCACAAAGTGACATAATAGACTTGATCCTTGAATCACAAAAGATTTTAACCTATCTTACATCAACAATTGACAATATAGGCTTAAATTTTGTGTTTTGCCAAAAGTCCATTCATTCCTTTATCAATATTTGCATACCAATAATTGAACGACTTTACTTTTGAAAAAAATATGGGATAATCAAGTTAACAGACGTAAACACACATTTCCCATCAAAATATTGTAATATAAAAAAAATCATAAAGATTAATACTGCAACCATCATCTTCCAAAACAAGTTTAGAATTTAGACCAATAAATCTAAAAACAAGAAGATGAAATCATTGGATATAGCTATGTGTAATCACAATCATGGATATTCCAAAACACTAGTTATTCTTCTAAATAAAGCAGAAAACATAGAAGATTTACTAGACATTAAGACCTTTGAAAAATTCATTATCGTCCCCGAACTCCTTGTCGTCAACAGTCATTGGAACATAGGGTTCATTAAGAAAGGAGTTTATATCGATGAACCTTCTTGGTTGCTATTGTCGAACCAGGGCCTTCTGAATTTCATGAGTCTTACACACAAAATCCTTTATTTGCTGAATCTCCTTACGCAACCCCTTCAACACATCAAGAACATCAGAAAACTTCTGAGTATTTGAAGGAACATCCCTTGGTTTCCTCATATTCCTTCTTTTTATTTTCAAGGTTGGAGGAAATAGAGATTTTACTTTTTCCCTCATGATTGATGGTTCAACAATCACATTACCTTCTTTTTCATCGCATGCCATCATTCTTAGAGCATCCATTAACAAATGGGTTTGTGAGAGGAATTCACAATTGGCTCAACAAGTAGTCTAGAGATAAAAAGAGGTTTTAGAGAAGGAAAATGAGTGTAGGGTTCGAAACCTAAAATAGGTTCGTAAACGACCAACTCTTATCCCTATCAAGAGTAAAGTTGTAGATAATACCCTTTTTCTTTTGTTTGATAGACAAAAATAACAAAACTTAAGAAAAAAGGAAACAAAGCTTTTACTAAAGCCTGAGAGGTACAAAATAATTGTCTCTTTTGATCAGGCACATGAGACAAGATTTTAGAAACAACACAATTAAGTTTTGTTGTGGTGAACAACAATTTGTCCACCAATTTCCTCTTGAGAGGAATCCATAGACCTCTGTCTATCAAAATAATTTGACCATATTTTCTTTTCAAATGGTCTTGATTTTTCCTTGGAAACTAACTTCTTAGACGAAGATAAAATCTTACATAACTCAGCGGTCTTCTGTGTAAGTTTGAGCTTTCTTGCTAAATGATTTGCTCTTCGTTGAAGTTTGTTGATGTGTCTTTGCTTGTGTTTGAACTTGTAACACCTCGAGAGTTCATGACCTTTTAATGAACAATATGAGCACGTCACACTTTGATAATAATCATGCTTCTAAATAGTGCAAGCATCTAGGCACATAGTGGATCCTGAATTATTATAAACAATGTTTCCAAGAGAGGAGTCAACTTTTTCTTCCAGAACGGTTGGATTATCTTCTGAAAGACTATTAAAATTGATATGTGTATTGCTACAACTATCAAAATCAATATTTTCACCAAGAAGTGCAACACTTGATTTCTCGTCTTCATTTGAATCATAGTTGTCAGACACTTCATCAAGAGTTGCAGCAAGACCTTTGTTCCCAGTGTATTTTCTCCGATTTGGACACTCGTTTGCAAAATAACCAAATCCCTTATACTTAAATCACTGAGGCATATCATCTTCATCAGATTCATCAATATCCCTGTTTTTAATAGGAACACGATTATGAGGTTTGACTGATGCCTTAGGCTTATCTCTGGAGAGCCGTTTACTTCTCATCAATAGAATATCCCTAAACTATCTTGTGACCTTCGAGACTGATTTGTCAAGATCTTCATCTGATGAATCTATCTCAGAGTGATCATCTTCAGAGATATACATTTTTTTTTTACTTTTATCAAGTAATTTAGTGTCCTTTAGTGCTTTGAACGCAACATCCTTAGTCTTGGATGATATTTCGTGATCAAATATCTTAAGCTTACCAACTAGCATATTTCTGGAGAGAGTATTTAGGTTATTTCCCTCAATGATGGCGTGCTTCTTAGCATCGTATTTAGATGGCAGTGATCTGAGAATTTTTATCACAATGTCCTTTTCAGGAATTGTTTTACCAAATGCAAAAGATGTATTAACAATTTCAGACACTTTGTGATTAAACTCATCAAATGTTTCTTCATCTGCCATACGAAGGTTTTCCCAATCAAAATTAAGGTTTTGAAGCCTTGCTTCCTTTTCACTGGAGTTTCCTTCGAATACGGTTTCTTAGATATCCCAAGCTTTATGCGACTTAGTGCAATTAGACACATGGTGCTAAAGATTTGGGGTAATGGCATGTATGATCGCATTCAAACCGTCTGAGTTTTTCTTTGCAGCTTGGAACATTTTCTTTGTTAACAACATATCCCATGATTGAAAATCACGTGCTTGAAGAAAAGCTCGCATAACAATTTTCTACCATAAGTAATTAGAGCCATCGAAAACTGGTGGTACGTTTATTGAGATAACACTTATGTCCTTAGAGTCAGATTGCTTACAAACACAAACTTATGAGGTCTTTAACGTGTTTGCCTGCTCTGATACCAATTGAAAAAGCGGGGGTCGAACAACCTCACCCAATATTTCGATTAGCAATCTGTATAGACAACTCCGAGTTATTTTTTTAAAGAATCAACTGGACTCAATCAATAGAAAATACTCAAGGAGTTATTATCTCAATCTCTCGATTTGATTTACTCAAGCAAATATGATTCGCGAGCCTAATCAAAGAGAGATAACTTGGATGGTACCAAAGACCAATATCCAAGTGTCAATCGATTTAAATCAACAACCAAAAGGTCGGATATCTAATCGATTGAACAACGCACAACCTGTATTATTTCAATTATATAACAAAATATAATGCGGAATAAAAATAGCACATACACCAGAATTTTGTTAACGAGGAAACCGCAAATGCAGAAAAACCCCAGGACCTAGTCCAGATTAAACATACACTGTATTAAGCCGCTACAGATACTATCCTACTCCAAATTAACTTCGGTCTGGACTGTAGTTGAACCCCAACTAATCTCACACTGATCCAAGGTACAGTTATGTTCCTGCGCCTATGATCCCAGCAGGATACTGCGCACTTGATTCCCGTAGATGATCTCACCCATAACCAAGAGTTGTTACGACCTAAAGTCGAAGACTTTAGCAAACAAATCTGTCTCACACAGAAAAGTCTACATGTAATAGATAAATTCGTTTCCCATGAATAAACCTATGAGTTTTGTTCCATCTTTTGATAAATCAAGGTGAACATGAACCAATCGATAAAACCAGACTTATATTCCCGAAGAAAAGCTCAGTTTTATCAATCACCTCACAATAAACTTAATCGACGCAACGAAGAAGATTATTGAGGAATCACAAACAATGAGACGAAGATGTTTGTGACTACTTTTATATTTCCTATCGGAGATATAAATCTCAAGCCAATTATTGCAATTGTACTTGTACAAAATAAATATCAAAATCAGATCACACAACTACAAGAAAAGTAGTATCGATCTGGCTTCACAATCCCAATGAAGTCTTTAAGTCGTTAACCCGAATTTAGAGAGAAAACTCAAGGGTTAATGGAGATCGACTCTAGCTTGGAGAAAACTAGTATCACACAAGAAAGGTGTGTGGGGATTAATTTTTCCAATGGCTAGAGTTCTCCTTATATAGTCTTTCAAATTAGGGTTTGCAATCAATGTTAGCTTGCTAACAAAGCATTCAATATTCACCATTAGATGAAAACATGATTAGATACAAGCTAATATCTTGTAGGACCAGAATATCGCCACAATTATATTCACGAGAGATTAATGATACTTCTGCGAGCGTCACCGGAAACTCTTCAACAACATTTCACGAGCGTCACAAAATAATTCAGAAAATGACGTAATAAACAACGACATCATAAAACATGAGAAAAATGTGAATATTTTTGTAGTTAAAAAGAATGCTCGCGAGCACAAGGCGGGAACTCGCGAGATCAAGGAAGGAGATGAAGATTTTGTGGTTATCGAAGAGTATCGCGAGCGGATAGCAGATCTCGCGAGCAGATAGCAGATCTCGCGAGTAGATAGCAGATCTCGCGAGCACGATAGCAGAGCCAACAAGGAGCATAGCAAAAATCCTAAAAAATGGGAGAGATAAATTGAATGTGAGCTGTCACCCACTATGAAGATACCTATATAAAGAGAAGAGCAGGAGAGAGAAAAGGGAGGACACAATTTTAGAAGAGAGAGATATTTTGCAGAGAGATTTTATGAGAGAGAATGTATTTTTCTTTATCATCTTCTTCCCCAAAACTAGATTTAGAACTCCATTAATAGAGATTATCAATGTAAAATCAAATGTAAATTTAAACAATCATAGTGAAGAATCATGGATGTAGATCAAGTTGATCGAACCATGTAAAAATCTGTGTGTCTATTTATAATTTTTATAATTTTAATCATACTTTTAATATCAAATTAGTTTAGATTAAGAGATTATTATCAAGATGTTACAAGGGGTGTGTTGTGGGAAAACCTGCAACTACATTTTGGCGCTAGAAACAGGGAATGCTTGTTGGATTGAAGAAGATCGAGAGAAATTAACAATTGTTAATTATGAATTCAATTGGATTTATGAGATATAGGGGAAAATATAGAAATTTTGGGAAAAGAACGATGAAGAACAACCAACACAATTTAAACATAAATGTTTACAGAGAAAAAGAAGAAGAAATATTGGGAAGCAGGAGCAGATTCGAAGAAATCTTTATAGGAATGAAATAAAATGAATCGACATCAATTAATTGTTTAAACAGGACAAATTCTTTCTTATCTCTTTAATCATATTTTAATAATCTGGATCTGGGAGATTTTGAATTTTTTAACTATCACACTTTGTTTTTCACAAAAATTGTTGTTTAGTTGATATTTTGAATTCAAAATAGTTTTTTATCATAAATTTACATCCATGAACCTTGAATTTAATCATAATTTTGATCGTATAAACAACTAATGTGAACATGATTTTTGTGATTGAAGTCAAAGATGAAGGAATCAAAAGATCCAGTGAAATTTCTCTTTTGCGATAAGATGAATCCACCAACTTATCAACATACAACGTCAGCGAATAAATGGATTAAATCAACACCAACATTTTAACAGAAAATTTAGATTCCAACGGAGGAGAAGGCACAAAGGACAAAGACAACACATTGGAAAAAGAAAGCAAACTAATGATTTATTCACCAAGTACTTCATCAACAATCGCGAAGAAATCAAAAGAAGTTACACCAACAAATAATTCTACAGGACAAAATCTCTTCTCTTTTCTAATTTCATATTAAAAAAAAAATAATTGTACTTTCTAGGTTATGCGATTTCCAAAATAGAATAAAATTGATGATTATCATTGTTTTCAATTTTTTGAAGTTGATATAAAAACTTGCATTACTCATGGTGATTGCTCGCAGGGAATGAACTCTCGCAAGAAAGAAAGATAAAATAGCATGGCTAGAAAAGAGAATAGAAAGGGCCAAAGAGAAAGCTTATACAAAGGACAACTAAAAAGAATAAATCACGAGAATCTCGCAACTCTTTCACAAGTTGAAGACAGTACAGTTGGTTAAACCATAAGCATACAAGTTTAAGGTCGCAGGGTCAATCCTTCCTAACTACGATATTTTCGCATATTTTTTATTATTTTCTCAAGAACAAATAAAAGAAAAAGAAATAAGTGTTATGCGAGTATGTCACAAAGAAATACTAGAACAGATGGTTCAGGGTTCAAAGAACAAACAAGAGGTCACAGGTTCAAATTCGCAGAGACACATATTTTTCATTTTCTTCTCATTTTCATTGGAGAATAAAAGCATAAGGAAAAAAGTTCTGCGATTAACTTCGCAGAGAGGTTCTTGAACAGTTGGTCCAGAGAACAGTATGTGAGTTTGTGGTCACAAGTTCGAATTTTCCTGCGAGCATAATTTTCTTCTTTTTACAGAGGGTGAGAAAATGAATAATATCACAACATTGTTTCATTATTTCGCAAGCAAGAGGCAGCACAGTTGGTGATCTGCGAAGTTAATGAGTTCATGGTCGCGGGATCAATTCTTGCTTCTCGTAAGTTTATTTTTGTTATGTGAAGCTCGCCAGTCAACCTTTGATTATTTCGCAGAGAAATCTCGCAAGCAAGAGAACTAGCACAGTTGGTTGGGAGGCATGAATGCAAGCAGAAGATCGCGGGATAGAGTCTCACCGCAGCAATATTTTTTCACGATTTTTCTAAAGTTGCCTGACGAGAGGATAATAATAGTAAGATGACGATAGTATAACTTTCTATCGCAAATAGAAGCTAGCAAAAATGGTCAATAGCGAAGTTAAGAAGTTCAGTATCGCAGGTTCGAGTCCATCGCCAAGCATACTTTTTCTTTTACTTATTTTTGAACTTCAAGGAGCGAAGAAATAGAGTAATATATCAGAACTAGGCCTCTCTTTCGTAAGCAACAAGTATCCCAAACGGTTAGATAAGGAGTATGCAAGCTAGAAGCCTAGGGTTCGAATCTCCCTCCTCGCAAAGAATTTTTTGCAAGGCAAAGAAAAGAGTTGATGATTATCTCACCAAGAATGAATACAGTTGACGAGAATTTCGCAAGTTAATTTCGCAAGAGAGGGTTAGAACAATTGGTATGGTGCGAGCATATGCAAGGGGTGGATCAAGGGTTCAAGTCTCATTTCTCCTATATACTTCTTTGTGTTGCTGCGATAATTACAATTCTATTTGCAAGATTTATACATTTCAAGGATGCCAATTTTGCAAGCAAACCAAATATTTCGCGAGAGACGGCAGCAACAGGATCTCACATAAAAGCTAAGTACCACTTCCTTTAATATTTTATTCACAGAAAATAAATTTTTTAATATTTTTTACAAAAAGCGATACTATCGCAATATTTCAAAGGATATTTCTAAGATTTTTCATATTTCAAAAAATTTGATTTAATTTACCAAAAGCTATATAATCGCAAGATTTCTAAAATTTCTAAGATTTCAAAACATTTCAAAGATTTTTGATTTGATTGACAAACAGCGATACAATCGCAAGACTTCAAAAATTTAAAAAGATCACAAAAAATTACAGTTCTCCAAAATTTTCAAAGATTTCCAAGATTACAGAAAACGAAATTATCGCAAAAATTTATAAGATTTCAAATTTCCAAAATACGCGATGCAATCGCAAGATTTCAAAGAGGATTTCAAAGATTTCTTTTACAGAAAGAGATTTTTGGGTTAACAAATGCGATACAACCGCAAGATTTCAAAGAATATTTTTAAGATTTCAAAAGATTTTAAAGAATGTTTCAACTCACAGAAGTGAGCAAAACAAATTTTTATCAGAGCTGCGAGTGTAATCGCGAGATTATTCAAGATTATATAAATAATTGACAGAAATGAAAGAATGAAGAAACGCGAAAATGTCGCGAGAAACGCGAATACAATTTCGCAGAGACATAAGAATGAGACGAACCTTTATGGCGTGCACCCTAGTTCGCGAATAAAATTTCGTAAGAGGCAAATTTAAGACCTTAAAGCGCGTCATAAAGGGGGTATCTATTGACATGACTCAGCGATAAGGTTATACCACTGCTGTAACCTGAGTCATGCAGATGTTGGAGTTAAAGAAAACCTATCCTGGAGAGAGATCTTGGATTTCCATCTTTATAAGGTTATACCCTAGTTGGACGACCGAGAATCTCTTCCAAGAAGTGCAGAGTATGACTAAGGCGCCGAGGTACACGGTTTAGCCAAGGGTGCCCAGAGCGTACGAAACTCTCTTGCCATTCTTGGTAAGTCTTGGCTATGATGCACTTGGCCTGAAGAAAACCCCACTTAGGGTGCAATCTTGTAACTATAAGCCATATAGGCATAAAGGACAAGAGGCTGCGAAAACAGATGGTTGTTGGTAAATCTGGATGGGAGGAGCTAGTATTGTATGGCCGATGTGCCCTCCTTTAAGGGGCAACCAGGTGTAAGATAAGGGCGGCACCCTCCATTAGGGAGTTGATAAGTGTCTTAAGACCGCAATGTCATGGGGCTTTATGCTCGCAAGAGCATTTAGGCTTGTCATATTGTCGCGTGACGTAAATTATACAGAGGCAACAAGCCATAAAGAGAAATGTTAAGATGAGATCAATGGGTTTTTACATGAAAGTGTAAAGACGTCCTGCGATTTCATCGCAAGACGGCAATGTCATGGGACTTTATTCTCGCGATGGGATTTAGACTTATCATATTGTCGCAGAAAATTCAAAGAAAAATGGATAAGGCAAGATCAATGGGTCAATACATGCAAATGTAAAGACGTCCTGCGATTTTGTCGCAACAAGAAAAGTTGGCAAAATAAGACCTTTAACTAGGAAGGCAAAATAAGACCAACAAATTAATATTAAACACTACCTATTTTTGCAGGAAAGATATGTTCATCGCAAGAAAGATAGCAAGTACTGTTCAAAATCTCTCAGAAATATTATTCAGAGTCTCTCAAGAAGATTATCTACAATCGCGCAGCACTATTCACCAGCTCGCAGCACTATTCATCGCAATACTATTCACATCACTATTTTAGAATCTCGCAGAAAAATTTAGAAATTCGCAGAAATAGTCAGAATCTCGCAGAAACATTCAGAAACTTGCAAACTCATTCAGCATTTTGCATATTATTCCAGACTTTCGCAGGAAATTTGATTATTTCGCAGAATATGATTATTTTATTGACAGAGGCAGAGGCAATTCGTTCATTTAACATTTTCTCAGAGATTCTTCCTTCATAGATAAAGAACAGAGGCAACTATGGATTACCAAGAAAACATTTTATGTTCTTTATCTACTCGTCAAGAATCATTTCCAAAATGGGCAAGAATTTTCACCAGAAATGAAGTAATAATTTCGCATGAACAGAGGCAATACTTATGATTTTCATTCAAGGACGGATACTTCTTATATTTTGAGGATTGAGGATTGAGTAATTCTTATATTTCTTCAAGGATACTTCATACTTCGAATACTTCAAGAGTTAATACTTATTATTTACTTAGCAAAGAAATGAAACTTCACAAAAGAATATAGGCAAGTACGTACTTTTCAAGTCTAGTATTCTTTCGCTCGTTCCTTCATCAACAAAAATCAAAGACTACTACAACAACAAATTTTTTCTTAAAGATTACTTTTCAAGCAATATTCAAGAAAAAAGAGGCAAGATGTAGGACCATAATATCGCCACAATTATATTCACGAGAGATTAATGATACTTCTGCGAGCGTCGCCAAAAACTCTTCAACAACATTTCACGAGCATCACAAAATAATTCAGAAAATGACGTAATAAACAACGACAACATAAAACATGAGAAAAATGTGAAGATTTTTGTAGTTAAAAAGAATGCTCGCGATCACAAGGCGGGAACTCGCGAGAGCAAGGAAGGAGATGAAGATTTTGTGGTTATAGAAGAGTCTCGCGAGCGGATAGCAGATCTCGCGAGCAGATAGCATATCTCGCGAGCATGATAGCAGAGCCAGCAAGGAGCATAGCAAAAATCCTAAAAAATGGGAAAGATAAATTGAATGTGAGCTGTCACCCACTATGAAGATACCTATATAAAGAGAAGAGAAGGAGAGAGAAAAGGGAGGACACAATTTTAGAAGAGAGAGATATTTTGCAGAGAGATTTTAGGAGAGATAATGTATTTTTCTTTATCATCTTCTTCCCCAAAACTAGATTTAGAACTCCATTAATGGAGATTATCAATGTAAAATCAAATGTAAATTTAAACAATCATAGTGAAGAATCATGGATGTAGATCAAGTTGATCGAACCATGTAAAAATCTGTGTGTCTATTTATAATTTTTATAATTTTAATCATACTTTTAATATCAAATTAGTTTAGATTAAGAGATTATTATCAATATGTTACAAGGGGTGTGTTGTGGGAAAACCTGCAACTACATATCTCTCAACCGTTAGATTGAAAACTTAGCTTGCCATACACACATGTACTTAATGTTTTGGGTTTGTGTCACCGTACCCAAATGTGTACAGTGGTTGGTTCAATATTAGTCAACCAAATGGTTAGCCAAATGATAACTCTCATGTCAACCATATTCTTCTTCACCATAACTAGTCCAAATGACTCAAGTGAACTAGTTAGAGAGTTGTTCAATTTCTATGAGATCTCAAGTATTACAAGAGACACAATTGAATCAAAAACGATGTGATCCACTCGAATCATTAATCATGAACTATAAAGCCACGGTTTGCAAAATCATTCCTTAGTAATTTAGAATAAGTTCACGAACAACGTTTTCAGACATAACCTCTTGAGTTTGTGGACTGAGTTCGCGGAATGAGTTCGTGGACTTAAGATAACCGATTGAAGTTATAAACTCCAGCAGAAATTTTTGAGTTCGAGAGCTTCCGTCAGTTCGCGGACTGCACATGAGCTACAACTTCAGCAGAAATTCTCGGGTTGAAGAACTACGCCAGTTCGCGGACTGAGTTGCTGCTCACGTTCCGGTTCCATTTGATCAACAAAGTTCGCAAAATTCGGTTCAAGTGCTAAGGACTTATACATATATGTGTTGCCACAGTAATGTTTATATCCCCCAATGGTTATATAGTCTAAACTCTCATTTCAATCATTGAAACATTCTCAGAGGGCGTTATATAGTTGTTATTCACAAATTATTTTTCGTCAGAGCAATTTCCAAAATGATTGAAACATAACATGACTTTCGTCACTAGGAAAAGATGAACTTGGCTAAAGCGAAAGCTTTACCAACACCCATTTCAAGAAATAGATAAGCGAGATATACTCAGCTTGAAATGTCACATGTGCATATTCTTATTCTATATAGTAAAACGACTTTTGTCTCAAGATAGGAGATAGAGTAGATAGAATTTTGAGTGATAGATAAGTTCAAGTCTCCACATACCTTTTAGTCGATGAAGATCCACTGGTTCCTTGAGTAATCCTTCGTATTGTATGATTGTCACCATGGAGTTCTTGAGCTCAACTAAACTTTCTATCCTATTCCGAGACCTTAACTATAGTAGACTAGAAATCAAGACTTTATAGTTTTGATCACTAATATTGACAAACATGCTTGAGATAGCAACGCATGCGAGTTTGACCGAGCAGTGCGCTAATAGAAATTGGGGTAATTGCATTCAAACCATCGGAGTTTTGATTTGCAGCAAGAAACCTCTGCAGGAATGTATTCCACAATATTCTTTGGAACATTTACATCTCCAACTGCGTCAATGGGAGCATTATAGCCATTAACAACATATACCCATGATTGGAAATCACGTGCTTGAAGAAGAGCGCGCATAGAAATTTTCCACCATAAGTAATTAGTGCCATCGAAGAATGGTGGTACGTTTATTGAGATAACACCTCTGTCCATAGATTCAGATCCCTACAAACACAAACTTATGAGGTCTTGAACGTGTTTTCCTGCTATGATACCAATTGAAAAAGCGGGGGTCTAACAACATCACCCAATATTTCGATTAGGAATCTGTATGGACAACTCTGAGTTGTTTTCTATAGAATCAACTAGACTCAATCAAATAGAAAATACATAAGGAGTTATTATCTCAATCTCTCGATTTGATTTACTCAAGCAAATATGATTCGCGAGTTATTATCAAAGAGAGATAACTTGGAAGGTACCAAAGAACAATATCCAAGTGTCAATCAATTTAAATCAACAACCAATAAGGTCGGATATTCTAAGTGATTGAATAACGCACAACCTGTATTATTTCAATTATATAAAAATATAATGCAGAAAATAAATAACACAAACACCAGTATTTCGTTAACGAGGAAACCGCAAATGCAGAAAAACCCCGAGACCTAGCCCAGATTAAACATACACTGTATTATGCCGCTACTATAGTTGCAGGAAATCCCACACTACACCCCTCACAAGAATTCATACAATCAAGTCATTTTGGGATGAACAATCACAATTTTTATTGATTAATCTCACAAATTCTACAAGAAAGGAAAGAAATTAACAACTGCTCTGGACTTTCTCTCTCTTAATGACTTTCTCAACACTCGAAAAAAGATCTCTTCCCATTAAGCCTGTTCAGCTCTTTATATAGGGAATTACATAGTGTATGACAGCTAATCTGTCCTTTAATTTCGGATCTGACTTGCGATGTTCTCGCAAGCTTTAAATGTTAATCCTCTCAAACTCTCTATCTTTTGCGAGATCATCACACTTTTCTCGTGTTTGAGCTGTCGTCACTTGTTATGTCACCTTTGTTGTTTATCTGCGACGGCTTCGCAACGTTGTAGATGAAGGTTTTGCAGGAACATTGTTGTTGCGATATTATAATCCTACATCTTTCCTATTATCATGTCTTCTCTGCGAAGGGGAGAACGTCATGAGAATTTGTTTTTCAAAATGCCGCAACTTCTTATCTTTCCAAGTATTTCTGTACTGTCACAATTCCGTACTTTCCGCAAACTTTATTACACGTATCCCCTCTTCTATTCATCTCTTGACACGTCTTTTCAACCGCTGCTTCTTAACTGCTCATGTCTACTCTTCGCATTGAATGCACTTATCTTCTCGAGAATTTATACTCTCTTATATATACTCTTCTTATTCTTCTCTTCTCTTCTTTTTACCTTCTCTCTTATTTTCTCTTCAATTTCACTGTTCCTCCGTAAGTTTCACTTCTGCTACTGCAAATTTTTATTCTTCATCTTTCGTTCCTCATTCCTTCATTCTCATACTGAAGATTCCTCCAGCTGGTCGTAAAAATGAAGTTATCTTTGAAGAAAATCGAAAGAAATTTCTAACTAGAGGTTTTACCTTATCTCCCATTCCTGGTCAAAACCCTAAATCTAATCTTTATGCCAAGCTATTTTATGATCATCCTTGCAATCATGGAAAGATCATAGTCTCTAGCTAGGATCCTGAACTTCCCTTATTTTATGAAGCAAAGTATATCAATTGAGCCTTCCCATTCCCCTCTATGATCTCTTTCTTCCCATTCCCCTCTATGAACTTCCCTTATTTTATGAAATAATTTCCCACGAAGTTTTCGCGAGCAGTATATCAATTGAGCGGGGATTGCATTCGTCTAATACTCGAGTTCGCCAATCGTGGTACTGGTAAGGGATCTCTTTATCCCTCAAAAGTTAAAGATCCTAGGTTCGTTGACGTTGCAATTTTTCCTGCGAAGTATAATATAGAAAATTTCTTTGCAAATTATGAGATAATTTCTATGAAGAAAGATTATACTTGTTGGGGCGCTCGTTTGAAGAAGAAGGATGATGTTGCTAATGACAAGATACTTATGAAAGACATTGATTGGCATCCTGGAAATAATACAACCCCGCATCATTTTAACGATGATAAGTGGTGTATCTTCCCCATAATCTTAGAAGGTCCGTACATCTCTGGCTCTCATGTTTTACCTGCGAATCTCGTCACGTACCAACCATAGGTGTTCAACTGGCCTGAAAAGGATGCAGAGGTATATTTCCGAATTTTGCTTGAATTATTATTCTTTATATTCTTATATAAAATTTTGTTTAGCACTCCAAATTATCAGATTGAAAAGTTAAAAGCAAGCTATGACAAGACTGGGAAAATCATTACTTTATCAGCTCTTCGATCAATCACAGATGAAGTAAGAAATATCCTTTTATAATTCTTCACAATATATTGTTGCCTCTATTTCTTATCTTTATCTGTGTATAAAGGTTATCGCTGAAAGGGAAGAACCTGTCAAAGTTGCGATGACTAGGGGTAAAGGCAAGAGTGTTTCTTTCAAAGAAAAATCCGCTGCTCCTCCTTCAAAGAAAAGAAGAATACGTTCTCCTTCTCCTGAAAATTCTCATTCTGATGAAAGTTACGCTGATGATGAGGCTGATAATTCTGTCGCAAAGGGAAATTCTCCAGCTGAGTCTTCTATGACACAATTGTCAAATATCTTTTCTGACTCTCTGCAAGGAATTGGTGATACTCCTCTTACTAATGCTTGCAAGTCCATAGATGCTATCTGTGATGCCCCCCTTTTAGAGAATAATGAGTCTCTTCGCGGAGTTTCAAGATCTATATCTCCAAGTTTTTTATATTCACTCAATAGATTGGTAAATTTTCATACTCATACTCATACTTTTCTTCTTTTTATTTTTGTCTTGAGTTCATAGTTTATTCTGAAAATTCGTTGCATTATTTCGCAGGCTGGGAAAGCTTTTTACGCTATTACCGCAGATTTGGAAAAAAGGCGTGCGGCTTTTGAAAAGAGGAATCTTGAACTTCTCAAGAAGAATGAGAAATTGGAGGCTGAAATTGTTGGTCTTCACGAAAAGAACAACCAATTGGAATCTGAGACTGTTGGTCTTCGCGAAAAGAACAACCAATTGGAATCTGAGACTGTTGTTCAAAAGAATAAAATCTCTAGTCTTCAAGATGCCAATAAGCAACTCTATGGTATGGAACTTTTTCTTCTTTTTCTTCATTTCGTTTTCTCATTATCTTTTCTGTAGGACCAGAATATCGCTACAACGCTATTCCTGCGATATTAACAACGTTACTGCGAGTGTCATTGCCAATTCTTTAACAACGTCTCACGAGCTTCAAATAATACTCAAAAGAAACTGACGATGGAAGAAGTAAAAGAATAATACGTTGATCCTGCGATGGTTATCGTTCTTGCGATAGAGAATATTATAGTAATTGCGATGAGATCGCAGAATAGATCCGAAATAGGAGGAAAACTTAGCTGTCATCCATTATGTAAATCCCTATATAAAGGGTTCGATAGATCCAGAAAAGGATGATGTATTTTTGAGAGTTGAACGAGTCTTGAGGAGAGAGAAACTTCAAGAGAATATTTGTAATCTTGATTTCTTTCAATTCTGTAAACATTTCTGAGATTTGAATAGTAAAGTGTCGTTTAAATCTTTGAAGTTTAATTGATTTCCAATAGATTTCTATAGAATCTTAACAAGGGTGTAGTGTGGGAATTCCTGCAACTACATTTTGGCGCCCGAAATAGGGAATGAATTAACGAAAATTGAAGAAAAAGCGAAGAAGAAGATAAAAATTGTTCAAGATTAAGGAAATCATTAAGTAAATCGGTGAGATAATTGAAGGAAGAATGATCAGAATCAAAAAGGATTGTAGAAAATTGGAATGTGATATGGTAACAAGAGCAATGGCTGATAGATTTCATGAAAACATTAAGGGGAAGATACATAAACGGGATATTGAAGGAAGGAAGATTATGACAGTGGAGAAGACATCATCATTAAAAGATTGGGAAAATCAGGAGATCACATTCACAGCAGCAGAAATACCAGAAGAAAATCTAAGTCATATGTCCTCTTTGGTAATTATGATATCCGCTATACCAGTGAGAAAGGGAGAATCAATAAAATCTGAAGAAGAATGGGCTATGAATAGAACTTTGGTAGATGCAGGAAGTTATGTGGATATAATGTTCTATCATACTTTTAAGAAAATGGGATATAAGGATGAAGAAATGTTTAATTCAACATATCATATTCATGGCTTTGGAAAATCGTTAACAAAACCTAAAGGCGAAATAGTGGTACGAATTTCACTAGGAGAAATTGAAACACAAATATCATTATACGTGGTAGATATGGAATCACCGTACAATATGATATTGGGAAGACCATGGATACATGCAATCAAGGTTGTAGCATCAACGTTGCATCAGTGCATCAAGTTTCCTATGCCCAGTGGAATCGGAGAAATTATGGGAGATACGGATTTTGCAAAATTATGTTACCAAATTGAAGTGAAAAATTGCGAAAACCGTCCAAAGTTGCGAAAAGCTCGCAGGAAACTGGCGAGAGAATCAAAGAAGGAAGAAGAATTTAAAATTTATATGATAAGAGCAAAAGAAGGAAAAGGAATACACAGTGAAATCCCACAAGAAGAAGTTGAATTCGCGAGAATTCTGAAAGCACCAAAACCAATGGGATAACCTGAAGCCATTTATGTCGCAGCAGAACCAACAAAGGAAATAAATATTGGGAGTAAAGAAGAGCCTAAAATGCTGAAAATTGGGACTAGAATGGAGGAAGATGAGGAAGAAAGAACTATAAATCTTTTGCGAGAGTATGCAGATATCTTCACGTGGAGTATGGACGAGATGCCAGGGATAGACCCATCAATAGCATGTCATAAATTAGAAACCAACAAAAACATAAGACCATTTATGCAAAGAATAAGGAAGATCGCAACAACATATCATTCTCAAATAGAAGAAGAATTACATAAGATGCTCGACGCAGGAATTATAAGGCAAGCAAAATATCCAGAGTGGATTGCAAATATGGTAGTGGTCCCAAAGAAGAATAAGGGGATAAGAATTTGTATAGATTTCACTGATTTAAACAAGGCTTGTCCAAAAGATAGTTTTCCATTACCAGATATTCCACAGATGGTTGAATCATCAGCATGAAATGCTAGAATATCATCGTTGGATGGGTAAAAAGGATATAATCAAATCCCTCTCGCTGAAGAAGATCAAGAACATACCGCATTTTTTGCTCCAAGAGGATGATATTGTTATACAAAGATGCCATTTGGCTTACGAAATGCTGGTGAAACGTATCAAAGAATGGTGGAGAAGGTGTTTGCAAAATGGATCCACAAAACATTAGAAGTGTATGTAAATGATATGCTGATCAAAAGAAAATAAGCTGAGAATCATGTGCAAGATTTTAAAGAGATTTTCGATCAAATGCGGCAATTCAATATTAAAGTGAATCCTGATAAGTGTACTTTTGGAGTAACTTCAGGGAAATTTTTGGGGTATATTGTATCAAAAGATGGAATACAAGTTGATCCAGAAAAGGTACAAGCAATTCGCGATATGCCAACACCTGCGACGGTGAAAGATGTGCAAAAGTTAAATGGACTCTTAGCCTCACTGGGAAGGTTCATTTCGCGATCTTCAGACAAGTGAAAACATTTCTTTGATATACTCAAGAAGGGAGCAAAATTCAAATGGAAAGATGAATGCGAAAAAGATTTTCAAGGAATAAAAGAACATTTAACGAACATAACTATTTTACAGAAAGCAGAACCGGGAGAAGAATTATTGATTTATCTTGCAACAACCATATATGCGCTAAGTGATGTGTTGTTGCGAGTAGATGCAGGGGTAGAAAAACCAATTTATTACATTAGTAAAACATTCAATTCTGCAGAGAGAAATTATTCAAAGATTGAGAAACTAATTCTAGCATTGGTACATGCAACTTTCAAACTTCGCATCTATTTTCAAGCGCATAAGGTCAAAGTGTTAACGAAAGTGCCAATTGAGTCAGTAATGAAAAATTCAAAGAGATCAGGCAGAGTTGAGAGATGGAATACACAAGTTGGACACTTTGATATACAGTATGAAATTTTATCCTCTCCAAAATCACACGTCATCGCAGAGTTCTTAGATGAATTTTCTTTAGAAGATGATGAAGCTGTGGAGGAGATGATGGATGTAGAAGAGGAATGCGGAGATCCAAAAGAGCTATTAACAGAACCCAACAGATGGGAAATATTAGTGGATGGATCATCAAACGGAGAAGGAAATGGAATTGGAGTTATTTTCATGTCGCCAGAAGGAGAAAAAACAGCTTTTTCATTTAGATTAGAATTTGCATCCACTAATAATGAAACAGAGTATGAAGCTGTGATTCATGCTTTAAAATTCGCGATATAAATGAATTTGGAAAATGCCAGAATCACCAGCGATTCACAATTGGTTATTCGTCAGATAAAAGGAGAGTATACAACAAATGAACCATCTCTGAGAAAGTACAAAAGACTCGTTGAAGAATTATCTGCGAGAATTCCAAAAATAAAATGGAGACACATATCAAGAAAGGATAATAGACTCGCATATGCTTTCTCTTTCATATCTAGTATGATGACAAATCCATTGGCGAGGTGCATAAAAATTCAAACACTTTTATTTCCATCGATAAACAAAGAAGAAGAAGAGACAGATGTAATGATGGTAGAAGCTGGCGAGGGAGAACCTACGAGCAATATCACAGATTGGTGAGAAGATCTTCATGCATATTTGGCGAGAGGAGAAATTACAAGAAATAGATTAGAAGCACACAAGATGAAAAGTAGGGAAACCAATTATGAGCTAAGAGATGGAGTGTTATATCACATATCTTTTAATGGACCATCACTAAGATGTCTGACGAGAGAAGAAGGACAAAAAATATTAAAGATGTTACATAGTGGTGACGCTGGTAATCACAGTGGAGGACGATCTTTAGCATATAGAACAAAAATGCAGGGTTATTACTGGCCGTATATGCATGAGGATGCAAAGCAACTCTCAAGGCGTTGCGAAGATTGACAGCGATACAGAAAAACGATACATGCACCAGGAGCACCATTATCATCTTCAACAAGTGTATGGCCTTTTGGGAAATGGGGGTTAGATATTGTGGGACCATTTGTACCTGGTTCTGGACAGAGAAGATATATGATTGTCGCAACATATTATTTCACAAAATGGGGAGAAGTAAAGGCAGTACAACATATTCGCGATAAAGATATTTTTACATTCATCTTTGAAAATATAATCTGCAGATTTGGGATTCCATCACAATTAGTATCTGATAATGGAAAGCAATTTGAGGGACAGAATATAGAATTGTTACTCAATGCATTTAAGATAAAATGTGGAAAGTCTACTCCTTTATACCCACAAGCAAATGGTCAGGTTGAGGCAACTAATAAAACAATCGCAGATATCTTGAAAAAGAAGTTAGAAGGATACCACAGAGCATGGTGTGAACAGGTGCATAATGAAATATGGGCCTACAATACAACTAGACGAGAAGCTACTGGAATGTCACCTTTTTGTTTGACATATGGAGTTGAAGCTATGTTACCAACAGAAGTCGCTATTCCTACAACAAAAAGAGAGGCTTGGGAAAGAAATCTAAGTGCTAGAATGATTTTAAATAAATTGGATGAATTAGAAGAAAAAAGATAAAAAACTTTGCAACATATGGAAAATTACCATTGAAGATTAGCTCGTGAGTACAACAAACGTGTTAATAAACGTGAATTTCAACCTGGCGATTTAGTGCTGCGAGAAACACCAAGTTATCAGCGAGAGAGTGGTGGAAAGTTGGCGAGAAAATGGGATGGACCATATATCATCAAAGAGATAATTGGAACTGGGGCATACAAACTAATGGATCCTGAAGGAAGAGATGTTAGTCAAAGACTCGATAGACCATGGAATAGATTATTTCTAAAAAGGTATTATCAATGACATCTTCTAGAAGATAAGAGATACTGGTATGTTATATGATGAAACATGTAATAAATTCTTCTATCTCTATTTACGACTGAAAAATTCTTCTGATAACAAAGCACAACAAAAACAGCGAGCATTATCGCAAGAAAAGAGAATAAAATTTCGCAGAGATTAAAGAATGGGACGAACCTTTATGGCGTGCACCCTAGTTCGCGAATAAAATTTCTTAAGAGGAAAATGTAAGACCTAAAAGCACGCCATAGGAGGGGGTATCACTTGACATGATTCAGGGGTAAGGTTATACCGCTGCTGGATCCTGAGTCATGCAGATGTTGGGGTTAAAGAAAACCTATCCGGGATAGAGATCTTGGATTTCCAACTATATATGGTTATACCCTGGTTGGACGACCGAGAATATCTTCCAAGAAGTGCAAAGTATGACCAAGGCGCCGAGGTACACGATTGAGCCAAGGGTTCCAAGGGCGTACGAAACTCCCTTTCCATTCTTGGTAAGTCTTGGCTATGATGCACTTGTCCTGAAGAAAACCCCACTTAGGGTGCAGTCTTGTAACTATAAGCCATATAGGCATAAAGGACAAGAGGCTGCGAAAACAGCTGGTTGTTGGTAAATCTGGATGGGAGGAGCTAGTCTTGTATGGACGATGTGCCCTCCTTGAAGGGGAAACCATGGGGAAGATAAGGGCGGCACCCTCCATTAGGGAGTTCATAAGTGTCTTAAGACGACAATGTCATGGGGCTTTATGATCGCAAGAACATTTAGGCCTGTCATATTGTCGCGTGACGTAAATTATACAAAGGCAACAAGCCAAAAGTTAAGATGAGATCAATGGGTTTTTACATGAATGTGTAAAGACGTCATGCGATTTCATCGCAAGACGACAATGTCATAAGGCTAAATTCTTGACAGAGAGTTTATACTTATCATATTATCGCAAAGATTTTGAAAGAACATGGATAAGACAAGATCAAAGGGTCTTTACATGCAAATGTTAAGAAATCCTGCGATTTTGTCGCAGACATAAAAAGTTTGGCAAAATAAGACCTTTACCTAGGAAGGCAAAATAAGACCAAAAGAATAATCTTACCAATTAACTATTCCATTTTAATATTGCAGGAAGTATTCATTCATCGCAGAACCATATATAAGAAGGCAAATTCTTCACATCGCAGATTACTTCAGAATTTTTCAGAACATCGCAGAAATATTCATTGTATCACAGATCTATTCATACTTTCGCGAACAATGCAACAACACAATTCCTTAAAGAAGATACAGAAAATGATTCACCATTTCAAGAAAGATAATGAAGGGCAAGTAAGGGAATAGAGAAGTAAGATTTCATTATCTTCCTTGAAAATATTCAAAGTAAGCTAAATTGAAAGTTAAATTCTAAAAAGTCTCAAAAATTACATCGCTCGCAAGAAAGAAGAAGAAAAAGAAAGCAAAGATAAAATTAAAGTTTCAGTGATGGCTTCGCCAGATTTATACCTCTTGCTCGTCAGATTTATTATTTCTACCAGAGTTATCAGCTTCTTCAGCATCTTTTTCATCATGAGTCTCTCCTTCTTTTAACTCTTCATCAACATTTACTTCGCCACCCGCAGATGCTTCTTTGGGAGGACTTCTTTTTTCTTCTTCTTCACCATCTTCTTGAGTGGTATTCTCTTCATCATTAGTAAACTCTAAATCTTCATCCATGGGAAGAGGAATTTTATCATCATCAACCTTTAGAGGAGGAACATATACATGAGGGAGAGAATTGGAGAGCAGAATCTCATTCACAAGAAATTCAGCACTGAGGTGGACCTTGCGAAGGAAACTTCTATCACGATTCCTAATCTCTATGTTTTTAAAGTATTCGAGATAATCAAGTATTCTTTCTGCTTTGTTACGGGAATCAAGATAATTGGATTCAAGAAACTTATTTTCTTTGCGAACTTTATCCAATTTAGTGGTCAGATCAGCGATGGTAGAATGAAGATTTCTTTCGGATTCTGCGAGCAACAAAATAATAAAAGATCAGTTAGACAAAAATTTCACAAGGAATATAACACAAAATTTTATAAGAAGATCAACAAGAGAGGCAGTCAATTGACTACCTTCTTTTTGCGAGGTTAAGTTTTGGATTAATGCAAATAAATAGTTCTCCCATTGATTCATGGCATCATCGAATTTATCGCCAACCATACCCTTCAGACGAGATTTCATGCTTTCTTCTTTGTTGCGAAGATATGAGTTTTCCTTTGCTAATAAATAATGAGATTCATTTAATTGATAGTATTGGTCTTGAAGTTCGCTGGCTCTTAAACTAAGAGTTAATCTACCCTTGATAAGTTTATCCTTCTCGGCAGCAGATGATTCAGTTAATTCCTTGAGCTCATTCTTAAGAGAGAGAAGAGATTACTCTTGATTATTACATATGCTTTGAAGATTACTTAATTGCTGCGTGGAAATCGCCATCAAGCTTGAAAATCTATGTTTTTCTTGGGACAAAGTCTTATTCTCATATGATAAATATTTCATCGCCAAATTAGCCTTAAAAAACAAGTATGAGAGGCGATCAACCTCGCCACTTAATAAATTCTGCCTTTGCAATAATTGATTATTCTCATTAGTAAGATTATTTATGTGATCAATTGAATAAGTGTAAAGATTGTCTAGTCAAGTATGTTGATCCATCCAAGAATCTCTTTCAACGCGAGCTTCTTCAGCGATAGATTCAAATTTGAGTCTTTCTATGAAACGAGTCCGATTTGAAACTAATATATGAATCAAGAATTTAAGAAGGAAGCTTGAGTACAGAAAATATAAAAGTAAAACAGAAAAACCAAAGAGCAGAGGCAAGAAAAATGTACCTTTCAGCTCGTCATTTTTTCTGCGAAGATTCTCGCAGTCTAGAGAAGAGTTACGAAGCATATGATTCAAAGTATCACATTCAGCAGTTTTAACTTGAAGGATTTTCCTCAGAGCTTCAATCTCATTTTCCAAAGATGCTCGCGAAGCATTACCATCAGAGCCAAAATACTTGAGTAGAGTCTCGCAAGCTTCATGCTGGAGAGGGTCAGTGGAAGATTTTCTAGCATTGTCTAAAATGTTAGACAAGATTTTAAAAGCAACATCAACGCCTGCAAAAGTTTCGTTTGATGAAGGAAGGGGTGTAGAAGATGAAGTAGTAATGAGAGCAAGTTGACGATCATTTGTGATGGTTGAGTTGTTAGGAGGAGTATGTGGAAAAACAACAGTTGAAGGCCGTAAAGGACTATAAGGAGTCTCAGTCACAACAATTTTAGAAGCTTGATTTGTCAAAGAAGTAGAAGTATGGGTAGCGATATTCTCGCAAACAAAAGTAGAAAGATTTGGTTGCGATGGTGTGGGAGTAATCTTCACGGATGTTAATATTGGCATAATGAGATCTTCCCCAAGTGTCTTAAAGTGGCGAGATCTTTTGGGAGGCTTAACAGGGTTCTCATCATTCTGCGAACAATAACTCAGATAAAAAACAGAGGCAACAATATTGTTATTAGGAAATAGAATATGTTTATTACTACCTTATCATTCGCAAAACTCTTCTTCTTCTTCTCTACTAGTCTTTTGCGAGTATTAGGGTTTTGAATCTTGGATTGTGTAGTTCCGCTGAAGAGAAGACATAACATGGAAGTTATGAAGAATCAAATAAGAAAGATTGGAGAATGAAAGTAAAAATTCGCTTAAATAAATGTCATAAGTCAAGAAACATACCTTGATGACTCCATTAGAACAGTAGCAGAAGAATATGAAGAAGAAGAAAAGTTGCAGACAGAAGACGAAGTAGACAAATAAAGAAGATGAGGAAACAGAAGAATAAAATTAGTTTTGAAAATTAATTCTACCTTTTATAGGCAAAAGGGGGTGGGCCTATTGAGCAGAGACGTGTCAATAAATGAAGGAATTCACAACACGTGTAAGAAAGGATAGATTAACAGAATCTTGTCGAGAAGAAAGTATAAAATAGAAATAAGTTGCGAGGGTAATAAAGAATATTGGTTCTCATGATCTTCTCTTCTTCGCAGAAAATACATGAGAAGAGGCAAGATGTAGGACCAGAATATCGCTACAACGCTATTCCTGCGATATTAACAACGTTTCTGCGAGTGTCACTGCCAATTATTTAACAACGTCTCACGAGCGCCACAGAATACTCAAAAGAAACTGACGATGGAAGAAGTAAAAGAAGAATACGTTGATCCCGCGATGGTTATCGTTCTTGCGATAGAGAATATTATAGTAATTGCGATGAGATCGCAGAATAGATCCGAAATAGGAGGAAAACTTAGCTGTCATCCATTATGTAAATCCCTATATAAAGGGTTCGATAGATCCCGAAAAGGATGATGTATTTTTGAGAGTTGAAAGAGTCTTGAAGAGAGAGAAACTTCAAGAGAATATTTGTAATCTTGATTTCTTCCAATTCTGTAAACATTTGTGAGATTTGAATAGTAAAGTGTCATTTAAATCTTTGAAGTTTAATTGATTTCCAATAGATTTCTATAGAATCTTAACAAGGGTGTAGTGTGGGAATTCCTGCAACTACATTTTCATATATGATTCACCCTTTCGCAGATGTTCTATGGTCTTTCTGATGAAGCTATTCTTATTCATACATTTCCCAATCTTATGGATGATGATACCCTTCTTGAACATCTAAATACTTCCCGAAATAGTTTTTCAAATGATAAGATTGAATCTCTTCCCATAAATGAACTCAGATCCAAACTTTGCCTCTTAGAAATTGACTATAGATCCGTCTTGACTATGGCTAATAAGTTTAAACATTTATTTCATAATTCCAGAGAAGAAATCAATAGTTTAAGATCCAAGAATAGTTATCTCATAGATTAAAAAGATCGTATTGCTCTCCAAGGTGCTCAAACTTTAGCGAAATTCCAAGAAACTCTTCTTAAGGTCCAAATTGAAAGAGATGATCTCAAACGTAGAAATGATGTGCTCTGCGAAAGAGAGAACCAAACTCGTTCCCGCCTTCTCATAAATGATGATGATGAATTTTCTTGGGCTACGAGAGTTCTAGATAACGCCAGGAATAATTTAGGTGTAAATGTTAGTCTTCAAGCTGACCAAACGGCCTTGATTAGAGATATGATTTCTAACAGAGAAGGTTGTTAACGGTTCTTCCTTATGTACTTGTTTTTTTTTCATAAACTACCATCAAGTTATTGATTTATTGTTATATCTTCGCAGAAGCTGAAGATAGATATCACAAAAGAATTGAAGAACTTGAAAATGAGAAATCGAAGCTCGTAAAGGATTTTTCTTCTCGCAATGAGAAATGTTCTAGGCTGAAGAATTAACTAAAGATCACTGCTGCGAACTTCAAGAATGATGTTATTCTTTTTCGCAACAAAACTATTAAAGCAATTTGTGATGATAATGGCATTCCTTATTCTACATATCCTTGCTTCTCAGACAAAGTTCCAGAGAATATTCTTGACTTGGATATTTCTGATAGTGATGTTGATGAAGAAATAGAGTCTGATGAGGATAAAGAAGAAAAGTCTAATAAATAATCTGATGACGATGAAGGAGAAAGCTCTGGTGAAGAATCTGATGACGATAATGAAGAATCAAGCAAGAATTAACTTTTGTTTCTTTGTTCGTCTTTTTGTAAAACTTGCACATTTGCTTTTTGATCTTCTATTCTTGTACATTTGTAATTTATCTCTCCAATCTTCAATACAAGTTCTATTTCTTTTGTTTCTTCCTGCATGTGTTAGAAAAACAATCATTTCTCTCAATATGATTAATCAGTATATAATTTATTTTTTATTTTGTGTATAAATCTATCATATGGAGACAAATAACATATTCTCATTTTATGCATTCCCATACTTGCCTCTGTTATTTGTGTTCAAATGAGAGATTATAATCCTTAATTAAGCAAGTTACTGTTGTTCAGTAAGATTATTGCGACCATATCGCAATTATTTCTGTGTAATTTCGCAATCACATATTTTAAAATTGCATACTTCCATGTATTCTGATGTGGTCTTATTTTGCCTTCCTAAGTAAAGGTCTTATTTTTCCACCTTTTGTCATTGCGACAAAATCGCAGGATGTCTCTGCATTTTCATGCAGAAACCCATTGATATTTCCTTATCTTTTTGTTCTTTTGTCATCTTTGTTGCGACAATATGACATGCCTAAATATTCTTGCGAAAATAAAGCCTCATGACATTGCCGTCTTGCGACGAAATCGCAGGACGTCCTTACACTTTCATGTAGCGACCCATTGATCTCGTATTATCTTCTCTTTTGTATTATTACCTCTTCAGGATTGTTGCACAAATATGACAAGCCTTGATACTCCCGTGAGTAAAAATCCTCATGACATTTGCGTCTTAAGATACCTATGAGCTCCCTAATGGAGGGTGCCGCCCTTATTTTCCTCCTGATTGCCCCTTCAAGGAGACGTACTTCTGCCATACAAGACTAGCTCCTCCCATCCGGTCTTGACAACAACCAGTTGTTTTCGCAGCCTCTTATCCCTTTTGCCTATATGGCTTATGGTTACGAGACTGCACCCTAAGTGGGGTTTTCTTCGGGCCAAGTGCATCATAATCAAGACTTCCCAAGAATGGCCAGGGTAGTTTCATATTCCCCGGACATTCTTGGCTCAACCGTGTACCTTGGCGCCTTGATCATACTCTGCACTCCTTAGGAGAGTCCTTATTACCTTAGTTGCCCAACTTAAGTCATATGCTTAAGTTTAGAATCCAAGGTGCCTCTCCTGGATGGGCTTTCATTGACCCCAAATCTCCATGACTCGGGTTCCAGCAGCGGTATAACCTTATACCTGAGCCATGCAACATATACCCCCTTCTATGACGTACTTTAGGTCTTACATTTTCCTCTTGAGAAATTTTATTCGCGAACTAGGGTGTATGCCATAAAGGTTCATCCCATTCTAAGAATTATTCTATTTTTCCTTTTGCATTTCAGCTATGTTGTAATTTCTCAATATATTTTTTGAAATTTTTTGCAACAAATTAATCATATAACTTTTTTTCTTTTCTCAATATGTATTTCATTTCACAGTTTAAGTTTTTTACCTTTACTGCTCTCTGTCTCTGTACTTTTGTTGCTTTTCGCTACGGTCTTTCCTTCTATGACATTGTCACAAATTGTCATTTTCTGCAAGCATTGACTTCATAGCATTCTTTCTTCTTTCTGTTCTATTGCATCAACCATCAACCTCTCACTTTTTTGTATTTGTTTGATGTTATACTTCCAATTTTCCTTCTTGGCATCTCTTTCTTCGTAGGACTCTACATCGATTTCATAGCACTTATTTCCTTCAATCCAATCTCCCTTTATGACTCCAACTCCATTGGGATGAGGGAACATAATGCATTGATGAAATATCGATGCTACACCTAGAATCCCATGCAACCAAGGTCACCCAATCAAAGCATTTTAAGGTGACTCCACATAAACAACGCAGAGTAGAATCTCAGAAGATAATCCTTTAAATGAAATTCGCATAGTGATCTCTCCTTTAGGCTTATTGGCAGTACCATTAAAACCATATATTTTGTAGGTTGAAGTTATTAGATCTTCATCTTTCCCTCCCATAGTTTTATAAGCATGATAGAATAGGATATCCACAGAACTTCTAGTATCAATTAAAACTCGGTTGATTTCCCATGAATCTTCATCTTCATCATCTTTATGGTTTGGGTTAATCTCCAATCTCACCATTAATGGATTATCATGCATTTCTCCTCCCTCAGGTACTTCTTCTGTAGTGAAAGAAATAATTTGCTTTTTCCACTCTTTTAGTGGCGAAATCTTCGCAATGTTCATAATTTCTCTTCCCTTATCATCTCTTGCGAAGACTCTGCTTAGAATATTATCGTCAAAGTCTTCAATTGTTTTGTACGAATGTACAATAGAGTTACAAAACAAATTTTTCGCACTCGCTCCAACTTCTATGACAAATTTTTCTCCTCCTTTTATTGTATTTATTATGCGTATTTCTGGTGGTGGTGGTAAGAGTTGAGATTGAGGGTGACCTATTATAAAATGATTTAATTTTCCTTGATCTATCATCTTGAGAATGATCCTTTTTATATTCCTGCAGTCATTTGTTGAGTGTCCATGAAAATGATGGTAAGAGCAAAATTCTTGACTTTTGTGATTTGGAAGTGGTTCTTTTCCCATGTTCCAGGGTGATGGTATGTTCTCCATCAAGATTATAGCTTCCCAAAAATTTTCCACACTAGCATTCAAAGGTGGCATCTTGATCTCTTCCCATATTATCTTTTGACTTCCTGATCCTCTATGATAATTTTATCTTTGTCCTCCATAGGTTTCTTGTGGATGATCAAGTCTTTGAATTTTGTTGTTTCCACCTCGGCTATAGAAATTTATTTCTCTCTCAAATTCTTCTTGGCCACGACTTCCCATAGCTACTATTTTCTGATGACTATTCTCCATTATCTTCTCTTGGCGTGTCTGGGAAGTGCTCGCCACTGTGTTTATCAATTTGGGTAGTAAGCTTGCATTCACTGCTGCTGAACTCGTATTTGAAATTGGGTATGACTCCATCTCATTCTGTTTTTCTTCAAGAGCAATATACTCCTCCTGCAATTCTCTCAGCTCAGTCATTGTGATTGTATTCTTAATTATGAAAATTTGAATGTACAGTAGATTAGTTGCGAACATTGCGTTAATGAATGATAAAATGAGATATCTCTCATCCACAAATCTAGCCATTTCACTACACATTTTTTTCCATCTTATGGTTAAATGCTTCAAACTTTCACCAATTCTATGCTTTAACCCATATACATCTTCAATGCCAGGTCGCGAAGAGTTGTTACTTATATACGCCCCTAAGAATGTAGTCTGCAAATGGTTGAAAGATGTTATTGTATTCTTGGGCAAACCTTCAAACCACTTTAGAGCCTTGCATGTTAAACTGGATGCGAAATACTTGCACAACACGGCATCATGGCTTTCCCACCTCACATACGCCTTGATGTGTTGAATTGCACAAGTTGTTCCGTCATAAATGCTAGTTAATGCATGTAAATTGCACTTTGGGGGTATTCCTCCTAATTTTACTTCTCGTGTGAATGGATTCTTCGCAGCTTCTTCTATGGCTTCATCAAATTGCCTTCTACCTCCTTTTTTTTATGTTATTTAGCATTCCTCTCATCTCTGCCAATTCTCTTAAAATTTGTTCATTTACACCAGGCGTTGATTCCATTGGTCTTTTTAATTCTGCTTCTCTTCTCCTTCGTTCTTGCATGTTCTCTTGCGAAATCCTGATTTTCTCCTTCATCACCTTCATCTTGATTTCCTCTGCGATCTTCTCTTTCATTAATTCGCACATGATTATGCCACTCAACTTCTCCTCTACGATTTTGTTCATTTCTTACTAATTCTCTTTGTTGTCTTTCAGCTCTCCTTTGCGCCCTATCATACTCTTCATTGATGTTAACATTGTTGTGATTTTGTTCGCATCTTCTTTCTCGATTGTCATGATTATTTTGACATATTGCTTCTTGGAGCTCTTTTTCCTCCATTTTTCCCTCAATCTTTCTCTTTCGCAAGCTAGGTGTGCTTGTTCAGCGTAATGTCTCTCAATTTCATCTTCAATTTCTTATTGAATCCTGCGATTTTTTCTCCCACGTAATATTCTCCTTCCTTCTTCCTGATCTTCTTCATTATTTTGGTCATTTCGTTCTCGACATTGCCTATTTTGGTGAATTTTTCCATGTGGAATGTAACGATCTTCAGTAATTTCTCTATTTTCGCGACGTTCTTCATCTGGATTTTGTACCTCCTACTGAATATTTCCATCAACATTTTCTTCAGGCGAATTTCTTCTTACTTCCCCTCTAATTGATCTGGAACTTGATCTTGTAGTACTTCTTGACCTTCTATTCTGTAGTCTCATATTTTCCATCATTAACTCATGATTTTTCCTTGTCAAATTTGCACGCTCTTCTGCTTCTATTCTCCTTTCTTCGTGTATTCTTTGTCTCAATGCCTCTAATGCATCAATCTCTTCATTTCCATGAATTATTCCTCTAACTACTTCCTGATCTCCCTCTACTCGTCTATCGTTTCTTATTTTTCGTTCTTCCTCCGCTTCATCTACTGAATCTGACCACCAAGTGTGTACACCCACTCTGTCATAATCTATAGTCCTATTTTGTGCTGGTGTACGCTGAATTGGTTGTTGAATTTGATTTTCTCCATCATTTCTTGTATTCATTCTTGATGGTTCTCCGGTTTCATTTCTTCCTTCTCCAGCAAGTCTCTTACTCCTTCTAACAGTTGTTGGTTGTCTTGAAGCATTTCTTCTTCTAGCCATCTCTTCAATCCAATGAATTGTTGAAAATTATATGAAACTTTTCACCAACTACTCCAAATTCTTTCAAATCACAATGCTAATCTTCACGCTTAGAACAACGTCGTCCCTGTTTCTAGCGCCAATATGTAGTTGCAGGAAATCCCACACTACACCCCTCATAAGAATTCATACAATCAAGTCATTTTGGGATGAACAATCATAATCTTTATTGATTAATCTCACAAATTCTACAAGAAAGGAAAGAAATGAAATTAAAGAATTAACAACTTCTCTGGACTTTCTCTCTCTTAATGACTTGCTCAACACTAGAAAAAAGATCTCTTCCCCTTAAGCCTGTTCATCTCTTTATATAGGGAATTACATAGTTGATGACAGCTAATCTGTCCTTTAATTTTGGATCTGACTTGTGATGTTCTCGCAAGCTTTAAATGTTAATCCTCACAAACTCTCTTTCTTTCGCGAGATCATCACACTTTTCTCGTGTTTGAGCTGACGTCACTTGTTATGTCACCTTTGTTGTTTATTTGTGACGGCTTCGCAACATTATAGATGAAGGTTTTGGGGAATATTGTTGTTGCGATATTTTGATCCTACAGCTACATACATTAGCCTACTCCAAATTAACTTCGGTCTGGACTGTAGTTGAACCCCAATCAATCTCACACTGATCCAAGGTACAATTATGATCCTACGCCTCTGATCCCAGCAGGATACTGCGCACTTGATTTCCTTAGATGATCTCACCCACAACCAAGAGTTGCTACGACCCAAAGTCGAATACTTTAGCAAACACATTTGTCTCACATAGAAAAGTATACAAGATAGATAAATCCGTCTCCCACGAATAAACCTATGAGTTTTGTTCCGTGTTTTGATAAATCAATGTGAACAGGAACCAATCAATAAAATAGACTTATATTCCCGAAGAACATCTCAGTTTTATCAATCACCTCACAATAGTATTAATCGACGCAGCGAAAAAAGATATTGTGGAATCACAAACGATGAGACAAAGATGTTTGTGATTACTTTTATATCTTGCCTATCGGAGATAGAAATCTCAATCCAATTATTACAATTGTACTCGTACGATAGAAACAGCAAGATCGGATCACACAACTACAAGAAAAGTAGTATCGGTCTAGCTTCACAATCCCAATGAAGTCTTTAAGTCGTTAATATGGTTTTAGAAGAAGAAAACCAAAGGTTAAAGGAGAATCGACTCTAGATTAGCAAACTATTATCACACAGAATGTGTGGGGATTAGGTTTCCCAGTTAATAGAGTTCTCCCTTATATAGTCTTTAAAATCAGGGTTTGCAATCAATGTTAGCTTAGTATCAAAGCATTCAATATTCAACGTTAGATGAAAACCTGATTAGATACAATCTAATATCTTTCAACCGTTAGATCAAAAACTTAGCTTGCCATACACACATGTACTTGACGATTTTGGGTTTGTGTAACCGTACCCAAGCATGTACAATAGTTGGTTCAATATTAGTCAACCAAATGATTACTTTCATATCAACCATATTCTTCTTCACCATAACTAGTCCAAATGACTCAAATGAAATAGTTAGAGAGTTGTTCAATTGCTATGAGATCTTATGTGCTACACAAGACACAATTGAAGAAAAAACAATGTGATTCACTCGAATCGATTCATGAACTATAAAGCCACAGTTTGTAATAGCATTCCTTAGATAATTTAAACAATGGTTATTTCTCTCTCAACTTTTAAGGATGAGATTGTGTTCATATATATGTCTAACTTCTTATGACTAGTGTGCAAAATTTCTATGTCTTCTTAGCGCGTTGGATGTTATCATTTCGGAGAACTAGTAAGTTGGAAAAGTAGGTTTTGTGGGTATATCTCTAGTAAGCCCTCACGAGACTATAACTCATCCACTAGAGACACCTAGGGGTTTAAAGGCTTGTCACACATGCTAAGTTTGACCGTATCCTCAACGAAAGGGAGTTGTATGTATTTTAAAATTAGTTTTGTTTGATTTGCTCGAGGAATAGCAAAGTCTAAATGTGGGAGAATTTGATAGGTGTTGTAAACACCTTGATATTCATCTATTGTTTATGCTTTCTTTGCGAGTTTTCATGTAAATTATGTATCTTATGTGTGAGTTTGAGTTTATTAGGTACAATGGAGTCCTTTGGAGCGAAATAAGGAGAAAATGTCCATTTGGAACGTAAAGGGAACAAAGATCAATTCACAAGCAAGTGATACTTGGAGTCGTCTAAGAATATGAGCAACAAGAAAGAAAATGGGAAGTCAGTTCTCTGAAACCCACATGCCAAATTATAAATGGGTGGCCCTTGTCTATTTACTGGGTGCCTGTGTTCAGTTCACCTCTTACACGACCCTAAAATTGAGAGAATTCATTTCTTTATCTACTTTACTTCTCAAATTCAGAGAAGAAAGAAAAGAGCCATGGCGGCAGTGAAACTCAGAAAAAGGGAGAGATTTAGAAAAATAGACAATTTGTAGTTGTTCCCAAGGGATTGTGAGAAGAACATAGACGAGGTGAGATCAAATCTGTTGCAGACAAGAACAAATTTGAGATGGAAGAAGACATAAAAGAAAAAGGAAGTTAGGGTTTGATTTAGGAATTGAATTCTGGGTTTTGAATGAATATCTTGCAGGGATGTCAAAATTGGAAGAATATGTATTATTCAGATTTTGATTTGGTGCTAGAGGAAGACTTAAAAGATGGGTTTGATGATTATTGGGAATTGAAGACTTCTGTTGCTATTGATTTACAGGGAGAGACTGGAGGAAATATGTTGTTGTTGTTGTTTTTGAGGTGGAATTGAAGAATAATGGGCAGAATTGTGGGTTTGAGATTGATACTGCTGCTGTGGTGATGAACAAAGAAAGCTGGGGTTATGCGGTTGATGTTGAAATTGAGGAAGATGTTGATATAAAATTAAGCTGGAACTGGAGATGACGGTAAGCTGTATCTAGTTGTTGCTGCTGTGATAATGGGTTATACATATTGGTGTTGCAACTTGAGCTACAGATAGGATTGAGTTATTGTTCTTGAGAAGAATGATGACAAGAATTGTTACAAGGTGATGTGCCGATGCTGATAAGCTCACAAAGCAGTGTGCAATGTGGAGTTCAAAATGAAGCTTCATAGTATGTGTGGTTCTGGTGGTAATGGAATGGTGATGTTGGATTGATTTGTTGAGAAAATGGATGAGAAGCTACTGATAGTGCCGGAAATTCAAATATATTGGCAGTAATTTAGTAAATGATGGTTGTTGTGGCAAGTTTACCATGGTGATGTTGCATGTGATGGAGTTGTATATTGCAGAAAGCTAGCTATGTTGCATGTGGAGGCAATGGAGTTAGAACAAGTGAATGGGTTATGAAGAAGATGCATGAGCAAGTGTTGGCGGTAGCTATTATGGTGTTCATGTGGTTGTAGTTTGCAAGTGAATTGAACTGGTATTTAAGCAGTTTCAGCTGCTGTAGCTGGGAGAGCAAGCGGAGATTGAGATGGTAGAGTTGAGTAAACAGGGAAGAAGAACAAGTCTGTGTTGCAGCTGAACTGAAATAGCAATGGTGTTGTTGTATCTATCGCAGTTGCAGTCTTGAATAAAGATGCTACGAGAGACTAATTGAAGCTTTTCTGGTGGTTTAAGGCTAGAAGTTAAGTTTACAAGGGATTGTGACTAATGGTGAATGCATAGAGAGCCTGAGATGAAGATGGTGCAATGAGTGTTGATGTCGCAGTAAGGGAGTTGTGTCTGCAGCTGAGTTTTGGGATGGATTCTGGTGATGGTTATGAATGAAAGTGGTGATTTGAATGGCTGGACATTCGATGAATGTTAGGAGCGGAATGAGTTTAGCAGTTGCAGCTGAGAATGCAGTTGGGAAGAATTTAGAATGATGTAGAAGATGATGGAGGTAATGTAGAGCCATCATGGCTGAGGCTGAAGCTATGAAGCACAGTGACTGTGCAACAAAGCCTTAGCTTGTGCAGGACCACTCAGTCCAATCATCCGAGTTAGATAGCTGATTCGGTATGACTCGGTGCTTGACCCGAGTTAACTCATTTGACCTGAGATTTGACCGGTGACCGGGAGACTTTGCCGGTCACCTGAACTACTCCTCCGACCACTTTGCCGACCAAATTCCTATGGTGAACCTAGTTTTTCGGCAACAGTTTTTAGGCAGAATTCTATGTGGGTTTTCCTCACACATGGGCTTAGTGGACTTCTATCTATTGGACTCTTTGAAGACTTGACCTAGTTTTGGAAAACAAAGGATTATAAAAGAAGACTTCTACAACTTTTGGAATGGGGGATGTATTTTATACTTAGAGCTTTCGGAGATAGCCATAACTAGGGTTTGATTTCGTATTTAATTTTCATCTTTTTTATTTGATTATTGATTATGATGAACTCCATAGCTATGAGTAGCTAAATTAATATTATTGGTTAAGGATGTAATCCGATTTCGAAAACTTGTGCTTGAGTTATGTATTAGTTTTCTCTCTTGATTATCGTTCAAATCTCTACTTTTTTTAATAATCACATGATTGATGTATTGTGATAGGATTTAGATGTTTGTTTAGTTAAGTGGCCAATTAATTGAACTTGTATCCTTGTCCATAGCTATTTTAGGGTTTTTCATCGAGCGATAACCATAAATACAAGTAGCATGATATGATTACGGTTTGTAGTGATACACTCCTGTGATCATATGTAGAGTTTGACCATTGTCCGAATTGTCATGCGCAATGTATGACCATTGCATTGATTAGCCTATTTCTGAAACTTAATGCTCCTAGGAATTGAACTTAATTTGCGTAAGGAGTTAGGTTATTCTTTAGGTAGAATTCACATACGCAGCTCTAATGTGTGTGTTGATGAACTTAGGAAATTAATAGAATATCTTGCTCTCTTGATACTCTAGGCTTTTGATAATAAAAGAGATTAAATCGTAATCTATTCATGTATGCAAGCACATGTTTAAGATTGAAGATGAATTCCTTGACCAATATTTCTATCTATTCATTATTTTCAATTATTTTCATTACTTTATTGCTTTGTTTATTTTGATATAAAAAAAAAATCCCCCCACTGATTACTAAGAAACTATAATTTTTATAACAACAATTGCCTCTCTGTGGAAACTAACTCTTCCTTACCTTGTACTTTATTTATATTTTGTTGAGTAAGAAAGTGAATTATTTTTGACGCATATGACAGTAATCAATAAACAAAGAAGATCTCAAACTTTTGCAGATGGAAAGACTTGGAGATCTCAGACAAGGATAAATGCGCGTAGCTACCTTTGTCACGCAGCTGCATCCTCTGAATCTCATAATGAGGAGAGGGGGGAGGAAAATCCTCAACAAAAACTTCTTCTACCTCAGAATCCGCAGCCATTTCAGGTTCCATAGCCACCTCAGGTCCCTCAGGTATCTCAGTATCCTCGGGGGGTGGAGAAGGCGTAGCCTCAGGATGATCCATAAACGTAGGTGGATCAGTAGACGATCTAGGCTTCAGATTCCTGCGCACAAGTTCCTTCGAAATTCTCATGATCCCTAATATCAGCAGGAAGAACATTCCATCAAAAATGGCGGACAAAAATTACAGTCGACCCAATAGTATGGTTGGGGCAAGAATGATAGTACTTTGGGAATAAGCTTAACAAAAACCAACCAAGGGAAATGATTTCATCTTCCCGAGAAGCAAAAATAGAGTATGATCGATCAACACATTCAAAAAAGAAATTTTACAGACACAGAGAAATCATGATACATTCATAGTGAAAAACACGAAAATGAATCAAACCCATGTTCTCAAACAACACAGAGAACACATCAAAAGTTACAAATAGTACATACAAACATTCAAAAGCATCGATAGCATTCAAAAGATAAATTGGAGCAAGGTAAATCCGAGATGAAAACTTCGAAAGACCAAAGAAGAAGATCACCTACTTGTATGTGATGATCGAGTGTTGAAGAAAAAAGGCTTTTGGGAGTCGATGGAAGACCAATAGTTGAAAACAAAAGAAGAATGAAAATCTCTGAGAAAGGGATGGAGAGCGACAGTTAGAGAAGAGAAAATAAAGTTAATAAAATTCCTCATGATATTCTCTTCTTATAGGCGGCTGGAGTATCCAAAAATTTTGGCGTCCCGAAATTCAAGTGGAAGTTATTGCATGAAGGGACACATGGGGACCACCAAACCGGTACGTGCAAAAATGACGGCGTTACAGAAGTTTTTTCTTCCAATCCTACTAAACGGTAGAATATGAAAGAAAAGGGGAAAACTGTGAATACCAATATTCTGCGGAGCACGTGCCACGGTTTCAGTGGTTGTATACAAGATAGTTATGTAGCCCTCGCTATACAGAGGAACCTGAGTATCAGAAGACACCTTCGCATATATGTTTTATCTTATTCCAAGGAGGGATACCTCGACGGCTGAGATGGAAAAGTAAAGCCTAGTCTAGAGAGAGGAAGCTGGAGAAGGGAAAAATGTAGATGACATATCTAATAAGCATTAAATGCACAAATCTCGTATCTACACGCTTAATCAAAGCACGTGGAGAGAGATGATGTGGCAGAGTCTGACTAGAAAATGTCAGTGGTGAACGAAGGTACGATCTGTACTTAGGCTGGGAAGTTCCCGAAGGAACATGGGTTAGCTGAGGTGGCAGATGATAGACACATTTTTGTGTCTGAATTGTCCTCGGTGTCTCTATTGTTAGTTCTTGATTTTGTACTTATTATGGTGTTTTTATGTATGTGTAGGCGCTTTTGGAGAAATACACTAATGTGGAAAAAGTGCTCAAAAAGTGCTATTTGGACACCCCCCCCCCCCAGGAGAAAATTACTAAGGGCACCCTCACTTTGGATAAGAGTCACCCTCAGCTCGGCACCTTCTATTCACACCCCAGTTCAGGATAGGGGGCATCTCTTCTTCTCGGTTTGAAAGATTTGTTTTGGCGGGAAGTTTTCATGCAAACTGCGGGATTTCCTCAAATCAATTCTAGAGAGATTTTGTCAAGACTTTGTCGGAAATATGGTGTAGGAATGAGCTGTCATGCCAAACATGCTTGGTAATGAGGAATTTTGCGCAAAAAGAAGAAGTTTCCGAACACAGAGAAATGGCAGAGATTCTCGGGATTTATTTGCGATATATTTGGAAGATTGGCTTGTGGATACAACATGTTGAATGGTGTTTGGGTTGTTAGAAGACGTGTGTGGAAGAATTAAACGCCAGAAAACGCGTGAGAATCACCAGCAGATATATGCAGAGAAACAAAAGGAAATAATGTACGCAAAATGTCAGGGGTAAATGAGAATCATGCTGGAGTTAATGGAGAGATTTTGTGATGCGTTGGGTATAAAAAGGGAGCTATGGACTCATAGAAGGGGACGAAGAGTTTGGGGTAGAAGAAGAGAGCAAAAATTCAGAGCTGCAGAATATTTTTTCTGCTGCTGCATAAGGAGGAAGAACATGAAGAACAGACATCCAAAAACCGTTTGTCTTCAACAGTGTAAATGACAGAGCAAGAAAGGTCGTATAGCTATAGTGACAGTAACATTGTATTTGTATCGTTCTCTGTAACAGCTCGGTTTGTAATAAATATAACTGTTACAAACCTAGTTTTCATTATATTTCTCCCATTTTCATCTTTGTAAACACTTTGAGCTATGAAATCAAATTTTGAGCGTGTTTCCAACATGATGAGCTAGACCCATCCTCTGGGGAGACGGAGGAAGCTATCTTGCCAATGAAAAAGTGGTAATTCTTAATTATTTAATTTGTGCAATTTTTAATTATGATTATTTGCCTAGATTGAAAATAGATTTCATGATTTTTGTTAAACAATTGTGTTTTCTATTGATGGAATATGCTTAGCCAAGGGTTTTTGATATCCCATGCTTTGGATTAACATTTGTTGTTTCTAAAAATCTACTTTTGCAATATTTGAGAATCAAATTGAATGTGTGAAATTGCATGATTGTAATTAGTATCACTTTGGAATTGGTAATAGCGGAATCCCAGCCCCAGTCTCTCCATAATTCTCACAACACTTTTAATTTTGAGTTTGTTATATTTTTTCTTTAAAATTAAACCTAAAAATTTGCTTTCACAAGTCTTGAACGAATCTTATTACTACAACATCATTGAAAATACCATCAGCAGAGTCCGACTGGAGAGAGCACGTGGCGAACGAAGGTACCATTTGTACGAAAGGTATATCAGGGAACGATGGATCCAAAGATAGCAAAGATATACCTAGAGCAGAAGGGGCTATAAATACCAAGCTTCACCAACAGACCATAGGCATTCAATATCTAGGAGAAGGAGATCTAGTCTTAAGCTTATACCTCTTTAATGTTTAGAACTTAAGTATTTACTTCAACTTGAGTTCTCTCTATTACGGTGGGAAGCATTTAAGATCTTTGTAACCACCAAAACTTAATACAAACAATCACTCATTACCCCGTGGACATAAACAAAAGTCGAACCACGTAATCTCTTGTGTCTCGTGATAACTTAGTTCCATTCACATTACATTTGTGTTCTTCATTTTTATTGCGATCTTTAATACCTTTTGCTACTTAGCATTCTCAGTTCAACAGAGATATCAATACTTCTTAGCATCTGATTCTATGAGTTGTATACATTATGTAGACTATGTGAAAATTAGTAGTCACAAAGTCATTATAAATTATGCACCCAAACTAATTCTAACTTTTTGGTTTAAAAGTTGAAAAATAACTTTTAAAGTGATATATTCTAAATAGAATAAAAACTAATGAATTATTTTTTTATTTCATCTGGGTTATTACCCTTTGAGCAAGGAATTCATTTCGTCAAGTGAATATCATAAGTTATTGTAAAGGAAGTTATTACGTTTTGATTGTTTTATGCATTGACTTTCGACGACAAAATGTACACAACTTGGGTTGGCTTTGTAGATTTTTTTTGTTAATATAAAGTGTACCAACATAAAGTCAAAGTTTTGGAGTAAAGATTTTATGGGTACACCTCTGGTAAACCCTCCGGAGACAACACTCCGCCACTAGGGCCACCTAGCGGTTTAACGGCTTGCTGCGCGTGCTAAGTGTAGTCATTTTATTTTCTAGAGTAGATTTGCTCGGGACTAGCAAACAATAAGTTTGGGGGTATTTGAGAGACACATTTTTGTGTCTGAATTGTCCTTAGTGTCTCTATTGTTAGTTCTTGATTTTGTACTTATTATGGTGTTTTTATGTATGTGTAGGCGTTTTTGGAAAAATACACTTGTGTGGAAAAAGTGCTCAAAAAGTGATATTTGGACCCCCCCCTCGAGAAAATTACTAAAGGAACCCTCACTTTGGATAAGGGGCACCCTCAGCTAGGCACCTGCTATTCACACCCCAGTTCAGGATAGGGGGCACCTCTTCTTCTCGGTTTGAAAGATTTATTTTGGCGGGAAGTTTTCATGCAAACTGAGGGATTTCCTCAAATCAATTCTGGAGAAATTTTGTCAAGACTTTGTCGAAAATATGGTGTAGGAATGAGCTGTCATGCCAAACAGGCTTGATAATGAGGAATTTTGCGCAAAAAGATAAGTTTCCGAACACAGAGAAATGGCAGAGGTTCTCGGGATTTATTTGCGATATATTTGGAAGATTGGCTTGTGGATACAGCGTGTTGAATGTTGTTTGGGTTGTTAGCAGACGTGTGTGGAAGAATTGAACGCCAGAAACACGTGAGAATCACCAGGAGATATATGCAGAGAAATAAAAAGAAATAATGTACGCAAAATGGAAGGGAGTAAATGAGAATTATGCTGCAGTTAATGGCGAGATTTTGTGATGCGTTGGGTATAAAAAGGGAGCTATGGACTCATAGAATTGGACGGAGAGTTTGGGGGAGAAGAAGAGAGCAAAAATTCAGAGCGGCAGAATATTTTTTCTGCTGCTGCATAAGGAGGAAGAACACAAAGAACAGACATCCAAAAACCGTTTGTCTTCAACAGTGTAAACGACAGAGCAAGAAAGGTCATATATCTATAGTGACAGTGACGTTGTATTTGTATCGTTCTCTGTAACAGCTCAGTTTGTAACAAATATAATTGTTACAAACCTGGTTTTCATTATATTTCTCCCATTTTCACCTTTGTAAACACTTTGAGCTATGAAATCAAATTTTGAGCGTGTTTCCAACATGATGAGCTAGACCCATCCTCTGGGGAGACGGAGGAAGCTATCTTGCCAATGAAAAAGTGGTAATTCTTAATTATTTAATTTGTGCAATTTTTAATTATGATTATTTGCCTAGATTGAAAATAGATTTCATGATTTTTGTTAAACAATTGTGTTTTCTATTGATGGAATAAGCTTGGCCAAGGGTTTTTGACATCCCATGCTTTGGATTAACATTTGTTGTTTCTAAAAATCTACTTTTGCAATATTTGAGAATCAAATTGAACGTGTGAAATTGCATGATTGTAATTAGTATCACTTTGGAATTGGTAATAGCGGAATCCCAGCCCCAGTCTCTCCATAATTCTCACAACACTTTTAATTTTGAGTTTGTTATATTTTTGCTTTAAAATTAAACCTAAAAATTTGTTTTCACAAGTCTTGAACGAATCTTCTTACTACAACATTATTGAAAATACCATCAGCAGAGTCCGACTGGAGAGAGCACGTGGCGAAAGGTATATCAGGGAACGATGGATCCAAAGATAGCAAAGATATACCTAGAGCAGAAGGGGCTATAAATACCAAGCTTCACCAACAGACCAGAGGCATTCAATATCTAGGAGAAGGAGATCTAGTCTTAAGCTTATACCTCTTTAATGTTTAGAACTTAAGTATTTACTTCAACTTGAGTTCTCTCTATTACGGTGGGAAGCATTTAAGATCTTTGTAACCACCAAAACTTAATACAAACAATCACTCATTACCCCGTGGACATAAACAAAAGTCGAACAACGTAATCTCTTGTGTCTCATGATAACTTAGTTCCATTCACATTACATTTGTGTTCTTCGTTTTTATTGCGATCTTTAATACCTTTTTCTACTTAGCATTCTCAGTTCAAAAGAGATATCAATACTGCTTAGCATCTGATTCTATGAGTTGTATACATTATGTAGACTATGGGAAAATTAGTAGTCACAAAGTCATTATAAATTATGCACCCAAACTAATTCTAACTTTTTGGTTTAAAAGTTGAAAAGTAACTTTTAAAGTGATATATTCTAAATAGAATAAAAACTAATGAATTATTTTTTTATTTCATCTGGGTTATTACTTATTACCCTTTGAGCAAGGAATTCATTTCGGCCAGTGAATATCATAAGTTATTGTAAAGGAAGTTATTACGTTTTGATTGTTTTATGCATTGACTTTCGACTACAAAATGTACACAACTTGGGTTGGCTTTGTAGATTTTTTTTTGTTAATATAAAGTGTACCAACATAAAGTCAAAGTTTTGGAGTAAAGGTTTTATGGGTACACCTCTAGTGGAATTCCGTAAATACCCCTCAAAAAGGATGCAAGCGTAATTTATTTTTTCTTTTCTTTTACAGTGGGTTTGGATGTAGAATTTTAAAGATGGGATTCATGGGTCCAGGGGATTTGGTGGAATTACGTTTCCCTCGTTACATTTGGTTGCCCAAATCCCTGGAATTACGTTTCCGACGGGATTCACTTTTCCAACAAATCCTCCATATGGAGTCCGACCCCTCCCCCCTAAGATTTGTTGGGAAACTTATCAGGGGATTTATGAACCCATTTATTTTTAGTCCAAATCCCATATATATATATACAATTTTAAGCTTCTTTGGGCAATGCCAAACAATACATACACTTTAAAATAAGAAAATTTTATGAATCCTAGGAATCTCAACTGAGTTACCAAACATACGAGGAATTTACATGAATCCCAGAATTTATAATCCTGTGGGATTACAAATTCCTGAAAATTGTGAATTCTGCAACCAAACCCACCATTAGATAATTTCGTAGATAATCCAAAAAATGGAGTAAATTTATCGGACGAAAAAAGGACACGGAGGTTGGAAATATTTTAATTGTTAAGGGTAGTTTAGTAAAAGTGAAGGTAGATGTGAGAAGGTCGAACCCGACCACCTCCAAATTTTAATGTTTTTTTTTTTCCTTTCCCTTCTTCTTCCTTCTTCTTCCCCATCTCGATTTCTCTCCGAAAATCGTAAACATCTTCTTCATCTACTGAGAAGAATTCTCAACATCTTTGTTTCGGAGATATCTGTCCACCGTCATCAGAAGATTCACCTACAATCGATTGGTAAGAAATTTTGGTTTGATTTGGTTTTTGTATTTATTTTTATCGTTCAGCTCTAATCAGATTCAAACTCATCAATTCCAAACCCTAATTCTCAATCAAACTCTCAAATTTGAATTTCAGTTGATTCGTCAATTTCATAATTGATTGAAGATTGAATTTGATTTTGGTAGGGGAAGAGTGGCATCAGTTCAACAGAGGCAACTATAGGGGTTCATCGATCCAGTCGATTACAGATAAAAGGGTTCATAGAGACAATGAGATGGATCGATACAGCAACAAGAGAAAAAATTCAAGCGAGGTCAGTTCTTCATCTTACAAAGAATTTGGGGTTTCGATGCAAGTTATTGAGGAATCAGAAGAATCACATATTTCAGTCCATTTGTGTTCATAAATAACCAGCAGAATTAGGTTTTTTTTTTTAATTAGGTTGTCAATTAGAATCATTGGGTCTACATCCTTCACTTTGTACCATCTTTAAATTCCCCAGCAACTGACATTGAGTTTTCTTTATCATCCAGCCTTAACTTCGTATTCTCTCTGACAGTTCATTTATGAATTTATTGATGGTCCGGAATTTCATGTAATTGGATTCTTCCTTATTAATCTTCCTTGTAAGATAAAGATATGTCCCACGGCCTAAACCGCTACTGGTCTAATGTTTAGGAGAAAGTGGTAATATGGTACAGATAAGCTACTTGGAGGTTTTCACTCTAGGAGAAAACATAGATCACGTTCTGTTAATTGCAGTTGATGGTACTACTTCACAATGATTAATAATATAATGTATTAGCAGAATGATAAGATTGCATTTACATAATGTAATAGTTGTGGAATTGATAAATTAGGTGACGAATCACATGGTGGGTGGAGGGGAGAGAGGTGTTTCTTATGTGAAGCTTATTTCAATGTTGTGGTTGCACTGGAGGCAAAGAAGTGTTTGCGAAGATGCTTATGCTATAAATTAATTGTCTGGGTTGATTGGCTCCATAACTTTTACTTCTTCATCAATCAATCTTCTACAGTCCGTAGATAAGTTGGGGTGTAAAATTAGTGTAATTCTGGGTTCTTTGACTTACATGGTTAACCTAGGTTGAGTTTACTTCTCCTCCATATATTTGGGTTCCATTGAAGGCTGGGTAGAATGTATGTGCATGGGTGGTCAAATGTAATTCTCATTTGTCCTTTTTTATTATCATGTTATGAATTTTCTGTGGTATGGGCATCAGATTTAACCATTACGGAACTTTTTTAATATATTTTGATTAAATGTTTGGATGCAGTGACTACTTTCATCACCCAAGGATAATACTATCTGTCTGTGGCAAATGTGTTCTGAATGTGGCACTGTTTGCTGATGTGCATCACCCCCTGTTGGAAACTACAGTCAATTTGTAGTTGGAATCAGGAAAGGATTGTGATGGTAATGGGCTGGGTAGGATTGGGGGTGGATTCGGCAGGTGAACATGTGAATGAGGGTGGTTGTGATCTAAGGTATCTCTCTCTTCTGTTTTTCGTCTTTTCTTTTCTTTTCTTTTTTAGCGTGTGTGTGTGAATATTTGATCAATTTCTCATGATCATGTGAGCAATACATGTAGCATTTTCATACTAATGCACCCAGCCATGGTAAATTCGTCACCATTTCTCATTATGTACTGTAGTAAGCATAATAGCAGTATAATTCGTTATTATCCAGTTTCAGGTTTGTATTGATCTCAGCAAATTGCTTTGTTCTTTATTTTGCATGCCATAGTAATTATCTAATGTCAGAGATGTTAAAATTGATCGTATGGTTAAATATTCGTTATTATCCAGTTTCAGGTTTGTATTGATCTCAGCAAATTGCTTTGTTCTTTATTTTGCATGCCATAGTAATTATCTAATGTCAGAGATGTTAAAATTGATCGTATGGTTAAATATATAGTAGGAAAACTGGGCAGGTTATTGAGCTACCAACGTTTCCACTTATTATCTTTTAAATTTGCAGGATTTAGGTCAGGTTGGGTAACTTTCGATTCACAATTGATCGTAGTGGGTGTTGGATTACGAATCTTCTCCATGAAGAATTTATTGTGAAAATTTCTGTGCGCAAGAGAAAGAAAAGAAGGAATCCTATTTTGGCTTTTGTTTGGATACTCTCTTTCTCTCTATTCATTACGGGAAATTTGTTATAACCCGAAGTTGATGAAAAGACAAATCGTCATATCCTTAGAACATGACAACGGTATTTTGTGTTTGTATGTACAAGATTGCAATTAAAGAAGGTTTCTGTTTTAAAATAATTGAAGGCTTTTTATATATACATCCTCTTTTCCTATATTTGTTTTCAGTGTCAAACTTTCTCTTCTCCTTGTCTTCTCTCTATTGATATTAAATCGTCTTTTGATATCATTTGTGATTGCCAATGATATGTGTTTTTGGTATCATCTATTTTTCTCTTCTCCTATATGTGTTTTTACTTTGATTTAAAAACATACAATAGCAGTTGGAACAACAATTCAGTAGCATCAGCAGCGGTTTTTTACAGTACATCAAAAATAATAGTGGGTTTCTGAGAAGAATTAAAGCAAAGGTTCAGAGCACTATAGGAAAACAAGGGAATATGGTGGAGTTTCAAGGCTGTAAATTGAGGTTACTAAATGTGTTTGTGTGTGAAAGGTCATGTGTTTCAGGGAAGGAGTTAAAACTGATATATTAGATTAGAAGAACAAATCAAAGTGATTCCTCATTCAACACCAAGGCGCACACAAGGTGTTTGTGGGAAGGTTTGTGAGAGTTTTAGTTCTGAACCAAGGGTCTGCTGCTGTGATGGTCTATGAGTTGGGCTTGATAGATTATGTTCGAGGGCTAAGATGGAGTCTGTGGTCGGTATAGCCATTGTTTGGAAAGGTCGGGATGCATAAGCATACGAGGCAACAATTCAATCATCTGTGTTTCTCTACGACAACAATTTTTGATGGTTTTATTACACGGCAGCAAAAACCATAGAGTTGATTTTACGGATTAATAATATTTATTATTCAAGGTGGTGGTTTCGTTAAATTTTTCGGTCGGTCTTCCCATCGTGGCAGCGGTCATCTAGTTTACTAAACCAAGATATTACAAACGGGGTAAGGAGTTTGGACCTTGGGTCATTCATAGTGAATTTTTTTTTCATCGGGCAAGTAAATTAATTGCTCAAAGAAAATAACCTGAGAAAAAACTTACAAATGTGAAAGAACTAACCAAATCCTGATAAAATCTAACATTGGTTGTTGCCTACAAAGAACATTCAAAGAAATAACAAATCTCTTGTTAATCGATGACGCTAAATTCTTGCAATTACTTTATAAGAAAAAAGAAGTAATCTTCAAATTCTTTCGTCCAACGTAATGCTTTTAAGGAGATATTTTTCCTATGCATATGGTGAGCATGATGGTCATTTTGATCAAAGTAGTTAATATCGTGTATTGGACATGTATCGGCGAGGTGTCATACACCTATACAGAGGAATATATCAAATACAATCGGCGATACACAAGTTACAAGTAGTTGTACATTGTGTTATTTGGAAATAAATATAGAACATTTGCAGTATGAAAACATCAATTAAACTAGTTTCACTTGATAACCTAACATCCCTAAACACATAATTTTTATTGGAATAAAAATTATAACAAAAAGACATAAATAAATAAATATGTTTATAATCTTATCTATTTTATCGACCGATATAATCACAATATTCATGTATTGCCAAAATTTTGTGTATCGTCTCGGTCAAAGGCTGATACGTGATTGATCCCTGTCGTAGGCGTCAAAAATAAATTACACTTTTTTACTACTCAAAATATATAATATAGCAAGGGAAAGAAAGGATCGTTCCCACATAGAGGACTAGGTTTCCAATATGTTTCGGTTTTTTCTTATATAAAACAAGGGGGTTTTTCTAATTTATATAACTAAAACAAATAATAAAGCAAATAAACAAATAAATAAATCAAGTAGAAGAGATATTAGTTAGGATTCATCTTCATTCACAAACATGCTTTTTAACAATAAGTAGAATTGATATTTAATCTCAACTTTTATCAAAAGCCCTAGGATACCTTGATCGCAAGAATATCCCGCTAATTTCCTCTTGACATCAACAAACATATTAAAAGATCCGAATATGAATTTTATCTAAGAGAACAACCTAAAGTGTAAAAGCACTAACCAAGTTTAATTCCCTAGATGCATTAAGTTTTATGAAATCAGGCCAATCAAAGCAATCGAACGTGTAAAAGCACTAATCCGATTTAACAAAGGTTATGACTCACTTGTGACTACTAGGATGTATCACTACAAGCAATAATCACAATTATGCTACTTGTAATCATGAATCTATCACTTTTGCTTATAATAAATCCTAATCTAGCAATAGAGATGAAAACAAACTCAATCGATTCTAGACTCAACTAAACAAGCATTCAAATCATGTAACAATACTAATAGTGAATCATAAGCGATAAAACATGGAGACAAAACTAATTTATTGAATGAAAACCCATGTTTGGAAATCCAACTTATTCCTTAACCAATAATAAAAACTAGGTACTCATGTTAAAGAAGTTCATCACAAGAATAAAAAGAAAATCTATCATGTTGTAAACCCTAGAACAAAAGGTAGAAGTAAAAGATTATCATCCCCCTAGGTTTAGAGAGACTCCACTATTTTATACTTCCAAAACTACGTCACCCAAATCTCTGAAGCCGGCTGAGGCCAATTCAAGAACCATCTTTTGGGGACTACCCAAAAAAGGTGGGGGACTACCCATAAGTTTTTGGGAGGATATTAGAAGTAATATTTGGTCACCCCTTATAATAATTTTTTTTTATACCCACTTTACCCTTGATGATAAACTTAGTTAGTGATTAGTTAAAAATTGATTAGTGATTAGTGTTTTATAAGTTGGATTTTTTGTTTTTAACATTTTTTTTTGAGAGATAAGAAGAAGAAGGAAATAGGAAGAAGAATATGAATGAACCCAAAAAATCTTTTTTTGAGTTTAGTAATTATGATATGAGTGATTCATGTGATGATACCTTAGATCTTTTTCTTTAAGAGCCACACCAAGAGTATGATTTTTGGGTACTCATGGATACTTCAAATTTAGTTAATGGTGCTTGAATTGGCCAAAACATTCCTAAAAATGAACAATTTACAAATTGATTTCCGTTTGGTTTACAAAGTTCGGGTACAACTTTTGAAGAACATGTTACCGAACTCATCTGCAAGTGTAGTTCGGTTAATATTTATAAAAACACAGGTAGCCGAACTCAGCTTTAATGGAGTTTTTGCTTTCAGAGAAACGTTCGGCTAGGAAAAAAAAGTTACGACCTAACCGAATTAAAAGTTCGGCTAGGAAAAAAAAATTAAAAAAGTTGCGACGTAACCGAACTCAATATATAGGTTTTCAAAGAAAAGTTAGGTTAGGAGAAAAAAAATTGCGACGTAACCGAATTTTAGTTCGGTTAGGAAAAAAAATTGGAGGTAACCGAACTTTAGTTGAAAATTCACATTTTATGTCTAGGCCATGCTTAGATTTAGTTTGCGTAAAGATTAGTAGAGTTTGGTTTGTAGAGCTTTTAGTGAATAAACAAAAATATATTTCATGCACTGTAAACGGTTTAAATATTGTAAATATTAGTAGAGATTTTAGTGAGTGCCACCTCTCACTGCTTTTAGAGTTTGGTTAGGAACAATAAAAAACTAACAATGGTGAGTGCCACCTCTCACTTCTGATATCAGTACAACTATAAATGAATTGCGACAAAGTTCGGTTACGAAAAAAACATTGCGACGTAACCGAACTTTTCTCTGAAAGAAAAAACCTTTATTAAAAGTTGAGTTCGGATAGTTCGACAAAGTTTTTCACATAATTCTTAGCCGAACTTCTCTCTGCAACTTACATTTTCAACTCATTTTAATGATTACTTCTCATTTTGGCAACCAAAAATGAATGACAAGTAATGGGTTTGTTATAATTTTGATTTTGATTTTGTCTTTTTTATGATTTAAATTAAGCTATATATAGAGGTGGCTGTGGTGGTGGTTCGAGGTGGTCGGTGGTGGTGAGCGGCGGGGGTGATGGGAGGAGGTGGTTATATATATAGGTGGTGGTGATAAGAGGAGGTGGTAATATATATATAGGTTAAGGGTAGGTTAGTCATTTCCACATTTTAGGACATCCCTTATCATTTTAGGGTGGACATTTATATCACTTGGTAGTCCCCCACCTATTTTGGGTAGTCCCCAAAAGATGGTTCCAATTCAAGTTACACGCCAGACCTAGTCCAATTCACAGCTCAGGCCCATTAACATTATATGCTTGTCAGTTTCCAGAACTAACAAGCCTATTCGATCTGTTCTAGCCCCATACACTTCTGGATATGTCTCAACTCTCTATTTCATTCCATAACATTCATTCATGCCCAATTAAGACCGATATATTCAACCACCCATAAGTTACTGACCCTAGCATCCAGCTGACAACCTGCAACACCCATTTCAGCTTCTACTTTCACCGACATCATCAGAACTCGGCCATAACTCCACCTGCAAGTCCTAACATTCATCCAAACAGTGCCATACACCATTTCATTCATTCCCTGCTAGACAACCAACATTCCTGGTCATTGCGGCAACATCATCACAACCATCTCCTTGTACTGCTACAGAACATTCTCGGCTCAACCACCTGTCACCATTTATTCCTCCCATTTCTGTTCTCATCTCACACAGCAGCAGCATTACTGCATTCTGTACTTTAACCTTCGCAATCCCAGTACCACCATCTATGACTGCGACTTCACCTGTAGATGCATTCTGACTCCAACAATAACTCTAGTTCAGCTGCAACTATCATTCATCCTGCCACTGCAGTTCCGCATCAATTACACACTTCACAGTTCCACCAGACTTTCTGTAGCTTTAACTGCAGCTGCAACTTCATTCATTCCGTAACCTCACAGCTTCAAACTCCCTTTACCACCAGTTTCATATCCAACTGCAATTCATCCTTAATGGCAGCAACTACAGCCTCAAGCCAAAACCAATACCACCTGGAGCTCAATTATGTTTCCTTCTCAACTCCATTCCCATCATAACAACAGCTGCAACATTCATGCATCCCATTTAGGAAACAACCAATGCCTTCTGCAACCAGCTGAGCTCACAACTCCATTACGCTATCACCTTGTAAACACCCATCAACACCTGCTCTAGCTTCACAGTTCCATGTTACCACCTAACTGCAACCAATACCACCATTTCAGCTTCTCAGCTCCACATACCCACTGCACAACAAATTGTATCTCAACCATTGCAACTGCATCAAGTTAACAGTACCAGCTCAGAGCATCGCTTCAATCGCCACAATTCCATGGCACAACTGACCCTTGCCTAAAACAGCTGCAATTTCGAATTGAGCACAACCCCATTTTCAAGCACAACAGAATTCATTCACTCAACCACAACTTCAATCTTTCATTTCCTTCAACAACAGCAAATAGAACACCAGCAACATCTCCTCCTTGAACTGCACCTTCTGTCTTTATACCAACCTCGACATCAGAATGCAATTCGTACCAGAAATCAAGACTACCTCATGTGAAACCCCCAAATCAACAACAACCTCTTCTTCGATTGAACAATTACACCCTAACTTCTTCAATTCTTCATCTCTTTCTCGCCATGAATCATTGGCAGAAATCATTCCTCCACCTTCTGAGGTTCTTGAATTCGCTCTCTGACCTTCTCAATTCCTCTCTTCTTCTTTCCTATGGCTTCTCGGTTAAGCAGAACAATGATAAGAGAAAATGATTTTTTGCTCAATTTTAGGTGGTGGTAATAACCTTATTAACTAGAAGCACCCAGAGATATGATAAGGGCTTCCTGAAACTATTCTTAGATTCCTTGTACTATCAGTTTTGGGGAACTGACAAGCTTAATCTTTGATTTTTCTCATAACTTCCTCATAGAACGCCGGAATGAACTAATTCTTTCGCCGCTAAGTTCGTCTTTCCGTTCTCTTCAAGACGATTGGGAAGAAATCATGGATTTGAGCCAGTTTCACTTCCTTTTGCTCCAATGACTACAAAACACCTATAAAACTCAAAAGCAAACATAAGATACATAATTCACACGAAAAATAACAAAGAAAGCATAAACAATAGATAATAGATAAGGTGTTTACGACACCTATCAGTGGCATATTCTGATATTGCTCAGAAACCACAGTTGCATGTTCTTCCTTGTTGGTTTCTCATTAAAAACACTAACCCATGAATCAATAGATTGATTTTTCTTTGGAGTTTATTTGGCCTTCAATTTTGTTGCGTTATTTGAATTGCACTAAGAACTTGGATTACCAAACCTCTTACAATGAACGCACATAATAATTTAATAGAGAAGAACAACAAGAAAATAAAATTTTGCACCTACAAATCCGCACATTTTCTAAACATAAGACATCCTAATTTTTTTAAAGTGGTTTGTGGATCAGTCATTATAAGCTTACCCACCAGGTTGGCTATCTTGTTAATCTCAACTCGTTCCACAAGCAAAATTGAACATCTATCAGGTTTTTTCATACAAGACATGGTTATAGTTTTATCTATTTTTTTTTTATAATCAAACCATTAGTATTTTATTCCATTAAGAAACGTTTACATGAGGGTTTTTATGAAAAAACAAGTACATCATAAACGTGAAACAAATACAATGAAATGTGCAAACCGGAAATCAATCGCAAAGAGAAAGAACAATCCACAACGGTAGTCCCCGAATCTTGTATGTAAAGATTGAAGAAGGAATGGCATTCGAAATCATAATTCGACCATTTTGATTGATTTTCTTCTTGAAAAGAGATACTCATGTGAGAGATGAGTGATTTTCCCAAAACTTATGCGTAGCAAGAAGCCTGGAAACCTTAGATCTATTATTCTGTTGAAGAAGAACTTGATCTTGCCTCCGCAAATCGCTAATGTACTTGTATCCAAAACCCAAATCACGAACAAATCTATAGAAATGGAAACACTATCAAAGTGTAGATAAAATCGCTCTAATAGCGAAGAAAATAATCGCCCTAATAGCGAAGAAATTTACTAAAAAGCTACGAAATAAATCCTACAAACAAACAATCTTTGATCAGATCTAGCCTAAAAGGACTAGATCTAAGCAAAAAATGAAGAAGACAGTATTTTTTCTTTTTTTCTAGATGTTTGAGAATGGGGTGAGAGAAGATAGAGAAAGAGGTGGAAACTTTTACCTGCTGATTATAGTGTGAATATTCTTGCAAAACACTCATGAACCAATGATAAAGCTGAGTGACTTCATTATCCAAAAACGAAAGTACAGCCAACCACATATTATTGATGTTTACTAGTAAATTTTGGAGGAGATAAGAGTTCTACCCCTGAATTTTGTATTATCTCCGTCCCACAATTAGTTGACCTAATAGTATAATTTAGAAATGAGTTAAATCTCAAACTATATCACGGATATTCATAAATTTTAATATCATTGAAAAGCATTTTAAAATACCTACGTAACGAATATAAACATGAGTATTAAATCATATAAAATCAACTATTAATAAGACAAAATCTAAAAAAAAAATAAGTCAATTAATAGTGAGATGGAGGGAGTAATTGTTAGGAGTATTTAGGGGTTAATAACTAACTATTTTACTAATCCATAATTTTTTTTGTTTTTTTGTTTTTAGAAGTATTGATCTAGGTGTCTTTAGGAGAGAGGCCGGTGAAGGCATAAACTACGAAAGGAGAAAAGCACCTCAACTCAATCAAGATGGGGTGGTTACCAAAAGGAAAAGAGAAAGAACATTATTACATCACCATCTCAAAAAGTACGAGGGACCGATACAAGTGATCCTGTCTCCACATGTCAGCTTTATATGTCACGTGTTAAAAGCTGGTCCCGCCTTTGAAAATTTAAGACCGTCACTTGTCATTTCCACGACGATTAAATTAAAAAACATATAAAAAAGAAAAGGAAAAGCTTGAAAAGTTGTGTTCAAATCGTATTAGTGGAATAACTAACTTTGTTCACACATTGTGAATTTGTGAACCAAACATCTTTCCTTTTGGCCGGTTTGGTTTTAGATTGTGAAGATATACCCCAGCCGTTCTACCTGGTCTTTTGCGTAGTAGTAGCAAAACATACTATTGATACTACTCGGCGTGGTCGCGTAGGGCAAATATGCACATGAAAATGAACATAACAAAGCAATATAACAAAGCAAATTTTTTATTCATCCGGCCATAAAATCCGTGGTTCAGATGGTAGTGGGATGGACGTCTATGTATCCTTAGTTGGCCAGAATTATCGATGGATAAAAGCATTTTTGACTATGAATCTGTCTATAGGCTGACTCTTTCTGTTTCAAAATAATAGCTAGGTTGGTTTCATGTACAAACCAGTCTCATTATTATGAAACGGAGAACCTAATAAATTGTACGAAGAGATTCAGGGGTAAATCTTGATCTTAAGGCGTATTTTTGGATCGGACAACTAATCGGCAATGTACAAAGAGATAATCGGCGTGGGTACTGAAAGAAAGCCGCCAAAGTTCTGTTAAACCAGTAGTCTTATAAGTTATAACTTATAACCGTAACCAGATGAAAACAACGGCCAATCATAACCAATCATTTGTTGTTTAAGGACAATATATAATTAAATATGGGATCTTCCATCTTACTTACGCGCAGAAAGAAGAGTACTAGCAGCTACCGAGAGAGAGATATTTGAATGTGAAGACAACGAGAATCTTAGTTAGGAGGAGGGAAAGAGAAAAGATAAAGGGATCTATATGGGTAGGCTGCCACCCTCTCGTTTCCTTTAATTCCTTTCTTCTCTTTTTGTCTAGCTCTACTTATATACTTGGAATTATCATCTTCTGATCCATTCCCTTTCTCTCCAGATCAGTTTTTCGACCTTCTTCGATCCCACCAAAATTAAGGTAGACCTCTCTCTCATGCAGTTCTAGCAGCTTATGTTTTGTCACTATTTCATATCTTCCATATCATTTCATTCTCTAGATATATATGTTCATCAATTTCATTTATCCTCGCTCTAGTTTCTTTATTTGTATCTCAGAACTAGCTCTTGGTATACATACGTGGTTTAATTAACTGTTAATTGCAGGTGTTTGTACATTAATTACTTGTGGAGAGTGCTGTGCCGTATTGCTGACGATCCTTACTCTATAAGGGGTTGAGATTTTTTATAATCAGCCTCGAACGTGTTTTCCAAGCATAGCATTCCCTCAGTATACGTACATATACAGAAGAAGGTCTAAATTGATCAAGAAACGCCCGCAAATAATTAAATGGCACCTGTAGCATTGCCTCCTGGTTTCCGATTTCACCCAACAGATGAGGAACTCGTTGCTTATTACTTAAAAAGGAAGATTAATGGGAGGAAAATCGAATTAGAGATCATCCCCGAAGTCGATCTCTACAAATGTGAGCCATGGGAATTGCCAGGTACAATTTACAAGCTCATTTATGCATCTTCTTCCGCCTCTTTTCTGAACTTATTCATATACTATGCAAGTTACACAAACAGATAATACTGACAAGGACGCAACATAAGTTAATTAATACACATAACAAAACTTCATTATGTTTTAACTCAGAAAGCATAATAGGATGATGAGAAAATTTATCTTAATTGTCTATATTAAATGTTTCATGTTTGCTTTGTATGATGAAGAGGCCAAAAGGATAATGCAATATACTTTCACTTACTTTGAAGGCAAATTAATTTTGATATTTGACTCAAAAGTTAGTTTTAGTCCTTCATTGAAAGTTGTTTATAATGTGATCAAAACTTAATAAAACCTCCAACTAAAGCGCCATTTGATCCTTCTATTTCCATATATTATACTATATTTCTTTTCTCCTTTCTTCTTGTGTACATACTACATTGCTTTCTTTATTTCCCTTTAGTTATTCTGTTTCGATTAGCAAGCAATTTATTTACGTTAGATCTAGCTATTTCATCATCCTTAAGATTCACGTTGCCGATTATCTAATTATTCAAGAATCTTATAAAGCTTCTAATATGAAAAGCAACAAAAGATGGAAGGTTGCATAGTGTTCCAAAGATTTGTTCTACATTACATATGATCTATCTATGTGCTTACTAGTTAGCTTTTCAGCTTTTTCTTTCTAGGGTCTGGAGATTTTGTCCGCAGTACACTGTATATATATATATGATTCATTTGAACCAACGGTAAAAAAATGATTTTCCTAGCTCGGAAAGAAAACCCAGATGATACTGTTATTAAATGACTAATTGCATCCAATTATCAAAAGTAATCTGATTGATTTAGGACTCCACTAGTGGCTTGATTACACCTCTAAACGTTGTTATTAAGGAATACTTGTTCATTATCCTCAACCGCGCATATCGTATATTTTCAGTTGTTCGCCATTATAAACGTTTTGAGGATTTTGTAATGTTGTTGCGTACAGAGAAGTCCTTCTTGCCAAGCAAAGATCTTGAGTGGTACTTTTTTAGCCCACGAGATAGGAAGTACCCTAATGGGTCCCGAACTAACAGAGCAACTCAGTCTGGTTACTGGAAAGCCACTGGTAAGGATCGAAAAGTTAATTCAAAAACGCGTGCGGTGGGGATGAAGAAAACCTTAGTTTACTATAGAGGACGGGCACCTCATGGTACCAGGACTGATTGGGTTATGCATGAATATCGACTCGACGAGGCAGAATGTGAAACTGCCTCGGGGTTACAGGTACTCTTTCTTTCTCCCTGTCTCTCAATAGCAACTATATACTGTCATTGCTAACACTACTAATATTTCACTGAAAATATCAGGATGCATACGCATTGTGTCGTATATTTAAGAAGAGTGCAGTAGGACCTAAAACAGGGGAGCAACGCACTATTTCTCGAAGTGTCAACCCTAATTACCAACAATGGCCATCTAACCATCATCAGCAGCAAGCTCATTCATCTACCATTGATTTGTCATCAGAGGGAAGAGCTACAGCTTTTGTAAGCTCTGGTTATCCATTTCCATTAGAAACATGCTCACCAAATGACCTTCGAGGAACGTCAACATCATCACCGTCATTTGATTTCAATGGAGATGGGAAATGGATGCAGTATTTGGGAGAAGAGGCATTTGGAGCAACAACCCCAGCATTTCCTAGCCATGGACAAATACCCTATCTTCCATCAAAGGTATAAGATCCATACGAGAATCAAATTTATCAATCGTATTCCGTTTAAACTTTATTTCATGTATTGTCACACGTCGGTTTGATAGCGGCATGCATGGATTATGTATAACCATAGGATATCGAATTGGGTTTTGCAGGTTGATATAGCATTAGAGTGCGCAAGGTTGCAGCATAGACTATCACTGCCTCCATTGGAAGTCGATGACTTCCCTGAATTTGACTTCACAGACTCAAAACACCACCAACAACAACAACCCATGGCTAGGCAAAACACTGATGGACCAGACATTTTACAAGAAATACTTTCAGTTGCTAGTGCCTCTCAAGAATTGATAAACGGACCTAATAGTTATCAAGAAACATGGGCGGGAAATTATTCCAGTTACTTGGATGAGTTTGCTATGGATTTACCCGAAATAGGAAAGTTAGATGATCAAGATCATTGCTTAGTCGGTAATATAAGTTGGGGCGGAGAAGAACACGCAAGGTTTATCGATATCAATGATTTAGAGGAAAAATTCAAGACTGACAGTAGAATGGTAGAAAATCTGAGAGGGGTTGGAATGTCATCCAAATATCTCGAGAAGGTATGACTAAAATGCCTTGAAAAAAACTAATGCCTTAAAAACTCTTCAAATCACACCTTCATTCATTCATATTTTGGTTTCTTAGAGTGCAAACTCTGTGAGTATAATTATTCAGAGATAAATGTTTTGATGGTCAGACAATGCTGGAAGAACACAAGATGGTTCCCATTGAAAATGTCTCCAGTTTCCACAGAGAGGGAGAAGCCATGAGAGGTTAGTTTCTTTACTATACCTCTTCTTTCTTCGTAATTTTTTTATTATCTTCTAAATTTGATTCAGAAAATTTTTGGCTTCTCTTAAATATAGCCTACACATTTATTAAACATAACCCAAAAAATTTAAGTTAAAGTGAAAATCCAAACACGTCTTAACTTTTACTAATAATTTAACTTAAATTTTTTTCTTATTCAAAATCAAAATAAACCCTAATTTTATTTTAATCATACTTCATCGTATTTCAAATTAGTTAATTGATCGATGTATTATGCTCACACAATTATAAATCCTAATTCTTATTTTCCTCTAAAAATAAAAAGATCCTAATTCTTAATTCTCTATAAAAATGATATTCTTTTTCCTTAATCATGATAATGATAATAATAAAATTAATAGGAGTTCAAAAATTTCCATAACAACATTAATCAAAATGGAATTAACTTGGGGTTTGATTCTTTTCCTATGACCATTTTGCTAAAACTCTATGAACACAATCACTAAAAGAAAAATCTCTAAGATGATTTCTTTTTCTCAATCATGATTACACCAAAATTGATTGAAAGTATTGGTGATTCTTCAAAAATATTAATCATGTCAAATATCTTACATAAATTTTGAATATAAAAAATAGATAATTAATTATTATTTTTGTTGATTTGGAGTTTAATGATCATCTTATTTTGGGCTATGTATAATAATTATGTATAATTTTGTGGGTTATGTGTAATGATTTTAAAGGTCTGTTTGGTTAGATAAAGTACTTATTTTAAATGGGCTATGGTTAATTAAAGCATGGGCTACATTTAAGAAAAGCCAAAATTAATAATAATTAACTTTGTTTTCCAGGAGATACTAATAACCAAAATGATAACTTCAACCAATTTAAGGAAGAGTACTCTAATGATTACTCAACTGGATTCGTTAACGATGACCCTGATGATAATAATGGAATCATTTCCGAAGGGGCAACTACGGATGAATCTTTGAGTATGCCAACTTTTGAAGTTTACGAGAAAATTGAATATAAGCAAGGAATGTACTTTGTTTCAAGTCATCAGGTAGCTGACACATTCTATCATCAAATGGAGCCCTGCAAGACTGTTACAGTTCATCTTAATCAGGTAACGTCCCATAATTTCCCGATTATGAAACCTACTGCAAACATCACGACAAGAGTTAAAAACCGAAATTCGTCATCTAATTTCGGGGAGTCCAAGGTCATGGCGGGGTTAACCAAAAATATAGATGCTAAATCGACATGGACGTGCTCACATTTATTATCCATAACAATGAAAGTTGTCATCCATATAGTTGCACTTCTATTGACAAGTTGTATGTACGAAGAACATCAGGATCGTAATAATGCAACAATGAAAGATGAGTTATCAACCAGTGAGTGCGAAGTTGTGATCCAAAAAAGAGATGATCATCCAGAATATTGCAGCAGTTTTCGACTGAGAAAGAAGATTATGCCAGTAACAATTGGAAGTCATGATAATTCATGTAACGTTACTGATGACCAGAAGAGTGGTGTTTGCGATGCTAACATTGGAGAAGGATACATTTAAAGTGCATTTTTTAACAAGAAATGGTCCTCTGCAACTGCTTTAGCTAACTTTGCATTAGGGTTTCATCACATAACATGTTTCCCTTGACATTATACTAGTACTAAGATTAATTTCATCATATCTTTGTTACATACATACAACTGTATTTATACACAATAGGAAAGGCACTTGGTATCCATCCCATCTCAAGATGAAGGATGTTATCTTAATGTATAACACTGTAATGATTAATTGATTCTATATATATTAACAAAGACATAACTGAGTCCATAATTGAACTTCAATTCCGAATTCTGGTATGCAAGATTACAAGTGATTAAGCATTTTGCTATTATGTTCTCCTAGTCCTAGTTACGTGTTCATTAATGGAATTTCAACACCACAAAAACAAAAATAGGTCAAAATTCATATTCTTAATTTGTTTATTTAGGCTCAGATAAGACATGCTTCGTACCTACAGTCGTCTTCATTGTCGTCTTTCTTCTTTGTATCGCCTTCTCTGTTCACTTCTGGTGGGCAATCGATTTTCTCGGGACAAATCCCACGGTGGCTCTATCATTACTTGCGGTAATAAATTAACATTTTGATTAAAAAAAAAAAAAAACTAATTATGTCGGTCATTGTGTATTATAATATCATAAAATTACGTAGCATGTAACTTTACAGTCTACGACAACTTACACTACAATTAAACGTCATATGATCCCCTATAAAGCATGTCATCAGAGCACCCCTCGTCTAATAATGCTTTTCTTGCATAGCTGTTATTAAACAACCAAATGAAAGAGATATAATAATATTCTCTCCGTTCCATTTTAATTGACATTGTAGAGTTTTTCACGCAGATTAAGAAACAACATAGAGAATATTTTTTTTTCCAAATCTACCCTTATTAATAGTTTCCTAAAAATTTAAATCACCTAGTTTTTAGTTTCAATATTTGGTGTAAATTACGAATCCCGTTGTAATTTACTTTGGATAGAGTATTTATCCTCCATGGAGTGGATTTAAAAACTAGAGTAATTATCCATCTACTAATTTCAATGAAAATTAATGGTATGGTATGATTCCAAAGCAAGGGCAAATTAGTAAGAATTTGGGAAAAAATCTTAAATACTCATCTATTTTGGAACATAAAAAAAACCCTAAAAAAACAAGTAAAATGGAACGTAAGAGGAATCCGTTGTTGGAGGACAACAAAATAATCCTCATTTTATATACTCGCTTCTTTTTGTTTTACCTAATAATGCATGTGAACTCCACTAGAACGAAGCAGGAAAGAAATTACTTGTAATATTCTATTAATCTTCCCAGAAAGTATCCAATTTTGGTTGTTGGAGGCGACTAAGGACTTCAAAGACTCAACAGTCAACACATTTCCCTACTCACTCTCAGGACTCATCTCCTAATCGCCATAACCAAATGAGTGAGTTCTATCAATCCTTCGATAGAATTTCTGTTCTAGCCCACACCTGAATGATTGAGTTCTATCCATCCTTAGCTAGAATACATTCTTGGGGTTCTGCAGCTAAGTTCTGTTAATTCGACCATTCAGTAGAATTCATTCTCGGAGTTCCATCGGGGATACTCATCGGCGGGCCCAAGTAGGGAAGCTGTTTGGTTCGTACAAGACATGTTTGATTCAAACTACAGTTTATCAAGTAATTTCTGACTTTTGCTGTATACAATTGCTGAAAGCCTGCTTTCAACGAAGTGTTTTAAGTTCAAAAACTATAAAATAGCTAAGCTGCCCACCATTTATTTCGATTAGTATTCTTATTTCATATTGCTATTATACAAATATAAGTTGGACTTCAGTCATATAGACAACCATGGATCCCAACCAGTTTTGGTGCTTACGGCTTACATTCCCATGCTAAATATTCAGGGTTAGACTGTTGCACAGCTTTATAACTGGTTCAAGAGATGAGAAGAAACGTAGTGTTTTCGTATAGGAGAAATACCACAGAAAAGTTGCCATCAATATGTAGTTCAGATTTATTAATTTCAGTCAGCAACATAAATGTGAATAAAAAGCTTTGCAGATAACACATTATATCCCCAAATCCTTTTACTAAAGAGAGCTGTGTAACTCGAGGTTTGGAGCAAGTGGTTCCAAACCTTACCTGGTTGCAAAATAATCTCCTAAACATTATCTTACTAGTATGAGTTTTAAGTTTATATAGCGAAATTCCTAAAACATAACACATGTGAGGTTGTAGCTTACATAATCTCTGGCTCTTGCACGTATCACAGAAGATTAGAGAATTATGAATAAAGTATTACCTTCTTTAGAGCTATCTACCTAATCCCGAACTGGCAACAGAAGTAATTTGACTTCATGTCACTGCTGTGAATGTAGAAGACCCCACTATATCCTTGTTGAAGCTTCTTCTTACCTGCCATTAAAATACAGGAAAGTAAACAACTCGTAACTAATTGCATAAATGCACATATCTTGCATATCATCGTTTGCAAGTCGAAACTCAAGTGCATATAAAACAATCTTAACAGCATACACAACCGTATAAAACCTCAATTTTTAACAGCTAAAACAAATCTGCTTCACAAAAAGGTGCCGTAAGATGAAAATGCAGAGGCTCTATTATGGAAACATGCAATTTTTTTAACAGAAAACTTATTCAAATGAACAAACGACAAATTAAGGTTTATAAAGTACTTCATTAATCCACATAATCTTACTTTCTCTTGAATGTTTAAAAGGCTGGAGCACTGGGTTGCAGTTAGGCACACCATGTTTCTGGGAAGAAGTCAGCATATTAATCCAATTAGGGGTTCTGGGAAGCACTTTAATCAGCTTCATACAGAAAAGATGCCGACATGGATCACGAATTGCAGAGGAAGGAGCAGCAAAGTACCCCAGTGGCATGAGACTTGGCTTTATTTACAAAGCTGCAGTAGTTTGTTCTGTTTTAGTAGCAGGAATTCACTTCTTGATGCTGTGGATGATATTAACTGGATACGAGACCCTTTGCAAATCGAAAATCTCAGTTTTCTCTAAAGAAATTTTGTCAGAGATATCATGGCTAATCACATTGCTTCTGGTTTTGAATCTTAGGAACTCAAGGTCCTTGAAGCTACCATGGATTCTAAGAATCTGGTGGATCTCGAGCTTCATATTATCTGTTGTCCATACAACTCTATATACAAGTTACATTCATACAAACCACAAACCCCTGAGCATAATATATTATGTCAACTTCATCGGCTTAATCGTCTCAACATACTTGGTAGGCATTTCAATTCAAGGAGCAACGGGCATCAGCTTCATCACCAATAGCACTACAGAGTCACTACTGAACAAAGTTGAAAATCATTCAGATGGAAAGAGGGAAGAGGAATCACCTTATCAAAGAGCTACTCTTCTCCAGCTCATTACTTTCTCTTGGCTTAATCCATTATTCAAAGTTGGGTACAAGAAACCGCTCGAACAAGAAGAAATCCCAGGCATTGATGTCAAGGACTCTGCTAAATTCCTCTCCGATTCATTTAACAACAGTCTAAAACATGTCAAGGAGACAGAAAAAACCAGCAGCACATCCATTTACATGGCTATCTTCCTGTTGATCAGGAAAAAAGCAGCAATCAACGCATTTTTTGCAGCAATCCATGCTGGAGTATCGTATGTTGGTCCATACTTGATCAATGACTTTGTGGCATTTTTAAGTCAGAAGAAGAATTACACCTTAAAGACCGGCTATATTATTGCATTAGCATTCATAAGTGCCAAAATGGTTGAAGTGACTGCACAGAGGCAATGGATTTTCGGGGCTCGCCAACTAGGTGTGCGTCTGAAGGGAGCTCTGATATCCCAGATATATAAGAAGGGTCTTCATTTGTCGAGTCAGTCAAGGCAAAGCCACAATAGTGGAGGGATGATTAATCTGATGAGTGTAGATATAAAGAGAATCGCCGACTTCACATGGTACATGAACACAATCTGGATGCTGCCGATCCAAATTTCACTAGCCACCTATATCCTATATCTGAACTTAGGTATTAGTGCATATGCAGGATTAGTCGCGACATTAATCGTGATGGTAGGCACCATACCTCTTCAAAGAATGCAGAAACGGCTTCAGTCAAAGATCATGGAAGCGAAGGACGAAAGAATGAATGCTACATCAGAAATTCTTCGAAACATGAAAATTCTTAAACTTCAGGCCTGGGATATGAAGTACGTCCTAAAGCTTGAAAACTTGAGAAAAATCGAATACCTCTGGTTATGGAAGTCTTTACGGTTATCAGCACTCTGGGGTTTTATCTTCTTGATATCCCCCACATTTATATCTGTAGTGACCTTTGGATCATGCATTTTACTGGGGATTCCACTAACAGCTGGGAAAGTCTTATCTGCATTGGCAACTTTCAGAATGTTACAAGATTCAATGTTCTCTTTACCAGATTCACTCTCTTGTATTGCACAAGCTAAAGTTTCAGTAGATAGGATTGAATCATACCTCCAAGAAGATGAATTACAAGATGATGCAGTCATTTTTGTTCCAAAAGAGACATCAGAGGTAGAAATCGAGATTGAAAATGGGAAATTCAGTTGGGATGTAAAATCACATTGCCCAACCCTCGATGGAATACAAATAAAAGTTAAGAGAGGGATGAAAGTTGCAATTTGTGGCACTGTTGGGTCCGGGAAGTCAAGTTTACTCTCTTGCATACTTGGAGAAATCCCGAAGATTTTAGGAAAAGTGAAAGTTAGTGGGACAAAAGCATATGTTCCTCAGTCCCCATGGATATTAACTGGAAATGTAAGAGACAACATTCTCTTTGGGAATTCATATGATCAAATCAAATATGAGAGAACAATAAGAGCATGTGCACTGTCGAAGGATTTAGAGCTCTTCCAGGCTGGAGACCTAACAGAGATAGGAGAAAGAGGAATAAATATGAGCGGAGGCCAGAAACAAAGGATACAACTTGCACGAGCTGCTTACCAAGATGCCGACATATATATTCTAGATGACCCATTCAGTGCCGTTGATGCTCATACAGGAAGTCAACTTTTTGAGGTCAGATTTTCTTCCTATCCAGAATAATGATCTAAACAAGGATAGCATTTGTTGACTAGGCAGTATCATAGTGTCGGATCATTATGCGTTTTATAGTATGTATAACTTTGGTGCAGGAATGTCTGATGGGAATCCTGAAAGAGAAGACTATACTTTATGTAACCAACCAAGTAGAGTTTCTTCCAGCAGCTGACCTAATTCTGGTAAGAAAACTACAAAATAACTTCCTCTACCATTTCCAGATTCTCTTAAAATGAAATGGTCTTGTGGTCCTAGAATTGGGAAGTACGACATTACAACCTATTTCATCTTCAACAGATGATGCAAGAAGGAAAAATCATACAAGCTGGAAGGTTCGAAGAACTTCTTGCACAGAATATAGGATTTGAATTGTTGGTTGGTGCACACAGCGAAGCCCTAGAATCAATCCTCAATGTCAAAAACTCAAGCAGAACACTAAAAAAGGTGCATGCTTCAGTTGAAAATGATATTCATACCACAACAAATAAACAGCTTCAAAATGGTCAAAAAGAGGATCTCTCACAAGAGATAATAGAGAAAGGAGGAAGATTGACTCAAAAAGAAGAGAGAGAAAAAGGAAGCATTGGAAAAGAAGTTTATTGGTCATACCTGACAATGGTGTGGGGTGGGGCATTGGTTCCATTAATTATCTTAGCTCAATTTAGTTTCGATGTGTTACAAATAGGGAGTAACTATTGGATAGCATGGGCTTCACCTGTTACAACGAATTCCAAGCCAGTTGTTAAGCTGAACGTCATGTTCCTCGTTTACTTACTAATCGCAGTAGGAAGTGCAATTTGTATATTGTCCCGCCAGTTGCTAGTGGCAATAGCCGGCATCTTGACATCACAGAAACTCTTCATGACCATGCTTCATAGTGTGTTTAGGGCGCCAATGTCTTTCTTCGATTCGACCCCAACTGGAAGGATTTTAAATCGAGTAAGTTAACACAGAAGCTTCTCCATTTGTGGCATTTGTGGCATAAATGTAAAATATATATAAATATCAGAAGTATCATGTTGAAGTTAACTAATCTCCTGAAATGGTAACCATGCATATAATGTGCTAAAAGAGATAGTAAGAATAAATAAGTGATTCTTCCTGAGACTAATACAGCTTAGGAATCACCTTTTCTCCTTTTTTCTACCATAAGTTTTATCTACATGGTATACACAGGAAGGTCAGATTACTGATAGTGGTGGCCTCTTGTCATCTAACAAACAGGTATCTACAGACCAAAGTGTGCTGGACTTGGAATTAGCAAAGAGGGTAGGCTTTTGTGCTTTCTCAGTCATTCAACTTCTGGGGACTATCGCAGTCATGTCCCAGGTAGCATGGCAAGTATTTGCCATCTTCATCCCAGTGACAGGGATATGCATATGGTACCAAGTAAGACTTACTTTCAAGTTAGTATGTTAATTTCACCAGAAGAAACCCCACTTGCTTTTTTAGTTATAAAAAATTGATTGCATCGAAATATTTCTCTGAAAAGTATCTCATCCCGTAAAAATGGCTCATTCATCCCATTTGACAGCGGAAAAATTACACTGATGAAATTAGGATTTGTATAACTTAGATAAACTAGATTATATAATCTCAGTATTGGATCCCTACTACAGAAATACTACACACCAACTGCCAGAGAACTGGCACGCTTATCCGGGATTCAACAAGCTCCAATCCTCCATCACTTTGCAGAATCACTTGCAGGAGTTGCAACAATCAGGGCGTACAACCAAGAGAGCCGCTTCATGGAAATGAACCTCAGACTCATCGATAACGAATCAAGGCCATGGTTCCACAACGTAGCAGCCATGGAATGGCTCTCCTTTAGACTGAACATATTGTCAAATCTGGTGTTTGCATTCTCACTAGTGATACTTGTGAGCCTTCCTGAAGGGATTCTCAACCCAAGTAAGTTAATTACCATATCTATTGTTCTCATAGCAGTTTAAGAATTTTCGACATAATACCAGTATTAATTGTTCTCGCAATAGTAATTTCGCATATAACAGAACCCTCTGTTGGACAATCTTAGTAGTAAGTTAATATTAATGAAAGAAAAAAAAGAAAGCAAAGAGACTAGATGAAAGAGCTGATTAAAAATTGAGGGACTTCACAGGTATTGCAGGGGTAGCAGTGACATATGGACTGAATCTGAATATACTTCAAGCAAATGTTATATGGAACTTATGCAACGCAGAGAATAAAATGATCTCAGTAGAAAGAATTTTACAGTATTCAAAACTTACTAGTGAAGCCCCTTTGGTGATTGAAGACTGTAGACCTCCAAGCAACTGGCCTGAGTTTGGAAAAATTTGCTTCAAAAACCTGGAGGTGAATCCACTAAACTAATTATTCTATCTTGTTTGAAACACAATGCTTTTATTTAATAGGAAATGAGGGTAAAGATAATCTAATGCTTGTACTAGCACATCTGTTTTATCTCTCTTTAACAGGTTCGTTATGCTGAACATCTTCCATCTATCCTCAAAAACATAAACTGCACAATTCCGGGTAGAAAGAAAGTTGGTGTTGTAGGAAGGACAGGAAGCGGTAAATCGACTCTCATACAGGCTCTCTTTCGGACAGTAGAACCTAGAGATGGATGCATTTTAATCGATGACATTAATATTTGCAACATTGGTCTACATGACTTAAGATCCAGGCTTAGCATCATACCTCAAGACCCAACAATGTTTGAGGGAACAGTCAGACGAAACCTCGACCCATTAGAACAATTCTCCGACAAAGAAATATGGGAGGTTATTCAATCATATTAAATATAAATCAATCATCAAGGATATACTTATCTGTTTTAAAAGTTACTGATGAATAACTCAAATTCTTCCAGGCTCTGCATAAATGTCAACTAGGTGATCTAATACGTGCTAAGGAAGAGAAGTTGGATTCACCAGGTCAGACTAATAAATATTATCTAAGAACAAAGATTTCTTTCTAGAGTTTGGTTACTAACCAAACAGGGTTTACAGTGGTCGACAACGGAGAAAATTGGAGTGTGGGTCAGAGGCAGTTATTCTGTCTTGGAAGGGCATTATTGAAGAAAAGTAGCATTCTTGTTCTAGATGAAGCAACGGCATCTATTGATTCAGCTACAGATGGAATTATACAAAAGATCATCAGCCAGGAGTTTGAAAATCATACTGTTGTCACTATAGCTCACAGAATACATACAATCATAGACAGTGATCTTGTTCTCGTCCTTAGTGAAGGTAAAGCAACAATAATAAGCTATACATTATAACCTCATACCAGTTTAATGACTAAAAATAAAATCACATTCTGTGGAGCAGGAAGGGTAGCCGAATATGACACGCCAACTAAGCTACTGGAACGCGAGGATTCATTCTTCTCAAAGCTTATAAAGGAGTACTCAATGAGACCCAAAGGTTCCTCAACAGCTTAGAAGATATATAAGTTGTGGACAGACCTAATTTCAAATAAAATTCTCCTAAGTGAAATCAATTAATAACTTCCCTATAATGCAAATGTGGACAGACCTAATTTCAAATAAAATTCTCCTAAGTGAAATCAATTAATAACTTCCCTGTAATGCAAAGAATTCTGCTCATAATTCTAGTCATCTTATCGAAGAAGACCATAATCATCATTTAAAATTCTTCGATCTCAGTTCCATAGAGAGAACTAACATTCAAAAACTAACAAAATATTCTCGTCTCAATCAAGCACTACCACTACCACTATCGTAGAAGATCGGAGATCGGATTCAGTTCATGAGCATAATTTGTTTCTCTTAGATTTTCAGCAAGGTTCTAAGAGGCATTTTAACAAACACATTTAGGGCATCCAAATATCCAACCAAAATTTGAAACAAAAACTTACATAAATAATCACCAATCATTCACAGATTGTATTGTAATCAATTACACACCATAATCAGAAACTTGAACTCAAAGAGAAGGAACTTACAATGTGGTGGGAAAGTTTTGTACCTCTAATAAAGGAAATTCATGCGAAACAGGAGATTTCCAAAATGAGTAATTGTATTTGGTTCTGGATTGGAAGATTATTTGGTAGCCTTGAGCTCAGTGAATGAGAATCTGAGTCAACATTTGAGTTAATTGAAAGTAACAGTGAAACTGAAATCCTTGCTGAAATATTTTTCTGATGGAAAGTATAAGGCTGTAGAGTTTGTCAGATTATTCAGAAAGTGTGGGCAATACTTATATTAAGTAAAGGGCTATTTGTTTTTTGGTACTCATGGTTTTGATCAAAACCTGGGTTTGGTCTAATATTTGTCCAGCCTTTGCGTTTGGTCTAAAGACCAACGTTGACCGGCGTTGACCCAGTTAAATTAATTTTTATTTTATTTTATGATATTAATAATTATTCATTTACTATTTTGCCCTTTCCTTACTAAAAATTTACATCTAAAATACTTTTAATCTGAACTCTGACCTCGAAATGAAATGGTCGTCTGTGTGACCGGATCTTTGTATGATTGGTTAAAAAAAAGGTGATTCGATTGTTGGATCAAAGAACAAAACACTACAACTGACCGACCACGATATGTAAAGAACAAAACACTACACTCCCAATCATCTTTCAAACGAATCACTATCACTAGATCAAAACTCTTCACGTCTTTTGGGCATAAAAACAAACACCTAATACCCAAGCTAGAATGAAATATACGATGTATCAATTTGTTTTCAACATAATTTCGCCACCACCATCAGCACTTATAACATGAAATCCAGCCACCACTAATGTAATCACCACTGCAATATCCAATTCATCTGCTATTAGATCAAGATAAGAGATTCCAGGGTTTTGAATGTGTGATGTTGGTGGTTTATTGAGATCGAAAAGAACAAGGAATTGAAGAGCTGATGATGATGTACCCAGCTCTTCCATTCCCACCGACTACTTAGACGCTTATCTCAATCAACTCCGTATGACCACCAGAACTCATACATTAATATCCACTGAACTACGACAACAAACCCTCTTCCATGGAATTTACAGATGAGATGACTATGCTGTGATATTTTTAGCCGCTTTCATTCTTCAATCCGCCTGCAAATTGAATCCACAAACAACCCATAAAAATTACAACCAATTTCACCTGTTCACCTCTTGTAAACACCCATCATTTCCATGGAAACCATTCAATATCTTCATTGTTTTCTAATGCCACAACTTCCCTGAATCTACAAATTTCTCGCTGGTTTGACATTAAAAAACTACAACAATTGATACCCCAAAATCACAAAAGAGCTACATTTCTTATTAGAACAAAGTTCTAATTGAATCCAAGCGAACAACGTTATTATCTCGATTAAAATCAGAATAAACAAAACGAAATTGAAATTGAAGCTAGTACCCTTCTTCTCAAATCCACCTTTACTGTTTGATTGTTTAATCAACCCCTTACTCCTCTCTGTTTAAGAACCCTAATTTCAACATCTTCTCAGAACGAGAACAGAATCCAAAATTGATGGAAACCCTATGTTCATCATCATTTTAGAGCTTATTATTACCATAAATTTTCTCCAACCCCACAAATCACCAGAAGCAATCGATGTTCTTCCCTGTAAATCTGATAACAACTTTACCTCTTCTTCAATTATTTCTAATCTCTGCCGAAACACCATTTTCTTGTTCTTGATAAACATTAAAACCCATCAATACTTCCTTGTTCTTAGTCTGCAATTTCAGAATCATTACCATCACTTCTCTGAATTTCAGGTGGAAATGTAATTGAGGAGAGAATTTCTCGATCTAGGTTATAATTTAGGGATGGATTATGATGATGGGAAGGTCACAGTGGTGTGGGATATGATGATGTTATGCAAGCAGAAGACGATGGAGGTGGAGATTTTGAAATTGTTGCTCAAATTCTAACAGCACAGAGGCGGGCGGGAGAAGAAGAGTGAAGAAGAGAATGCGTTAGGGTTATGGTAATGGAAAGTGAAGGGTTAAGACAGTAAATTCTCTAACAAATTTATTTTTTTAATTAATTTCTAAACAGAAACCGAGTCAACGCGGGTCAACGTTGGTCTTTAGACCAAACGCAAAGGCTGGACAAATGTTAGACCAAATCCAGGTTTTGGTCAAAATCCGAGTACCAAAAACCAAATAACCCTTAAGTAAAACAAACCCCTAAGTAGTAGTTTCTTTCTATGACTTTCACATATCACTCTTTTCAACCGATTCCGAGCCCCTCTCAACTGATTATGTGCCCTTTTCACTACCAGTCTTCATAACAGCAGCCGCAACAACTTCACCTGAATCGTCCTCAGATTTATCGAAATTTGTTGAGAAGAGTGATCAGGCAAAAGTCAAAGTATGTGGAACTATTAAGGGTTGCCGGTGGAGTTTTTTACTTCAACCGCAAAAATTGAATTTCCATCATAAACCACCACCACCATTGGATTGGTTAATCCAACGGCTCTAACAACGCTAGATTAAAAATGCTCTAGCACTGCTAGAGCAAAATCGTCATCCTCCGTTTAGGAGAATCTGTGCTGACATTTGAGTTTAAATTTTTCCCTTTCATTTTTTTATGGATTGGGGTGGCTGGTTTGAACTTTGAAGAACTCGACCAGCCTTTTGAAAGTGGAATCCTAGTAAATTTTTCACTACATAATATTCCTTCCGTCCCACTATTAAGTGATCTAGTTTAAGTTTGCACAATTTTTAAGGCAAGCAAGGAAAAGAGTACTTTTAAGCATTTTTTATAATTATACCCCTTATGGATAGTAATTAGTGAAATTTAGAAATGATTTATCTCTCAAACTACTCCACGGATGTTCGCAAACTTCATATCATTGAAATACATTTTAAAACACCTACGTAACGAATATAAACAAGCCTATTAAATTATGCATATTTCTTATATTTTTTATAATTAACTAAAAGGATAATTTTAGAAATATCTCCTTATTTAGTGATATAAGTCACTTATTAGTGGGACAAAATCTAAAATAAAATAGGTCATTTAATAGTGGGACGGAGGGAGTATCATAATAGTAATAAAGTAACATTTTTCTTTTTTCCGACCATTTTTTAACTTTCTTAACTCCAAGTTTTTCTTTCGTGCTCAGATTTAGATTCATGTGAAGTGACCTTGACAAAAGCCGTTTAACTGGGGCCCCGGAAAACAATTAGGGGCCTCACCCATTTTGTTTGCACCTTAAAATTTTCAAGGGTGTATTAAAATTTTGTGAAAATATTATTTTACCCTTCACTAAAAATAAATTTTAAAAACCTATTAACCCTTAATCCTACCCAATTCATTTCTAGTTCTAAACAAAAAAATCACTCCCTGCCCTCTCACCCCCTCGACTCTTCTCTTCTCCTCCATTAACGACTCCAAGAAAAAAAAAAAAAAATAACTTCGTCCGTATATTTTCAGTTACAGTGAAAGGGTCATCAATTTCGACAAGCCTAAACCCTAACGATTTTTCATATACATGTAGAGACCATAAAAAATCGTTAGGGTATATGATGATCAAGATAATAACCATATTTCTGGTTTTCATATTTTTTTACCCTATATTAGAGTCGTTTACATAATATAAAAATTACCTATGATGATCCTCTATGAACGACCCTTTTTAAAATGTTAACGACCCCAATTGAAAAAAAAAAACCTCTCTATCCCAAAAAAGTTCAGAGTCTTCTTGGTATAAACACACAAAATAACGACTCTTTCAGACCCAAGCTAAGAGTCGTCAGGGTATATCATATTACCCTGACGATTTTTCATAACCTGGAAAAGTTGCAGGTTTGAGTCGTCATTTTTGGTGTCAATACAATGACAACTTTATAGAGTCCTTGGGGTATACATCCCTCGAAATTGACGACTCTTTCTCTGTGTTCTCCCATATATCCAATCCATGGGAGAATTTAAGATAATTTTACCATCAACTATCATCTTTGTTGCTTGAACCTTCCCTAACATCATTTCCCCTATTTGAATTACTCATTTCTAAAAATCCTAAGATTTTCAATAAAACCTCCTCTTCTTCTTCTCAGAAAAAAAAGGAAAAAAGAAAAATAAATTTGACTCTAAAATCTGATTTTTATCAACATAATCTAACCACACTAATTAACTTAACTTAATTAAGTTTTAATACTAATCATTCAGGGACATTTAGCCATTTAAAAATATTTTGGTTAAGGGCTATCCCAAATCGGTTTTAGGCATCCTTTTTGTCCTCTAGTGGGAGGACCCTAATTGTTTTTAGGGCCCCAGTTAAACTAGGTTGACAAAGCGTCCATAATTCTTATTAAAACACCTAGTTTCTCGAACTTTGGCATAACTGAGAAGAGTTGTGCTTATGCCAGAGTTAGAGGTACTACTAGGGCTTTCAACAACATTATCTACGCCCTAGTTAGTAATTTGGGGTACGGGTAGTAGTTCGGGACGGCATACGTACGGGAATTATACGGATTCTGATAGATCGGATTCGGTCAAAAATTCGGTCAACGGTTCGTTATTCGGACAGTAGTTCGGAACGGCATACGTACGTGCATATTCGTTTTATAAATGTGAGTTCGGCAGTTAAAATTCGGCTAACATATATGATAAATTGAAAAGTATTATGATCTTATTACGAGACTAATTTGATTTGTATATGATTTATAGGATGAAAAAAAAAATATTAGCGTGATTATTTAACAAGAAGTAAACAATTTAATCGCATAAATGTATTATAAAACTTATAGACTTTTAAACAAAAATCAACACATAAAACACTGGTCAAACAACTACCAATAGAAAAATTTAAATGAATAGTTGTATTTAAATATTAAGTACATACAAAATTAAACAAAAATCAATCAACAGAACTCTGGTGAGAGAGTTACATATGCGAGTTCTAGTTCGGAAATATCATTCGGATACGGTCAGTTCGGATACGTTCGTGAATCATTCGTGAGGTCCATATAATCCGGGAACTAGGTTCGGAGTTCAAATAGTTCGGAAATATCATTCGGATTCGGTCAGTTCGGATACATTCGCGAATCATTCGGGATTGATTCGGATAATTACTAACTAGGATCTACGCACACTATCTACCTTTTGGTAAGGTTAGTCCACACAATCTAAATTTGAACATACAAAAATTAAGAATTAGTTTAGTTGTGTTTTGGCATTTACTTTTTTCGTGGAACAGAACGAAAAAATTAGAATCGAGAACATTAAGAAAGGCTCAAAAATGAAAAATGAAAATATTAGCTTAATGTACAAAGTTTAATCTAAACAAAATTCAATTACAAAATACATTAAAATACATTCATGAACAAAAACTAACAATAAAAATATGCATTTAAAAATTATTGACATACGATATGGGCTGTATTAAGCATCAACGTGCATCGTCAAAATATTAATCCAAATATACATTGTGAATATCTATCATAAGCATTGTCAATATCTTTTAGTAATCATTTTGTATACCGGGTTCTGCCTGCCTTATTCTAAGGTTAGTAATTTCCTTACTGTTTTGTTTAATTTTCTTTCTCCAAATTAGCTTTACTGTAATTTGGAGTTATTGTAAAATTAGAGTTTTATTACGTGTATGTGTCTTAGATTTCAACCGCTAAAGTTAAAGATTATCAAGAGAGCGATTATCGCTCTTGAATTTGTTGATGGTTTTGGACCATTGGTAGCAACCTTTACTATTATGACTGTACAGTATACTACTGGCCTAGTGCAAATATTGTGTAGAAAGAGTACATTAATTTAAAGAGATAAAAATATTCAAAATGGAAGATCAAACTTGAAAATTGATATGCTAGGACTGGTGAGGCATAAGCTTTTCAATCAAAATGTTAATCATTAGAGGATAAAAAATTGAAGAAAATAGTGCATCATATGGAAGATTTTATGGGCAGGGAAACTAAGGTTAGTTCAATCTAATTTTGCACTTATAAAAATTTCCTACATATTTTGTTTGGCCAACAAACCCATTTGAAGTACACATAATAATAGGTTTTTAAGTTCACTATGTGCTTAGAAATATCCGTTGAAGGTAGGCAAGTTTTCCTTGTGCGACAAACAGAAATGTTTAGATACTTGATACTTCCAGAGAAAGTCCAAGGACAACAATGTATGGGCATCACTTTTGAACTTCCATACTACAAGAGAAAGTCATGTAGATCTGTGTTTATGAATAAAGAACTGCACCACCCATTTCTTTTTATGTATCTCCCATTTGAATGAGTCTGCGGTACTTACATGTGAATTTTCCAATTCGGATGAGCCATCCGGTATTTTAGTTTAGTCTACAAAGGTGTATAAGACTTTAACTATGACGTTCTTACTTAAGATTTTCATGAATAATGCATGCCCCCATTGGATTTTTGTTCCGGATTCGCCACTGATTTAGCGGAAATTAAGGGGTTATGCAACAAGTTGAAATCTATGGGGGTTATGCAAGTTGAAATCCAAGTTGAAATCTATGGGGGTTATGCAAGTTGAAATCCAAGTTACCTTGGGAAGCATAATGCATTGGGTACTAGTCTAGACGTTGTTTGGAGAACCGATGAGAGTTTCTTTTTAATTGAAGGGTACTAGTTTAGTGTGTTTATTTTTTTCTTTTTGGGTTCTCTGTATTGACTCTTGTCATACATTTGGGTTTGTAGGCTTTATCGGCTTGTATCCCCGCTTACTTCTAATAGGCCATTTTAATAAATTTTCCAAATATACCGATCAGAAAAAGGGATGATCAATTCATGTATGTCTTGGGGCTTAGGTGGCCAAGACAGTCGTAAGCGTATAATAAGTCTCAAGAGTCATAACATATAGGAAATTTTTGTCTGCAACCTACTATTATTTTATTTTGAAAGAGAAGGGATAAGTTGTGTTGATAAATCAAGAGTGTCCTGTCCAGTTTACCCATATATTATTTGTCACTACTCCAATTACCTGCTTCCGTATATAATAAAATGGAAAGAATTATTAGACAATTTTTATAGGGAAGTTCTAAAAATAAACAAAAAAAAGAGTTGGGTCAGATGGGGTTCTGTTTGTTTGTCAAGAGAAGGTGGTGGTGGTTGATGGTGGATTTTCTACAAAGGCTAAAATCGTAAAATCATAATTTTGCATATTTCAGACACGACTTCAGACACATATGTAGAATTCATATTTTAGGATTCAAACATGCATGAAAGCTCATTTCACAATCTTTGACTGAGTGTACAACCTCTCATAGCATACATGAATATATGATCCTTACAGCCTCCCAACTGTGTTTTCAATACTTCGCATATTTCATCAACACTTCTGTATAGAATCGATAGTGATTGGACGGATCCCAGACACATTTCCCGCTAGTATAGAGCGTTAACATCTTCAGGATGTCTCAGTGTTCCCTGACAATACAAAATTAATATTCAGAACGAGTATGGTGTCTCTACCAACTCATACCTCGATTCTCGAATAAACATAATGCTCTTAGACATATTGCATGCTAGTATAGAGCGTTAACGTCTTCAGGATGTCTCAGTTTTCCCTGACTATACATAATTAATATTCAAAACGAGTATGATGTCTCCACCATATCATACCTCGATTCTCGAATAAATATAACGCTCCTGGAAATATTGCATGCTAGTATAGAGCCATTCATAGATTAATTCTAACGCAACATTCATCAATTGAATTCCTAGAAAATAATCTATTTTATCTCATTACTCAGATCCATGTCTTTTCTCAGTTGAAGATATTTACTTTTTGGGCATCTGGGACACCATCAAGTAAGCACCGAGAAAATGGTACGAGTGTACTTAACAATAATGCACGAACGAGCACCCAAGTACATAAACGAGCATTCAAAAATATGGACGAACGAGGAAACCTATGCAAAATCGGGAAGGAAAATAATAAAAAATAAAATAAAATAGAGGTGGACCGTGCCACCGTGGCCGGTCCCACTCCTTTCCCTTATATTTTTCATCTTATTTTATTATTTTCCTCATCTCATGAAAACTCCCTTGTTTGAGCAAACTTCCTCGTTCGACCAAAACTCTTAGTTTGTCCATATTTTTTATACAAGGATGAAAAATAATAATAGTATAAAATAGAGAAGAGCGTCATGGGGCAGGGCCCACCGGCCGGACGAGCAAGCCTTGGCCGTGGACGGTCCCACGCCTCCCTAATTCTTTATTTTATTATTATTTCTTCTCTTATTTCATGAAATTCCCTCATTTGAGCAAAAACCTAATTTTTTTCCTTATTTCTCAAATATTGCCCAAACTTCCAAAAGCCAAAAAGTCAAATGGTCGTTGAAAAAGCAAGGGTCTAACAACCTCACCCAATATTTTGATTAGCAATCTGTATGGACTAACTCTAATATAATTTTAAGAGAATCAACTAGACAGTCAGACTCAATCTTAATAAAAAAGTATACCAAGGAGTTAATATCTCTATCTCTCGATTTGATCTATACTCAAGCAAATAGAAATCTGCGAGTATTTATCAAATATGAGAGATATAAACTTGGATGGTACCAAAGACCAATGTCCAAGGATCAATCAATTTACAATCAACAACCAAAGGTTGGATTTCACAATTGATCGATACAACACATAACCTGTGATATTTCAATTATATAACAAAATATAATGCGGAATAGAAATAACACAGACGCCGGAAACTTTGTTAACGAGAAAACTGCAAATGCAGAAAAACCCCGGGACCTAGTCCGGATTGAACACCGCATTGTATTAAGCCACTACATACACTAGCCTACTACAAACTAACTTCGGTCTGGACTGTATTTGAACCCTAATCAATATCACACTGATTCAAGGTACAATTGCTCTCCTTACATCTCTGATCCCAGTAGGATACTACGCACTTGATTCCCTTAGCTGATCTCACCCACAAACAAGAGTTGCTACAACCCAAATTCGAAGACTTTAATAAACAAATCTGTATCACACAGAAAAGTATACGATAATAGATAAATCTGTCTCCCACAGATAAACCTACGAGTTTTGTTCCGTCTTTTGATAAAATAAAGGTGAACAGGAACTAATCAATAACCCGGACTTATATTCCCGAAGAACAACCTAGAATTATTGATCACCTCACAATAATCTAAATCGTCTGGTAGCGAAACTAGATATTGCGGAATCACAAACGATGAGACGAATATGTTTATGATTTCTTTTTATCTTTCCCTATCGGAGATATATTCTCAAGATAATTATTCAATTAAACTCGTATGATAGAAAATGGCAAGATCAGATCGCTCAACTACAAGAGAAGTAGTTTCGTCTGGCTTCACAATCCCAATGAGTAGCACCTTGTTTAACCAAAAAAATTGACAACAACAAAACAAAACACTTGTGCAAGTATTTTTACAAGGATACTCAGGATAAAGACGATAATAAAATAGCTTGAGAATCTGAAAATACCATTCTAACAAATATACCTCAACATATCTCTCAACCAGGATTTTGTTTTGTGAGAGATTTCAACCTTGTGATTAAGTAGCACAAGTATGAGCTTTTAGCTCATCAAATGAATATTGTTTTTGGTTATACCTCTTCCTTCTGTACTTTGGAGGAAGATTGTTATGATGTGAAAAGTCATCATAAAATTTACTATCATCATAATACGACAAATAGTAAGGATTTTTACCTGAAGAATGTTGTCTGGATGAACTACACAGTTTGTTGATGATTTCCTTATATCCCTCAATAATCAATTTTATGGTGTCATCCATATGCACATATATGCATTCTTCACTTGATACATGATTCACATCATTATCTATATTTTTAACAGGAGAGAGAACATGAGTTCTTCTTGGACAATATTTGTCAAAAGGTCTATTATGCTTTTGTGCATTTGAGGAACTCATTGAACTGACCTACCTGGTAAGAAACACAGGATGCGTACTAAAACCAATTGGTTTAGACATACGAATGTCATTTATACCTTTAAGAATCAATTCTAAGGTGTGTTGAAGTTGAACCAAAGATTTGTTTTTCAACTTGGGTTTCCTCTTTTGCACTATATGCCATTTTAAATCACAAAAAAGGCACACTTTCTGATCACGAGAGTGATTAGAGGTTTCATACTTAACATTATCGTCTGGATATTTCTTTCATCCAACTGATGTGTGAATCTCCCGCATATTGGTTTGGGTGGGAATAGAATCTGAGATTACTTCTGAAACTGGAGATTTTTCAGTTTGAATAGAAGTAGATGGTATAGCAAAATTTTCTGAACATCCTTGAATGGAGAGTTTACTCAGGAGATGTTTAACATCTAAAGCATCATTTTTAAGTTTTGCCTCAAGTAAGACACGAGTTGATCGAACTTCAGGATTTTCCTTATAAGAAGCCTTTTCACTTGAGCCACAGTCTTTTACTACACCAAGAAGGACATTCACATGTTATTTCAACTGTTTGAATCTATTAGCTTGAATTCTAACAAGATTTAGAATTAGTTTACTCTCGCTAGTTGTTTCCTCTTGAACAACATAGTCAGATTCATCAAGATAACACATGTCAGTGTTAGACTATTTTATTTGAACACTAGGTTCGTCTATAACAGAGATTGAGGGATCTTTCTCTTTAATAGACATATTAGAAACAGAGTCATTATTTCTGGTGACGCGTTTGTAAGTACTGAATATCGCAAGATAATAGTTCACGAGTATCGTAATAAATAAAGGAGAAAAGAATTATAAAATGTTACGATGATAGAAGAAACGCGGAGAAATACGAAGTTTTGCGAGGATGGAGTAATTTTGCGAGTATGAGTTGCGATACTTAAGAACTCATGTACAAAAGGTGTAAAGTTTTACTATAAATAGGAGTTCAAATGTAAAATTCGAGAGGTTCTTTTAGTGAGTGTTAGAAAATATTTTAGGAAAGAGAATAGAGAAAGTTGTAACTATTCTAATTCCATTTAGATACTTCTTTGTGATCAATTGAGAAAATTAATAAGAAAATTGTTATTCATCATCAAGAACTTCTTGAGTTTTTACTAATTCTATTGAGGGTGTAGTTGTAGGTTATTCTGCAACTACATAATTGGCGCTAGAAACAGGGAGATAAAGAATTCATGTACCAGAAAAATGACAAGAAGAAGAAACACATCAGAACCATTAACTGAAGTAAGAAGAAGTGTAAGATTAGCAGGAGGAGAAGCAAATATAACAGGAGAACCTAGTAGAAGAAGGAGTAATCGAAGAAATCAAGCTCAACAAGTAGAATATCATGATCAAGTAAGTATACACACTTGGAGAACTAATACACCAGAAGAAGAAGATAGAGAACCACAAATCAGAGAAAATGGAAGGTTGATGGGAGGAACAATTCTTGAAAGAGAAAGGGAGATGCTAGAAACATTAAGACAAGGAATCCAAAAAGAACGAATGATCGAAGCTGAAGAACGTGCCAAATTGACAAGACAAAATCAAGAATTGAGAATGGAAAATGAGATGTTACAAAGGAGGAAATCTCAAAGTGTTGCAAGATCAAATGTTAGAATAGAAAGAGAAGGACAAAATTCACCGATAATCAATAATGAAAATGATATGCAAGAACAAACGCAGAATCAAGGTGATAGAAATCAAGAAAATCGTTTCATTTTAATACCAAACCGCGAACAAAATATGGAGAATTTACGAACAAGACCAAATCATAAAGAAAACAATCAGAATCGAGAGGAAGAACAACAACTTATGGAAGGAACTGAGAGACAACAAGCAATACATCAAAACAATCACGAGAATGGAGTAAGAAGACATGAAGAAGTTCGTAACAAACAAAATGTTGAGTATGAAAGAATTAAGAGAAGAATTGTAAATCAACAAACAGAAGTGGAAAGGAATGAACCAAATTCTCGAATCAGAGTACAAGTAAATCAAGAAGAAATAAGTCACAGAAGAAGGAGAAATGAAGAAGAAGAAATTCCTGATATTCGCATGAGAAGAATGAGAAGAATAGAAAGGGAAGAACAAGAATTCCAAGATGCTTTACAACTGAACAATTATGATAATTTAGAAAGAAGATATTTGCAGAATTATGCGAATGAAAACATTAATGAAGAATATGATAGAATGCGAAGGATCGTAGGGTAGGAAGCGCAAGAACGTAGAAGAAGAGAAGCTGCATTAAAAAGACCAATGGATGAGAATTTGAGGCAAATGCACGAATCTTTCGAGAATTAGCGAGAAATGAAAGGGATGATAAACAATAGAAGAGGAGGAGATAGAGGCAATTAGATGAAGCAATAGAAGAAGTCGAGGACTCCATTTGCTAGAGAAGTACAATTGGGAGGAATTCCACCAAAATGTAATTTGCCCACACTTACCAAGTATTTTTGATCGAACTTCATGTGATATTCAAGACATTAAAGCATACATAAGATGCATGTTACAATGGGAGAATCATGATGTTGTGTTATGCAAGTACTTCGCATCAAGTTTAACAGGGGAAGCTCTAAAGTGGTTCAAGGACTCCCTAAGAACACTATTACGTCATTTAATCATTTGCAAGCAGTTTTCCTTGAGCATATATCACAAATCACTCTTCACGGCTTGGTATTGAAGATGTATTTGGTTTAAAACAAAGAGTGGGTGAAAGTTTGAAGCATTTGGTAAGACGATGGAAGACTATGTGCAGGTGATATGGCAGGGCGTGTAGATGAGAGATACTTGATTCTGTCCTTCATAAATGCGATGTTCGCAACTGAACAATTATATGTTCAAATCTTCAGAAGAAAGAATTCCATAATGATGACAGAATTATGAGAATTGCAAGAAGAATACATTACACTAGAAGAAAAGCAAAACAATATGGAGTCATATCCAGTAACAAACACTAACAATCAAGAGGGAGGAGCAAATTTACTTCCCAAAATAATCAATGTAGTAGCAGGTACTTCGCAAACATCCTCACAAACTTCTTCGCAAATTTCGGAAGAGAAGAAAATCAATGATAGCCAGCCAAAGATGGTAGCAATGGGCAGTAGAGATCAAGAAGAATATGATAGAGAGAAGAATTTCTATAATCGGATAGGAAATAACCAAATTCCAAGATTAGATCAACAACAAGAAAATTATAGTGGACAAAGGCAAAATTATTTTGGATAAGGAAACCAGAGACAAAATTATAACAACGGTCAAGGAGGTCAAAGAATGGTAAGGGAAGAGATAAAATTGCCACCTTTGAATACAAGTATAGAAAAGATATGGCAAACAATTATCCTGGTAGAGAATGTACCAACTCCATGGAATATGGGAAAGGAACCACCAATGGGTCCAAGAAGTCATGAATTTTGTTCATATCATCATTTTCATGGACATTCTACAAATAATTGCCATAATATCAAGAGGATAATTTTGCGAATGATTGATCAAGGAAAACTAAATCAATTTTTACTTAAGAAGACACAGTCGCAACAATTACCACAGGCTCCAAACCATAAGTCAGGGAGAACACGACAAAAGAAAAGGGAGAAGAAATCCTACATATAGAAGTGGGGTCAAAAGCAAGGAATGTTTTCTGTAATTCCATTGTTCATTCATATAAAACCATAGAGGATTTTCATGATAATGTGTTAAGTAGGGTATATGTGAGGGATGGTGAAGGAAAGGAAGTAATGAACATCGCAAAGATTTCACGACTTGAAGATTGTCAGAAACGTGAAATTTCTTTTGAAGCCACTGAAATTCCAGAAGGTTGTGAAGTACATGATAATCCATTGGTGGTAAGACTGGCAATCTACATGAATATCGAGGAGAATGAAGATGATATGGAGGAAGAGTCAATTGGTCTTAATAGGATTTTGATTGATACGGGAAGTTCTGTCAATATCCTCTTCTATTCTTCTTACAAAACTATGGGGGGAAAGATGCAGATTTAATACCTTCTACTTACAGAATTTATGGTTTTAATGGAACTTCCAACAAGCCCAAAGGAGAAGTGAGCATGCGAATTCCATTAAGTGGAATGCGAACTGAAATCCTGTTTTGTGTTGTTGATGTTGAATCACCATATAATGCTTTGATAGGAAGTCCATGGCTTCACGGAATTCTAGGCGTAGCTTCCACTCTACATCAGTGCATAAAATTCCCTCATATGAAGGGTATTGGAATTATCAAGGGTGATTGGGCTGAGGGAAAGAAATGTTACGATATAGAAGTAGAAGTTTGCGAAGGAAAAACTGCTGAGAAGGAAAATTGGAAAAAAGAGCAAAGGTTGTGAAAAAAAGTGAAAATTTAATGGCAGAAGATTAAGGAAAAAGAGAATAAAGTTACGCTGATAATAATACAAGAAATTTACGATGATAATAAGGGATTGTGATTTGCGAGGAAAAAAGAAGGTTATCAGTATGTTTGCTCGTAAAAATGAGGTATGTGGCAAAACAAAAAATTTATTTCGTGATAAAATTTTACGAATATTGTTTGCTCGCAGGAAATTGGGAAAAGTTACGAATTTTCAAAATTTATATTCCGATTAAAATTTCATTAATTTGCGAATAAAAGACCGCAATCTGTGATCAACCTCCAAAAAAGAAAGAGAGCCGCAGAGAAAATTTTATACAGGCAAACCTTTGTAGGCGTACACCCTAGTTCGTGAAGCTATAATTCGTAAGAGGCAAAGTCCTAAAGTACGTCATTTAAGGGGGTACCTATAACGTGGCTAAGGGTAACCGGAACACCACCAAGGGCCCTTAGTACATGGTAAAAATTTTGGGGTACAACCCAATAATGGGGTACCTATCCGGGTTAGACACCTTGGATTCTCACCTAATCTAACGACATTACGCAATATAAAATGCGGTGTAAGAAGATTTAGGCTGGGCGAATTAGGCATACTGTCTTTCCCAAGAAGTGCAGAAAACGATCAAGGCGCCGAGGTACACGGTTGAGTCAAGAGTGCCGGGTGAGGTTGAACCACATCTGCCATTTTTGACAAGTCTTGGCAAATGATGCACTTGGCCCAAAGATACCCCATAGGGTGCAACCTCGTAACTATAATCCCTATAGGCAAAAAGGATAAGAGGTTGCGATCAAAAGTCGGTTGTTGGCGAACCGGATGGGAAGAGCTAACCTTGTATGGTCGATGTACGCTTCCTTGAAGGGGCAATCAGGGGGAAGATAAAGGGCAGCACCCTCCATTAGGGAGCTGATAAGTGCTATAAGACGCAAATGTCACGAGGCTTCTTGTTTGCGAAAACATAAAGGCTTGTCATATTTGTGCAACAAATGAAGTTCTGCGAGCCTTCTAAAAAAAAAAAAAAAAAAAAAGGGGAGAAAGAAAGAAAGAAAATAATAAAGAACTCGCAGAACATAATAAAGTTAAGATGAGATCAATGGGTCGCTACATGAAAGTGTAGAGACGTCCTGCGATTTCATCGCAAGACGGCAATGTCATGGGGCTTTATGTTTGCAAGAATATTTAGGCCTGTCATATTATCGCAACAATTCCTGAAGAGGCTAAAATACTATACAAAGAAGTTAAGATGAGATCAATGGGTTTTTGCATGAAAGTGTAAGAACGTCCTGCGATTTCATCGCAAGACGATAATGTCACGAGGTTGTATGTTCGCAAGAATGTTCAGACTTGTCATATTATCGCAAATAATTAATACAAAAGAGGTGGCAAAATAAGACCTTTACTTAGGAAGGCATGATAAGACCACAGAAATTAATGAAATTTATTGCATCAATATCACTGAAGAAATTATACAAGAATATACATTATGAAGATCTGAAAAGAATACAACTTTGTCAATATCATTGAAGAATTTTTACAAGAAGACCTATCAAAAAAGACAACATCATTGAAGAATTTTAATGAAGACTTAACAAAAGATGCGATTTTGATAACAATCAAATACAGATAAGTTCATATTCGTAAAAATTTAAGAGAATTACATACTTCTTATACTTCTCCATATATTGAATACTTCCCCAAAAAGTTGAATACTTCTTATAATTCTTCAAGAATATTTCATATTTATTATACTTCTTCAACGGATATTTAATTTTGCGAAGGTTAAGTACTTATTATACTTCTTCATACAATGAGTAATAATTTTTATACTTCTTCATATATTGGGCAATTCTTCATAAATTGAATGCTTCTAATACTTCTTATACTTCTTAAGGGTATTTCATATTTTGTATACTTCATACTTTCTATACTTCAAGGGGAGATTTATTATTTACTTCAAGAACATTCCGTAAAAAGCAAAAGGCTTATATTTCTTATACTTTGAAGGGAGGATTTTTTATTCATAATCACAATAAGAAGAAAATTCGTAAGATAAATTCAGAAGGATATTCTAATACTTCCAGCGGTAGTTGATCATTTGAAGAGAAATAATAAGGGCAAAGGGAATAATAAGCTAAGTCTTTAAGATATATTATTTCTCTCCATATGATCAAGTTATGCGAATAAGGGAAATAAACATCAAAGAAAGATTAATTCAAATTATGCTTGAAAAATAAATTGTTGGATTGATTAAAAGCATAATCAAGAAGAAAGTGTTGTATGGAAAAGTTACAGAACAGATATACAAAAGAAAAAAAGAATGAAGTTATTCTTCAGGCGATCTGTTCCCATCAAAATGATCTTCTTCTTCAACTTCACTATCATCTTCAACTTCACTTTCAGAAATTTCCAGATATGGAGTATCTTCAGAATTTCTTCGAAAGGAGCGTATGGTACTTCTTGAGAGGAATTTCATTATCTTCGCAAATCTTGCGAGTCATCTTAGCTCGAAAACGCTTGACATATAAACTATGGTTATCTTTGGGAAATTAGAAGTGAGATCTCAAGTCGAAATTTTCTTATTACGATTAGCAAGGAGAGTTTCCAGATTATTATTTATCTTCGCAAGATTTTCTGCAAAGAAGAAAAGAAATTAAGGAATTGGTTAGCAAATTATGAAGGAAAAGTAACCAAAATAATTATCATCGCAAAGAATTTACCTTCTAGTTGCTTCTTATCATTACGAAGAGAAGAAATTTCAAGCTTTAATTGATTATTCTCCTCAAGAAGAGAAGAATTATCAATTGCGATGCTCGCAGATTGTGAATTATCTTCGTGACGAGATATTAATTCTGCGTTATCAATATTTAGATCTTCTATTTTTGACGGAGACTTGAATTTTCAACCTCTAACTTCTTACAACGATTTAAAGTTTTCTTCTCAAAATAGAATGACGTCTTTCCCAATCAGAAGCAGCTGCACAACTAACTCTTCCAACCTAAACAAGAAAAAAGGGGTTAGAAATCAATAAAATAAGGAAATAAACAAGGAATAGAGAAGAAACTTACCATGCTTTTGCCTAAAGCATATAATGAAGCGAGGAGAGACGAATCTTGAAATTCCTTTGAGGGAGTTATTATCAATAACATAGGAACTTTACAAGCCTTCGCAATAAGTTTGCGAGCATTCGTTGTAGGAGAATTTCCTAATCCACGAGAAGAATGGAGGAAAGCCTCGAAATGCTAACCATTGCTGAGGAAAAAGTTTCTGGATACTATAATCTTCATTCCCACCTTCATCAACATCATCATCATCTCCTTTGTCAAAAAGGGTATCGAATTAGAACTAAAGTCCTTCTCAGGAAATTTATTATCTTCATCACCAAGATCTTCCTCAATGTCCTTATTATAAGAAATTACATTGGAATGGGATTTGGTTGAGAGTATCTTCTTTTTCCTTCTCTCGTAAACAATATCTTGAAGTTTTCTTTTCCTTTGCGAAGAGCATCATCTTGACTATCGAAGCTTGAGAGACCTTCGCAGAACGAAGAGTTTGTTGCCTCGTAGTAAGCCTTTTAGAAGAAGTGGAACTTTTATTTTCATTCGCAGCAATCTCAGGAAGAAGTGGAACCTGTAAATTCAAATAAGGATAAGAAACAGAGGCAACAATATATTGTTTAGAAAAATACAAGAGTGTTTCTTACCTCATTTGAAATTAAAGGGTAACAAAAAGATAAGGAAGTGGAAATACATACATTTCTAAAAACCCAAGGTTGATAATAGCGGTTACGAAGATTCGCAGGAAGTTCTACTATCCCAGTAATATAAGAACCTGATAACATTAAAGGGTACTTATACCAATCTCCATCATTAGAATGACGAGGTGTCTTATTATTTCCTGAATCATAATCAATATCGTGCATGAGAAGATCATATGCTGCGATATTAGCTTTACGATGAAGACGAACACCCCAACGATTATCTTCTTTCCTCGCAGGAATTAGTGTGTAATTTTTGAAGAAACCCTCAACTGTATAATTCGCAGCAACAATTTATATATTCTCAAACCCAGGTTTTCTAAGATCAGTTGAATATAAAGATTTCCCAAAAGCAGCACGATTTGCGAATTCAACTAAGAGGCGAATGCAATCACCAGTCAATTGATAAATGGCACAAGAAAAATTGGGGTGGGAAATAATTTCGTAGAATAAAGGAAAGTTAACATAATAAAGAGGAAGAGGAAGACCTGCGAGGATTTGACCTCGTGAGATTAAAACTTTATGATCATCCCAAACATAGTTGGTAAAGAGCTTCACACAGAGAGAAGACTTATTATCATAACCTTCAATCTCGTAAAGAATAAGGTCTCTATCAAACAAGTTCCGCATTAAGTTGTTCAATAGTTTTCTTCTTTGGTGCCATTGAATATAAGAGGGAAAATAGGAAAAATAGAAGAGGTTGCAGAGGCAGAAGCGGTGAAGAAGATGAGTAAGAGAATAAAAAGCAAAAACAAAGGATAATATTTATAAGAGAGTTTGATGAAGATAAAAATTCATTAATACGAGTAAGCGTGAACGGTTGAAAAGAACGGTTACGAAGAAACGTGTCAGAAAGATAAGGGAAAAGAAAAAAGACGTGTTGCGAATCTGAAGGGTGGTAATAACTACACTAAATTTACGAGAATAGGGATTCTCATGACATTTCTTCTTCAAAGAATTGACATGAGAAGAGGCAAGATGTAAGTACTGAATATCGCAAGATAATAGTTCACGAGTATCGTAATAAATAAAGGAGAAAAGAATTATAAAATGTTACGATGATAGAAGAAACGCGGAGAAATACGAAGTTTTGCGAGGATGGAGTAATTTTGCGAGTATGAGTTGCGATACTTAAGTAACTCATGTACAGCTAGTGTAAAGTTTTACTATAAATAGGAGTTCAAATGTAAAATTCGAGAGGTTCTTTTAGTGAGTGTTAGAAAATATTTTAGGAAAGAGAATAGAGAAAGTTGTAACTATTCTAATTCCATTTAGATACTTCTTTGTGATCAATTGAGAACATTAATAAGAAAATTGTTATTCATCATCAAGAACTTCTTGAGTTTTTACTAATTCTATTGAGGGTGTAGTTGTAGGTTATTCTGCAACTACAGCGTTTTCAGAGATAGTACCTCTGTCCATAGAGTTAGATCGCTACAAACACATATTGATAAGGTCTTTAAACATGTTTGCCTGCTCTGATACCAAATGAAAAAGCGGGGGTCTAACAACCTCACCCAATATTTAGATTAGCAATCTGTATGGACTAGCTCTAATATACTTTTAAGAGAATCAACTGGACAGTCAGACTCAATTAATCTTAATAAAAAAGTATATCAAGGAGTTAATATCTCTATCTCTCGATTTGATCTATACTCAAGCAAATAGAAATCTGCGAGTATTTATCAAATATGAGAGATATAAACTTGGATGGTACCAAAGACCAATGTTCAAAGATCAATCAATTTCCAATCAACAACCAAAGGTTGGATTTCACAATTGATCGATACAATGCACAACCTGTGATATTTTAATTATATAACAAAATATAATGCCGAATAGAAATAACACAGACACCAGAAATTTTGTTAACGAGGAAACCGCAAATGCAGAAAAAACCCGGGACCTAGTCCAAATTGAACACCACACTGTGTTAAGCCGCTACATATACTAGCCTACTATAAACTAACTTTTTAGTATGGACTGTAGTTGAACCCTAATTAATATCACATTGTAACAAGGTACATCTACGCTCCTTATGTCTCTGATTCCAGCAGGATACTACGCACTTGATTCCCTTAGATGATCTCACCCACAACCAAGAGTTGCTATGGCCCAAAGTTGAAGACTTTAATAAACAAATTTGTATCACACAGAAAAGTATACGATAATAGATAAATATGTCTCCCACAGATAAACCTATGAGTTTTGTTCCGTATTTTGATAAAATCAAGGTGAACAAGAACTAATCAATAACCCGGGTACACGCCAGTACGCGTACGGGTACACGCACCCAACCTGTCTCCTTCACCAATACCGCATGCACACATATGCACGCACTTGGTTTTCGGTACATGGATTTATACACTAATGTGCGAACACACTATATATGCTTATATCCATAGGTGGTTACATAATCTCAACTCTACATTTCAATCATTGAAACATTCTTCTATAATGTTATAATAGTCGTTAGACATAAGAATCGACTATCGTCATCAAAGCTATTTTCAAGATTGAAACGTCATCATGGATTTCGTCACGGGTAAACATGAAAAGTGTTTAAAGTGAAATCTTACCAACGCATATTTCGAGAAAAGATAGGCGAGTAAACTCGGCTCGAAATAGAAAATGCGTATGTATGAAAACTATCATACTTATACGACTGTTGTCTCACTCATGGTTGATTTTCTATAAATCACCTATTGAACAATAATCAATCAAAATTAGGGTTTCGAATCAACTGCTCTGCAAAGCATAATTCTGAGCAGGTTCAAATACCAATAATTTTATGTTAATTCATCAATCAACATTCTAATTAATTATAAAATATTCGGGCCATCTACCTGTATTTTAATTAATATTTTATTTGGTCCCGCTACCAATAATTCATTAGTCGAGCAATATTTTCTCAAACGAGCAATATTTTCTTTGTTAATATATCAACACTAAATTGCTTAAGTTAGCAAAATGGGTTCAGAACTCACTCCTAGCAATATTGATTCAACTATCAATATTTAATTGCTTGACCGAGCAATATTCCTCATGTTTCAACTATCAACATTCGGGAATTCCACTGATCCACTATTAATATTTCATTGGTTCATCAACTAATATTTGGTTCATCAGTTAACCATTATAATCTTTCTTCGTCATTCGAAAACTCATGACGAAGACGAGCTCAGCAGTATTTCCTATTAACAAGTCCATGATCGAGCAATCTCATTAGACACTCGTCAATTCAAGTTATCAAAATATCATTATTACCTCAACATATATCACAATTCATCAAGACTCAACGCCTTTTCATTATTCTGTCTCAGAGCATACCACATTCGTTCATTATGTTTGACTCATCAAGGCTAAGACTCATCGTCTAGCAAGTTAACAACTGACTAATTAAATATACATTTTCCTTGCACACTTCACAGTCGTGAGACATCAATCATGTCACATGGGGGATATTCACTATGATTTTGGTATGGCGGCCTACGACATGTGTGTACACCCACTGTGAGATCAATGATGATCTAGGATTATGAATGTGTTGAAGGTTTCTGCAAGTTTTGTGAACTATTGAGTTCGGATGAGATAAGTTCTGATCGATTGAGTGATAATTTATTGTGGATCTGAATTGTTTTTTTTCAATCGTGGATTCATAAACTTATTTATATTGCAAGAATAGTATACACATTGATCCCCAGTAAGTGTGACGGTTGCTGGAGTGAGAGAGTTGAAAAGTGGGAAATCGTGATCAAACCATTTCCACATGCGTGGGAGAATTCGTTAATTGTACATCCACTACTTTGCTAACTCCTTCAACTGCTTGCACGACTTACTCATATTTCTCATCACACTTCTCAGTTTCCCTCCTACAGATCGACCCTCATCCCTTTTTGTGACCGAATTGACGATGTAACGGCCGTTGTCTTGGTTTAGGCCAGAGTCCTACAGGTTGATCTCTCGGACCCAAAGAACTCCCATGCATTTTCGGTTTCCTCTTTAATAAAACTTCTTGGGTCTGTGTTTTTTTTTCCATATTTGTTTATTTTTACAATTGAAATATCATAGGTTGTGCGTTGATCAATCATAGTAAAGACATCCAACATAGTTTGTTGGATACTACTTGATTGATTCTTTGACATTGGTCTTTGGTACCATCCAAGTTATCTCCTTGTGATTAGGTTGACTCAATTCTGTAAACGTTATAATCGTAAAAAGTAAAGATATAATTCTAAGATATTATTCCTTGATTGAGTTTAACTCTCGGAATCGTATTGAGTTTGTACATACATATTTCCTAAGAAAAAAGTGGTGGTGTAATTCGATACCCCCGCGTTTTCACCCATGCATTATAAATAGAGAGAGGATTCCGTCACACTCTTAAATTCACTCTATCTCACATATTGGGAGGCATTTTTCTTGAAAAAAATTAAATGGTAGATTATTTGAAGCTAATATTTTGGGGATATGCTCGCCTTATAATCTATGTACCCACAAAAAATGAGCACATTCTGAAGTACCAAACCTCACCATCTATTGATCTTGATTTTAACGGTTAAAAATTCGTTGATTTTCGATGGTTAATATTCTAAGTGGTAGATAGTGGAGTTGTAGATTTCAAAATGTGTTTGGTTTTTGTGGGTATGTAGAGATTTGTAAGATGGACATATTCCCAAAATAATAGCTTCAAATACGTTAATGTTTTGTTTTTTGAAAAAGATTAGTGTCCGAAGTGTGAGATAGTGTAAAAATAGGAGTGTGAGGGATCCACCCTCAAATAAATAAGGGTATATGTGAGAGAAAAAAAACCTCTTAAAATTGGAATTTCGTCTATCTAATGAGACTATAAAATTTCTAAATTTCGTCTTTATAATAGGGACGGAGGGAGTATATCTTTTGACCAATAATGAAATGTAAAAACCAAAAAACAAAAGTGAGATTGGGGTATACCCAGATTAATGACTCGATAAGACAAAATAGGGTCATTTGGAAGTACAATTCAAAGCCCATTAACCATATATATTTTTGAAAATAACTAAATTACCCTAGTTTAACTAGTACTAAACAACCTTTTTAGTTTGATTAATTTATTTAGATTAATTAGTTGAATTAAAAGGTATGAAATCTTGTTTTGGTTAGATTGAAATTTTTGGATTTTGTTAGAAGATTTTTGAGAAAAAGATTTTGTTTTGAGAAAAAATTTTGTAGCGGAAATAAAATCACACTAACCAAGCACTTCTAATAAGGGGATTGCACAGCTGTTTAATGGTTTTATTCTCCAAATTAAAAAAGAAATCAACACTTTCATAAATCACAGTATGAAAAGTCGGCATGCTTGACTGAAAAAAACATGCCGACCAAACTTAATCGGCACACTCGATTGAAACAAAGCATGCTGACCAAACATTATTTTTTTCGGATTTATAGTCGTCATGATCGAAAATTCAGTACACGGACGACTGTTTATTAAATTATTAGTCGTCATGTTATTTTTACAAAATCATGACGACCAATAACAAAATTGGATACAAGAAAACTTATTTTCTGGGGGTTATTAATCGTCATGGTTAAGCTTTTCAAACATTAATGACTATTCATACTACATCACTAGTCGTCAATGTTTATGGATGAAGACCATGAAGACCCTATGAATGTTACTTTTAGAAATAAGATGCTTTGAAAATTCGTCACGTTATTCATCCTACAACCTTGACGATTGAAAGTAAATATGGAAAGTCTTCATGATCGACGAAGAGATACCATGACGACCGTATAACTGCAATTCAACAATTTCAATTTTGCCGACCTAATATGCCATTCAAATAACAATACAAAAAACTCGATAAAGTTTTAAAGAATTAATTGACGAAAAAAAAATTCTAACCGATCAATTTCTTTTCTTTGTTTGAAAATGATGAAATATAGAGAGAGAGAAATGAATCAATCATTAGATTGATGATAAAGAAGAAAGATAAGAATGAGGTTTGGATCTAAAACAAAAAAGAAGTAATTTTAGTTATTATTATTACTAGGGAAAGTCTTATACACCTTTGTAGACCAAGGTTTGAAAAACAGGTCACGGCTCTGGTCACGAGCATTAGGTGTGACCGTAATGCGTTTTGACAGGTGTGAGCACGTTTTGGGCGTTTTTTTTAAATAACGGGCGTTGTAACGATTAAATAGAAAATGAAAAATAAAATTGTGATATGAAATTCATGTGTAACGGTTATAACGTGCGTGAAAACATTTTAAAGAGTCTAAAAAACGTTGTTACTAGGTTTTCTTTCTTTTTTAGTTCTCCTTCCGTCCCTACATAGATGACCTATTAATTTTTAAATTTTATCCCACGAATAGATGACCTATATCATTAAGAAATTGAATATTTCTAATACTACCATTTTAATTGATTATTGTTAGTATAAGAAATATGTATAATTCATTAGTCATGTTTGTATTCCTTACATAGGTGTTTTAAAATGCTTTCCACCATACAATTTACAGAAGTTTGATAAAATTTGTAATGGTCAATTATAGCCACTAAAATTTCGTCGGCAGCAATTATGCAATACATGCATAAGTAATGTGAAGAAAGAAACAATCATCAATCCAATTTAAGAGAGTGCATAACCTAGCTAGGTAGACTTGTCCCTTTATCATATTGCAGAATTTCCATCAAATGCCAAGAATTAGGCAGGGTTTAACCTCGTCTATAGGGTACTAATTTATAAAAGTCAGGGTTTTAACTCGTTTACAGTGATGATACTTTGGAAGACATGTCAAAATGAGTTGTTCTGGACAACGTGTAAAAATGCATGCATAATGGTTGGTCCTATGGTTGGTCCTTTATTGAAAATGATTCGTTTCTTGGACTCAGACAAACCCACCATGGGTTATTTGTTCCATGCACTTGCAACATGTGTGTAAACTATACAAATGGGTTTGGGATTAAATCGAAATGCTTCTATCATGGGTGTAATAAAGAAACGATATAAAATTAAGTTGAGTTCTCCTCTTCATGCTGCAGAGTATTTTCTCAATCCTTATTACATCTTTAACCCAGCAACTAATCTCATCAATAATGAAATTTTTGAGCCCCAAATTTGTCTTACTGAAGTTATATAAAAAATGGTTAGTGACCCGCAAGAACAAGAAAAATGCATTCTAGAGGTACAAAAGTACTAATACTATCTCCAAATATGTTTAATTAAGTAATTTGAATTTCTAGTAACAGTTGTATTTTTCTTTGTAGGCGGGAAGAATGTGAATGATGCAAGGTCAATTTGCATTACCATCAGCACGTATTGCAGCTCAACATGGTGATCATGTAAGTTGGTGGTTATCTTATGGTGCTGAGTATCCATCCCTCCAAAAGATTATTGTAAATATATTAAGTCAAACAAATACATCGTCTGGATCAGAGAGGAATTGGATTGTGTTTGAAAGAATCCACACCAAACTACGCAATCGTTTACTTTCATCGAGAATAAATGATCTGGTGTATGTACAGTAAAATTTGAAGTTGGAGCAACAAAGAATTAAAGGTAAAGCAAGGCGACATAAAATTGATGTTCACGACGTTCATAGTCTACTGAGGGATGACAATATGCTTTACTGGATAGCGAGGAAACACAAAACACCAGTTTTACCTCAAGAAGAACAATGGTTAAATATGCTGGAAGAGGAAGCCGTTAATAATCCAGAGCATGTCCCTCTACCATAAAATTGGCATGATCCTGAAGTTCAAATCCCATACGAAAGGTTACTAGTGAGTGACTTTGTTTATGACTTTGGTAATCTTTCATTTGGACACAATACACAAGGTTATCACTTTCTCTGTAATTGCGTGTTTTGATCTTACTTTTACTATCGTGATTGAGTATTATCTTTGCTAATATTTTCTTGAGATTTATCTCCGATAGGTAAGATTAAAATTAGTCACAAACATCTTCGTATCATCGTTTGTGATTCCACAATATCTTGTTTCGCTACCATACCATTAATATTATTGTGAGGTGATTGATAATACTAGGCTGTTCTTCGGGAATATAAGTCCGGTTTATCAATTGGTTCATGTGCGCCTTGATTTATCAAAAGACGGAACAAAACTCGTAGGTATTTTTGTGGGAGACAGATTTATCTATTCCAATAGACTTTTTTGTGTGAGACATATTTGTTTATCGAGTCTTCTAATGTGGGTCGTAGCAACTCTTGGTTGTGGGTGAGATCATCTAAGGGAATCGAGTGCGTATAATCCTGCTGGGGTTCAGAGACGTAAGGAGCGCAACTGTACCTTGATCAGTGTGAGATTGATTAAGGCTCAACTACATTCCAGTCCGAAGTTCATTGGTAGTAGGCTAGTGTTTGTAGCGGCTTAATACAGTATGATGCTCAAAGATGGACTAGGTCCCGGGGTTTTTCTTCATTCGCGGTTTCCTCGTTAACAAAACTTCTGGTGTCCGAGATATTTCTTTTCCGCATTATATTTTGTTATATCATTGAAATATCACAGGTTTTGCGTTGAATCAATCAATTGGTAAATCCAACCTTTGGTTGTTGATGGAAATTGATTGATCCGTGAACATTGGTCTTTGGTACCGTTCAAGTTAATCCTCTTATATTAAATCGGGCTCGCAGTTTGATTGCAGATTGAGTTGAGAAATAGAGATATAAAACTCTTTGATATACTTTTCTCTATATTGAGTCTGACTATCTAGTTAATTCTCTTGAAAGTATATTGGAGTTTGTCTATTCAGATTGCCGAACGAAATATTGGGTGTGGTTGTTAGACCCCCGCTTTTTCAATGGTGTTCAACACATGAACGAAGGATATAATTCTAATATTGATAACAATAATGAAGTAGGTAAGAATGATGATGAAAATGAAGGAGTTTATGATGACGATAATGAAGGTTATTATGATGATGATACTTATGCAAACGAAGGTAGCCATTACCCCCACAACGATGACTATCATGTGAAAAGGAACCGCCGAGAAAATGAATGAATACATGAATAAATCAAAAAAAGGTGGTGGTTGTAATTGGTTCGTGTAGCTTTTTAAAGAACAATTAATTGGGGGATATGGATTTTAATTGGGGGATATGAATTACTTCCCCCAACCATTTGTGGCTGATAAGGGGTGTCTTTTGGGTGCGAAAATACCAGAATATCCCTTCATTAATTAAAAAACATTATGAAATTACTATTTTGCCCTTTCTACTAAACATTAAAATCAAAACCCAAAATCATATATCCCCTTCTCAAATCAGTACCGGCATAGGCTTATGTTTAGAATTTTTTTTTTTTCTTCATCGTCTTCCTCATCGTTCATTCTTCATCGACGATTAATCGTTGAATCAAAAATTTCTTCGTTGACTAACCTACCATAACCATGCCTCCACGAAAGAAATCAAAAGCAAAACGGAACACTAAATCGATTGCTCAACAAACACATGAACAACGAATCGAGAACATTGCTCAAGAACTAGAAGAGGAAGAAGCATCCAACTCGGATGATCAACCAATCATGGCTTCTCTGAGAAGGTAAGTGTTTTTTTAGCTCATTTATGATTGTTTTAATCGATTTGTAGCCATGGGTTTAGGTTAGAATCGCCAAAATTGGTGAAACTGTGGAGTTGCAGAGAAACCCGCATTCAATCTTAGTTTGAATACCAAGCCGGTTTAGAAACCGCATAGACTTTTGGTCGAATACGATGCCGTTTAACTTCCCGAACTGAAATATCAATACCGATACGATAGTAGTTGAACACCAAACCGGCTTGAGTTCCTGAAAATTAGATTTTAGGACCGGCATTCGAATTGGGTTGAAGGCTATTCCGGTAGTCAACTAAAAACACACAGGAATATTTTTTTTTTACCGGCATTATATCTAGGTTTCGTCATTGCCGGTTTTGAAATACCGGCATCAGGTAGTTCAATTCGTGTATGCCGGTTTGACACTTGAAACATTCAGTAAGAAAAACTGAAAAACCGGCATGCTCGATATTTGAACATATATTCTTGTACATGTTACCGGCATTAGTTGTTTTAAGAATTTCAATGCCGGTTTACAAACTGTGATGACTTTTCTTATGTTTGTTTCGTTTGTTTATGTTATAGGTCAAAAGCCAAAGTATTGAGGAAAAATAAAGGTCCTATTCTCACTAAAAAAAGGAGAAAGGACGGTCTTGATACTCCCCAGTCCCTGCCTCCCCGGGGGATAGATACGGGTCGCAAGAAGCGTTTGGGGTTTCAAACAAGAGGGTTAGATTGGGAGAGTGGTGGTGGACGTAATGCACTTAGAATCCGTGAAGGTACATTTGTGAACGATGAGAATGATGAAGGGGACAGTGAGGATAAAGATGATGAGGTTCCCCCAAGTCAATTAGCAATCCAAACCGAAGTTGGTGAGACTAGTCAACAACCAACACAAGGCAAGGGCAAGGGCAAACACAAAGTTAAAGGTTGTCACCTTCCTCACATTGATGACATGATACCCGACCACGATGATGGTAAAATTTGGGGTCAACCTCCAGAACCGAAAGTACTCTTTGGATACAAGAACTCTTGGGCTTGTACAATCTTTCAAACTTATGTAAGTATTTTTTATTTTGTGCATGTGCATTGTTTTATTTTTTACATTATCTCTTAATCGTATTATGTCTTATTTGTAGGATCATACTAAGGATGTGCGTGTTTGCCGAAACCAAGCCGCGAATGAGTGGAAATTGTCGTTGGAACATGAAGATGTCCAAACATTAGTAAGGAACTCGGGTTTGTATTCTTTGGTTGAAAATTACTTGAATCCAGATATTGTCACCGTCAATTGCTTTGTCGAAAGGTATCATGGTGAAACCGATACAATGCACTTCCCGTTCGGGGAGATGACCTTGATTCCTGAAGATGCTTATGCCATTCTAGGCTTGAATGTTATCGGAAAATCAATTTCAGAAGGAGTTGAGTCTCAAGACCTAGATTGGCTGAAGTTGCACGATTTGACTGAAAAGTTGTTTGGTTGGGACTTCAAAACTTCTTCGGATAGCTTTTATGTAGCATCGAACGGAAGTAAGACGAAGACATTCAAGCCGACGATGCTTAAGAAGATGTTTGAAAATACAAAGGCTAGAAGCTTGGAGGCTGGATGGGACCCTGCACAGATTCGCTATACCGCCGCCGCGTACCTGTTATACCTCTTGGGCACTAGGGCATTCCCTGACATAATGGCAACCGGGTAAGTGAAAACTTTCTCCAGTACCTTGACCCGTTGGAAGGTGTGTGTGGCTATTCTTGGGGCACCACGGTCATGGCACATTTGATGGCGGATATGAGAAGGGATTCATTGGCTAAAACAAACCAATTTGTCGGAATTTCACTATACTCCGTGGTACAATTTTTTTTAATCTATGTTCACATGTATTTATTTAACTTTTGTTCACATGTATATTGTTCACATTGGATTAGGTGTGGTGTTATGAACACTTCCCAACCTTGTTCAAGGACTGCCCATTCTTGAAGATCAAAGACCTTCCCCGACCCGATATCCCTAGAGCTCGAGGTTCGAGTTTCACAGTAATCCGAAGCCCGGTAACAAAGGTCGAGTCATCGATATGAGATTGGCTCTGGATGCTATGAGGAAGGAAGACGTTGTGTTCGACACTTATAAGGAGATTAGAGGATACCGTCAAATCCCAAGAGATGTTGCATTGTACCACGGGCCTTTGTACCACCCAAGAGGATACATCATGGCCAACCCATGCCGTGTGATGCGCCAACATGGATTTAAACAATTATCCCGTTTTTGGTCAACCTCTGATGATAATTATCTTCTTTACTTTTCTCGGTGCAATTCAACTCCCAACAAGTTTCATGTAGTGTATGATCCAGAACCGGAACCAACACATTGGAGGGAAAGAGACCCACGTCGTTTGGTAGATATTAGTAAGTGGGAGCTTGCTGAAAATGGTTATGAAGTTGATGACAGCTACATGAGGGATTACCTGGAATGGTCACATCCTTATGTCGTGCGCCCTCCCTCCATGGAAGCTCCACACCAAGAAAACCCTCCTGTTGAAATTCCTCCACCTCCACCACCTACGATGGCCCAACTTCTCAAGACTTTCGGAATGGTGGTAAGTTTTCTTAATTGGTTATAGTTATTAAATGTAAACATAATCATATATTAATATATATGTTGATTATGTATTTGATGTATTAAACTAGCGACGTCGACTTGGCAATGTTACGAAGATGTTAGGTTGCAAGCATAAGGATGGAGTTGTGCTATCTCTTCAAGAAATCAAGGAACTCGAGGAAAAGCTTCATAGAATTGAAGAAACCGACCCTACTGTCAAAGCTATGTATGGGGAAACAAGGAAGGCGCCAACCCAAAAGAAACAAAAGACTAATTAGTGATGGTTAACTCTTTAGTTTTATGGTTACGTCAAAATCAATTTCAAACTTGTTTTGGTTTGTACTGTGGGTTAACTCTTTATTTACTTTGGTTTATGTTGAACATGATTAGAGTTTTGGTTTGAAAGTTAAAATGTTCCGACATAGGACAGCTCATTGTTTGAAATACCGTTACACATACCGGCATTTCTGAATTCATCAGGTTTCACAAACCGGCATAGTAAAATTCAAAATCAGACATGTACCGGCATTGTTGTGTTTGCTAAGGTCTATGCCGGTATTCAAAATCTCCAAAAACTATTAAATAAGTGACAGAAAACCGGAATATGAATATTCATTTTAAGAATGCCGGTATTCAAAAACTCTTTAATTATCTCCTAATGGAACTGTTCCCAAAACCTGCATTGAAGTTATTAAACATTGTATGCCGGTATAGTAGTTATATTTGGTTCCTCAACCTGAATAGAATTTCCTCAAAACCGGCATCATCGTTGTATTACGTTGAGTGCCGGAACATAGTACCGGCGTAGTTTTACTTCATCCATTGTCTGCCGGTTTCAGGCATTGAATAACTAACGGCTAGTTTTTTAAACCATACTCTAGAAAACATTAGTTCCGGCGTGGGATCTGAGTTTCTTATTGTGCCGTTACTAAAGTGGAAAAGAGCCGTTATGACTAAATCTATTTAAAGGAATGGATACACCCATTGCACTTGATACCTCACAGATATATCTCCAATGGATTATTACTCACCGGCTGCCAAGTTCATCAATTCCCTCGAAAAGAAAAACGTTTGAGGAGCATATTGTCCACTCCGACAGGAATTCAATCATCAACCACGACCAACTCCATTGCCACAATACTAGAAAAACTAAGAAGGAAGGAAGAAACCACCAACTCAATTGTCGCAATGGAGGAAGAGATAAGTAAAGGAAGAGAGAAGAAAAAGAGGAAGCAAAGATTGAACGTTATCGTCAAAAAATAGATAACATCGAGCTAAGCTCGAAGAGGTTAAACATCAAAAAGAAGCTAAGATAGAAGCAGATGTTGAGGAGGAAACAGAATGGATTAGAAATTACTACTTAGTATTGGATTTGGCGGAGGATGAACGCCCGTCAGAAGTGTTTTGGGGCCTTGTAATGAATGGTTCTTACAAGCATTACACGGTTAACGGTAAGAAACGCAAAACTGAATACGCTGATCAAATAGTACGCATTCGAACAACTGCAGTCATCAAATCATGTCTCAAATACAACGAATTCCTATCAAGATACGGTGGTGATAGGTATAAAGCTCAGGATGCATATACGAAGTGGAGAAAATCCTTTTAGGCATTTCGAAGCTGCTTTGCTTGTTCAATCTAATTCCAATAAATTATTTTAAATTGTATTACTATTGATATCTTTAATTCTATGTGTAACGTTATTCCCTTAAATGATGTTAGTTGGAAAATGCTTGAGATCTTATGTTTGTGGTTAATGATGTTTATTTAGTGAAATTTCGTTCAAATACCAGCAAAAGCTATGAGTTACAAAAATAAGAAGTTATGAAATCTTAAAACCGGCATCATCTATATGTTTACGAAAGATGCCGGTTTACCCACACTAAGAAGTTAAAAAAATAATGAACTTGTAATGCCGGCATCACCGGTATGTAATTGTCAATGCCGGTATTCTGCGTTTAAAATTTCATTCAACTTGGTTGACGGTTAGAATTTCATTCAACTTTTTTTACGGTTACAATTTCATTCAATTTGTTTGACGGTTTCCAAATATGACGGTTTCCAAATATTTAATGAGTCATTGGAAGGTTACAAAATCGTGGGTTTCTTTAATGACGGTTTCAAACTTCCAAAGCTATATAAGTGACGGTTTTGGAAAGAAAACTATTCGTTCTATTCAATCTTTCCCTATTTTTTTCATCTATTATACCAAAACAATGGTTCGTCGCAAATCTCGTGATAACCCCAATGCAGAAATACCTGTTGATGCGCAACAAACTCCTGAAGAGTCTCCTGGTGAGGCGGAAGTAACATATTTGATTCGGTAAGTCATGTATAACACAAAGTCTCCCGTTGAATTGAAGTAGTTTTAGGGTTTATCCAATAATATACAACACAAAGTGAAACTTGATAGGAGTTCATGATGGATTAAAATTTCTTTTTAGGGTTTTGAAATTGCATTCTAGTCAATTGAGTTCAATTTGAAAAACAAAAAAAATGTTAAGTTTTGGGTAAAAAATTACAGAAAACCGGCATTCCAAAAATTATTGCTGGTATGCCGGTAATTGTTCCGGCGTTCACGGTATGGTAACATACAATGCCGGTTTTTGTTCCCTAAATTTTTTAAATTCCTGGATACAATTCAACAAAAACCGGCATCTTCGAATTAATTGATATAATGCCGGAATAAAACCGTCATAGAATAGTATTAAGCCGTGAATGCCGGTTTTGTGTGTGTTCATTTTGTATGCCGGCATGCACTATATAAATCCGTTTAACGTGTTGGAACATAGGTCTCACGCACCAAAAAAGGACAAAGGAAAAGGAATAGCGGCTACTACAGGTGTCTCAACTCACACTGATGATGATGATGATGAGAATCAAACTCCACAAGAACCGGAACAAGCAGGTGGCTCATCTTCACAAGCAGGTGGATTAGGACAAACTAATGATGAAAAGGCACCCCCACCTCACTTCCCTGATACGTTAGACTTAATTCCTCACAGAAATGATGGAAAATATTGGGGTCAACCTATAAACCCGCAACTTTTATTTTCGTATAAAGACTCTTGGGCTCGATGGATCTATCAAACTTATGTAAGACGTTTGTATCTTGTTATTCTATTATTTACACGTGATCAATTTAATAAAGTTCATGATGATTTTATAGGACCACAGGAAAGCATGGCGTGTTAGCCGCCATCAACAATCGGATGTCTGGCTTTTGGAGGATGAGTGTCCGGATGTTCAAGAAATAGTCAAAGCATCTGGGTTGTATCCTGCGATAGAAAATTATGTGGCCACTGATACCGTCACGGCAAACTGCTTTTTGAAGAGGTTTTATGGTGAAACTGACACCATGCATTTTCATTTTGGCGAGATGACCATTATCCCTGAAGATGTCCAAAGGATAATAGGACTAGAGGTTCTTGGGAAACCGGTTAAGGTAGAAGACAAGTCGAAGGACCTAGGGTGGGAAAATATCTATGAGCTAACTGAAAAGTTGTTTGGATGGAACAAGGAAACCACGATGGCAAATTTGTACAAGAAACAAACTTCTCAGAGAAAGACTATAACATTCGTCCAACTCACTCAATTGTTTGGGAATACAAAGAACAAGGAATTGACTCCCGCACAAGCTCAACAAACCCGCAAAGATATATGTTGTTCATTTTGGGAACCGCTATATTCCCGACTCTAATGGTAACAGGTGCATTTGAACAACCTACGTTTTTGGATCAGTTGGAAGACGTTCATAATTATTCATGGGGCACCGCTTTCTTGGCACATTTTTTGCGTAAATGCGTCGAGCTTCTAAAGCGAAAGGCCGTCAATTTAATGGGAATTTCACCATGATTCAGGTATGGTGAATTACTTATTTTTTGATTGTTATCATTAAATTTGTTAGTTTCCAAATATTAATTATCTTATACATTTTATGGGCACAGGTGTGGGCTTACGAACACTTCCGAGATTTGTTCATTGGGTATAGAGGATTGAAAATTTGGCATGACTATGAACCGAATATGGCTCTAGCTCAAAAATACTTCTTCCGCAATACCCCTACTCCTAACAAGAAACGATTTTTACAAATGAGAGAAGCTTTGGACTCGTTTTCATGTGGAAGATGTTGTGTTTGACCCTTATAGGAATGTCAGAGGAGTTCACCTTATGAGACATGATAATGTTTCATTTTACAACGGACCGTTATTTCATCCAAAAGGATATGTTATGCATAACCCTCTCCGCGTGATGCGCCAACTCGGTTATAAGCAGAAAGATCTCACAGATACATCATATCATAAATATTCTCATGACTTTACTAAATGCCAATCATATGAGAGCCATACTCTGGTATGCTACGACCCGAACCAATTCTTGCACATTGGATCGAAAGGGAAGAAGAAGAACTTGTGCTGGATAGGGATGATTGGGAATTGGCTGAGAACGGTTGTGATAGTGAACCCACATTCCTAAGCGGGCATCTACAGTACTCACATCCTTATGTTATACGCCGGGATACGGTAGCGGTCCCACAACCACCACCACGTCCATCCACAACTCCAGATATTGTACCCGCACTTATACAGCTCGTTACATTGTTGGTGCGTTCATTACTATTCTCTTAATCTAAATCTATCAAATTATAAAACTGTACATACTAAATACATTTTGAAAAATATCCATTAACATCGTCAGTGGATTGGAAACTTGTCAAGGTTCTTTAAGAAGAAGACCAAGAAAGGAGAGTTGCTGGCCCAGAAAGAAATGGAGAACGTCGTCCAAAAGTTAGACCAAATAGAAGATATTGAGGCAAAAGACTTGTGGGGCGAAAAGAAAAAGAGGGTATACAAGAGGCCAAGAACCGAGTGATCGTGTGGCCTTGATAGTACTGTTGTTGTTTATGTTTGTTTGTGTGGATTGGTAATCTTTGAACATCTTTGCTTCATTTGTTTTCGGTTTGGAACATCATAACTTTACATTTGGTTTGTCTAAACTTTGCTTATGTCATTTTATGGGATTAGATCTTTGCTTATGTTATTTTATGTGTCTTGCAATATCCAATTTCTAAGTTTATTTTTTTTAAACCGGCATAGTATTTATCCTGTGAACCATGCCGGTTTTCTTTTTAGTTCCATATTGAAAAAATAGAGTTCCGGCATAGTAGAATTATCTTGTGTACTATGTCGGTACTATAAAATTCCTATGTGAATAAACTTTCTATGTGTTCTACCGGTGGTGTTATGCATTTTTTTCCAATGACGGCACAAAAAAAAAATATCTGTGAACTTATGGTGTTATTTCGGCACAAAAGAGAACATATATTGAAACGCCGGTACAAGTACTGGCATAGTAAAGTTTGAATCAAATCACATTGGCACATATGGTTTAATGATTACAATTCAAACTTCCAAAACAACAAAAAGGGGGCGTATAAGTAAACCACATATATCCAAATTACTCATCATCACTTCCACACGTATGAAGTTGCAAGTCATCCTCTTCAAGAGGTTTCTTTGATAATGCCAAAGCATCCCATAATTGGTGATTCTCCTCATTCAATGCCATCCATCCCTTCCATATATTTGGATCAAGTTCCTTGTTTTTAACCATCCCACAAACAGGTGGCAATGGACAATTGTCCTTGAGTTTTAGAATAACGAAATGATTGTCGTTCACGTACGCCAAAACAACTCTTCTCATCTTAAGGGATCCCTCGAATTTTTGCCATTTTGGTGTAAATGTTGAGACTATGGTGGGGGAAAAATAATGAACAACACAATTAAATGTATCCGCTATTAGATGCCCACAAAGCGGCATACTCATCCAATATTGAGAAGGAAGAAATGTCATTTCCTTCTCGGGTCCTAACACTTGAGCACACATATCATCAAACACCTCATCGTGACCAAGCAATTGCTCATAAAAGCTCCTCTTCTTCACAAGTTGATCGGCCATTCTCATTCTAGCATAGCGGCATGGTGTCATTCCTTTACTAACAGCCGTCTCGAAGATTCCTAATTGTTCGGTCACGGCATGATATCCACAATTTCCATCTCCATCGACATCATCCGTAATACGCAATAAACTCGCGAATAACCTCGGAAGTTGGCCTATGTAAGACTCTATCTTCGTATGATAACTTCTAATGGTCCTACCTGTTATGGGATCCTTATACATCTTCATATTACCATCTTTTAGCTTAATTATATCCAAACCATCATCTGCAATCCCTACACTCCAAATGTCTATGGTATTAGACGGGAGAATATTCTTCCTTGGCCTTCCTCTACCCCTTTTCCTTTGAACCTCGGCTACATCGACTATTGGTGTAGGTTCGGATTGCTCAAAGACATGCCCTTGGTTGCTTAATATTGGTACCTTCGGCGGCCTTCCCCTCTTCCTTTGAACCTCGGACACATCGACTATTAGTGTAGGTTCGGAATGTTGACCTTGTTGTCCTTCGTAGCTTAATGTTGGTACCTTCGGCGTCCTTCCCCGTTTCCTTTGAACCTCGGATACATCGACTATTGGTGTAGGTTCGGAATGTTGATCTTGTTGTCCTTCGTAGATTAATGTTGGTACCTTCAGCGGCCTTCCCCTCTTCCTTTGAACCTCGGATACATCGACTATTGGTGTAGGTTCGGAATGTTGACCTTGTTGTCCTTCGTAGCTTAATGTGGCAACCTTCGGCGGCCTTCCCCGTTTCCTTTGAACCTCGGATACATCGACTATTGGTGTAGGTTCGGAATGTTGACCTTGTTGTCCTTCGTAGCTTAATGTTGGTACCTTCGGCGGCCTTCCCCGTTTCCTTTGAACCTCGGATACATCGACTATTGGTGTAGGTTCAGAATGTTGACCTTGTTGTCCTTCGTAGCTTAATGTGGGAACCTTCGGCGGCCCTACCCTCTTCCTTTGAACCTCGGATACATCGACTATTGGTGTAGCCTCAGAACTCGTCGATTGTTGTTGACTTGATATCGGTTCCTTCCTCGTCCTATCCCTTTTATTTGGACCGGGAGTTTCCGCGAATCTTGCTTCTAAAATCTCACTTGCACATAGATCTCGTTTTTTTGTTGCCGCGAGTTCCTCTTCACGGCGAGTCATTTCTTTGAATTCTTTTCTTTGTTTTTTCCTTGGAATTTTAGTTTGTGGTCTACCCGGCGGATCTCCCTTGGTTGGCTCTTCACTCTGTGCTATCCATGGCCGTGTAATTAGTCTTAGTTGACTCAACAATACTTGTCGGCTAGCCGAGTTGCCACGTGAGTAAGCTTCAAAAAATTCTTGGGCCTCCTTTGTATCCCATGGTGATTGTCCGGGAACTTTGGTAGGGGGAAGGTCGAAAGATAATTGCTTCCAAAAAGGATCAATAACACCAATAGGTATCACTTCTTCATACTTCACAAGCATATGTCAACACGGAAGCCCCAAAGAAGACATGTCGGGACAAATACACACATCACCCGGTTTTCCATAATTTTTTTCATATTGCATTTGTCTCATCATATGTTTTATTGCCCACCGAGAGACGTTAAACTCTATTCCTTGGAGCAACTTAGTATGTTTAAGAAATGGAGTCATCCTATCCATGGAGCTTTTCTCAAAACCCTTCTTGATCCTATCAATATCGGCCTTAAAGTTTTGTTCCATTGCCTCGGAGACCGTAACCACGTTTCCCAGGCCGGACTGGATGAGATCTTTAAATCTCCCATGTGAGGACTCCGCTATACTAGTTGCTTCATTCCCGTAATGTCTATAACGATTTGTCCACGCATGCACAAATTTTTCCTTGAACTTATCCAACAATTTATCCCGACAATATGAAACGGCACTTGGATACACTTCGTTATAGATGGCAATAAACATTTTCAATCTCTTTTCATACATGTCCTCGGTAAGAGACCAATAAAATTTCTCCCAATCCTTTAGAAATTCCAACCACCTTTTATGGTTTTCATCGTGTTCTTTGTCGACTCGCTCTTTAATCTTTCCTCTTTCATTTTCTTCTTCTTCGGGTGATAGTTTCTCATTACGAACATCTTCATCAAGTTGACCAACCATTCTTTTTTTAATATCATCCTTAGAGGGTTCAAACAAAGCATGACAATGTTTTTTCACATTTTCACCTATATGAAATGTACATAGGAAATTTTGTGCATCCTAAATACGTCGGATATGGCATTCATTAGTGCGTCAAATTGATCGGTTATGATGACCTTCGGACCACGATTTTCCGGGAACAATAATTTCAATTGTCGCAATGCCCAATGATAATTGTAATCCCTCTCATTTTCCATTAAACACCAAGCCAATGTGAATGTTACCTTGTCCGATGTGTGCCCCACGATGTTGAACAACGGCATGTTGTATTTGTTTGTCTTGTACGTGCAGTCCATCATAAGAACATCACAACACGTATGAGCCAATTGTGAAAGCAAAGGATGCGAAATGAATATTTGAAGCGGCTTCTCGTCCGTACCTCTTTTAATGATACGCGTGTAGTTGTGATCCCAAACTATCTTCTCAAATTCTTGCATAACATTCCTCCCTTCCCATTCCAACCTTTTAATAGTTGCTTGTGCGCTATAAATTGTACTTAGTGAAGAAACGTTCATCTTATCCTTTGACTTGAAGGTTCGGAGAATCACTCTTGGTTTGATACATGCTTTTGTCATCATCTTGACATCCTCGAATTGATTAGGTTTTAGCTTCGCAACTAGGAGTGACCTTCAAAATCTTTCGGATCGGGGGTGGTTGTGACGGCCAAACCACACCTTACATTCCCATTCTTTTTATTCTTTACTTTCTCCTCTTAGATAGAATACAAGATTAAAGGGGCACTCATCCTTTCTCTTAACTGTTTTGTATACCCTCTTAGTCTTCTTTTCATATACATAAACCTTTCTCTTATGGCTATTCTCCTTGTATTTTCCGCTTCTCTCACAAACCATCTCAAAATGAACATCTGAATGTTGACTATTCCTCACTAAGACACACATGTTCTTAAGAGCCGTCTCTTTTGCCCAAGCAATTACTTCCTTTTCATCTTTTATTCCCTACATAATAATGAGAGATTACAAGCAAATCCCAACATTAAATTGTAAAAACTAGGTGGAAGACTTGTTTGGTAACATACCCGAGGTATTTTTTAGTGTTCCGACGTATCCCGATGGAGCGGTTTGGAGTTTGGTTGATCGTTGTACATAATTATCTAAATGAAAATAAAATTGGATTAGTTAAAACCGGCAGTGTCGATAAGTAAATTAAAGTGCCGGTTTTCAAAAACCTAAGATACACGGTAATTGTCATTCTTTGCCAAAGATTAAAACCGGCATTTTTACAAATTAAGTTACTATGCCGGGATATAGTACCGATACATAGATCAAAAAAGGAATGCTTTAGGTTTTTAAGTTCAAAATATAATTTGTTTCTCAGTATTTTTCCTATTAAACCTAACCATCGACATGCAAGGATCTATGCCGGTATCACAAACCGGCATGGTGTGTCATGTACGGTTAGTGCCGGTTTGAGTATTCCATACAATATTCGGTGGTTGGTAAAAAGTAAAAATTCAAACCGGCATACAATCTTGGTTTGAATGGTACGCCATATGTTCTTGAACTTGGGGATATTTTAAACCGGCATTCAAATTTGTATGAATACAATGCCGGTTATAGAGGTTCCGGCATGGTATTCATATAACGCGCATGCCGGTTTTCTGCTTTTTCGGACAGAAATGGCGGTTTCGAAAAATAAAATAAAAAATTCGACCTCTTTGAAGCATTACCTGTGTGTTGGGGATGCTTGTATGTTGAACATGTTTACTTTCTTGAGTTGGTTCTTCACATAACTCCTCATGGTCACGAAAATCGTGATCCAAGGGTGTTGGTTCATCATATAACTCCAATTGGGAGGTGTTATCATTAACTGAAGATTGAAGATATGATTGTTGTTGTAGTTGAGCCAAGGATTCAAGAATTTATAAGTCTCTCTTCAAATTCATCTTCCATTTTCAAAAAAAAAAAAAATTCTACTCTAAATTTTTTTCCTTCCTTCTACCCACAAAAAATTTAAAAAAACTCACAAAAACAAAATATATCCCCCAAATCATTAAGATTTTACTAATCTTAATTAGTAACTAATCCTAATTAGGGAGGGTTAGATTAGGAAATAATAAATTAATTACATAAGGGGTAACCCAGCTAGGATATTCGGATCCCTATTTTGTCCTCTAGTGATATCCCCCGATTAAAATCCATATCCCCCAATTAATTGTTCTTTTTAAATGATGAACACTAGTTTAACAATCCTATGTTTTTTAAATTCGAAGTTTTTAATCTTGTAGTTATTTTCCTTGTATCATTTTTTTTTTTTAAAATCGAAGTTTTAAGCTTTCAATCCAGAGAAAGGAAAAAAACTCATAAAAAATGGTAAGAAAGTTATTTACACAATTATATCATGCGTGATAACAGGAAAACAGTTCTAAAAAACGCACGTTAAATGTTATTTAGAAGAAAAAAACATTCAAACTAATTTTGAAAATCAGTTATAACGTGTATGAAAATTGAAAAACGGTCCTAAAAAACTACCGTTATTTCCTATTTATCGGCATTATAAAGGCACGGGGTTCGGGGATCCTCACGGCCACGGTATATGGGTGTGACCGTCTTAACGGTCGTTTTTTCGGTAAAAACGGGTGTTTTTCAAACCTTGTTGTAGACTAAACTAAAATACCGGATGGTTCATCCGAAATGGAAAATTCACATGTAAGTACTGCAAGACTCATCAAATTGGAGATACATAAAATGAAATGGGTGGTGCAGTTCTTTATTCATAAACACAGAGCTACATGACTTTCTCTTGTAGTATGGAGGTTCAAAAGTGATGCCCATACATTGTTGTCCTTGGACTTTCTCTGGAAGTATCAAGTATCTAAACATTTCTGTTTGTCGCACAAGGAAAACTTGCCTACCTTCAACGGATATTTCTAAACACATAATGAACTTAAAAACCTATTATTATGTGTACTTCAAATGGGTTCGTTGGCCAAACAAAATATGGAGGAAATTTTTATAAGTGCAAAATTAGATTGAACTAACCTTAGTTTCCCTGCCCATAAAATCTTCCATATGATGCACTATTTTCTTCAATTTTTTATCCTCTAATGATTAACATTTTGATTGAAAAGCTTATGCCTCACCGGTCCTAGCATATCAATTTTCAAGTTTGATCTTCCATTTTGAATATTTTTATCTCTTTAAATTAATGTACTCTTTCTACACAATATTTGCACTAGGCAAGTAGTATACTGCACAGTCATAATAGTAAAGGTTGTTACCAAAGGTCCAAAACCATCAACAAATTCAATAACAATAATCGCTCCCCCGATAAATTGAATGATTATCTTTAACTTTAGCGGTTGAAATCTAAGACACATACACGTAATAAAATTCTAATTTTACAATAACTCCAAATTGCAGTAAAGCTAATTTGGAGAAAGAAAATTAAACAAAACAGTAAGGAAATTACTAACCTTAGAATAAGAGCAAACCTTAGAATAAGAGCAGGCACAACTCGGTATACTCCATCTTTTTTTCCTGAATCTCTAAGGGAACCGTTTCCTTTGCTTTTTCTTTTCCTAAATCTCCAACTCAGTGATTTTTGATCGTGGGAGATGGGGATGGAGATTGTTTAACAACTGAATAACCAAGTATCTCGTTGTATATTCCGATTCTAATTTTTTTTTATGGGGGAAGATCGCTTGGCTTTGGAAGGGTACATGCTAACTAAATGACCGTTATCACGGTGGAACGACCGACCGAATTAATTGACGCGACACTAAATTTTGTACTTATAGATGTTTGAACAAAAATATCATATTTGGTTGTAAATAAATGTATTCTAAAAATAAATTGATGGGAAATAAAATTTGAAATATTAATTGGACATTGTTTGTGGTGCTGATCGCAGTGGTGTCGGATCTATGGTAGGCAGGGTGTAAATTACATTTTTAATGCAGCAACATATTTAACGCCAATTATCGGTTAGCAGCTATTCCATAAGAAGGGAGAGAAAAAAAACAAGGAAGGCCATGTTCTAAACGGGGCACAAAATCGATATTACAAGCTATAGGAGCAATCGTCTCGTGGGCATGTTGCTGATCCATAAAAAAAATATGATAATTTTGTGGTCGGGGTACAATACTACACATGTGCTTCAAAAGAAAACAATAGTACTACGTGTCACATGAAAGAAGACCAATTTAAATCTCACGTGTTCTGCAAAACTTCTAGCTAGAAATCCTAATATTCCTTTGAAGACTTCAACTGTTCTGCATCTGTCCCTTTCAAATTATTTCTCCCTCACCCTCTCTCACATAAAATGAATTGATTACTATGCTTTCCTAGATCTTGTTAAACTAGTACAACCGTTGTTCAAATGATGGAAATTTGAGAATCGTAGCGGTGTGTACATCTCGATTTTGGGTTTATTCTAACCGACATTGAAGAAGGTGGTGGTGCTTCAGGCGGAGGAAGTTGATGATTGTTTGTCTGTAATTTGTAAATATTGATAATTTGATGTATCTGCTGTATGATTTGTATATGATTATGGTTTTGTGATGGCGGCGCTGTTGTAATGGTGGTGATGGTGTTTTTAGAAGAAAAGTGGTGGCGATGACGATGTTACTGGTCACGGTGGTGGTGGTGTTTTACTGTAATGGTGGCGATGGTGTTGTTAGAAGCTACGGGAGGGTTGTTGAAGATCACATGAGATTTTGATTTTGGTGGCGGTGGCTAAGATGGTGTTGATGGTGGTAGTAATGGTGTGGGTGCTTCTGTTGCGACGGAGGTGGTGGTAGGTGAGGAGAATTTTGGTTTTTTCATGAACTTTGCCGGTGATACAGAGGTGTTGCTAATGATGTATTTAGAATTTTTTGATTTTGGTTTATTAAATGGGTCTCTGTAAAAACGGTGATGTTGTTTTGGTGGTGGTAGTAGTAGCGACGGTGGTGATGGTGTCGGTGATGGTAAATGGTGGCGGAGATGGAGGTGATGGTGTGAGAGAGAGATTGGGTTAGTATCTCTAGTGGTGGTGGAGATGGAGGTGATGGTGTTGGAGGCGACGACGGTAATGGTTGTAGGTCTGATCGCTGCTGCTGGTGGTGGAGGAGATATCGGGACGGGGACGATGAGAATAGAACAGAAATAAAAGAAAGAAATGTGTTCAGGCGTTTAACACATTGAAGGGTAAATTAGTTAACCAAAAATGTGACGGGAATCTATAAGGAATAAAAAAAGTGGCCATAAAAGGGTCTTCCTCCCTTCGGTCGATCGGCCCAAATATACACACGTATCGATAGATTTAAAAAATCTTACGGGGGCCAGTGGGATTCGCCCCTGTTTACCAAAGATGATTTGATTTGATCTGATCGTGGTTTGTTTAAACAATAGTTGTCCGATAGTTGGGTTTGCCAGATCCAAAGCAAACCAGCCTAGCTAATCGTAAGATCCCTTTGCATTCCGAAAAGAATTTCAATATGACGTTTTAGAAGTTGACTTTTGATTGAAATGAGGTTGTCGAAATGATTTCTTTACCTACGGTGATACTCTCTCCGTTTCAAGAAAATTATTACTTTCACTTTTTCAATTTGGCTTATTTTTAGGCTAAAATAAAAAAGTTAAAGTATCATTTTTCCTAAAACGGAAAAAGTATGTATCATGTAGTAGTATATTGTGAAGAAGGTTCCCTCCGATATAAATTTAAAACAACAAATGCCACACAGTTTTCGAATTGACCAATTCAAACATTAAAAGTTGATACTAGATGTGCAGTATTTATAGGTCTACATTAGTTTAGTTGACTTGAGGCAACCTTCACAAATCATCATTATCATTCTCTTCAATTGCTGCGTACTTGCATTTTCATAGAGGTTAGAAGAGAAAGAGAGAACGTAAGTAAAGATCAGATCAGCTATAGGATCGAAATAATGGATACAGTAGGTATTGTAATATTTACAGTATTTGGTACCTTATTTGTTGCAGGATGGGGTTTGATTCTATATGGTTGCATCAAAAGTGGCTGTAAAGGAGGCTGTAGTGGACCTAGTGGCGGTGGTGGTGGCGGCGGTGCGGGCGCTGGCGGAGGTGGTGGCTGTGGTGGTGGTGGCGGAGGTTGTTAAAGTTAAAATGAACTAATTAGTTCAGTGTGCAAGAGCCTTTTTATTTCGAATTTACATGTACATCATTCTTCTGATATTTATGCAAGAGGCGTCTGAACTTCTATACAAATTCATTGCTCCACCTTCTAGGCTTCTATATATCCTCATAATACCCCATCTAACCGGATTCCTTCCAACCAAATAAACATTCTTCTTTAATTTTATTTTCTCTTTTTTCTTTGTTCTTTGTATTTTGAAAGCATTGCTTTAGTTATCTGATAAATATGAAATCTGTTTTGATTCGTTTCTGAATTTGCCTACCACAATTTTTGGAACTTCACATTGTGAATGGGCTAGCTGATGTAAATTAAAGGAACATCCAAAACTGCTCTCTTCAATTGGACTTTTTTTCCATAATTGTTCTTAAAGTCTCAGGCACCTTTATTGGATTTTGAGGTTTTGGGATTGTCCGAAAACTCGGTTTGTCAAAAATCTAGACCCACCGGAATAAATAAAGCTTGTGAACAAGACAAAGTAGTAATCATTTGCACATAGACTTTCTATTCAACGGTTTACTGCTGACTTTGACTAGAAAGCCGAAATGATGATTAAATATTAGCGAGTGAATTTCAGGAGTACCCATGTTGGAGCAAAAATATTTACCCCAACACTCCTCGAGATGAGTGCTAGAAGATCGAATCGCCGCCGCTTGATTGATTCCTCCAAGAATTGTTGATGATAATAGGGGGTACCTGCAAAGATACTCCGATGCTAAAGTCAGAGGTTATTCAATGCAAGTAGTTGTGATGGAAAGAGTAGAATTGTGTACCTTTTGAGCTGGATTTTGGCCTCTATTTATAGGCATAAACCCTAATCTAGTTTCACAATAACCCTAGATTTGTAGTTATCCAAGATAACCACATAGATTTGTATTTATCTTTTAACATTCATGTCTATCCTTGAAGATCCATGTCTATCCTGAGAGATCTTTGTATATCTTCTCATGATTTGGGTTTATCTTGGAAGATCCTTGTTTATCTTCCAAGATTTGAATATATCCTGGGTTTTAGCTCTATTGAGCCCCGTGGATTACCTTGATAACTCACGGTCAGGTTTTAATAAACCTCCGGGCATGCCCGGTCTAGCTCTATTGAGCCCCGTGGATTACCTTGATAACCCACGGTCAGGTTTTAATAAACCTCCTGGCTTGCTCGGTCTAGCTCTATTGAGCCCCGTGGATTACCTTGATAACCCACGGTCAGGTTTTAATAAACCTCCGGGCTTGCCCGGTCTAGCTCTATTGAGCCCCGTGGATTACCTTGATAACCCACGGTCAGGTTTTAATAAACCTCCGGGCTTGCCCGGTCTAGCTCTATTGAGCCCCGTGGATTACCTTGATAACCCACGGTCTGCCGTTAATTTAAACAGCTTGTGCGGTACGCATGTGCCTATTTTAAATTGGGTACAAACATCGCCCCCTCTTAACTTTTCAACTTGTTGAGGAGTTAAGAAATGTATAGCTCCATGTTATGGTGGTAGGTACACAGAACGTATGCTCCATAGCGCGCCCTAACACGCCATCTGCAAAAACATACTCGTAATAACCAAAAATTTCTTAGGTAAACATACCTGAAAACATCTCGTCAGGCCCATGTCCGCTCCAGTCATGCTTTTCCATGAATTTGGAAAGTCCTATTGGTAACCCAATTGAGGAGGCCCATTTCCGTGGGTCAATACCTTGACATGCAAAACCACCAATCTAATGTTAGTTATCGGCTGACACCGCCACTTGAGAGAGATCAGCCGCGTACAAGTTTTACTGTCATTTGGAATTTCTAAGAATTTGATTTTTCCAAAACTCTCTCTGGAACGTCCTCATTATGCTCATCTGGTCAAAATCTATGGCTAGCATGAAGTCGACTCTTGTTGAAATTCCATTTGATACAAACTCTTCAAATTGGTTTCTTGCGGGCTACTACCTCCCCTCAGTATAAATATGGAAGAGAGACTGTGAACATGACACACCTGCAGTAGTTATTCCAACCTTGCAAGCTTCTTACGGTAAGTGTAACTTTGCTTGTTGCTCATTCTTTGTATGTAACAACATTGTTGATTGATTAACACTTGGTTTTCTGTCTCATGTGCAACATGATTTCCTTTTGAGAAACAGTGTAGGCTAATGTATGAACCGATATTCTTCCCTTGGAAAATAGTTTCTTTACTCGTTATGCTTTAAGAACTTGTTCATTAACCTCTTTATTCTCAATCTTGCAGTATGTCTTCTCCCAACAACCTTATCAAGCGAAACGATAAGGGGAAAACTACTGGACCTCTTCGTACTGTCTCGAGAAAACGTGGAAGAGAATGCAAACCCTACACCAACATCCGGCCGTCGGCTAAAAGAGATTTTCCCCATAACTTTTTTGAATCCATAAAGATGGAAGATGATGGCTTATTTGACATTGGCGGAAGGATGGAGACTGGGAAAGAAATACCTGCAACCATCACTATTAGCGATGATGAAGTTAACAGCTACCAAGCTTCAGCCATCAACTTCCCTGCAGTTTCTGCACACACTCCCTTGAGACTACATCAAAAACCATTGCCCCAGCCTTTCCTCCCAGTACTGTACAAACCAAACGGCTCCGTCGTTGCTACTGGAGATTCTGCTATCCAAGACCCCTCCGTCGCTCGTGGAGTAATGTACACTGGCATGCTCCCCATGGATCATCACTTTTACGATAATATGACTGGAGTCTCTCAAGTCCTTGATAGGTCTGCTCAGCTACACCATGCTGTACGTGTGTTAATCTTTTTTTTTTTTTTTTTTTTATCTTGCCTTTGTCGCCCTCTGGACTTTTAATGACATCTACTCTGATTCTTTGAAGGGTCTATCACTTGTCCGTCGGGCTTGGGATCTCCACTTTGAGAACATTGACCGGAGGACAAGGAGCCTTGAACTCTCTCTGCAGGAATGTCAGCGAGAAAATGATCATCTGAGAGACCAACTCAAGGATCTCCATGCCAAACATGGCGGAGCTATCAATGCCTTGGACTTGATGCGGAAAAAGCGTGACCGTGCGTCTGCTACAACAACTGGAATTAGTGATCGCACTGCTGTTTCCCTCCATGATGAAAAATCCAACACCTCGTCCAGGAACGCGCCGTATGACCCTATTGAAGAGGATGCACCCTCTGAAGAGTAGTCGTTCGCATCTTGGATGACCATCTTTCCATTCCTCTTAGGCTAGTCTAGGAATCGCTTCTTTTATTCTTTTTCAGTAGTTGTTTCTTTATCTGAGGACTAAGTGACCTGTCGTCACTTTTGATCCTTACGCACTTTTCCCTTTTAATTCATTGGTGGTATGACAGCTTCCTTAGTCAAGTTTTTTCCTTCCCTTTAAGTACTCATCTTTGCCTTTTCATAAATTCTTGGGAGATTCATGTGCATGTCGACTGTTTAGCCAACTGGCCTCCTCAGGAATATTGATCGTCATTTGATGTTTCTCACACAGTATATACTTTAACTGCTCGACCAATGAGTTTTATTATTTTAAAGAAAAAATACATAAAGAGAAAAACTAACTTAACTAATGGAAGAATTTTTTGAGGTTGAAGGAATTCCACGGGTTAGGTTCCTCCTTGCCAGTCCCCATGTTTCTTAACCAATATGTGCCGCCGCTAGCGGGTCTATCAATCAAGAAGGGTCCTTCCCAGTTCTCTCAAAGCTTCCCACTGTTCCCGTCTAGGGATTTAGGCCTTGACCTTCGCAGCACTTGTTCTCCTGGGAGAAACTTTCGTTCACGCACCTTATTGTTGTATTGTCGCTTCATCGACTTTTGGTATATTTCCAATCTTCTTGAGGCTTCGTCTCTGACCTCTTCCAATAATTCCATGTCCTTCGAAAGAATCTCGGAATTCCTACCCGACCGTTCAGCCACAATTTTGGTGGTTGGCACAAGTAGTTCTATGGGTAATACTGCTTCCGTACCGTATGCAAGCGTAAACGGAGAGAATCCAGTTGAACGTCTTGGAGTGGTCCTGTACGCCCATAGGACTCCCGGCAAGAATTCTGTCCACCTTCCTTTGGCCTTGTCCAAGGTCTTTTTAAGGTTCTCTAAGATAACCCTATTAGTTGCCTCGGCTTGCCCATTGCTTTGCGCATAATACGGTGTCGAAAAATTGTGTTTGACGTGCAATCCTTCACATAATGATTTAATCGTTTCACAATCAAATTGTTTCCCGTTATCAGAAATGATCATCGCTGGAACTCCAAACCTACAGATGATATTTTCCCAAATAAACTTACGGACATGAACTGCCTCTGTTCTTACTAATGCCACCGCTTCTACCCATTTCGTAAAATAATCAGTTGCAACCAATAAGTACTTGACGCCCCCAGGTGCCATGGGGAATGGTCCTATGATGTCCAAACCCCACTTGTCGAATGGCCATGGGCTCAAAACCGGGTGAAGTTCATTTGCTGGATTCTTTATTAAAGGACCATGCAACTGATAGGCGACGCATTTCTTGGTATATTCCTTTGCATCATTTTGCATATAAGGCCAAAAATATCCTTGAGATAATAGACGATGCGCAAGACTTCTACCTCCCGAATGGTTTCCACAACACCCTTCATGAGCCTCTGCCAATAATTGTTGCCCAACCTCTCGGGTTACACACCTCAAGTATGGTTCCATCGACATTGGCTTCTTATAAAGTTCTCCTTCGATAAGAGCATATTTCCAAGCAGCCTTCAATATTTTCCCATCCTGACTCTTGTCGTGCGGAAGTTCTTGTGTCTGTAGATAACGGATATACGGCTTCCTCCAATCTCCGGGCTGGTCGTTGTTTATCCCTACCAACATCCATTGGATCAAGTTGGGGTTCGGGTGGCGTGGAATTGCTTTCACTATAGTTGACTTTTAGTACAGCCACAGAGGTATTATGAATGCTTGGAAACTCTTGGTAATCAACTACGATATAACGTGGTATGTCCGACGCAACTGCAGCCGATACGTAGGCAAGGGCATCTGCATGTCTATTTTCCATCCTTGGCCTTTGTTCAATATCAAATACCTCAAATTCTTTTGCCAATTCATGTATATATTGCAAGTAAGACACTAACCTTTCATTTTTGGCTTGGTATGCGCCGGTGTATTGGTTGGCTACCAGCTTCGAATCCGTAGTTAATATAACCCTCCGCGCCCCCAAGTGTAACGCAGTCTTCAATCCTAAGATTACGGCTTCATATTCTGCTTGATTATTGGAAGCTGTAAAACCCAATCGAACAGCCTTCTCAATTTGCAGCCCTTCAGGGGAAACCAATACACACCCTACGCCTGCTCCATCGGTGTTAGATGAGTCGTCCGTAAAAATCCTCCATGTCCCGCTATCACTGTTAGAAACCTCAATTGCACCATCGACATTTATATGCATATCAGTATTCTTTGCATGGATCTTGCTAAAGCACACGCGTTCCCAAGGAAGTGGGATAGGTAACGGATCCATATTTTCCTCCAACATTTCCTCTTCGAGCATGATTTCCGAGATTGGGATATCATCCACCGGAAAGTCAGCCATCAATGATGCTATCGCATGCCCTTTCTCTGCGGTTCTTGGCTCGTAATCGATGGAATATGCACCCAAATAAGTAGACCAAGTAGCCAATCTGCTGGAGTCATCAGTTCTGCCCAGAACCTTCTTTAACGGGTACTCAGTGTAAACCACAATACGTCGTCCTTCGAAGTATGGTTTCAAACGCCTCGCTGCATGCATAAGAGATAAAGCCATCTTTTCCAATTTTGAATACCTAGTCTCCACATCCGACAGTGCTTTGCTAACAAAATATACAGGCTTTTCTTCAGGTTCTCTAACGAACAACACAGCACTAACGGCATAGTTACTCGCTGCCAAGTAAACGTGGATAGACTGACCAGTCTTTGGACTTGTCAGAACCGGTGGTGAGACCAAATAATTTTTTATCTCGTTAAGTGCACATTCGCACTCCTGGTTCCAGCCAAACTTATCTGCCTTTTTTAGAGCCAAGAAAAAGGATTTACATTTATCGGAAAATCGAGATATAAACCTGTTCAAAGCTGCCAGTCTTCCTGTAAGCCGTTGCACTTCTTTCTTATTTTTTGGAGATGGCATCTCCAAAACTGCCCTGATTTGCTCCGGGTTGGCTTCAATTCCTCTTTGGGTCATCATATATCCAAGGAATTTCCCAGATGTAAGACCAAAAGAGCATTTTGCGGGGTTTAACTTCATTCCATATTGTCAAAGCCGTTCAAAAGCCTTTTCCAAGTCCGAGAGGTGAGACTCCTTTTCTTTGGATTTTACCACCATGTCATCAATATACACCTCCATGGTCTTTCCTACCATATCTTTGAACATTTGGTCGACAAGCCGCTGGTAAGTTGCCCCCGTGTTTTTTAGGCCAAAAGGCATGACGCGGTAACAGAATATCCCTCTGTCCGTTATGAATGCGGTATACTCCTGATCATCTATATGCAATGGTATCTGGTTGTACCCAGAAAAACCATCCATGAATGACAGTCTATCAAATCCAGCAGTAGCATCTACCAACTCAACGATTCTCGGCATTGGATATGGATCACTCGGGCATGCTTTGTTTAAGTTTGTAAAATCGATACATACCCGGATCTTCCCGTTCTTCTTCGGAACAGCAACAACATTCGCTAACCATTCAGGATATTTGACGGGTTTGATAATCCCCGCTTTTAACATTTTTTCTATCTCTTCCGCTACTTTAGCCTTCCGCTCCGGTGACATCTTCCGTGGTTTTTGCCTCACTGGTTTTGAACCTTAAATGATATTCAATTGATGACATACAATGGCAGTGTCAATCCACGGCATGTCATCGAGGCTCCATGCAAAAACGTCCTTATTTCTTCTTAGAAGGGAAATCAAACTTTCGCTCTCGCCTAACGGTAGTTGTGCGCCGACAAATGTCGTATGCTCTTTACGATCCCCAACTTGCACTTCTACCAATTTTTCAATGGTAGGTGGTCCTTCCTTTCCTCTTCCATGATATGAGGTCTGGAAGCACTGTAATTTCTATAATCTTTTCTCCGCTTGGAGTATTTCTGACCCCTTTAGTTCGGATTTTCGATACTCTTCCATCGCGCTTTCATGACACTTATGAGATGCCACTTGGTCACTTCTAATCTTCATCACCCCTGCTGGAACTTTGAACTTCAAGCATTGGTGAATGGTAGATGGTACTGCATCCATTGAGGTAATCCAGTCGCGTCCCATTATGGCATTGTACGGTGCTCGACAATCTAGTAATGAATAATATTGCATGATCGTCTTTCCACCCACTATTGTAGGAAGCTTAACTCTCCCCATTGCTGTTACCGTCTCTCCACTGAACCCGATGATTGGGCTATCATCTACTTCAACCTGACCCTCACTTAGATTCATTGAAGAATAAGCTCCCGAGAATATGACGCTGATTGAGCTTCCATTATCGATCAAAACCCGGCGCATATTGTACATTCCAATAAGAGCTAGAATTACGATTGCATCATTATGAGGTTGATATACTCCAGCAAGGTCTGTATTTGAGAAGGATATCTCAGTTTTCCCTTCTTCCAAAGTCTCCGTACCAATGTGACTAGCATAGTCGACGTTATTCAATATTCTCCAGTCACTGATATGACGCAACTTTAAACGTGCAGCATTTTCCTGAGCCTTCCTTGACGTCGTGTTAACTCTTGCATGACTAACCTTGATCTCTCGCAAATCGAGTGTGTTGGACATCATGTTAACATATGACTGATTCTTCCTAACATACTGTTGTAACTTCCCCTCTCCAATCAGCTTTTGGACTTCTATCGCGAGCGTACGACATGCATTCGTATCATGCCCATGATCTTGATGATAAGAACAGTATTTGTTCCTGTCTCTTTTGTCTCTTGTCGAAGCAGACAACGGTTTTGGATTGGGAAGTGAATCCCTTATATTCTTAAGCAACTCTCCAAGTCCCAGAGTGAGGTCAGGAAGCTTTACGTCAAACCTTTCCTTAGGCTTATTTGGCTCTTGCTCGTTCTTTATCTTCTTTGTTTGAACTTCACGGTCTTTGCCTCTGGAATTGCCATCAACCTGGTGCTTCTGCTTCACATGCTCTTCAGCTGTAGCTCCTTTTGCTGACCGCGACAACTTTTCCTTCTTTTCTTTCTCCGCCTTTGCATATCTATCAGCTCTGTCATAAAGCTCCCTGAGGCTCCCAACTGGTTGGACTGTTAAGAATTTGTAGATTCCAAACTCGTCATGATCCAGTGCATTTTTGTATGCTTCTATCACAAAACTTTCATCAACATTTCCAACCTCGTTGACTTCTTGATGAAATCTTTTATTAAAATCAGAGAGACTTTCCCCCGGTTCTCTATGTAGAAGAAACAGATAACCACTTCCTTTCTTTCTACCAAGGTTAATCTTATACTGTTCGAAAAATGCATCCGATAACATCCCAAAATTCTTAATCGAATTAGGTTCTAAAAGAGAGAACCAAGTAAGGGCCTTACCCGTCAAGGTTATGGGAAATGTTCTGCATAGTAACTCGTTGCTATAACCCCACAAGCTCATTGAAGCCTGGAAACGTTGTATGTGCTCTACCAAATTTCCATTGCTGCCATCAAAGAATTCCTTGAACTGAGGTTGAATGAAATTTGTAGGTGGTCGGTAACGCCTTATCTTCTCGACGAAAGGTGAATCCATTGACTTCTTCATGGACAAAATCTGCTGCTCCTCATCTTTGGATTGCTTTTGCGTCAACAATTCATCGATCATGGCGCTAAGCTTCCTCTTCATAAACACCTCGTCATTTTCTGAGTCATCCTCCGTCTCCCTGCGAATTCTTTCATTCCGGACATGATCTGTCCTCCTTTTGGATTGATTTCTATCACGCCTGGATCTTTTGGGGTGACCATCGTTAGTCCAATCAACTCTTGGCTCATTCCTTCGTCGACTTGAACCTGCATGCCTATCCTTCTCAGTAATATAGTTACGAGTGTTATGACTTCGATGATCATAATTGACATTATTATGACGACCACGGCTTTGGTACCGGATCCTCTCATCTTCTCTTCTTCTCTCGTCACCACAGCTTTGCCAACGATCTTCAAAACCTTCATCTCCTCTTCGGGTAGAACTCTGCTCTTGAAGACGATTCGTGCCTCCATTGTCAGAGCGAGGAATAACGGCCTCTTCTAACTCATGTCTTTTTTACAGAGCAATTCTGAGGCGCTTGTTCTCCCTCTCCAGTTCTTGCACGCGTTCTCTTGCTGTTAAATCAATCGGAGTTACTTGGGGATTATTAACTTGCGTAACCCGTTGGTTATTAACTTGTGCTGCAAGTGGAACACCGGCTTGTACTGCTGGTGGCGTATCAGCTTGAGAAGCAGTAGGTCGGACGTTAGCTTGAATGGCAGGAGGGCAATTGGCTTGTGCAGCAGGGTCGGTGTTAGCTTGGCTAACAGGTTGGCGATTGACTCGAGCACGTACGCCTCTGCGGACAATATCCTCTTCATGACAAAGCTGGTAACTTGGGTACTGACTTGATGACCCTATTTGATAACGGGATCTCATGCTAGAGGTAGGAGGTGTTCTGTTTATTAGAACATAATTCACTCTCGGGACAGTTCCCTCAGAACGAGAACGAGAAACTGACGCGGTTGATGATGACGATGACGCCGTTCTTCCATCTCTTGGGTCATGGTCTCCTTGAACGATAGCACTCCTCAGCTGACGATGATTTGTGTGTTGAATCATAGTATCCCTGATGGGTGCCTCTATGTCCATCTCTGATCGATTCACTCCCGTAGCCTCCATAAAATCACTTTTCTTTTTTAACAACTTTGGCAGCAGCTTTCACGATACTTTTGGTTCTTCTGCAACTCTTTAACTCTTAATGATCCACCACAACTTTTGTAACTGTTGTGGTACCTTCTGTGACACACAGAAAATGTTCAAACGCCTACTGTAACTTTCTGAGAAGGTGGTGAAACTTTCTGCGATTTTTCTTTTGTTGTTCCCCTTAGTCGGCGCCAAAAGATGTTGGAGCAAAAATATTTACCCCAACACTCCTCGAGATGAGTGCTAGAAGATCGAATCGCCGCCGCTTGATTGATTCCTCCAAGAATTGTTGATGATAATAGGGGGGTACCTGCAAAGATACTCCGATGCTAAAGTCAGAGGTTATTCAATGCAAGTAGTTGTGATGGAAAGAGTAGAATTGTGTACCTTTTGAGCTGGATTTTGGCCTCTATTTATAGGCATAAACCCTAATCTGGTTTCACAATAACCCTAGATTTGTAGTTATCCAAGATAACCACATAGATTTGTATTTATCTTTTAACATTCATGTATATCCTTGAAGATCCATGTCTATCCTGAGAGATCTTTGTATATCTTCTCATGATTTGGGTTTATCTTGGAAGATCCTTGTTTATCTTCCAAGATTTGAATATATCCTGGGTTTTAGCTCTATTGAGCCCCGTGGATTACCTTGATAACTCACGGTCAGGTTTTAATAAACCTCCGGGCATGCCCGGTCTAGCTCTATTGAGCCCCGTGGATTACCTTGATAACCCACGGTCAGGTCTTAATAAACCTCCGGGCTTGCCCGGTCTAGCTCTATTGAGCCCCGTGGATTACCTTGATAACCCACGGTCAGGTTTTAATAAACCTCCGGGCTTGCCCGGTCTAGCTCTATTGAGCCCCGTGGATTACCTTGATAACCCACGGTCAGGTTTTAATAAACCTCCGGGCTTGCCCGGTCTAGCTCTATTGAGCCCCGTGGATTACCTTGATAACCCACGGTCTGCCGTTAATTTAAACAGCTTGTGCGGTACGCATGTGCCTATTTTAAATTGGGTACAAACAACCCACTTCCACATCTGTATTCTATTGTGGAAACTAAAAGCTGGTGGTAAGCCGCAGACGGAGGTTCTTACTCAACCTAGTTTTGATCAATTAGCAAGTTGGCTATTTTTTAAGTAGAAACCTACTTCTCTACCACCGCAGCAAACAAAGACCACCGCGTACACGTTTAGTGTCATCGATGCCTAAAGGTCTTCAAATTGACCAGATTGAACTTTTTACATGATTATACAGATGGTCACCTAAATCATTAATCCCAACCAAGGCGGCCAATAATGAGAAACCACGTAAGAGCATCTCCAACAGAAGGTATAAAAAATCCTACGTGGATTTTTTATTTAATCATTTTATTTATAGGGTCTATACATAGAGTAAATATATGACCTCATATCTAAAAATCATTTCCAACAGTGAGAAATTTAACTCTTAAAATTAAAAGAAAATTGGTTAAAAACATGACGTGGAGGTGCAACCGGAAGTGTAGATAACACTTTCTTGAACACCTTCATATTTAGTAATTGGTCCCTCCTAACTTGTATCACCACACTGTTGGCGATGGATTTATGCCAAACGGGGGTCTAAAATCCTATGTGTCACTAAAAATAAATAGATTCACCCTCTCTTGAAGATGCTCTAATAGTTTAGAATCATAATCTAGCATTCATTTGTCTCAACAAAGCTCACTAGAGAATATTATTATTATTAAAATAAAAATAATGGAAAATGGGTCATTTGTCCAAATATTTTTAAAACATGGTTCTAAATTTCTAATGGACAGGTAAAAAAATTTATGGGTGAAATGAACAAAAAAAAAATAGCAAGGATGAAACTGGATTCATCCTGGCTTAAACTTAAAAAATAGCGAGGATGAAACTGGATGCATCCTGATGTAAATTAAAAATAAGAAAAAATATTTGAAAATGGGTAAGATGAAACTGATTACATCCAGGCTATTTTTATATTTTTGTCTATTTAAACAGTGTCAAAATCTAGATGTCTTTTTCACCTAGAAATTGTTGATTTTGGTCTTTTTAACCAATTTTGTGTAAAAATTAACATAAATGAAAATGCAGGGGAAGCAAAACCCGAACCCTAGAAGAAAAATTTAGAAAAACATGAAATAAAAAACCTTCCTAAATTTGGGCCTATAGATTTGGGCCTATCACTACGTGACAAAAAAGAGACATTTTGAAGTAAAATGGATAACCCCTTAACCAATTATTTTTTTAATGACAAATTTATCCCTGATTAATTAGTGTCAATTTGGATGATTAGTGATAAAATTTCGTGTTAGATGTGAAGTTAATTTGTGTTAATGAATCATTTGACTATGAATTTTTTTTTTTAATTTTTTTTCGAAGAACACCAACTCAGAATCGGTTTATGTTCTCATTTGTATCAACCGATTGTGACCTCAAAAACATACAAAGATTTTTTGAAACTAGCTTCTACCCAGAATCGGTTTATATGGACATGAAAATTATAATCAATTTATATTGGCAGGAACGTAAACCGATTGTGGGTAAATTTTTTCTTTTTTATATGTGGATTATGTGTTGTTAAACATCAAATAAAATTAAAATTTATAGTATACCCGAGTTAATGAAATGAAATCGAGTATGATTTCATACTCATTTTATGATTGAGTATTAACTGGAAAAAAAATGGGTTAACCAGAATCGGTTTACATGATACATATGTAAAAACCGATTCCTGACTTGTATCAACCGACGGATTTTTTTCAAACTAGCTTCTATGATAAAATGCTCATTTCGAAAAAATGATCTTCAACAGAATCGGTTTATAAGAATGCTCATGTAATCCGATTCTAACAAAAAAATCTGAAAAATTGAGAACAACAATCGGTTTACTCGACACACATATAAAATCTGATTCTAACATTATACATCAACAATCGGTTTTTATAAGTGCTAATGTAATCCGATTCTGGTTCAAATTTCTCGAACCAGAAAACATATCAAGGACAATCGGTCTTTGTGGGCATGAACATAAACCGTTTCTATTTGCAATCGGATCACATATACATTAATGTTAGCCGATTTTGATAAACCAGGAAAAATTTGATTTCAAAATTTTCAATTTTTGAGCCATTTTATGTTACTAAAACCTAGTTTATAGGGTTGGGTTGAGAAGAAAATAAGAAGAATCGGTTGAAGTGGAGATGGAAATGAATTTGATTTTGATTTTAGTTTTTAATTTTATGATTTTAGTTTTATGATTAAAATTTTATGATTTTAGTTTTATGATTTTGATTTTAGTTTTTAATTTTATGATTAGGATTTGATGGGGACAAATTAGTAATATTAATATTTGATACAGGGTAAAATGGTAGTTTCATCAAATTTAGACACCCCTTATCATTCTTTATGGGGTGGGTGAAAAAATCCATATGCCACAATTAAGTGGAATATGCCCCAATTTAGGAAGGATAGAAAAGGTATAGAGATGTGTGAATCGGTATTGAGGAATTTCTGGGGAACTGAAGGCTAGTTAATCCAATTCTTGGGAAATGAGTATAATTCTTGCAAATCAACTTCGTGTAATTGAGATTTTCAAATCCTTCGAATTTGATTCCTCGAAAATAATATATTCTCCTTTCACCAGTTCAATAGTGCAATGAAACTGAATTGACTCCACCTATTTGCCACCCTCACTTTTCCTATTTGCCACTTTCATCAGAATTTGTAAAATAATTCTATTTTTTTTAATTTTAGTTTTCCCTATTTACCACCTATAAAAGTCAAATTCAATTTGACAATAATTATCACCACCTCTGAGTTGTCTTCTTCTCCATTAATCTCTGTTTTCACTGAAAAACCATTAAAAAAAATATTAACCCTATGTTAGAACTTTGTTCAATTGGCTCACTACTATGTATAAACAATTTATTATTTCTTTAACTATTGTCATTTTACTAAAAGAAATCAATGATTTAGTCGGAAGATAAACTGTAAATTATATTTTGGAAGAGTCTACGATTGGAAATCTAAGGCAAAATATCCAAACCTCAAATGAACGGAACATCCAACAAGATTTTGATAATTTAACTGAAAATACATACGAAGGCAATAAATGTTGAGAATTTGGTTACCACTGGTAGTTACTAAAGCTGAAAGAGATGAGCCTATGCTACAGATTATCCAGTGTTGGGACTCTATCTAACACACAGTGCCACAAGAACAAACCGACCTTATGGGACAAATCACTCGACCAAATCTTCCGAGGGAAAGTTTGCAGCGACCTTATATCATCACCAAACGAACCAGAGAGATAAAGACACCCAGATCTAAAGAGGACATCTGAAGAAAAATAAAACTAACAAGAAAAGAAGACGCAGAAAGTACTTTCGTTGAACTGGTCTCCAGTTTCTGGACGACCACAAAGTACTTTCGTTGTCTAGGAAAGGACGACTTGGTAGAGAAACAGTCGACCATATCTGGACGACTATATACTTGGGCACGAGATAATTTCAATGCAACTACATAAATGACATATATGATGAATATTTAAATTATTTTAATTCAATGCAACTACATAAATGACAGCCAGGCAGACCATTACGCAGGTTATTCAGCCAATGCAAACAAACATATTTATCGGCGGGAAGAAACCCAGATAGGATGGAGTCAGGCAGAGATAGAGACGTGTAATATGGAACCTTCGAAAACATCTGGCTAGGATTTCATTCCTTGTTTCTTGGTTGGGAGCATATGCTCTCTTTATCACTTCAATTAAGTGTTGCACTTTGCCTTGAGTTTTCTGTATGCCCGATTATCAACTGATCATTTTTTTTGTTTTTTTGATGTTCCATGTTGATTTTCATTGTCAGTTTGTTTTTTAGGGATTTCGACACACAGTAGGTGGATCAATACATATGGACACCTTTTTTTAAAGACTTGCTTGAAGTGATAAAGAGAGCATTTGGTTAATTTTCTCATTCAGTCTTTAGTTTAATGAGTTCGTCGTCATCAAAACATGAATAACTAGGAAGAGTGGTAATCGTCCAAACTACTAAGGTTCAATATATTTTTAGTCGTTCAGGATTGGACGATTACATTTGATGAGTTCCTAAGTTTTGGTCATCAAACCTGAACGATGGAAGAGATGGAGAAGAAGAAGTGCGGTCCTGAATAGATTTAGGTTTTCTTTTCTATGAAAAAGTCAAAGGTATAGTATTTAGGATATATGAAAAGGTATGAAGATGGAAAATATGATAAATGGGGGTGGTAATTAAGAAGAGTGGCAAATAGGAAAAGTAGGGGTGGCAAATAGGTGGATTCAACTGAATTCAAGGTTAAAAACAAAAATAACTTAATTACCTCCCCCAAACGTTAGTTTCTTGGATTAGAACTCAATTCCTTGGAATGACCCAAAATTGAGTACCTAAGATTTCGTTCCAACCAAAAAAGGTGTACCGATTAAAACCGAAAAGCCCTGCTAAACAACTTAAGGCCACTAAATCATTTGCATTTAGAAACACCTCAAGTAAGCGTCGTCTGGCACGCCAGTATTAACAATGCAAGACAATCCCAGTTACATATAGTTGTAATGTCGTGTGTTAGACTACATGTAGTTCAATGTTTGTTTGGCATAAAAATAAAATGGATGTAATACAAAGATGGAATTCTTAAAAAATGATAAAAATAAAAAGAGTTATTTTTTAAGTGTCGTTTCCCAAAGTTCCATGCGTTTCAGGAGGTTCCAGGTTCGAGCCCCCAATTGCGTAATATTGCAGAAATTAACATCGAAGGTAGAATTAGTTTCCCCCCCTTATGCACGATCTCAGCCCCCATCCGCTTTGGCTCCCTTGATTAGGTTACCCATGAGGCTCGTTGGTAGGCTAGCATAGCAACATGTTCAATTAATGTAGTAGTATGTTGTTGGAGTTAGCTTGTTAGGTTTCTAACTAGTTAATGTAATATTCTTTTGTAAGTACACTTATGTATCTCCCTCGCCACGTGCACTAGCAAGCCCACGTGGAGGCCACGTCATAAATATGAATGGTACACAGGGGGATCCAAGGATCTAGGTGATACACCACATGTCGAGATCAATAGTCTAAGATGAAGGAACATCAATGAAAGGTATACCCACTTAACACCAAGGAACTACTCGGCATCACTTTATCGTATCTCGAGATACGATGTAATCAGCGGCCGGGGAAGGCCCAACTGACACAGGCATGATAGGGAAACTGACACCACATTCCGCGGACTGGACCGCCCCAACCACTCGCATTTAGTACTGCTCAGAGGGCACGCAACAGCTAACTAACGAAGGAGACAGAGATTGGTCAGATTGATGATCTTAGAAATCATAGAATCCGCGGGATCACCAAGAGGTCCGCGGACTTTGCACAAAATACAAGAAGATAAGATTACAACAGCTCTTTTCTAAGGGTCCCACGTAGATTAGCTATATATATGACCCTTCTTGTTACATGTGAGGGGGTCGAGCAATTTAGGGAGAAGGAGAGATCAGTGAGAAGTAAGTATGAGCATGAGCCTTCGGGTTCCAGAGAGACCGAAAGTCTTTCGACTGTTCTTGTAATCATTTACCACATAGTGAAATCTCCCCCAGACCTGTGGATGTAGGCCTTAGAGCTGAACCACATAAATAGTTGTCTCATTTACATTTTTGTATTGGTATATTCTCATATCCATGTGTTTTCATAGATCTACAATGGTAGATGTTGACAAGATCATGACAAACCCGCGGGGTTTGGAATCAATGAATCAACGTCTATCTAGGCATCTTGCACTATATTCATACCTTAATGCATGCACCCCATACATGCGTAGTTTGGTTGTGGACATGTTGGCACCATTACGTAGTCTTCGTGTTCACAATTTGGCGCTAGAAACAGGGACTTTTGTCCCGATCAAAAGATTTATCTTTCTTTGTGATTTTATAAACAGATCTGCGTTTTAAACTCATTTTTCGCATCATATCTATGTTCTTTGTATTTTCTACTCACATATCTGGGCCTCTTACGACTTTTAACCGGCAGATCTGTGTTTTGGGCTACTTTTTGCACATATTTGTGACCAATGTATTTTCTACCAACAGATCAGGGCGTTTTATAACCTCTGGACCGACGGACTTATGTTTTAACTATTTTTTTTATATACTTATTTTCTACTAGTAGCCTCATAACAACCCTTGGACCCAATTATTTCAATCGAGTCGGTACATCTACCCACGTTTTTTCATACTATTCGCATGATCAGTAGTTTGAATGCATTCTTTGCCGCTAGAAATCCAACTTGTGGGTACCATGAACTAACAGCTAACCCGTGAATCTTGCCTCGTTTTATCTCCGTGCCCTATCTGCAGAATATTGCAATGGAAAAGAGCAAGGACGTAGGGAAATCGAAGGTACCATCAAAAGAGACGCCTATGACTATGCCAATAATAACAAGGAGCAAACAGACAGGTGAAAGACTCATAGTCGGGGGCAAGACGCAGAACGAAGCGGAAGAAGCATTACTTTCAGAAGTGGGCATCATTGCAATGGAAGCACAGAAGGCTACGGCGGCAAAGGCTGCGTCACCTACAGTGGTAGCTTCTCAAGTGACCGTCTCCAAAGCGATGGCTACAGTCAAACCTAATGAGCCCCAACATGCAGCAGTAGGCTCGGTGATCCAAGACCCTCCGTACGGGATGCCACCGGTTAATGGGTGAAATACGCAACTACGAGCAGGATACCACGGGGTGGTAGAACCCATTGTGCAGCTGGTGGAAGAAGTTAATACCGCAGTTCCCGACGGACAAGCCCAACTTCAGGCAGGAACGCTAAGTCAAGAATCAAACCAGTTTGCGCATATATGGGCGGATCTAGAAGAGCTAAAAAGGAATCAAAAGACATACGCAGACGCGGTGGCCTTACTAGCCCAAGAAAATCAGCAATTGAGAGAAAAGATCCTCCAAAGCATGGAGCTAGGGAATCAACAAGACGAGGCTAACTCTGCGATGCAGAATGCAGACCGGAGAGCGATCCTCGAAAGCACCCCCGCGGCAGGTAACTAAAGAAGAATACCCCGAAGAGGTGCGCGTAGCAACATGAGGTCTGACCCAGACTATCACCCAGATACTTCGGACTACTACGACGAAGATGAGGACACGTTGCTGCATCCTACGAAGAGGGCACAGTCATCCATGCAAGACGAGCACTATTTGGCGATGGAGAGTCTTCTTGCAGAAATGCTAGCAGAAATCAACCAAATCAAGACCAGGCAAGGATGCGGAAGGCTAGAACAGGTTATGAAAGAAGCTAGTACTACACCCCTAGCGCACCAGTTAGCTACGGCTACTATTCCGCAAAAATGTCCAGTCCCATCCTTCGAATATTACGACGGGTCCGCGAATCCCGCGGCCCATCTACGATATTACAACAGGGTAATGGCCAGGTGGGACTATGATGAAGCTATACTATGCATATATTTCCCTTCCAGCCTGAAAGGATATGCGCTATCCTGGTTTGATAACCTCAAGCCAGGATCCATTGATTCGTATGATCGGCTCACCGAAAAGTTCTTGACCACCTACATGTATAACAAGGTCATCAACACCGGAATGGACAAACTCTTCTCGCTTGTAATCAAGTACAGGGAATCCATTCGGGAATACAAGGATATGTGGCACAAGATATGTCAAGCCATAGGACAGGTAGATCCCGTAGTAAGTATTAATTGTTACAAATTGGGACTGGACAGGATGAGCCCATTGTTTGTCGAAATCCACGGTATCATCCCCGCTACAGAGGGAGATTTGAGGATAATCATCGAAAAACATGCAAGGTTGGAAGAAATTCAACGAGAAAACCAAAGAGCGCAGGCTCAACGACCTCCACGGACCAATTCCGCGGAACAAGCAAGCGGATCTAAAAGTTACCAAAGGGATCCTAAAGACGACTACAAAAGGTATGGTAGAAGGTTCGAAGATCAAATCTACACGAAGCTCAATACCAGCTACTCACGCATCTTAAAGGAGATCAAGGATCGCGAAAACTTAGACTGGCCTTGGACTAAGGGGAAACAACCACCAGCCTCAGAGAAGTCCAAAGAGTACTGTGATTTCCACTGCTTCAACGGGCACCCAACAGAGAAGTGCAAAAACCTCAAGATAGTGATACAAAAGCTGATAGATGCGGGGGATCTCAAGAAATTACCAAGCTGATAGATGCGGGGGATCTCAAGAAATACGTTGAAAAGACTTCACCAGAATACAGGGCCAAATGCAGCAAACAAGTCCAATTACCAGAAGGCAACCACACAGTGAATACTATATCCTGCTCAGAGAATAAAGAACCAACCCTAACTGCACAGATAGGAAAAAGACTGAGGAAACAATTTGAGGACTATTGTGAGCTTTACAATTTGGAAGGGAAAGAGGTGGAAGATCATCAAGAATGGATGGACGCACCCCTAACCTTTGAATCCGTGGACATTGAAGATGACATGGAAGACCACAACGATCCTCTGATCCTCACCTTGCCAATTGCAGGATGCAACATAAAGAAAATCCTCATCGATGGGGGGAGTTCCGTAAACGTCCTATTTTACGATACCTTCAAACGTATGTAGCTCAATGACGAGAAACTCTCGGCCTCACACCACACCATCCACGGATTCAATGGTACGGATACGAAGCCTATCAGAGATATTGTTCTGCAAGTGGACGCCGGCCCCATGAAAGTTGACGCTCGTTTCAGTGTGGTAGACACACCTTCACCCTACAATGCCATTATTGGACGGAGGTGGATCCACAAGATTAAGGGGGTCGCATCTACCTACCATCAATACCTTAGGTTTCCTACCCCCTAGGAGTAATGGAGATTAAGGGTGATCAAGCTGCCGTAAAGGAATGCCAGGCAATGCAGATGCAACTCAACAATGAGGAAGACGAGAAAAGGAGAACCCATATGGCTCGAAACAAAGCAATATCAAAGGACAAAGCCATCGATGAATACTTGGAAGAAATATCAGGGAAAAGCTTATCCAAGGGGCACTCCGTAGGACACACGGAAGTATCAACATCTATTGCTGACCAGGACGCCCCTACGAACAAACAACCTGAGCCTGCCAAATAGCAATTAAAGAAAGTTCCTCACCTTGGGGAACCAAAACCCACATTCACATCCTTGGAGGCAGTGAAGGAAGTTAACATCGGGACAGATGGGATCCCGGAGAAGATCAAAATAGGAACTCTGATGGATGAAGAACGCGAAGCCTCTCTGGTGAATCTTCTCAAAGAATACGCGGACGTCTTCGCTTGGAAACTATCTGACATGCCAGGAATATATCCAAAGATCGTACAACATGAGCTGCGCATTAAACCTGGCACACCCCCGGTAAGACAGAAGGTGCGAAAGGTAGCCACGGAGTATCACAAAGCAGTGGAAACGGAATTGCGAAAGCTGTTGGAGGCTGGTTTCATAAGAGAAGTCAAATATCCCACCTGGATCTCTAACATGGTGATTGTACCAAAGAAGAATGGAGGGGTCAGAATCTGCATCGACTTCACCAACTTGAACAAAGCATGCCCCAAGGACAGCTACCCACTACCCAGTATCGATCAACTGGTCGACGCGGTAGAAGGATACGAAGAGATATCATTTATGGACGGATACGCCGGGTACAATCAACTATTTTTAGCAGAAGAAGACCAACAACATACATCATTTTACACACCCCACGGCCTCTATTGCTACGTAAGGATGCCCTTCGGACTCCGGAACGCAGGAGTAACATACCAAAGGATGGTCGATGCTGTTTTCAAGCCATGGATTGGTACTACCTTAGAAGTCTATGTTGATGATATGCTTGTAAAAAGCAGATTCAAGAAGAACCATCACCAAGACTTGAGGGACATCTTCGAAGCTTTGAGGGGGCACAACATGAAGGTAAACCCGGAGAAATGCACCTTCGGAGTAACATATGGAAAATTCCTCGGATACCTGGTGACAAAAAGGGGCATTGAGGTAGATCCCGCAAGAATCCGAGCCATAGTAGACATGCCATCCCCAAAGAACCTAAAAGAAGTACAAAAGCTCAATGGATCCATAGCCGCTTTGGGAAGATTCATCTCGAGATCCTCGGATAAGTGCAAGTTCTTTTTCAACATATTGAAGAAGGGAACAAAATTTGAATGGACTGCGGAATGCGAAGAAGCCTTCCTAGGCATCAAGCAATACCTAGCGGAGATCCCTATCCTTAATAAACCAAATCCTGATGAAGTTTTGGCGTTGTACATCGCAGTAACCGATGACGCAATAAGCGCAGTACTTGTCAGGACCCACACAAAGGAGGAACAGCCAATATACTATGTCAGCAAAACCCTGAACTTCGCGGAAAGAAATTACACAAGAATCTAACAACTGATTTTGGCCATCGTATGGTCCACCGTGAAGCTGAGAATGTACTTATTGACGCATGACATACGTATCCCGTGTCGAGTACCCTTAGAAGCCATCCTCAAAGGGGAAGGAAAGGTAGGACGCATAGCAAAATGGAGCACATACCTCGACCAATTCAGCATCCACTATGAGCTTCAAAACTCTCAGAAATCCCAAGTACTTGCGGACTTCCTAGCAGACCTACCTCTGGACAACGAAGAAGAAGTGCGCATACATGTATGGAGAGCCGCGGGCGCCCCAGAAATTGAAAAGCAAAAGGAGCCAAACGATATCCTTGAACCAGTGAACCCACGGCAATGGGAGGTCTTCGTAGACGGCTCCAAAAATAGAGAAGGCGCTGGATTAGGCATCGTTATCACCACACCCACAGGGGATAGAGTCGTACACGCATTCAGGTTGGAATTCGAAGGCCATACAAATAACATCGTAGAATACGAAGGAGTTGTCCACGCCCTCCGCTTGATAATCGAGATGGGGATACAAGAAGTACTGTTGACCAGCGACTCCCAGCTAATCATACGGCAGATAGGCTACGAATACAACGTGTACGATGAAACACTAATGGCATACATGGCTTTGGTACAAACGTTGGTTTCCCAAATACCAAAAATCAAGTTCCGACATCTGCGCAGGAAGGAACTCAGGTACGCAGATGCCTTGGCTTATGTTTCGGCCATGCTCAAGAACAAAGATGTCAAAGAAATCAAGGTGACAAGAGTGTACGAGCCATCCATCAAGCTTCAGGAGATATGCGCGAGTAACCAACGCAGGTCCGCAATGGAGCATGTGTCTGATGAGGATATCAGAGAGCTCATATTCGACGACTTCCAAGACGACGATATAATGCAACAAGCAGACGTGGACGACGATTACAATAGGGAAGAATATTGGAGACTCGGAGTCCATTCTTTCCTCCAAGAAGGGAAGCTACCCCAGGACACCAAACAAGCTAGGAAAATACAATCCAGAGAAGGGATGTATGAGCTAAGAGACGGAACCTTATACAAAAAATCATTCCTAGGGCCACTTCGTCGCTATTTGTCCCGATCCAAAGGACACGGCATATTGAAATATATCCATAGAGGAGATGCAGTAAATCACAGCGGAATGATATCGCTTGCAGATAATGCAAAGATGCAGGGTTACTATTGTCCAACAATGATCCAAGACGCGACTAGAATGGCGAAAAGGTGTGAGGAATGTCATAGATTTGGCAGGCGAATCCACGCCCCAGCCACAAAGTTGAATTCGGTGGACAATCCGTGGCCCTTCACAAGGTGGGGAATCGACATTGTGGGACCGCTTGTATCAGGAACCGGGAGAAGAAGATTCCTAATAGTGGCTACGGATTACTTCAGCAAGTGGGTAAAAGCCAAGGCACTTTCGAGGATTCGTGATTCATACGTCTTCACTTTCATATTTCAAAATATCATTTGCATGTTCGGCATCCCCGCGGAGATAGTTTCCGACAATGGTCAACAACTACAAGTAAAAAATATCGACTTGCTGTTCGACACCTTCAAAATTCGGAAAAACAAGTCCACCCCTATATACCCGCAGAGCAACGGACAAGCGGAAGCCACAAACAAAACCCTAGCGCTCATCCTCAAAAAACATTTAGACGAGTACAAAGGGCGATGGTGTGAACATTTACATAACGTTCTGTGGGCATACAGGACAACTCGAAGAACGGCTACTGGGGAATCTCCATTTCTACTCACGTACGGAGCGAATCGTAATCCCCACAGAAGTTCTACTACCCACAACAAAGACAGAAGCGTGGGAGAAGAACCTCACCACGGAAATGATGTTAGAAAAGCTTGATGACCTCGAAGAAAGAAGAGAGACCGCACTACACAAAATGGAAAACTACCAGCGCAGGCTGGCCAGAGAGTATAACAAGAAAGTAAAACTTAGGAATTTTGTAGAAGGCCAGTATGTGTTAAGAACCATTCCCCAATACCAGCGAGAAAATAAGTGGGGAAAATTAGCATCAACTTGGGGCGGACCCTATGTGATACACGACGTCGCCGGAAATGGCTCCTACTATCTGCGTAATATGAAAGGGGAAATACTCAGGCATCCGTGGAACGCCAAATACCTCAAACCATACTATCCATAATCTATCACCTTCGTATGCATTTCAGAATAATAAAGTTGACTTACAAGTCCGCATGTTTCTATCTCTGATGGAGGAATAACACGCCTCAACTTTTCAATCAATACAAATTTTCATCTTCAATTGACACAACTCTACTCGTTACCTGTACGCATCTCGATGCGCTCATAACCAACACCGTATGAGACACATGTATATACCCATACACATTTCAATTTACTCAAACTACTCAATACCTATCCGTACACAAAGAGATCAACAGAACAATCGAATATGAATGTACATTGAAAATCATTCCATATATTAATAAAGTGTCAATACTATTGTTACCCCGTGGACGTAGGCCTTAGGGATGAACCACATAAACTTGTGTGCAGTTACTATCATTGTACTTCAATAAGGTGAATGTTCCGCACAAAGCGTGGAACATACTCACTAAGATACAACGGGAACAACCCGAACAACGCATACACATGCCATCTCTCGAACTCCCCCATAAGTGTCTATAAGTGTATGACCGGGGGGTGACTTCCCATGGAACGAGATACCCAAGAAATGTTATAAGCCGCGATATCCTTAAACGCCGGCTAGACCCCCACCGCTCAGTAATCCTCTGGCCAAGGAATTAGCTGAGCGGGGTGACAGGTCGCAAGACAAATTCCGAGGATATCAACCTACGGGATTGCATAAACACTACAATTTCTCAAATCCCGATTCCCTGGAACACAAAATCTAAGGAATTACTTAATTACAAAATCTACGGAATTAATTAATTTCATCTATGAAGCACATAGACGCGATTTAACAAAATACAAGTTCAGACTAGGAAGTTAAAGTTGATCTATTACACGGCAGTTGATTACGAACCTAGCAAGAAAAGTAGCAAAAACGCCAAGAAAATTAAGCAACTGAGATCAACCCCCAACATACTAGTTATGAGCTATTGAGAAGGAGCACCATCCGCGGGTTTCTCCTGTAACAACGAAGGAACACTACCTCCGGATGAGGGGCCGGAGGAACCAGAAGGGAGAATGGGCACGGGACGCCGAGTATAATTCTTGCTTATTCCGTGGGTCTTCTTGAGATCCAACTCGATCTCGCCTAGAGTCTTGTTGATCTCCTCCGCCAACTGCTTACGAGCCACAAAGCCTATAGCTACGCTCCTCATCTCATCTTGATTTAGGTAAATAGAAAGTTGTTCCGCCTTCTCAGTAGCATGCTTCATCGCTTCCTCTCGAGACGAAGCCAGACCTGATGGTAGCTAACCTGCCCTTCCAATTGAACTATTTTAGCCTGAGCTTCGGCAAATTTGTCATTCGCAGCTTGAAGCTGTCCTTGGAGCTCTACGGATAATAGAAGAAGGTGAGTAATGACAAATACAACACAAAGCACACTCGATAACGAAGACATATACCTTCACAGTGGTTAACCGCGGAATCTCGTGCTTCTGCGGCATAATCATATTCATTCGAAAGCCTATCATAGTCTACCTGTAGAAGATTATGAGCATATTGACTCGCACTAAGATCATCTCGAAGCATTTAGTTCGAGTGATGATATCGGTTAACATCATCATTCTTCGATTCCAACCCATGTTAAGACGATACATAGTCACCTCTAAGTTCCTCTCATACTCGGACTGACGAGCCACATCAGTTCGAGACGCGGATAAGGCACTACTAAGAGCGCCAGATTCCTCCCTAGCATCGTCTCGTTCCTTGGAAAGACGTCGCATGTAAACCCGTACATCAGAGGGATGAGAAGAACGTGCTCGCCGCAATTCTTCTTCCATATCATTAAGCTTAACCTCTAGGGCGGAAATCTGGCCGCGGGCTTCCTCGAGCCTATCCCGCGTCCATAAGAGAGTCCCGTTGAGCAACTTACGATCGTGATCGTTTCGATTTTGCAAATCTACCCAACTAAATTTTGTCTGACGCCATTCCTCGGCCATATCGTTATGAACATCCGTACGAGCATTCCATTTCACTTCTTCGCTCTTAAGTTTCTCAACTAACTCAGCAATACACCCCTTTTGGCGAACTCTCTCACCACGAAGCCACATCAATTCAGGGACTCCGCCCACTGAAGACAATACCGCGGGAGGAGAGAAGAAGGAGATGACTCATAACATATAGGGAACATCGGAAAAGCAAAGTAGGGGAGGTTCAAACCTGAAAGGGACGAAGAATTCTGCTTAGCAACCTCTAACTTTTCCTTGACTAAAGCTAGCTCGGAACGAAGCATAGCCTCATCCATGCCTTGTTGTTCCTTGCACTTAAGAAGATCCCTCAGTTCAGTTATCTCCATATCTTTAGCAAAGGCCGCAGCTTCGACGCTCGAAAGCACTCCTTCACGGTGGCGGAGTTTCACCTCTAGCTTAAGAGACTTGTCCTTGAAGAGCCGGTAAAGAGTATGGTTACAATACTCACTCCTCATCACCTACGGATCAAAAAGAAATTAGTTCGAATAACATATCCAAGTAAGAGCAGGGTTACAAAGAATGGGGCATACCTCCAATAGTCGCTGCTGAGGATAAATATACTGGTATCCATCAGCAACAACCATCATACCAGCAACAGTAGAAGGAGGATTCACCACCAGATCAATCCCGCTGGACACAAGATCCTTATCCCACTCTACATCTACAATCTTCGCAGAGGTTGACTCCATATGCTGGCGAGTAAAAGAGTTCGAACTCTTTTCCCCTTCAATCACAGGGGCAGGATGCGGCACGACGAGAAAACCCTTCTTTCTAAGCCAACCTAAGACAGCATCATCACCATCCGCGATTAAGGATTGCGGGAAATCATCAGAAGGATAACCCAAGGAATTCACACCAAGTGCGGCACTAGTTTGGCCTTGCGTCAAAATACCCCCAACACCGGAGGAGGTGCCACCATAACCCTCCGGATGAACCAAAAGGAACCTCATCACCAGACACAGGTGCCGCGCCACCACCACCGCTACCTTTAAGAACATCCCAGTCATCACCAGGAGAAATAAGACTAAAATCCAAGACGATTCCCATAGCCGCGGCCATATCGAAAGACTGATCCCCGGACAGAGCATTACCAAAAGAAAACTCACCACAAGCACCCACGTCCTTATCACTGCCATCCACAAAAGCAACTCCCTTGCCCTTGTCCGTGACTATCTGCTGTTGACCGACCTCCATGTCCACAGCCCCAGTAGATTTTTCTCCATCAGTGGTTTGATCACCATCACCACCGAGGACTTGATTACCATCGCCACCTCCAACTCCGCCACCAGCGGCTTCATCAACAATACCACCATCACCACCTGTGGCTTGATCACCAACGCCACCATCACCGCCAACATCAGTATTTCCTTCTTGCAAAGGTGGAGAAGTCTCAATCCGCTCCTCTTCGTCGGACACATCCTCTTCAGCGTTCACTGGACTGCTCACATCTTCGAACTGCGTAGAGTCTCCAGTAGGAGAATTTGACGATTGCTTGGGGTTGATCTTTTTCTTTCTAACCACCTGCGAGACATAATAATAAATAGCCTTGAGTATCTCCTTTCCTTGGCATAATCCATATTACTTAAGAAAAGGAAGGGGCATATATACGAAGAACACAAACATACCTTAGCAACATTAGCATTCCGCGGAATAAGGTTAGCGTCGGAGTTATCCTCGTCATCTGCGTCATCAACATCACGGCTATAATCAAAATCTATACCTTCAAAACTCATATGCCAAGGGAAATAATGGGCATAACGAGAAGGAGAGGCTTCGCGGTAGGAGCTGTCAGCACTAGGTTGCCAACCATGGGGCCTAGGAACCCAGCCATAGGCCCACGGACCAACAACCTCAAGAACGGTGGAAGACCATTCATAATCATGATCACGCTTGATCCTCTCATCAGCAGGAATAGGAAGACCTTCAGCACCAGGAATCCTTGCCATCTTGGAGTCACTTACTTCGCTCAAAAGGAGAATTTCCCCCTTAACATGAGCAATATTCCGCAGATTCACAGACCACGGCTTACGCGTCTTCCTATTAACATAATCTCCAAAGGACTTGTTAAAGTTTTCAGGAGTATACCATCCTTTCTCCTCTTCTAAGTTAGGAGCATAGCAGGTCATCATCGTCTGCCCCTTGCTACGAAGATAGCACTCTCGGAGATGACGAAGGTAATTTCCCGTCAATTGCTGCACCCCAAGGTTATGACTCTTCTTAGCAGTACCGCGGCTAGATAAGACCCGGTAGTAGAAATCATCACCAGCTTTATACAGAGGCAACATCAAACCAGCCTCAAAAGCGCCCACGGTTGTCAACAGATGAAAAGCATCGTCTTGATAATTAATAACCATCTCGTAGGTTATATCTTTATCGGGGGCATAGAAACTCACTTGGAAGTCTTGAAGATCGTGCTTCACTTTGAAGGCTTCAAGATCTATGTGCCTGAAAGTGAACTTCTTATTACCCATGGGTAGAGGACGAAAAGTGACAGCAGATTCATCTTCATAAGCATCCCCCGCAACATCTTTCGTAGAATCTGCTACCTTCTTCTTAGGAGGAACCACGTCTCCCACAGATTCCATCTCTGAGGCCTTCCTCTTTGCAGGATGGATCTTAGTTGTTTTGCCTGAGCCAGGCACAGACGAAGACGGAGGAAGATTATCCCGCGTAGGAGGCATGGTACGGAGAGGCTGCACATTTAAAAGTTCAATGCGTGGATTCTGCTGCTTCTTAGAAGACTCATCTCTAGGACGGCTCGAGGCGTATCTCGACCCCCGAGGCGGATCACCTCTCTGGAACGGAGGCTTCTGTCTAGAGGACGAGGATGGACGCTTATCCCGAGGGTTGACCTGAGCAGAGGGAGGAGATGCCCCATCCCTGATATGAGAGTCTCCCCGAGGAGATCTATGGGGACTCGGCGGAGGAGTTTGATAAGGTACCCGCGGACGCTCGGACATATCTGCGAACACAAACACAAATAGGAGGACTAGTCAGTCAAGGAAGATCAAAAACAAGGAAATCTCAAGAACAGCGAAGAACACGAAGAAAACCCTAGATTTCATCTACCACCACATGAGCTCTCAAATCATTAATCAACTTAAAAGGAATCGAAAACAAAGCCGATAAAAAGCACGGCCCAGCAATGGCAGCCTTCGAATCCATGACATGCATGGGATTTAACCCCATCATGATCCATCACTAAAAATCGAGAACTCCACAGAAGCAAAAATGGCGAGAAGAATAGGTGAAAAAGCCTACCTGAACCACAATAACTTCGATGATTAAAAGACGTCGAAAGCAGCAGCACGATAGCGATAAGAAAATTAGGGTTCTTGACGAAAGGGTGCGGCGAAAAATGAGCAGCGAAGCAAAAGCATTTTGAAAAAAGTCAAGAAGATGAAGAAGGAAAGGGGGCAGGGAATAAAACAGAGAATGTGAATTTAATTCACATTCCCTCATTCTCTTCTCTCTTAAAGTATCAAAAGAAACTGTCCACCACCCGAGACACAATTACGGCCGGACATGGGAAACGTGCACAATAAATGAAAATAACGTCTTTTTAGAAGAAGTTATGAGGGAGAAAAAGCGCACTACCTGATTCTTCTTCCGACTATAGCTGACACCCAGTCATAAGAAGAGGGGCAAATTGTAAGTACACTTATGTATCTCCCTCGCCACGTGCACTAGCAAGCCCACGTGGAGGCTACGTCATAAAGATGAATGGTACACAGGGGGATCCAAGGATCTAGGTGATACACCACATGTCGAGATCAATAGTCTATGATGAAGGAACATCAACGAAAGGTATACCCACTTAACACCAAGGAACTACTCGGCAGCACTTTATCGTATCTCGAGATACGATGTAATCAGCGGCTGGGGAAGGCCCAACTGACACAGGCATGACAAGGAAACTGACACCACATTCCGCGGACTGGACCGCCCCAACCACTCGCATTTAGTACTGCTCAGAGGGCACTCAACATCTAACTAACGAAGGAGACAGAGATTGGTCAGCTTGATGATCTTAGAAAGCATAGAAGCCGCGGGATGACCAAGAGGTCCGCGGACTTTGCACAAAACACAAGAAGATAAGATTACAACAACTCTTTTCTAAGGGTCCCACGTAAATTAGCTATATATATGACCCTTCTTGTTACATGTGAGGGGGTCGAGCAATTTAGGAAGAAAGAGAGAAGGAGAGATCAGTGAGAAGTAAGTATGAGCATGAGCCTTCGGGTTCCAGAGAGACCGAAAGTCTTTCGACTGTTCTTGTAATCGTTTACCACATAGTGAAATCTCCCCCAGACCTATGGATGTAGGCCTTAGAGCTGAACCACATAAATAGTTGTCTCATTTACATTTTTGTATTGGTATATTCTCATATCCATGTGTTTTCATAGATCTACAATGGTAGATGTTGACAAGATCATGACAAACCCGCGGGGTTTGGAATCAATGAATCAACGTCTATCTAGGCATCTTGCACTATATTCATACCTTAATGCATGCACCCCGTACATGCGTAGTTTGGTTGTGGACATGTTGGCACCATTACGTAGTCTTCGTGTTCACATCTTTATTCAATAATAATAATTTTTTTATTAAAAATAAAAAAGTAAGAAACCAAATCAAAAAATAAGACATTAATAAGAAAAAATAAAAATAAAATTGAAGAATAAAATAAAATAAAATAGTAATAAAAAACCTTAATATGAAGAAAATATCTAAAAAATAAACTAAAGATACTAAACATTTAATAAAAATAAATAAATAAATAAAGGTGTCTGAGTCCAACTTGTTGCTAGCTCCCATCTAGTTTTTTATAAAAACTTTACTTTACTTTTTAAATAATAACTAGATGGTAACCCATGCTACGCAACGGGTTATACCTTTTCGTTTGCCTGTACGCTTTTATTCGTTATTTTGGTGATACTTTTTAGTTTACATGTGAACTTATATTTGTTAGTTTGTTAGTTTGGTGAATTATGCGCATATCTGCACAACGCATCGTTTTTTTTTTGGATCAAACTTCAGGGTAAAACTTAATGAATAACAAATCAGTTAGGCCACCTCAAGGTCCTCGACTAAACGAACTGTCAATATCCATTCTATTTTAGAAACTTCTATCAGCAGGTGCTTGATGGAGTATGAGACCCACCTAGCTTTAAAGTTTACAAACAAAGAATTTTCAGGCATGAATGTTCACCTATGACATCCACATAAGAGGGATTTGGTTAGCCTTCGCAGGTTCTAATAAGATTTGCAAATAAGGTTTCCAAGCTTTGCAAATAAGGTTTCCTTAATTGATTACATTTCAAATTACGTACGCAAGAAAATAAGATTTTAGATGTATCAAGAAGATTATTGTCTTGAGTATACTCTCAACAATCTTAGTTTCCTGTACTATTTAATTACATCATTGCCTCCCTGTATTTTTGCCTTCACTCGCATTATCACTCCATTTTGAATGGTCCTTGCATTGCAGAAGAACCATGTTTCACTTGTAGCGCTGACTGCCTCATCAATAAAAGTGATACCCGAGCTTGATCTCCTACTCCTGTTGTTATAGGTCGAATAACATTAACACTTTCAGCCTTTGTAGTCTCTTCTTTCATTGTTTAAAAGTAATATTCACTGATATTTTCACCAAAAGAAAAAAAATATCAAACATTTGAATAATTCAGTGAACATTTCTTCATTAATTCTGACTATTTCAGTTTTCTTGCAAAAAAAATAAATTTGGCGTGTGCACACCACTTCAGGTTTTTTTCTTTACCTTATTCATGAAGTTTGAAGTCTTAAACTGGGCATCAATTTGTTGAAGCTCCACCAAAAGTATATAAGAAGAATGGTGGTAGCATCAAAGGGCATGCACATCAATAAATCTTTCATAAGGAGGGAAATCATAGACTTCCAAAAGCATTTCCAGACCAATTTCAACAACGAAACCAACAACTTTCCTCATCATGGATGACGACAGAGACCACATCAAACAGCCATATGAGATGTTGTGACACACCCATTAAAAGATGTACTTTAATATTCAAACCTGCAATATTGTAGAGTAGAAATCATCTCACTATATTGTGTGAAAAAAAAATTACAAAAAAAGAATGCATTCAGAATGATAAAGGTGACCAAAAATGTAGAAAAAATTGTTCATTGATTTGTTTTCAGTTCTGGTGCTCAAATAGGTGGGAAATTCAGCTGTGAAAGTGAACTATTTTCCCGAAGGGTACGACATAGATTTTCCATTTTATATTCAAGACTTACATATGAGACAAACCTGGTTTGCGGCATGTTAAAATTAACATATAGAGAGGAAAGGAGAAGGACATACCAAAGTCAAATTTATAAAAGTTTAGATATAATATTAAACTGAACATCATTTAATCAAAAAAATCTTCATAGAAAGGATGTTTTGATTACCTCCAAAACTCGAATCAGGCTTCTTATGACGACATTTTTACCTCTACGAATCACACCAGAAACCTCGCCATATCAAGTTTGTCCTTGGAATACCTACATACAACAAAAAAATGCAAAAGCCAACAACTCAGTGATGATTCTCTACATACTATATATCATTATAGAAATCATAGATATCTCTTTGAAATTAGTTCTAAAATTATTAACAAAAAGAAGACACATATAATTATGACAATAGTAGGAAATATTTTCCCACAGTACGGATACAACAACTTAAAATCCTAATGAGATACATGTGTGAGTGTATAACATAACAGTACATAAAACTGCATAAAACAAAAAGAAATGAGAAAACAACAAATCATCGAAGGACCTAATGCCCTTAAGGTAAACCAAAGTAGCAATTACCATCTCGGTTGTAGTTCGTCCACACCCCCATTTAGCAGTTGAAAACTAATTCTATCTTTAAATATTCTCTTGATATTTGATATACCTGAAAAGTTCTCCCAATGAAAATATTCCATTAACTATGTATCTTCATATAAATCTGACTCATATTTATAAATACTTGCAAAATGTAAAACTAACCACAATATCCGGTTGTTTTGGTGACTTTTTCATCTATAATGGAACTCGCTCATAATTTACAGAGTACCCTTCTGCTTGAAGTTCCCATAGAACTGAAGTGTATCACATGAGAAACACAGTTAAGACTCTTACACTTGATCATGGATCTTCAAGTAATAACGCACCTCAAGATTATCAACTTAATGTGTACATACCTATTTGAAACTTAAGGACATGGAAGTAATCTAAGTTGAATCTTGCCCACTTGTGAAACAATATTTGATTTGATATCTTTTTGAGATTAAATATGAGACTTTATTAGACAATGCAAGAGCTTCGCGAAGATTTCACAAATTACTATAGTGGTGACATTAAAGTGTATTAGAAAAAATTATGTTCTTCGAGGACAAAGATCAGGACATTTAATCATAAAAAAAATAATAAAAAATAGTTCATGATGTTGTGAATTCTCAGTATAATTGGAAAGAAATCTACTCTAAATCGCCCATGTTACCTCTCTTATATATACAATCTTCATGGGTTATAATTGACAAACCCATCTACAATTGGAATTGACAAACCAAATAAAAGTTATTATTGAATTGTACCTTCAAATAATGAATAGACATCATTTTACATTTCAAGACTATAATTAGTTTTCTAAAAAAAGGTTCGTACAAACAATCACATAATCAACCTTTACAACTTGAAATCACAAAAAAAAAGGAGGAGAATGGTTACCTGAATCCTTTTCTCAATGTTATCGATTGTATCACAAACCAATGGAGTGAAAACTTGGGATGAGTTTCTGCTCGGCATTTCCACAAACATTCATTTTGGAAGAATTGAGAAAACCCCATAAAAATATTAGTACGTTTAAATTTTAAAATCTACATCAAAATCAATGAAGCCAAAACCAACCTGGGTGTAAATTGAAGATGTATTTTTGTGTATGAATTAATTCATTATGAAGCTATTGAGCAGTAAGATGAGTCCAAAAATGGGGTTAGTTTAGATTGTTGAACAATAATTAAATCTGGGTATGAACTCAGATTTTAAAAAAAATTTAATTAGGATGATGAATTCACAAATTTTTAATCACGGTGATGGGTTGACAAACCTATTTCCGGTGATTGATGATTCTTGAAGTAGAACAATAATAGAAACCAAATTACTCAGGTTGTTCCACCTGAATTGGGATTAAGAAATAATCGAATTTTGAGATGAGAAATCAATCAGTTCTGAAATTCGCTACCGTTTTTTTTGTGCTCATCAGTTACACAGTGAACGTGGGGTTAAGGGTAATGGGCTGACTGGGAGATGTAATTGAGGAGTGGTAAATTGTTAGAATTAATGTGAGAGCTGTATTTCCTAATACTGTCATTAAAATTGTCCACATCAGCTTTTGGTAGGGTCAGAATGAATGAGAATCAAGTTTTGAGTTTTAATTATCATCTTGTTTGATAGTAATAAAGTGGGTAGTTCTCAGTTTCTTTGAGTATATACACTAATAATAGCAACCATCAACCAGGTTTTGGTAACTTGGAGAGAACATGGTGGATGTTTGGCCTTGGTACAAAAACTACTTGATTTATCAATACCAACCCACCAACGAAGGCATTCTGCCAATAAAAAGAAGAAAAACTCCAATATTGAAGCATGTAGAAGGAAGTTAAGTTATGGCCACTACACAACGGCAATCCTTATATTATCATCAAATGGAGTTGTTCCTTCAAACCCTGAAACACTATATGAGCTCCAGCAAAAAAATCCTTCTGCACCACCTCCAAAAATTCCCACTGATAGCATCCCTATACTTTCATTATATGTCGACTCCAAAACAGTCCTACAAACACTCAAAGCTTCCCGAAAGGAACTTCCTGTTGTAGGGATGGTCTCAGGGATCAACATTTGTTAGGTACATCAGTGGGCCTGCTATAACTATGGTCGATGAGTTGTTACAGTATGTTATAGGGGTTGTCAATCTATGGTTAGCCGGTTCATTCCATGCAGTCCTAGGAGAATATATACCTAGTGCTCCTTTGACGTCGTTGCTCAAACCCGAAGGTGGATTATGACCCATTATTGTGGGAACAATATGGAGATGACTTTGCTCCAAGTTAGCTGCTTCTGCCGTGTGCAAAGACATGTACAGATATTTAGGTGTTGGAAATAATAAACCAAGACTATATTTGGAAGTCGAGTTATCTTGAGAAACAAGTTGTTTGGTTCTAGAAGAGTTCTTTATTTAGAAATTGGCTTATGTTAGGAAAGTGTTTTGAGTAGTCGTCAAGTTTGTTAAACTATAAATAGGCTGTTGAGCCAAGATAATTTGTACACCGAATTTTATCATCAATGTAGTCGTTTACGGCTTTCGCATTATTCTCTCCTCTCTTGTCTCGATCCTGCATTAGGCAATCACCAATTTGGAGTGAGGATTCCGTATTAGGGAGAGGCGATCTTACACTCAGCCAACAACCTGCTTGAGATACACGACCACCATAATGACAAGATTATGTTGCTCGTAGACTTTACAAATGCATTTAATCTCGTAGATGGATCTGTAATGATCAAGGAAGTCAGATCCATGTTCCCAATCATCTCCAACTGGGTTGAGTTTTGTTACTCCAAACCTACAAGGATATATTATAATGACTATGTATTGTCTTCAGCCAAAGGGGTTCAACATGGAGATCCATTAGGACCACTGCTTTTTGCATTAATCATACATCCACTTGTGAAAAAAATTTCTACAGAATGTACTCTTGACCTTCATGCTTGGTATGTCGAAGTCGGCACCCTTGTTGGTGATACTCCTTAAGTGTCGAAACCCCTTAAGATCATCCAAGACAAAGGACCAGCCAGAGGATATTAACAAGACTGAGATCTTATGTCCATCTGTTGATCCAAGAAGAGAAGTTGTGAGCGTCCTCTTTACAGATCATTAAACTAACACTGAGCGTCAAAATATTGGGTGGTCCTGTGAGCTTAGACCAACAATTCTGTAAAAATATGATCCTTGGCAGAGTACATAAGATAACCCAACTCATGCATAAGATCAATAAGTTGCAGGACCCATAAAGAGAGTTGCTTCTGCTTCGCAACTGTATATGGGTGTCTAGGCTATACTTCACTATGCGTATGACAATCCCAATGGACTTAAAAGTAGCTACATCAGAATACGACAAATAATTACACCAATATCTGAGGAAGTTGATCGTAGGCGATGGTGCTGGTTATGGGATGGTTCAACAACATTTTGCAACTATGCCTATTAAAGACAGTGGTTTATAAATATATATAACGGTTGATACTACTCGATACTATTTCTTGGCATCATGCGCTCAGACCCAATATTTACATGCAACCATTCTTCAAGGTACAACCACTTTTGATTCATGTCAAAGATACCAACATGCCTTGTAGGTATATACCCAGACTTATGTCCTTTTTCCTCTTGAATTCAACATCAATGATATTTCCCCCCTGTTCATGAAGTCAATGGAAGCAAAATACTTTGATGTGATCAAGAGGGACCTTTCCCACAAAGTACTCATTATATGCTCGTGAATCTATCCTCTGGCAATGCAATTGTACGGAGCATGCTATGGATTTCCTTAAGGCCATCCATATTTCCGGTCTTAACCAAACAGTTGGGCCTCGTCAATTCATGTAGTCCTCAAGTACCGCATGGGTATACCCCTTTTCGATGAGAATAGACTGTGTTCATGTTGCAGCCATGCTATGGACATATATGGAGACCATGCCATTCATTGTGTTAAAGAGATTCGTTTCAAATTCATACATGACTCAGTGCTAGATATTTTGGTTGATATTTGATACAAAATCGGCGTCACCAGTCGTAAAGAAGTCTCAATGGTTTTTTTGTCCGACGCTACCACCTTAAGACCCGCAGACATACTTGTTTACAATTGGATTAATGGTCGTGATATTTGATTTGATGTCACCGGCGTATCCCTATTCACCAATGCTAGGAACTGCAATTTTTCTCAAGGGAATGCTATCTCTACTGCCGTTACGCACAAGCGTAACAAATACTTGGAAAAATGCACACCACACGGCTACGAGTTTGGAATGTTTCCTTTTTCAACCTTAGGGGAGTTAGGAGAGGAAATGTGCATATTCTTAAAAAGACTGACGAACTTCCTCGCAAGCTAGGATGCAAACCACAAAGTTGGAGGTCTCTCTTTCATATAATAGGAATAGCTATTCAAAAAGTTGTTGGTGCTCAGCTTGTTGCTAGGATACCAACAAGTGTTGGATAATGTATTCTGTCTTTTGTTCTTTAATAATAATAATAATAATAATAACTTGATGACTTCTGTAGTGATATCATCCAATCGCGTGTTGACAAAACATTACACTTGATGGATTGTGTCAAAAAACTTAGAGATCCACAAGCAGAACTCTTGCTGCTACGGAATTGTGTTGGTGTCTTGAAGTTATACTTCTTAATGCGTGTTACAAGGCCTCAGTGCATGACTGCAGCCCAACTTCATTTCGAAGACCATCTCATGCAGTTCTTGCGATACTTGATTACGAGTGATGGAGCCGGTTTTGGCCAACTACAACAACGCATTGCCACACTACCCATCAAAGACGGGGGCCTAGGCGTCTACACCATGCGAGACACCACTCAATTTGGGTACTTAGATTCTTGCTTTCAAACCCAACATTTACAGAATAAAATTCTCCAAGGTACGCCTGGCCTTAGCCCCCATTTTCATACTGCGCTGGATCGTTACATTCGTATATGTGGTCTGTCTCCTTCTTCCTTCAATATTAGCGACGTCGCCCCACAACCAATGAATTTACTGGCAACTCGCTACTATGAGGCAATTATGAAGGAAATACCAACTAACTTTGTTATGACCGAGCGCGACTCTATACTATGGCAATGTAATAGGAAGCCCCATGCACAAGACTATCTAAAGGATATCCCTATCCAAGGTCTTAATCAGGCAGTGGGACCTCGCCAATTCCAATTCGTTCTCTAATACCGGTTGGGTATCCCCCTATTCGCCGAAGGTAGTACTTGTACATGTTGCAACCGTGCAATGGATCGATTCGGGGATCACGCCATTCACTGCGCAAGCGAGGGGGGTTTGAAGTTTCGTCACGACATGTTAAGAGACCTTTTTGTCGAACTATGTTACAAAGCAGGAGTTTCCGCAAGAAAGGAGGCATCCCTAGGACCTTCATCTTCCAGGGAGGTTCCCCTTAAGCCAGCTGACCTCTTGATCTATAATTGGGAGAATGGGCGCGATGTATGTTTCGATGTCACTGGTGTTTCCCCTTTTTCTAAAGGTGGAAACCGAGCCTTCACACCTGGCCATGCTATCTCAGCTGCAATCACTCGCAACTACACCAATTATGCTGACTTGTGCTCATCTCATGGTTATGGGTTTAGCGTTCTTGCATTTACGACACTAGGGGAATTAAGTGAGGATATTACAGTCCTCCTGAAAAGATTGAAACACTGCATGGCAAGTCACGACGTCAACAGTAACTTAGGTAGTTTTCTTTTCCATAGGTTAGGTATCATTATTCAAAAAGGCATAGGGGCGCAATTTGTTGCGCGTCTCCCTGCCAAATCCCTGTAAATTTTTGTATACTTTTGTTTCTTAATAAAAGCCTCAGTGGCCCCCTTTCATAATAATAATAATAATAAAGAACATTCCCTAGCTCAGCTGGTCATCCCCGTTCCCCAAAGTTTCATGCATTCCAGGAGGTCCTAGGTTCAAGCCCCTAATGGCGTAATATTGAATGAATTAACATGGCAGGTAGTGTTAGTTTCCCCCCTTATCACACAATCTCAGCCCCCCATCCGCTTCGGCTCCCTTGGATAAGTTACCCATGAGGCTCGCTGGTAGAATAGCACGGCAACCCTGTTCAATTAATGTAGTAGTATGTTGTTGGAGCTTACCTTGTTAGGCTTCCAACTAGTTAATATAATACTCTTTATCTAATAATAAAAATTCTTATAATAATAAATATTTGGACAATAATAAATATTTATTATTTTATACATATAATTTTCTTATTATTATTTTCATATTTTCTTATTATATTAATATTACATATAATATTTATTATTATTATTATTTTATTATTCTTAATATTTTCTTATTTTCTTATTATTATAATAAATATTTGGACAATAATAATAATAATAAATTCCCATCTTGTGGCTCGTCTACCAATCAACTCAGTGTAATAGAACCTATGTTTATTTTCAATAAATGCTTCTTTTCAATAATAATAATAATAATAATAAAGGAGAACCTAGCTCAGTTGGGCATCCCCGTTCCTCAAAGGTTTCACGCGCTCCCGGTTTTGAGCCCCCGATGGCACAATCTTCATCTTAGATTGACTTGTAGAAGAAATCCGAGATTCTTTATTATTTGCATTGTTTCAATATTTCTTTCACTGTTCATTTTTTTTACAATACAAAATTGTTATTTTAATCTCCTTTGTAGGTATCCCAGTTGGTTCTTGTGTAGTTTCCAGTAGTGGTTAATAATTTAGCAAAAATATGTTGAGTATATCGCAATAGTGCTTGCTTTCTGACGTACAGTGGTGTTTTTCCTTCAACATAATTGTGCTCTCAAAGGTCGTTTGACTCTTGGTAATGTTTGTAGCCAGAAATATTTCCAGAAACAAAATACAATCGATTTGGTGATGATGATGAAAACTAGGGTTTTACACATATCAACCATAAAGATATGAGACATGAATTGTACGTGGTTCGGCAAGTTTTGCATACATCCACGGACGAATCCCCGTGGGGAGAGATACTTTATTGATGTATGGATTACAATGGTTTTCTGATCCCTTTTAAGGTTTGTTGGTAAATTTTCGTGTATCAGAGCCTATCCCTTTAGGGTTAATCAGCAAATGCATGTACATTACTAATTTTTATTTTCTAGAAATATATATTAATTGCTGATAATTAATACATATATAATCAAAAACATTAATTAAAAGATTCTTAATTTATTTTGACACCGGATCACCTTGAGTACTAAGGAATATCTTTGAACAATAAACGATAATAGTTACTTCTCGTGTTCAAAGTATGTTGACATATTTTCAATGCAATCCTTATTTCATATTTACATGGATTTGCATTCTTGGAATCGGTTATACCACTGTGACCACTAATTTTCCCATAGTCTACGTAATATATACAACTCATAGAATCAAATACTAAGTAGTATTGATATATCCGTTGAACTGATAATGCTATGTAATAAAAGTTACTCAAGATCACAATAATAACGAAGAACAAAAATACAATGTAAATGCTACTAAGTTATCATGAGACACTAGAGATTACATGGTTCTACTTTTGTCTATGTCCATGGGGTAATGAGTGATTGTTTGTATTAAGTTGTGGTGGTTATAAAGATCTTAAATGCTTCCCAAAGTAATAGATAGAACTCAAGTTAAAGTAAATACTTAAGTTCTAAACATTAAAGAGGTATAAACTTAAGACTAGATATTCTTCTCCTAGATATTGAATGCCTTTATTTGTTGGTGAATCTTGGTATTTATATCCCCTTCTGCTCTATATATATCTTTGTTGTCTTTAGGTCCATCATCCCCTGATATACCTTCCGTACAAATGGTACCTTCGTTCACCGCTAGCCTTCGCCAGTCAGACTCTGACATCTCATCTCTCTCCACATGCTTTGGTTAAGCGTGTAAATAAGATATTTGCGCATTGAATGATGATTGGATATGTCATATACCTATGTACCTTCGCCAACTGCCTCTTTCTAGCCTAGGTTCTACTTCTCTATCATAACCATCGAGGTATTCTTCTTTGGGATGTGATAAAGTAGATCTGCGAAGGTATATTATGCTCCTTAGATTCCTGTGTGTAGCGAGGGCTACACAGTTATTCTACAAGCAACCACTAAAACCGTGACACGTGCTCCGCAGAATATTGATATTCAAAATTTTCCCCTTTTCTTTCATATTCTACCGTTTGGTAGATTTGGAAGAAAAACTTCCGTAACGCCGCCATTTTTGCACGTATGGGTTGGGTGGTCCCCATGTGTGTCCTTTCATGCAATAACTTCCCCTTGAATTTTGGGACATCCAAATTTTTGGATTCTCTAGCCGCCTATAATAATAGAATGGAAGAAGGAATTTCATTAGATTTTCCCTCTCTCTTCACGAACTGTCGCTCTCTATCCCTTTCTCAGAGATTTTTTCTTCCCTTTTTCTTCTAACTGTTGGTTTTCTCTTCGAATTCCAAAATCCCTTGCTCATTCTTCATCGACAGGTTAGTATGTATTTCTCATTGGCTTTACTGCAACTCTTCGCATTCTCCATTCTTGGCCCTGCTTTCTGTTTTTTTGATTGTTGAAGTCACTGTTAATCTTGCATGTGAGAATTTTGATTTTCCTTTGCCTCTTCATGTTGTATAAGAACTTGGGTTTGTTTCCATTTCGCATTTTTACCATGATTGCATCATGATTGCTTTTTGCTTGTGAATTTTTGAATGTGGTGATCAATCATACTTCATTTTGCTTCTTTGAAGGATTAAATTGTTTCTTTTGGTTGGTTTTGTTAAACCAATGCCCAAAGTACTATTATTTTTGCCCCAATCATGCTTTTTGAAACGACTATAATTTTGGTCCGCCATTGCTGAAGGATTGTTCTTCATGTTGGTGTTAGGAATTATGAGACTTCCGAATAAGCCTGCGCGTAAAGATCAAAGACCCAGTCATCTACTGAGCCATCTCCGCGCATGGATCATCCTGATGCTACGCCCACCCTACCCCATGAGGATACTGAGATACCTGAGGGAGCTAAGGTGGTTATGGAAGCAGGGGTAGAAGATGTTGTGGTTTAGGATCTTCCTCCTCCTCCACCTAACTTTGAGATCCAAAGGCTGCAACCGCGTGACAAAGATAGCTATACTAACTTGTCGTTGGCTGAGATATCCAAGTATTTACGCTTGTATAAGTTTCAATTTTCTTTGTGGATGACCCTGACGTTCTTATTGAATCTTTTATCCGAATCTTCCCCTATGATAAGAACAATCTCTTGATCAGTGTTGGCCAATTGGCCATAGGTATGCTCCTGACCTGTTTAGTAGAAAGGATCCCTTATACTATGATATTTTGTCTACCACAGATGACCCGGTGAACAAAACTTAGGTCCGAGGGGTCATGCAATACACTAGTAATTATTGGTGTGCCCTTCGTGAATGTTGGTACCATAGAAATGGAAGGACTACTCTGAAGTATTATGACCCTTTTGTTGTTGGGTGGTCTAAGCGAGAGGATTACACCCTTGTCAACTTCAATGCTACTTATGATGCTGCCATTCATAAGAGAAACCTTATCCCTTGGTGTGTTGGTTGCCGCCCTATCCATGTTACTACTAAGCAGTTAGGGAAGGCGATAGCCTTCAGTTGTTGGAGGAGATTGACAAGAGTGGGTTGAATTTCATCCCATGTTCTGCTAAGATTTTCTTGCCGAAGTATGATCGTATTATTATAGACAATGATGACCGTTGGGAGCGTACTCCTCTTCATGTTGTGGGTCCCTAGGTCTATGGTTTTACTACTGCAGATCCCAACGTCCCTCGTACGACTTCTTCTTTGCCTGCTTAGTATGATGGATATCAGCCTTGGGTCTTCAACCCTGCTAATTCTCACGAGGTAACCTTCGCTCGTTACGGAGGTGTTTTTTTTTTTTTTTTTCATCTATGGTTTACGGTTTTTTGTTTAGGTATTTTTGATGTTTTCTTTTCATACTTCCCATACTTCTTCTGCTGGGACTGCTACAGGTTCTGCTGGTACTCTGTGGCCACTAGGACAAGGAAAAGGAAGGATTCGATTGAAGCAACTAAGGCAACACCTGCAGAGGTAAGGATTATAACCGCACCTTAGTTTATGTAGATTCCTTAGTATTTTCCCCTGATCCTTAGCTCGCACATGTGCCCTTATACAGTCTTCCAATAAGAAAGAAAAGTTGAAGGTTGTGATTGATGTTAAACAATCTGATGAGGATCCTAAAGCTGTTGAAGAAGAACTAGATAACGAGGATATGGACGATGTCGAGGACACTGACCTTAGTGCCCACTTAGATGATATTGAGGAAGATTTTTCCAAAGATAACCATAGCCTCATTCATGCTAATTTTGTGGAAGGTGATAACCTTCAAGTTGGTGGAGGCTCTTTATTAGTGAGCCAAGTTAGTGCTCAAGTTGCAACTCCTGCTTTGCTGCCGAGGGTACCCTCGTTTTCTACTCCTAGTGATTTGCAACCCATTGTTTCGGAAACCACTAATGCCATGGTAATATCTTCCAAGATCCTTCCATCTTCTCCTACTACTTCACTTCACTCAAGTGGTTCGTTTGCGAAGGGTGCTACTCCAGTGGTGAGGACCAGTAACTCAAGCTTCAAGTAGAATAAAAAGGTTGTGATTTCACTTGCCAACTTATCTTTAAATGTTATATCTACCTCTTTGGGGAGTGCTAAGTCTGTCTCTACTGCACCTGCTGGCAAGGTTATTGGACCTCCACCTTCGTCACCATATTATACCGTAATGGGTAATCTTCTTTCTACTGGTGATATGGACATAAATGGTAATTCTAGTCAAGCATTTCTTTCTGTTCCCAGCTCGTCCACCATGCCATATCTTAGTCGTCATGGGGATTCAGTACTTGTACTCCATGTGCGTTCTCAAGCGACTGGTTGGGATTCTATGGATCTTGGGAAGGGTAAGTTACCAGAGAATTTTAAAGTTGGGAGTTCTGACGATGCCATCCTTGAAGCCATACTACGGCAATCAAAGGGTCCCTTTTCTGCTGAGGTTTATCGTCATCAGCTAGATGATTTTTTGGAGGTTTCTTCAAGATTGGATACTTTAATTGATCAATATTAAGTGGCCAAGAATCTATTCTTCGATCCTGACTGCCTTCGCTCTAGTTGGATCTTTGGTAAGATCTGCAGGGGTAGCATCCAAGAGATGGAGATTTTCATGGATACGTATGTTGATTTCCTTCCCCATCTCTCTTTGTTCTCAGTAAGTGGCTTCTTGCTTTATTTTTTTGTGCGTTTCTTTGAACCTTCGTTTGTTCTTATTCTCTGTCGTTTGCATCTTTGCAAACAAATCGATGTTGGATGCACCTTGTTCAAGTTTTATAGGGATAAGTGTACTCACTTGAGTGCTGTGCTGGAGCGTGCCCGCCAAGATTATGCCTTTGTTTCTTCAGGTGATATTATTTCTTCCACTAAGGTACCTTTGCTAGAGATCGAACTGAGGAAGACTCGGAGGTCCTTAAAAGATTGTTTGTTGGATCTTGACAATGCTAATAATGTTTCTAAGGTTGCTGAGGATGGAACCAAGGCCGCTAAGTCCTCCAAAGTCATAGGTTTGTTCCTTCTTTCCTTTAGATTTTGTTTTTAGTTTTGTCTGGTAGTATATTCCTGAGAGAACCTACGGCTGCCAGTTGGTTGCTCCGGTGAGCTTAGGCATCTTCGGGAGAAGGTAGCCAAGTTGACCTCTGATGTTTGGTATTATCAGAAGAAATCTGATAGGTTGATGAACGTAATTGTCCATAATGAGACCCATATCTCCATTGAGTCTACTCATAACTCAGACCTTTTGAAAAAGATGGCTTTTCTATATAAAGAATGTGAAGAAACCCTTAAGTAGAAATATGATCTCATTTTAAAGAAAAATGAGGATATTTACTTAGTTTGAGAAACACCTCTCAGCTCAAGAGATTATCCGTAAAAAGTATTATGCAGATTTTGAGGATGCCTGCGCTTCCTTAGCTAAGGTTACTGCTGAACTTAACGTATTATCCTTTGAGGTTTTTTCTTTTAAGAATAATATTAGTGAGGTTTCTTCAATGCCTCCTTCCATGTCCCGTGCAGCTATGGTCAAGAGATTGGAAGAGTTAGAGAATGTTTACCAGGTGTTATCTTTTGAGAATGCTTTGCTCCGGATAGATGTTGAGGATCTCTGGACCGAACGTGATTCTCTGGATGAGGATCTTAACACTTCTGAGGAAGATCTTTCCAAAGCCCAGCATAGTTTAGATGAATCCCTTAGCCATGCTGGAGGTAGATTAGGATTTTCTTATTCCCGCAGCATCCTTTGTGCCCCGTATAGCCTTTGTTCTTTCATTATCCCTTGTGTACACGCAGGTCTCCAGGAGCAGCTTATAGGAATGAGTGATAAAGTCAACCATCTTGAGATAAAAGTATCTTCGTTGGAGATAGCTCGTTAGTTTGATGTTGCCGTAAAGTTTAAGGCTGGGTCACTTCAGTAGGCTAATGACCATCTCATTTCCCAAATGATGGAGCTTCATCAGAAATCGGCCTATGATTTGGAGACTCAGGCCTCCCAAATGAAGGTGCAATTTGAGCGCTCGGCTATTGATTACATCAATGATTCCTTTGCTGAGGCTGAACACCAAGATGACGGAGTTGTATTTCCTCGTCTTCCTTATCCTTGATCTTATTGTCTCGATCCTTGTTTGAGTGAACTCCTCTTTGTTATTTATGTCCTCAGATGAGGTACATTTTTTATTTAAGATGTCTCTTTTCTTTAAAACAATGCTTTTTGATGGTTTGAACCTTTGTTATCTTCCATGCAACTTTTTAAGAAATGTTAGACATATTTTGGTAAAATTATCATTTCACTTATGTTACTACATGAATGTTTTGTTTAGACATAATTTGTCTAACTGGTCGCATAATCACGTTATCACAAGGTGCTAAGGTATGTTTAAGATTTGGTGGAACATTCAACGTCCTACTAGGATATCCTTTGGCTAGAAGGTATCATGGTGGCGAAGGTCATTACGTGGGAAATAATTTTCTTATAACCTTACGCGTTCAGCGTGAAGGCTGCTTTACTTCGACAGGTTATCTCTATAAGGGATATCATATTTTTTTCTTATGCCTCATGAAAGGATCCATCGCCCCGAGGATCCGAGATTGACATATGCGCAGTTATGCCTTGTCGTGCCTCATCGTCACTCTTGACGGAGGGTGTCTATTCTAACCCAATTGTATCAATCAAAGCTAATTTTTAAGCAAAAAGGTTCTTTCATTGATTAGTAAGGTCTATAATACCTTTTGTCAGGGATAGAATATGGTGGGATATTACCCATTCCTTTCTTATTTTGAGTGATCACCATTCTATTATGTGTAGTACTTTTTTAGGTACGTCGCATTCCAAGGGTGTTGTAGCACTTCTATTTTAAGGGTTGTTAGGTAGTAAGACCCTTTGTCGGTGATGTCGTGTATGATATAGGGACCGTCCCATGTTAGATCTAGTTTTCCCACTCATTCTTTATTTGATATGGTGGTATTTGACGTAGTACGTATTCCCCAGCCACAAACTTCTGAGGGATGACCTTTTTGTTGTATTCCTGAGCTAGTCTTTGTTGATAGTTTACCATCGTTTGCAAGGCTATCTCCCTTCTTTCTTCAAGGTCATCCATCTTTTCTAACATCAAGTCTATTGTTAGATTTTTCTCCCAAGCCTCCGTTTTTTTTTGTTAGGAGTATAACCTCCGTTGGGATGACTGCTTCGGCTCTGTAGGTCAAAAATAATGGAGTTTCCCTCGTAGCCAACCTTCTTGTAGTTCTATAGACCCATAGGAAGTTGTGTAGATGTTCATACAACATTTTTTTTTGTATACTCCTAGCTTCTTCTTTGAGTTCATTGCTATGATTTTTTTGGTTTCCTCCGCTTTTCCATTGCTCTTAGGGTATATTGGAGTTGACTTGTTCTTTTGAATGTTGAAGGTTTCAAACAACATGTCGATGTTTTTTCCTTACAAATGTTTGCCATTGTCTGAGGTTATGCGGCTGGTATTCTGAACCTGCATATGATTTTCTTAAATAATAATTTCAAGACATTTGTGTCTCTGATCCTTTCCAAAGGCTTTTCTTCCACCCACTTGGTGAAGTAATATGTGGCCACGATAAGATATTTTCTTTTTGATGTTCCCTCTATCATAGGTATGACTATATCAACCCCCCATTTGACAAATGGCCAAGGGATGATAAGTGAGTTAAGCTCTGTTACTGGTGCTTTGATTTTCTTGGAGAAGCGCTGGCATCTTTCGCATCGCTTAGCCACATTCTTTGAATCTTCATCCATGCTTATCCAGTAATATTCTTGCGTTTTGGCTTTAACTTCCAAGGATCTTCTTCCATTATGGTTGCCGGCATCTCCGATGTGTATATCACGGAGTATTCTTCTTCCTTTTGTTCGTTAGAGGCACCGCAATAGGGGTCTGAGAAATTACCTCCTATACAGTATCCCTTCACGAAGGACGTACATTGCTGCTTTTGACTCGAGTTTTCGGGCTTATTTAACGTCGGCTGGTAATGTACCTTTGTCAAGGTACTGGTGGATTGGAATTCTCCAATCATCTTCCTTTATGTAGCGCCCCCTAAGCTAGCAGCTGACTAATCCAAGAAATTAACTAAAAACAGAGGCACTAAGAATCCAAATTAAATACTTAAACTTTCAATTAAGAAATCTGCTACAAAAACTTAACCCCAAGCTAACCTCGCTCAGAAATATATATACAAGAACTCCTCTCCAATGATATATATAAAATTGACATTTGGTTTACAAATAGAATATACAACATAATAAACATATCAGAATATAATCAATTATCGAAGTTAACTTCTCGGAGCTTTCACTGCGCAACTCTGATCTGTCACAGAAACTGAAGTGGGAATAATTAACATTTAACTTCTAAGTAATCATAAGCAAGTGTTGGAAAATAATACATGTTTTCCCGAAACATTAAACAATAACTAAGTCGCTGAAATAATCATACATGTATATGGAACAAACTCCTTCGTCAAATAATGTGCTAATATGGTTGTAAATTCCTGACCGACAATTCACACCTATTTAGCTATGGATGCCACCAAGACCATGGTGACCAACTCTAAACAATAAAATCTGAATTAAAGTAGATATAAATGTGAAGGAGCGTATCCTATATACCACAAGTGGAAATTCTCATTTCCCATAACAATTCATATTGACAACAAAACAATACAAGTCCTTTCCAAATCGTGGAAAGATTCACAAAATCAACAGGATTATCATAATGCATATTAAACAAAGCATGAAATGCACAGATAGACAATGCCTGAATTTGTTAAGCATAAACTTTTATAAAAGCAACAATAATGATTACAAAAGAGTCAAATGCATTCCCACACCTTTTGATGACAAGCCATGCCTACCTCGTGATCCACGATCCACTGGTTCATCGTTTGAATCGATCGTTGTTAACAATTAACTGTTAATCACACAATAATTCTAAGATTCTAGCCAAAATGGCTCACACAAGAATTATACAAATCTAACTAATAGTCCTAGGCCCATTTACGTTTTTATACCCTTTTATTATCTATCTTAATCCCATCTAAGGTTCTTCACATCTTCATAATCCATCTCTTGCATATCTAAAGGTTTACCAATTCATTGGGTTGGTTCTCTAATCCAATAGCTAAGTCTTATGAGTATGTACAACTTTGTAGAAGAAGTCAAAGTCTAATTCGGACCACAAGAGGTCCAAAACATCTAATTAAGAAAACGGGTCTAAGCCCAAGTCCATTAAAGTCAACTAACAGTCACTAACGGTCAAAGTGACGGTCAAGGGTCAACTAACAGTAAAGGTTAGTCAATAGAGTCAAGGTCAGGTCAAAGTCCAGGGTCAAATAGTCAAAGTCTGCAATCTAAATAGGTCACTAAGTCAACTCAGGAACTCGGTGAGTTAACACCGATTCGACTCAGTCAGATTAACTGAGTCATCTAAACAAAATTAAATCAGACTGAATAAGTTCAGTCAGACAGGACAAGAGATCTTCTCACACAGCTGTAAATCTAACTCTAGTTGAATTTCAATCTATTAAGTACATTAAATCATTCATTTAAATAACTTTAAACTTCATTTACAATATAAACTAAGATTACCTGCAACATCAGATGCAAGCCTTCACTGAAGCTGCCATCTACAACCATACAGTTACCATTATCTACATCTTTACTATCTCATTCTTCTTACACTAGATAACTCACTACCCATCCATCTCAAATCAAGTCTAACTCCAATATCCATGTCATGCACTTGCATCTCCCCTGCAACAACAAGATTCCACTAAAACTACCACCCTCTGCAACTACAACGCATAGCACCATTGTACGTGTACTTGTCATACATCATCTAATTTCATTCTCAAACTACTAACATAGTATGAATCTTTTCATCACTACCAACTGATCATATTACCATCTCCTATCTGCAACTATTACCAACATTAACATCTCCATATAGTTCAAATCCCCCAACAACAAGTCTATACCGGCACTGCCATTTCAAAGCACCAACACAGAATCCATAGACTCACCACTGAATTGCTCATTTCAATTCCAACTAAAATAACACAACACCGACAAATCTGCAATATTCATTCTTTCTGCAATAATCTATGTATTCATCTGAACCTAAACTCATTCGATTCAATATTTAAACCATCTGCAACTCCACCAACCACTACTAGCTCAAATCAATCATTTAGTTTTCACTACCATCAGTCACCAACAAAAATCCACCAAACTCAGTACCTATAACCTCTATTCCCAAATCACCAACAGCTAAAGAACAACATCATTAACACTTCTGGCAGCTCCTAGTTTACATTCGTTAACTCATTTTCACAATCAATATCAACTTCTGTAAACTCATTAATTGAAATTAACAACTTTACTAAATTACCGAGATAGTAATTACCTCAAACCATCTTTGGTCAAACATCAACCAGTTCAACACCAGTAATAACTCCATCACTTTCTTACTCAACTCCACTTAGACAAATTCAAAGTAGAAGAATCTATAAATTAACTTACCTTTTATTCTGAGTTGGAATCAACACATGAATCATCACTACCACCAACTGTTCTTGATTCTATTCTTCTTCTCTTAATCTCCACCATCTTCATCACTTCTTAGAGAACCCTAAAATAATTCTCAATCTCTTCTTCTCATACCCTAGCTCAAAGTATTAATCCAAATCTTCAATTCAATCAAACCCATCCTTAATCGTTACCATAGACTCTTAATTTCATCTCCCATACCTTCTCTAAGTTCATTTTACGAACCCTAATTCCTCAAACCTTAATCAAATCAATACCACCTCGTCAATAAATCGATAACTCCTTTAATCTTTATCTATCAGAAACTCAATACACTAATCAATTCCATGAAACCTCAATAAAACTTCATTCTTCCGAAAACCCTAGATATGTTTCATCTTTTCTTCTTCATCATCAACAACAACCTCGATTCCTCCATCATCTATAACAATCATAACCTGATTCCTATCAATCAATTCTCACTTATCACCCTCAATTTCTCGATTTTGAAGCGACGGGAGGAAGAAGAAAGAACAAGAGAAGAGAAAGCAGAGAAAGTAAGAAGAATGAGGAAAAGAAAAGAGAAAAGAAGAAGAAAGAAGAAGGAAAGAGAATGGTTCTCTCTTCGACACGTCCTGGTGTTAATGCCAGCTACCCATCAAAACGGCACCCAAAAAAGATAAGGGTAGACCTTCGATGCTCATAGAAGATAAATCGGCTGCCTTGACAAGTCTGAGTATGAAATTATCATTTTACCCTCTACACAACTCAGATGATTCTTCTTCATCTAGTATCTGAATGGCACGCTCGAGTAGTCTATCTTGCATAACTTTTTGAGATCTTACTGATGATACTAGTTTCGTATCGAGATCTTTGTTAGATTAATTCCTATTAATTAACGTTCGTATTAAATTAATCGAGTTATTAGCGGTAAATTATCTCTTGATCATCTCTTGACCGGTCTAATAGAGTTGACGAGCTTGAGGGTCCTTACAATTTCCGTCGTCTTCGTATGATATGGACTGGTTTTTTTCAGACTCTTTTGCTTCTTCGTCCAATTCTTTCACCTCTTCGCTTGTTTCTCCCTTATCTGTTTCTCTCATGGCCCGAGTTTGAATGACCAAAGCCTTTTTAGTGCCTGAGATTAGTTCTTCTATCGAAGGTTCGTATATCTTTCCAATTTGCACGACGGTGGAGGATATGAATGCTAATGCATCGACTTGTTTGTTGTCCTTTCGACATACATGTCTGAATGTTATGTTGCTGATTTTGGATGTGTGTTCTTGAGCTAGATTTAAGTATGAAGATAGTACTGGGTCCAAAGTTTGGTATTTGATTTCGATCTGTCTAATGACCAACTGAGAGTCACTAGTCAACCAAACATCCGATAATCCTTGCTTCCGTGCCAAGCGTAAACCATGTATGTCCGCCTCGTATTCTTTGATATTTTTGGTATTTTGTTCGAATTATAACCTGAATGGGTAGATGAGTCGGTTTCTGGTAGGGTTTTTTATTACAATCCCTATGCATGTGCCTTCTCCATTGGAGGATTCATCTACGAATATTTCCCACTTTCGTGAATTCTGAGGTTCCAGCAGGTCCTCGGGATCTTGCTTGTCTTCATCCATTCCTGGTATGTCGTCTATTTTCGCTTCATTGCTGAGATGTAGGTCTTCCAGAAAATATACTAAGATTTGTGATTTCTTAGCCTTCTTTGTTTCGAAAATTATTTGGAATTATTTGATCATGGCATTCCATTTGACTTTTATTAGAGGGAGAGAAAAAAGTGATTTGAGGAGTTAAAAAATCATAATCGATTCATTATTTGGACCGATTCAATTTATATTTCTAACTCAGACTGAACTACCCTCTTCATAATCATTGTTGGTGCTTTCCTCCGCCAACCTATTTTGAGATAAAAACTTCTCATCACCACCTCCGTCATCTACCTATCCAAACCAACAATCAAATGAACTAAAAAAAAAAAATAGGCAAGCAATATCAATACAACTAATCAAAGAAACTAATAGAGGGTCTCTTCATTAGACCAACGTTTGAATCTCCTTTTCTCTAATATAACTCCAATTAGCGATTCAATCTTTCTCATGATGTTGGTTAAACCATTGATTTATGGATTAATTAATAGATCCCATCTTGTTTAGGTTTTCAAACATACCGTACTGATGAATCATGAAACTTATTAATATTTTGTCAATTCTCTGGTAAAATTATGTATTATATTATTATTACATATGGTCGTGAACTATTGGTACTAAACCCTAAAATCATTCGTTAATCATCTAGTTAGTGCTGGTAGACATACTGAAGTTGTCTCATTTTTAAGAAAATGAAATATAAATATGCATTCACTTCATTCATGTAGTTGCAAGATTTCCCACACTACACCCTTGTCAAGAATCTATGAAAACTAAGTCATAATTTTGATGAACAACAACACTTTTATTAATTCACTTTCAGGAAGATTTACAAGAAATATCAAAACTCAGAAGTACAACTTTCTTTCTGGAGTTTCTCTCTCCTCAAAATTCTCTCAGCTCTACAAAATACATCCTCATTTTCTGGATCTATCATGCCCTTTATATTGGGATTTACATAATGGATGACAGCTAAGTTTTCCTCCTATTTCGGATCTATTTTGCGATCTTATCGCGATCGTTACAATATTTATCTATCACAAGCATGATGACCATCGCATGATCAGTTTTATTCTTCTTTTACTTCTTCCATCGTCAGTTTCTTTTAGTTGTTCTGTAACGCTCGTGAAATGTCGTTGAAGAATTGTCAGTGACGCTCGTAGAAATGTTGTTAATATCGCAGGAATAGTGTTGTAGTGATATTCTGGTACTATATCTTGCCTCTTCTCATGTATTTTCTGCGAAGAAGAGAAGATCATGAGAACTAAAATTCTTTATTATTCTTCGCAACTTCTTCCCCTTTTATACTTTCTCCTCGACAAGATCCCATTAATCCAGCCTTTCTTACACGTGTTGTGAATCCCTTCATTTACTGACACGTTCCTACTCCTTAGGTCCACTCCCCTTTGCCTATAAAAGGTTGAACTAATCTTCAAAATTAATTTTACTTTTATGTTTCTTCATCTTCTTCATATTCCATCTGCAACTTTGCCTCTTCTTCATATTCTTCTGCTACTGTTCTAATGGAGTCCTCAAGGTTTTTTTCTTGATTTTTAAGCCATTTTTTATTTTCATTCTCCAATATTTCTTATTTCCTTGTTATGTCTTCTTTTTAGCGGAAAGATTTCTAACACACAATCTACGACTCACAACCCTAATCCTCGCAAGAAACTAGTAGAAAAGAAGAAGAGGAATTCTGCGAATGATAAGGTAGTAAGAAACACCCTTTATTTTTTAATAACAATATTGTTGCCTCTGTTTCTTATCTGGGTTATTATTCGTAGAATGACGTGAATCCTGATAAACCTCCCAAAAGGTCTCGCCATTTTAAGACACTCGGGGAAAATCTCATTATGCCCTCGTTAACATCTGTGAAGATTACTCCCACACCATCGCAACCAAATCTTTCTTATCCTATCCGCGAGAATATCAATGTTCATACCTCTACCCCTTCTGACATTTTGACAAACAAAGCTTCTAAAGATGCTGCGACTGAGGTTCCTTATAGTCCTTCACGGCCTTCAACTGTTGTTTTTCCACATACTCCTCCTGATAACTCAACCATCACAAATGATCACCAACTTACTCTCACTACTATTTCACCTTCTAAATCCTTTCCTTCATCAAGCGAAACTTTCGCAGGTGTTGATATTGCTTTTAAAGTCTTATCTAATATTTTAGACAATGCTAGAAAGTCTTCCACTGACCCTCTCCAACAGGAAGCTTGCGAGACTCTGTTTAAGTATTTTGGCTCTGATTGTAATGATTCACGAGCAGCTTTAGAGAATGAGATTGAAGTTCTGAGGAAAACTCTTCAAGCTAAAACTGCTGAGTGTGATACCTTGAATCACATGTTCCGTAACTCTTCTCTAGATTGCGAGAATCTTCGCAGAAAAAATGACGAGCTAAAAGGTATATTTTTCTTGCCTCTGATCTTTTTGCTTTTCTGTTTCATATACATACTTTCTGTACTTAGACCTCCTTCTTAAATTCTTGATTCATATATTAGTTTCAAATCGGGCTCATTTCATAGAAAGACTCAAATCTGAATCTATTGCTGAAGAAGTTCGCGTTGAAAGAGATTCTTGGATAGATCAACATACTAGACTAGACAATCTGTACACTTATTCAATTGATCGCATAAATAATCTTACTAATGAGAACAATCAATTATTGCAAAGGCAGAATTTTTTGAGTGGCGAGCTTGATCGCCTCTCATATTTGTTTTTAAGGATAATTTGGCGATGGAATCTTTATCAGATGAGAATAAAACCCTGTCCCAAGAAAAACATAGATTTTCAAGATTGATGACGATTTCCTCGCAGCAAATACGTAATCTTCAAAGTACATGTAATAGTCAAGAGCAATCTCTTCATTCTCTTAATAAGGAGCTCAAGGAGTTAACTGAATCATCTGCCCCCGAAAAGGATAAGCTTATCAAGGGTAGATTAACTCTTAGTTTAAGAGCCAGCAAACTTCAAGACCAATACTCTTAGTTAAAGGAATCTCATTCTTCATTAGCAAAGGAAAATTCATATCTTCGCAACAAAGAAGAAAACATGAAATCTCGTCTGAAGGGTATGGTTGGCGATAAATTCGATGATGCCATGAATCAGTGGGAGAACTGTTTATTTGCTTTAATCCAAAACTTAACCTTGCAAAAAGAAGGTAGTCAGTTGACTTCCTCGCTCTCTTGTTGATCTTCTCATAAAATCTTATATTATGTTCCTTGTGAGATTCTTGTCTAACTAATTTTTTATTTTGTTGCTCGCAAAATCCGAAAGAAATCTTCATTCTACCATCACTAATCTGACTGCTACATTGGATAAAGTTCGCAAAGGAAATAAATCTCTTGCTTCTAATTGCCTTAGTACTCACGACAAAGAAGAAAGAAGACTTGATTATCTTGAATACTTTAAGAATATAGAAATTAGGAATCGTGAAAGAGCTCTTCTTCGCCAAGTCCATCTTAGGTATGAAGTTCTCGTGAACAATATTCTGCTTTCCCGTTCTCTTTCTCCTGTTTCTGTCCCTCCTCTAGAGGTTGACGATGATGAAATTCCTCTTCCCATGGATGAAGAGTTAGAGTTTACTAACGATGAAGAAAATACCACTCAAGAAGATGGTGAAGAAGAAGAAGATAAAAGAAGTCCTCCCAAAGAAATAGCTGCAGGTGGTGAAGTAAATGTTGATGAAGAGTCAAAAGAAGAAGATACTCATGATGAAAGGGATGCTGATGAAGATAATAACTCTGGCAGAAATAATAAATCTGACGAGCAAGAAGAATAAATTTGGAGAAACCATCGCTGAAACTTGAATTTTATCTTCGTTTTCTTTTACTTCTCCTTTCTTGCGAGCGATGTAATCTTCGAGACTTCTAGAATTTTAACTTTCAATATTTTCAATTAAGATAATGTAATTTTACTTCTCTATTCCCCTTCTTGCCCTTCATTATCTTGCTTGAAATGGTGAATATTCATTATCTTCTTTAAGAAATTATGTTGCTGCATTTTCGCGAAAATATGAATACATCTGCGATATAAGGAATACTGTTGCACTTTTCTGAAAAATTCTGAGGGAATCTGCGATTTTAAAAATTTGCCTCCTTATATATAATTCTGCGATGAATGAATGTTTCCTGCAATCTTAAAGCAGAATAGTTAATTGGTAAGATTATTCTTTTGGTCTTATTTTGCCTTCCTAGTTAAAGGTCTTATTTTGCCAAACTTTTTCTGTCTGCGACAAAATCGCAGGATACCTTAACATTTGCATGTAAAGACCCTTTGATCTTGTATTATCCATGTTTCTTTCAAAATCTTTGCGGTAATATGATAAGCATACATTCTCTCGCAAGAATTTACCTTTATGACATTGCCGTCTTGCGATGAAATCGCAGGACGTTTTTACACTTTCATGTAAAAACCCATTGATCTCATCTTAACATTTCTCTCGTGGCTTGTTGCCTTTGTATTATTTATGTCACGCGACAATATGACATGACTAAATTCTCTTGCGATCATAGAGCCCCATGACATTGTCGTCTTAAGACACTTATCATCTCCCTAATAGAGGGTGCCGCCCTTATCTTCCCCCTGGTTTCCCATTCAAGGAGGGAACATCGGCCATACAAGACTAGCTCCCCCCATCCAGATTTTCCAACAACTAGTTGTGTTCGCAGCCTCTTGTCCTTTATGCCTATATGGCTTATAGTTACAAGAATGCATCCTAAGTGGGGTTTTCTTCAGGCCAAGTGCATTGTAGCCAAGACTTACTAAGGATGGAAAGAGAGTTTCGTAAGCTCCGGGCACCCTTGGCTTAACCGTGTACCTCGGCGCCTTGGTCATACTCTGCACTTCTTGGAAGAGATTCTCGGTCGTCCAACCAGGGTATAACCTTATATAGTTGGAAATCCAAGATCTCTCTCCCGGATAGGTTTTCTTTAACCCTATCGTCTGCATGACTCAGGTTCCAGCAGCGGTATAACCTTATCGCTGAGTCATGTCAAGAGATACCCCCTCATATGACACGCTATTAGGTCTTACATTTTCCTCTTATGAAATTTTATTCGCGAACTAGGGTGCACGCCATAAAGGTTCGTCCCATTCTTTTAATCTCTGCGAAATTTTATTCGCTATTCTTGCGATTATGCTCGCATAAATTATGATAGAGAAAGAAGAATTTTTTAATTGTTTTCATCTTACATTTATATTTCTTACCTCGCAGAAACTGCTACTGATAATACCTTTTCAGAAACAATCTATTCCATGGTCTATCAAGTTTTTGCCCAATATGATCTCTTCCCTCTGGATCTATTAATTTGTATGCTCCATTTCCAATTATCTCTTTAATGATGTATGGTCCATCCCATTTTCTCGCTAATTTTCCACCACTTTCTTGCTGATATTTTGGTGTTTCCCGCAAAACTAGATCGCCAGGCTGGAATTGACGTTTCTTGACTCGTTTGTTGTACTTGCGAGCTAATCTTCGCTGGTAGTTTTCCATATGTTGTAGAGTTTTTTCTCTCTTTTCTTCTAGTTCATCTAACTCATGTAAAATCATGTCAGCACTTCGATTTTTCTCCCATGCTTCTCTTTTTGTTGTTGGGATAGCAACCTCTGTTGGTAGGACAGATTCAACTCCATATGTTAAACAAAAAGGTGACATCTCAGTTGCCTCTCGTCTAGTTGTATTATATGCCCATATTGCATTATGCACTTGCTCACACCATGATTTGTGATAACCTTCTAACTTCTTTTTCAAGATGTCTGAGATTGTCTTATTAGTTGCCTCAGCCTGACCATTTTCTTGTGGATATAAAGGAGTTGACTTTCCACATTTTATCTTAAATGCATTAAGAAGCAATTCGATATTCTGCCCTTCAAATCGCTTTCCATTATCAGACATCAACTGTGCTGGGATCCCAAATCTGCAAATTATATTTTCAAATATGAACGTAAAAATGTCCTTATCGCGGATGTGCTGTACTGCCTTAACTTCTCCCCATTTTGTGAAATAATCTGTAGCAACGATTAAATATCTTCTTTGTCCAGAACCATGCACAAATGGTCCCACAATATCCAATCCCCATTTTCCAAAAGTCCATATGCTTGACGAAGATGATAATGGTGCTCCTGGTGCATGTATCTTCTTCCCAAATCGCTGACAATCTTCACAACGCCTTGAAAGTTGTTTTGCATACTCATGCATATATGGCCAATAATAACCCTGTATCTTTGTTTATATGCCAAAGATCTACCCCCGTTGTGATTACCAGCATCACCATTATGCAACATTTTTAACACCTTTTGTCCTTCTTCTCTCGTCAAACATCTTAGCGATGGTCCATTAAATGATCTGCGATATAATACCCCATCTCTTAGTTCATAATTGGTTGCTCTACTTTTTAATTTATGTGCTTCTAATCTATTTCTGTGGATTTATCCTCTCGCCAAATAAGCATGAAGATCTGCTCGCCAATCTGTAGCATTATTCCCTATTTCTCCCTCGCAAGATTCTACCATCATTACATCTACCTCTTCTTCTTATTTGTTTATCGCCGGTTGCAAAAGTGTTTGAATTTTTATGCATCTCGCAAGTGGGTTCGTCATCATACTTGATATGAAAGCAAAAGCATCTGCAAGCCTATTATCTTTCCTTGATATTTTATTTTTGGAATTCTCGCAGACAATTCTTCAACAAGTTTTTTGTACTTCTTTAAAGATGGTTCATTTGTGGTATACTCTCCCTTTATCTGGAGAATAACCAATTGTGAATCACTGGTGATTCTAGCATTTTAAAACTTCATTTCTATCGCAAACTTCAATGCATGGATTACAGCTTCATATTCTGTCTCATTATTAGTGGATGTAAATTCCAATCTAAATGAAAAAGCTGTTTTTTCTCCTTCTGGTGAAATGAAAACAACTCCAATCCCATTTCCTTCTCCATTTGACGATCCATCCACTAATATTTCCCATCTTCACAGGTTCTTCTGTTAATAGCTCTTTTGGGTCTCCATGTTCTTCTTCTATATCCATCATCTCTTCTACATCTTCGTCATCTTCTAAAGGAAATTCAGCTAAGAAATCTGCGATAACTTGTGATTTTGGCGAAGATAGAATTTCATATTGAATATCAAAATGCCCTACTTGCACATTCCATCTCTCAACTCTGTCTGATCTTTTTGAATTTTTCATCACCGATTCAATTGGCACTCTCGTTAACACTTTCATCTTATGCGCTTGGAAGTAAATTCGAAGCTTAAAGGTTGCGTGTACCAATGCTAGAATTAGTTTCTCAATCTTTGAATAATTTCTCTCTGCTGAATTAAATGTTTTGCTGATATAATCTTTAAATAATTCCTGCGTCTACTAAAGTTCTATTCATAGCCCATTCTTCTTCAGATTTTATCGATTTCTCCTTTCTCATTGGTATAGTGGTTACTGTGACCATCAATGGAGATGTATGACTTGAATCTTCTCCTGGTATTTCTACTACTGTAAACGTGATTTCTTGTTTTTCCCAATCTTTCAATGATGATATCTTCTCCACTGTCATAATCTTCCTTCCTTAAAAATCCCGTTTATGTATCCTTCCCTTGATATTTTCATGAAATCTATCAATCATTTCTTTTGTTATTACATCACCTTTCAATTTTCTACAATCCTTTTTGATTCTGATCATTCTTCCTTCAATTTTCTCACCGATTTACTTTATGATTTCCCTAATCTTGAACAATTTTTATCTTCTTCTTCGCCTTTTCTTCTATTTTCGTTAATTTATTCCCTATTTCGGGCGCCAAAATGTAGTTGCAGGATTTCCCACACTACACCCTTGTCAAGAATCTATGAAAACTAAGTCATAATTTTGATGAACAACAACACTTTTATTAATTCACTTTCAGGAAGATTTACAAGAAAGATCAAAACTCAGAAGTACAACTTTCTTTCTGGAGTTTCTCTCTCCTCAAAATTCTCCCATCTCTAAAAAATGCATCCTCATTTTCTGGATCTATCGTGCCCTTTATATAGGGATTTACATAATGGATGATAGCTAAGTTTTCCTCCTATTTCAAATCTATTCTACGATCTTATCGCGATCGTTACAATATTTCTCTATCGCAAGCATGATGACCATCGCAGGATCAGTCTTATTCTTTTTTTACTTCTTCCATCATCAGTTTCTTTTAGTTGTTCTGTAACGCTCGTGAAATGTTGTTGAAGAACTGTTAGTGATGCTCGTAGAAATGTTGTTAATATCGCAGGAATAGTGTTGTAGCGATATTCTGGTACTACAATTCATAATCGCGGATCACAAAAGTTATCGTATATCTTTCACTGATGGGGTCGGTGGTGGAGTTTGAGGAATGGGTTGTGTATTGTGTGGGTAATAGGTATATTTGGTATGGGTAGTTTGGAACGAGTTAAAAAAATAAAATTGAATGGGTCATGACGATCGAGTTGACCACGACATACATGTCCTCGAATCCCTTTTTGGTATCCCTCTAACAAAAATCTTCCATTTTTCCACCCTTCCAATTTTATCGGTGTTGTCGAGAATTTGACCTATCTGAGCCTTTGTAAAGACTCGGATGGTATGTGCGTCAAAAATATATCCTTAGTTTTTGTGTTGCCACTACTAAGGTATATATGAGTTGCTCCACCTTGGTGTACTTGCGCTCCCCTGAGCTGAATATCTTGCTGGTGTAATAGATGGGTTTTTCTCCTTGCCATTGGTCTCGTACCAACACTGCGCTTACAACATAGCTTATTTCTTCTAAGTAGATTATAATTATTTCACCTGGCTCCAGTTTCTTTTCGAAGGATTAAATTGTTTCTTTTGGTTGGTTTTGTTAGACCCATGCCCAAAGTACTATTATTTTTTCCCCAATCACGCTTTTTGAACTGACTGTAATTTGGTCCGCCATTGCTAAAGGATTATTCTTCCTGTTGGTGTTAGGAATTATGAGACTTTCGAAGAAGCCTGCTCGTAAATATCCGAAGATCGGGTCGTCTATTGAGCCACCTCTGCGTATGGATCATCCTGATGTTACTCCCTCCCCACCCCTGAGGATACTAAGATATTTGAGGGAGATGAGGTGGTTGTGGAAGCATAGGTAGAATAGGTTGATGTTGAGGATCTTCCTCCTCCTCCACCTCACTTTGATCTCCAAAGGCTGCAACTGCGTGACAAAGATAGCTATACTAACTTGTCCTTTGCTGAGATATCCAAGTCTTTATGCCTGCATAAGTTTGAAATTTTCTTTGTGGATGGCCCTAATATTCTTGCTGAATCTTTGATTTGAAGCTTCCCCTATGATGAGAACAATCTCTTGATCAGTGTTGGCCAATTGTCCACAAGTATGCTCCTTCCTTTGTTTAGTAGAAATTATCCCTTCTACTATGATGTTTTGTCTACCAGGGATGACCCGGTGAACAAAACTCAGGTTCGAGGGTCATGCAATACAAGGTAATTATTGGCGTACCCTTCGTGAGTGTTGGTATCGTAGAAAGGGAAAGACTACTATTAAGTCTTATGCCCCTTTTGCTGCAGGGAGGTGTATGCGAGAGGATTACACCCTTGCCAACTTCAATGCTACTTATGCTGATGCCAGTCAGAAGAGCAACCTTCTCCCTTGGTGTGTTGGTCCCCTCCGTATTTATGTTACTGCTAAATAGATTAGGGAAGGAAATAGGCTTCGGTTGTTGGAGGAGATTGACAAGACTGGGTTTAATGCATCCCCTATTCTGCTAATCTTTTCTTTCCGAAGTCTGATAGAATTATTCTGGACCATGATGACTGTTGGGACCATACTCCTCTTCGTGTTGTGGGTCCTTGGGCCTATGGTTTCAGTACCGCAGATCCCAACATCCCTCGTACAACTTCTTCTCTGCGTGCTAAGTATGATGGATATCCGCCTTGGGCCTTCAACCCTGCTTTTTCCAAAGATATCCTCATTCATGCTAATTTTGTGGTAGGTGATAACCTTCAAGTTGGTGTCGGCTCTTTATTGGTGAGACAAGTTAGTACTCAAGTTGCAACTCCTTATTTGCTGCTGAGGGTACCCTCGTTTTATTATCCTAGTGATTTGCGACCCGTTATTTCGGCAACCACTGGTGCCATGGTAATATCTTCCAAGAGCCTTCCATCTTCTCCTGCTACTTCGCTCTATTCAAGTTGTTCGTTTTCTAAGGGTGTTACGCCAGTGGTGAGGGCCAGTAACTCAGGCTCCCTGTCAAAGTAGAAGGTTGTGATTTAAGTTGTAAACTTCTCCTTCAATACTACACTACCTCTTTGGGGAGTGCTCAGTCTGTCTCTACTGCCTTCTAGTAAGGTTATTGGACCTCCACCTTCGTCACCAAATTGGACCATACTAGGTAATCTTGTTTCTGTTGGTAATATGGACTTAGGTGGTACTTATAGTCAAGCTCTGGTGTGCTTAGGCATCTTCGGGAGCAGGTAGCTAAGTTGACCTCCGATGTTTGGTATTATCAGAAGAAATCTGATAGGTTGATGAATGTGTCTGTCCATAATGAGTCCCAAATCTCCCTTGAGCCTGCTCATAACTCAGACCTTTTGAAGAAGATGGCTTTAATCCGTAAAGAATGTGAAGAAACCCTTAAGTGGAAAGAGGATGTCATTTTAAATCAAAAGGAGGATATTTCCTTAGTTGAGAAATGCGCATGCGCTTCCTTATCTAAGGTTACTTCCAAACTTAATGCATTATCCTCTGAGGTATGTTCTCTTAAGAACAAGCTTAGTGAGGTTTCTTCAATGCCTTCTTCCATGTCCAGTGACACTATGGTCAAGAGATCGGAAGAGTTAGAGAATGTTTACCAGGTCTTATCTTCTGAGAATGCTTCGCTCCGGATAGATGTTGACGATCTTCAGACCGAACGTGATACTCTAGATGAGGATATTAACACTGCTGAGGAAGATCTTTTCGAATAAAAGGTATGTTGTTGTGTAAGATCTCCGTTGAACTGATAATGCTAAGTAATAAAAGGTACTCAAGATCACAATAATAACGAAGAACAAAAATATAATGTAAATGCTACTAAGTTATCATGAGACATAAGAGAATACGTGGTTCGACTTTTGTTTATGTCCACGGGGTAATGAGTGATTGTTTGTATTAAGTTGTGGTGGTTACAAAGATCTTAAATGCAACTCAAAGTAATAGAGAGAACTCAAGTTAAAGTAAATACTTAATTTCTAAACATTAAAGAGGTATAAACTTAATACTAGATCTTCTTCTCCTAGATATTGAATGCCTTTATTTGTTGGTGAAGCTTGGTATATATAGCCCCTTGTGCTCCAGATATATCTTCGCTATCTTTAGGTCTATCGTCCCTTGATATACCTTCCATACAAATGGTACCTTCGTTCACCGCACACTTTCTCCAGTCGGAATCTGCCACCTCAGTTCACCCATGTTCCTTCGGGAACTACCTAGCCTTATTACAGATTGTACCTTCGTTCACCGCTAGCCTTCACTAGTCAGACTCTTTCATCTCATCTTTCTCCACATTCTTTGGTTAAGCGTGTAGATAAGATATTTGCCCATTAAATGCTGATTGGATATGTCATCTACCTCTGCCCCTTCACCAGCTGCCTCTCTCTAGGCTAGGTTATACTTCTCCATCATAACCTTCGAGGTATTCTTCCTTGGGATGGGATAAAGTAGATCTGTGAAAGTATCTTATGCTCCTCAGATTCATGTGTGTAGTGAGGGCTACACAATTATCCTACAAGCGACCACTAAAACCGTGACACATGCTTCGCAGAATATTGATATTCACAACGACACTTCCAAACTAGTTTATCATTGGTTCACCTATTTTCCAAGACTACTATGTGATTGATTGAATACCAAGTCACATAAATGGGTTCAATCGGTTCTACCAATCACAAGGATCTATTATACCTAAATATGGAAACACTTGTGATCGGTCACACCATTCACTAGGATCGATTACACCAGTTACAAAGATCGGTTCCATCTACACATGGTATTACTTATGATCGGTCACACCAGTTACCAGGACCGGTTACACCAATTACAAGGATCTATTACACACACACTCATGATCGATCATACCAATTACTAGGATCGGTCACACCAATTACAAGGATTGATCGATCATAGGATCAGTGATCGGTTGTCAGCCGACACAAATATATTTACACTTTCTTACTACTCAAAATATAAATATAACAAGGGCAAGAAAGGATCGATCCCACAGAGAGGTCTAGGTTGTCTAGTTGTTTCGGTTTCCTATATTAAATACCGGGAGTTTTCTGATTTTTATGCAAGTAATAGTAAAATAAAAGCAAAGAAAGAAAAGTAAACAAATCAAGGATGAGAATATTGGTTAAGGATTCATATTCATTCACAAATATGTTTTCTTCACAATAACTAGAATTGATTTTTTTAATATCTACGTTTATCAAAAGCCCTAGAATATCTTGATCGCAAGAATATCCCGCTAATTTCCTTTTGTCATCAACAAACACATTAAAAGATGCGAGTATGAGTTCTATCTAAAAGAACAACCAAACGTGTAAAAGCACTAATCATGTTTAATTCCCTAGATGCATTATGTTCTATGAAATCAGGCCAATCAAATCAATCGAACGTGGAAAGCGCACTAATTCAATTTAACAAAGGTTATAATTCACATACGATCATAAGAATATATCACTACAAACCATAATCATATTTATGCTACTTGCATTCAAGGAGTATCACTTTTACGTATAATAAACCCTAAACTAGCAATAGAGATGAAAACAAACTCAACCGATTCGCGACTCGATCAAACTTAGCATTCAAATCATATAACACTATAAATTGTGAATCATAAACGATAAAGTATGGAGACAAAACTAATTTATCATATCAAAAACCATATTATGTGAAATCCAATTATTCCATAACCAATAATAAAATTAAGCACTCATATTCAAGGAGTTCATAACAAGAACAAGAAGAAATTCTATCATATTGCAAAACCCTAGAAAAAAAAGTAGTAGTAGATATATGATAATGATATATTTTGCCTAGGCTTCCCTATATATGGAGTTTTGTAACCTCCTCTTGAAAAATTTAGGAAACCTAGCAAAAATAGGAAAGTGCACCTCCTTAGAATTGTGTCCCGTGCATCAAATCCCGGACCAAAGCAGGTTCCAAATTCTGGCCAAAACTCACGGCCAAATTTCCACTTAAAGTAGTCACACCACCCTTAATTCTGTTCGTGTAATTTGGCTCAATAGCCTGCCTAATGGGATCGTGCAGCAGCTAAAGCCCAATCTCATTTCTTCATTGGCCTGTGTGGGATGCGCAGCACACATCAACATCCTCCATCACGCAATCCCAGTTCCACTCACATACGGCACAACCACCTACCATGCTCGGCAACCCACTGTTAACAGGCATGCATTCTTCACAGTGTCATTCATCGACCATTAAGTCATCAGCTCGACTTCAATCACCGTCAACGCCCTTCTCGACTTCATACATCGGCAACATCTTACCTTCACAGAAGTCACCGTTAGAGCCCATACTCGATCTCAACTATGTCCATCAGCTTCGTCTTCTCAGTCCAATGGATGTCAACAGTCCCTTTCTATAGTTATATCATCACCATTCATGCATGCCATACATCGCATGTTCTCCATCCGTCAGCACCACTTCATCATTGATTCCATTGCCAAGCTATAACAGTTTTGACGTCAACCAACTGTTCACTCTCGAGCTGTCCATCAATCTCCTAGCTATTAGTCCCGTGGTATGACAGTGTTCCCTTGTCACCATACGACGAAAAGAATAATCTCAGCATGCATCGACGAACGTCAGTAGCTCCATTCAGACTCCCAGCACACGATATCAACCCAGTGACTGCATCTCTCCATTAAAACTCAGCACCAACATGTGTTCCACCGTCTCAAGTTGCAGCACTCTCTATCGTCTCGTCATTGTCAGTAACTAACATTCTCGGCATTATTCAGTTCAGTCACTGCCATTCAACCACCGATCACCATCTATCCTTCCATATTTGCCCAACATACTGCTACTGCCAGCATTGATCACTCCATGAAAGCCATCATCATACTCGGTCTCTTTTAAGTCAGCTTACCAGTTCCGTGTTCATTGACCATCATACTGACCTCTGCCAAATCCCTTTCTCACTTTGTCATCCCGTCACCACCATTCCTCAATATGGAAGCAATATTTAATTCCTTCATGTTACTACCACGCTCGATCTCTTCTATTAATCCCGGACATCACCAGCATCAACCAATTTCCTGCGTTCATTCATCTACACAATTAAACTACATCCACCATACACGATCCCTGAATTCATCAACTACTTCCCTTCCTGTCAGAGTGTAAGCTCACATGCTTACTGCCGATATTGGAAGCAGCTCATATTCACCAATGCCTTCATATCCAGCTATCACTACCAATCCCAGTTCTCCAACTCGAGGGAAAATACCATCCATATTCACTGGAAAGGGCAACAACGACACTCGTTCTTTTTCCACCAAAAATCAGGCGTCCACAGTTATTCTCCGTCTTGTATTGAACCTATCATCAGACCAGTGCAAACACCCACCGAACCTGGGAACTCCACGTACTTGTGGTGTAAATAAATTGTTAAGCTAAGGCCCATTAGCTAATCTTGAACTATAGTTTCAACATCAGGAAAATAAGAATTCTCTATAAACTCCATTGGCACATCCAATTTGTCTTGGCTTTCAAATGCGTGCATTTGCTGACCCGAGTTTCGAATATCCGATATGCCCATGCGACTGCCAGCAGTAGTTTGCAATGATAATTCCGCCTCTTGTGGCTAATTGGACGATTTCTTGTTCTTTTCGTCCGTGCGACTCCAGAGTACCTAATAACTCAAAATCGAACATAAGATACATAATTTCCACGAAAAATAGCAAAGAAAGCATAAATACTTAATATAAAATACGGTGTATTCTACACCTATCATATTCCCCCACACTTAGACTTTGCTAGTCCTTGAGCAAATCAAACAAAATAAAATACAACAACTCCGTCTCGTCGAGGATACGGTTAATTTTAGCATAAGTAACAAGCCTTTAAACCCCTAGGTTTCCCTAGTGGACGAGTTATAGTCTCGTGAAGGTTTACTAGAGATATACCTATAAAGCCTATATTTCCAACTCCGTCTATTCGTGACAAATCAATGAACGAATCCAAAATGACTACAGGAGGAGGTACCTTGCAAATTCAATTCATATATTAGTAAATAAACTATAATTAGATAGTTGAACAAGACACAATACTCGGAAACTAACAAACCACAATCACAATTAAAAGATTAAGAAGATGGATATAGATGTAGATGTTGGCGAATGTTCACAAGTGATCGATGTTTCCCATATCTGTCTGAAGGTCACTACCAAGATGAACCTATGCCTATTGGATTGAGCTACTGGTTTGAAATCTACATCAACTCACTAGCATATACAAGGGAACTTGGAGTGACTTTATTCAACCAATATAAAACTTTCTTTTCTAATTGGTCGTTGTCGTATGCGTCAAAAATAATTTACACTTTTTTTTTATTTTTTTTTAGACAACATGATTGGATCAAACTGGATCCAAGCGCATGATTCTTGTCAGCAAGTACATGATAGTTGCCTTGGATCCTGCATTCCACGCTTGTTTAGGCGATGGAGACAGGGACTACGTTTCACACATACTGCTATTCCCAAGTGTCATTTATTCCGTTTGGTCTAATTGGTCGGTCTCTTTTTCTTTTTTTTTCCTTTCCTTTTTTTTTTCTTTTTTTTTCTTTTTTCTTTTTCTAGTAACTCAATCACTCTATTTCATCCTAGCAGTAATAACACGTCGATGTTTAGTGACCCACCAAAGCACTTAAAGAACAATAGATAAATATGGAAAAATAAAAATAGAATGTGATATGGTGATATTCCGAGATATGGTAACAACTATCATGGTATTTATGATTATGATCTATGTTCGTCCCCTTTTAGTTAATCGGTTCCTCAACTCCTGCAATCAAAATGGTTCCATCCACTAATGGTGTCATCCTAAAGGCACAAGTTTCTAGATTTCGGAGTTCAAAAAGCACAAATTTTTTCTTGGTTTTTCTATTTTTCTTATTTTTTTTAAAGGCATAAATAAACTATACAAACATATAAATGCTTCCCCCACACTTAAACTTCACATTGTCCTCAATGTGTAAAACCGAAAGTTCTGAATTCTGACGTAACAGCAGATAAAACGCAAAAAATGTGCAAATTGGTAAGAAATTTGGAAAAACTCCATTCACAAAAGTTGTTCACCTACCTGTTTTCTACACAATGTCAAAATTTCACAGTGTTTGGATAAACGGTCTGACAGTTATGGTCTCTGGACTGAACTACGCGCAGTCTGAAATTTTCTGACGAAAAGGTATTCGTCATAATTCTCTTCTAAGATAGATTATGGACTTAATGAAATTAAACATGGGGATGCAAATATGATAAGAAAACAATAAAAAGATAAATAAATGAAACAAAAATAAAATAAAAAACAAAAGGATAAGAGATACAAAACTGGTGGGTTGCCTCCCACTAAGCGCTTGTTTTAAAGTCGACGGCTCGACTTAGCTTCTTGAAAGATTCATTACCCGTATACTAGCAATCTGAAAATTTGGGGATCCATCCATAGTACCTGTTTTGAAAACACTAGCTTCACACAAATATTAGTAATATAAAATAGAAACGAAGCTATTAACCGATAAAAGCTTCCCCCACACTTATTCTTGTCCATACTTGGAAGTGCATAAAGAATATAGGAGTCGGGTACTTCCACGGTTTCTTATTCACAAACCTGCATAGTATGAGAATCAAGTATCTCTAATGGAGGAAATCGAGAAACAAAGTCATTTAACAATGTTTTCGAAGCACATACATTCAAACCAATAAGAGGTAAAGGAGAAGAAACAATATGCAAAGGGTTAGACAAACCTCGCACAATCTCTTGTAGCACGGAATCCTCTTCATCCTTAAAAAATTCAAGTGAACTATTCACCTCTTGTATATCATGGTCCTCTATCAAACCTTGCAACCATTCTTCATCCGTTTCTTCCTTAACCGGAGTCTCGACATAAACATCATCATTACAATCATATGCACTCTCAATTGGGTCTTCCACAATATTGGTCATAACGGTTTCATTCTCAACATACTCCTTTTTATTGCAAGGAACATACTCTTTTGCGGATGCAATTCTGTCCATAAGGAATTTCTTTAGCACACTCATTGCATCATCCTCAAGCTCTACCTTTTGAATAGGTTCTTGATCGTTATAAAGATCAATGCTTGAGTAAGATACACTAGTGTCATCATATTCCTTTTCATCTTCACCTTGATTGCAAAGAGATTCCATTGTACACTCCTCGGGGATGTCACCATGAATTGGTTCAAGCGACGTATTTTCATAGTCATCGTCACTATCATAGTCAACATAAGATTGGCTACCACTTCCCAAAGATTGGTCTTTCGCAGAATTTTGCATGTCCTCTTTGTATTCTTCAATGCCTTTTCTTAAGTATGAAACACCTTTTTGAAGCTCTTGGAGTGATCCATCCAAATTCTGAAAATAGGTTTCCATTTGTTGATAAAACTCATTCAACAAGGAAAAGGTAGAATTACTTACTTCGGTCGATGAGATTGGTTCCACGCTTGGTTGTCTACAAATTGACTCCATGCTCACCATAAATTGTTGCATCTCATCTACCAAACTCAAAGAAATATTCATAGGAAAATAGTTGTCATAATGTTGTTGAGGTTGATAACCGTACCCATTGTTCCAATATGCTCCGTCCATAATAAGTACCTGAAACAAGAGTTCTCAAAACTATGTCAAAACCAGAAAATAAAATAAAATAAAAACTAAAAACAAAACAATACAAAAATAAGAAACCAAAAACAGTTGACAACCGTTGCCTCCCAGGCAACGGCGCCAAAATTTGATCGGTTGTCAGCCGACACAAATATATTTACACTTTCTTACTACTCAAAATATAAATATAGCAAGGGCAAGAAAGGATCGATCCCACATAGAGGTCTAGGTTGTCTCGTTGTTTCGGTTTCCTATATTAAATACCAGGAGTTTTCTGATTTTTATGCAAGTAATAGTAAAATAAAAGCAAAGAAAGAAAAGTAAACAAATCAAGGATGAGAATATTGGTTAAGGATTCATCTTCATTCACAAATATGTTTTCTTCACAATAACTAGAATTGATATTTTTAATCTCTACGTTTATCAAAAGCCCTAGAATATCTTGATCGCAAGAATATCCCGCTAATTTCCTTTTGTCATCAACAAACACATTAAAAGATGCGAGTATGAGTTCTATCTAAAATAACAACCTAACGTGTAAAAGCACTAATCAGGTTTAATTCCCTAGATGCATTATGTTCTATGAAATCAGGCCAATCAAATCAATCGAACGTGGAAAGCGCACTAATTCAATTTAACAAAGGTTATATAATTCACATACGATCATAAGAATATATCACTACAAACCATAATCATATTTATGCTACTTGCATTCAAGGAGTATCACTTTTACGTATAATAAACCCTAAACTAGCAATAGAGATGAAAACAAACTCAACCGATTCGCGACTCGATCAAACTTAGCATTCAAATCATATAACACTATAAATTGTGAATCATAAACGATAAAGTATGGAGACAAAACTAATTTATCATATCAAAAACCATATTATGTGAAATCCAATTATTCCATAACCAATAATAAAATTAAGCACTCATATTCAAGGAGTTCATAACAAGAACAAGAAGAAATTCTATCATATTGCAAAACCCTAGAAAAAAAGTAGTAGTAGATATATGATAATGATATATTTTTCCTAGGCTTCCCTATATATGGAGTTTTGTAACCTCCTCTTGAAAAATTTAGGAAACCTAGCAAAAATAGGAAAGTGCACCTCCTTAGAATTGTGTCTCGTGCATCAAATCCCGGACCAAAGCAGGTTCCAAATTCTGGCCAAAACTCACGGCCAAATTTCCACTTGAAGTAGTCACACCACCCTTAATTCTGTTCGTGTAATTTGGCTCAATAGCCTGCCTAATGGGCTCGTGCAGCAGCTAAAGCCCAATCTCATTTCTTCATTGGCCTGTGTGGGATGCGCATCACACATCAAAAGCCTCCTTCACGCAATCCCAGCTCCACTCACATACGGCACAACTACCTACCATGCTCGGCAACCAACTGTTAACATCCATGCATTCTTCACAGTGTCATTCAACGACCATTAAGTCATCAGCTAGACTTCAATCACCGTCAACGCCCTTCTCGACTTCATACATCGGCAACATCTTACCTTCACAGAAGTCACCGTCAGAGCCCATACTCGAGCTCAACTACGTCCATCAGCTTCGTCTTCTCAGTCCAATGGCTGTCAACAGTCCCTTTCTATAGTTATATCATCACCATTCATGCATGCCATACATCGCATGTTCTCCATCCGTCAGCACCACTTCATCATTGATTCCATTGCCAATCTACAATAGTTTTGACGTCAACCAACTGTTCACTCTCGAGCTGTCCATCAATCTCCTAGCTATTAGTCTCGTGGTATGACAGTGTTCCCTTGTCACCATACGACGAAAAGAATAATCTCAGCATGCATCGACGAACGTCAGTAGATCCATTCAGACTCCCATCACACGCTATCAATCCAATGACTACATCTCTCCATTAAAACTCAGCACCAACATGTCTTCCACCGTCTCGAGTTGCAGCACTCTCCATCGTCTCGTCATTGTCAGTAACTAACATTCTCGGCATTATTCAGTTCAGTCACTACCATTCAACCACCGATCACCATATATCCTTCCAGATCTTCCCAACAGACTGCTACTGCCAGCATTGATCACTCCATGAAAGCCATCATCATACTCGGTCTCTTTTAAGTCAGCTTACCAGTTCCGTGTTCATTGACCATCATACTGACCTCTGCCAAATCCCTTTCTCACTTTGTCATCCCGTCACCACCATTCCTCAATATGGCAGAAATATTTAAGTACTTCACGTTACTACCACACTCGAGCTCTTCTATTAATCCCAGACATCACCAGCATCAACCAATTTCCTGCGTTCATTCATCTACACAATTAAACCACAGCCACCAAACACGATCCCTGAATTCATCAACTACTTCCCTTCTTGTCAGAGTGTAAGCTCACATGCTTACTGCCGATATTGGAAGCAGCTCATATTCACCAATACCTTCATATCCATCCATCACTACCAATCCCAGTTCTCCAACTCGAGGGCAAATACCATCCATCTTCACTAGAAAGGGCAACAACGACACTCGTTCTTTTTCCACCAAAACTCAGGCGTCCACAGTTCTTCTCTGTCTTGTATTGAACCTATCATCAGACCAGGGAAAACACCCACCGAACCTGGGCACTCCACGTACTTGTGGTGTAAATAAATTGTTAAGCTAAGGCCCATTAGCTAATCTTGAACTATAGTTTCAACATCAGGAAAATAAGAATTCTATTTAAACTCCATTGGCGCATCCAATTTGTCTTGGCTTTCAAATGCGTGCATTTGCTGACCCGAGTTTCGAATATCCGATATGCCCATGCGACTTCCCGTAGTAGTTTGCAATGATAATTCCGCCTCTTGTGGCTAATTGGACGATTTCTTGTTCTTTTCGTCCGTGCGACTCCAGAGTACCTAATAACTCAAAAGCGAACATAAGATACATAATTTCCACGAAAAATAGCAAAGAAAGCATAAATACTTAATACAAAATACGGTGTATTCTACACCTATCAGATCGGTTACACCAATTAACAAAAACTGGTCATACCAAATCATAAGTCAGGTATTGTGAATAGTTATACCAATATACACAGCCTAAGTTAAGATCGGTTCTACCATCTCACACATAATAGTCATACAAAGATTTGCAATGAATAGACGAACCAATAAGCCTACTGATTTGCCTTTCGATTTACGAAATAATTTCATGAATGTACTCCCTTTAAACGATTGTAAAATATTTTTTCTTAGGATGAAATCTTCACCATAACCCATTCACATAATCATAAAAATATATACAAGATTATGCCGATGTCATATCTACGAAATTCAAAACATAACCATCATACTTTCATAGTCTAATTCCCTAATACTATGATCATACTATTATGATCATGTCACATCACTAGAGTATTATACAATATGTACAATATATACATCTTCGCAGTTATGTTTTCAATATGCATGACTTGAAAGATACGTTAGGAATAACAAGTTCAAGTCAGTATTACTAACCTCAAGTGGAAGGAAGAAGTCATCGTTGTAGTTCGTTACTTCTTCGCATTCTTCAGGTCTTCAGAGTAATACTTGTATGTCTCAACATTCCTAGAATTTCTAGTCTAACCTAAACGAAGTTGACTCTAGTATTTAATCAAGCAACTCTAGATAAGTTTTGATACTAAATATGACAACCAAACTTGACATACCAACGCTTGGTGAGTTCAACCGATCTATGTCTTAACAAGTTTTCACCGTTCTATCTATAAGACATTGTTATATGACTAAATTAGACGGTACATACATAATAGAAATTTCGATCCAAGTTTATCTTGAATATCGTTCTCGAAATATGCTAACCTTAAGAATATTTGTTCATACTTGATGAATTTGGTAAAGAAAAATTTATTGCTCATGACCTAAATTATGATTCAAAATTTAATCATTTGAAAATAGCCTGGAACAGTGATATGTATCATTGATGTTATTCGGGAGTGTTTCAAATCGATTATTAGAGAGATATAAAACTACTTTTAATCTGAATACATGATAATATGCATACCAGTTTATATATTGGGAGAACTGTTATAAGTCCGGAGCCGATATAGTTCGGCAGCCACTTTTTGGTATTCATACCGGGTATCCATACCATAAAAAATCTATTGACTCGTGAACCAGGAAGGTACGCATACCTAGTATGCAAACATAAAAAAGATCCGTTGATTCCAAATCGGAAAGGTACGCATACGATAAAAGATATGTGAATTCTTGTTTTTGTATTAAGGGTACACATACCCAGTACATGTATTATGAAAAAGATATTCACGAACATGTGTTGACACCCAATTTCCGCACCTTCCATAGAAAATATCATTCTTATACTTCGGAGCAGAATACAAGAGAAATTCTTTGTGGAGCAATTAAGGATTTTCATATCCTTTAAATCAAGCCCATAAGTTCAACCAATCAATCCCACAAGCTCTTAAGCCCACAAGCTCTCAAGCCCACAAGCTCTCAAGCCCACAAGCTCTACCAATCAAGTCCATAATCTCAACCAATCAAGCCCACAAGCTCTACCAATCAAGCCCACCAGCTCTACCAATCAAGCCCACAAGCACGGCTCCTACCCATTTTATCATCCTTCCAAACCTGGGAAGTCTTGCTTTCACGTTAAAGAGGGGAAAAATGCAAAGCCAATGGTGAAAGAACGGAGTCATTCTGAATCCGTATGAAAAAATTACGAGCAAAACGAGAACTCAGAAGAAGTTGTAGTCAAGTTTAAAGAAACCACTAGAGGGAGTCAGGTCTTTTACAATAGGGGGGCGCCAAAACACAAACAATACTAAAGGCACCTGCTTTATTACTAGAGGCACCCAATTTATTACAAAAGGCATCTTATTTATTAATAAGGGCACTTTTTCTTCTTCCTCATGAAGAACATGAAGAACATGGGTGTTCTTAATGGTGGTCATCATGATGATCACGATGATGATGGATTTTGATCGACAATGATTTTCGATTTTGAATACATCACTAGGTTCTTAGGGATGATATGGAGCTTGGGTAGGAGCCTAATTTCACATCAATCATGTTCTTGATGCGGTGAACAGTAACACCGGTTTGAACAGTAACACCGGGGAACAGTAACAATACTTTTTGAATAGTAACAGTACCGTGAATAGTCCTGGCCAATGTCATAAATACCTACATCAACAATTGGATCACCGTCCATCAACTTTTCAACCATATTCAATAATCTCGAACAAAGGGCAATCCAACTGAATCAACCGCAAAGGTTCAAAAATCAAGAAAATGGAGCTGACAAGCTTAACTGCGGCAAACTCGGCCAACGTCAGAATTTCTTCATCAACCCATCAAAATCACCTCTTGGAAAAGATAAGGTGCGAAAGGGTGTTCAGGGCTTTGTTCGTTAACCGAAAACGGTTACTCTCAAAGAGGGGCAACTGTTGACACCCCATTTCCGCACCTTCCATAGAAAATATCATTCTTATACTTCGGAGCAGAATACAAGAGAAATTCTTTGTGGAGCAATTAAGGATTTTCATATCCTTTAAATCAAGCCCATAAGTTCAACCAATCAAGCCCACAAGCTCTTAAGCCCACAAGCACTCAAGCCCACAAGCTCTACCAATCAAGCCCATAAGCTCAACCAATCAAGCCCACAAGCTCTCAAGCCCACAAGCTCTACCAATCAAGCCCACCAGCTCTACCAATCAATCCCACAAGCACGGCTCCTACCCATTTTATCATCCTTCCAAACCTGGGAAGTCTTGCTTTCACGTTAAAGAGGGGAAAAATGCAAAGCCAATAGTGAAAGAACGGAGTCATTCTGAATCCGTATGAAAAAGTTACGAGCAAAACGAGAACTCAGAAGAAGTTGTAGTCAAGTTTAAAGCAACCACTAGAGGGAGTCAGGTCTTTTACAATAGGGGGCGCCAAAACACAAACAATACTAAAGGCACCTGCTTTATTACTAGAGGCACCCAATTTATTACAAAAGGCATCTTATTTATTAATAAGGGCACTTTTTCTTCTTCCTCATGAAGAACATGAAGAACATGGGTGTTCTTAATGGTGGTCATCATGATGATCACGATGATGATGGATTTTGATCGACAATGATTTTCGATTTTGAATACATCACTAGGTTCTTAGGGATGATATGGAGCTTGGGTAGGAGCCTAATTTCACATCAATCATGTTCTTGATTCGGTGAACAGTAACACCGGTATGAACAGTAACACCGGTGAACAGTACCCAGCGGACCCACATGTCATAATCAGATTTTTAATTGTCGCATACAATTTAAAAGCAGCGAAGGAAAATGAAGAAGAAGAAAAAGAAGGACGAAGGCGGCTGCATGTGAAGGAAAAAAGGACGATTTACAGCCTTTATTTTCAACAAAGCAGCCCGAAATTGGCGGAGAGTTGAAGATTTTTTCCCTATAAATAGAGATCGAATTTCTCATTCTAAAACAACGAAAAACAAAGAGGAGGACGACGAGTACTTCCTTTAATTCTTCCTTTACTTCAATAGAGGAACAAAGAATAGGTTTCCACCCAAACCACACAACACAAGGTTTCCACCCAAACCACACAACAACAAGGTTTCCACCCAAACCACACAACACAAGGTTTCCACCCAAACCACAATCCAAAAATCTAGGTTTCCACCCAAACCAAGAAGAATTATTGTTTCTCAAATAGAAAATATTTCTTCTCATATGTTTCAAGTCTCCATGTATTGTGTCATTTAATCAAAGAGAAATCAAATTTTCTTCCTACACAATAGTTATCATTGTCTTGTGCATTTATAGTTCATTTTGAGAAAACTCAAAAAAATAAGAAGATTAAATCAAGTATTGTCTTTAAGTTTTTAAAAGATTAGCATTAAATTGCTAGTACTTTAACTACTTTCAGCATACTTAACGGAAGCAAGCAATCGCCGTAAGAATCCTTTCAAATTTAAATATCATATTTCAAGTATATTAATTATCTATCTCTTCGGTAAATTATGTAGTCATACGGAACGGAATGGTATTCCATTTCGTAGTAACACCGCGACTACTCGTTTGCGTTACATAAAAAATTATGTTTTATTATTAATTTTCTAAGTGGGATAAATCAAAGTGTGGGTATAAAGCGGAATTCCCTCCCACATTAGACCCCATTGTCAAAAAATAAGGTTGGAATTAATCCTATTTTTTATTGAGTTAATCTGCAGGTTAATTGTTTAATTTTGAAATTTCATTCAAATTTCTTCTCAATAAAACCAAGGTTTCCACCTAAACCACCAAACAAGGTTTTCCACCCAAAACCACCAGAAAAGAAGGTTTCCACCCAAACCACAACAAAAACAAGGTTTTCCACCCAAAACCACCACAAAACAAGGTTTTCCACCCAAAACCACCACAAAACAAGGTTTCCACCCAAACCACCAAAACAACACCATCAAAAACCCAAACCACAACAACGGGATAAAAAAAAACCAAGGTTTCCACCCAAACCACCACAAAAGAAAAACCATCATAAAAGAAAGAAACCACATCTCCATAGTCGAAGTTTCACCAAACTTCTAACTATGTCTCTTTTCTAAATAGCTGATGCATGAAGATCTATTCTCAATAAATTATAAACATTTTCCCCCTTTAATCATGAAGTAGAGGCCAATCTTACGATTGGGCGGTTGATGGGTGCCTAACACCTTCCCATCCCGTACTAGAATCTCCTTACCACGAACTCTCTGATAGCAGACCATAAATATGCAAGTCATAACTAGTTTTGTTTTCCTCAAAAGAATTCAAACTAGTTAAAGGGTCCTGACTCCCCTTAGTCAGGTGGCGACTCCAAACTACCTCTCTTTTCCTTTTTGCAGAGTTGGCCCTCTTACTAACGAACTAGTAAGAAATTATCTCTGCCAGACCCTGTACATTAAACATCCACGAACGGATGAGAACATGGACCTCGCCCCATAACAATTATGGACAAAGGAAATAGACCGGCACCTCGACCCGTGCTTGGCGAACACCCGATTTCTACAGTGGCGACTTCACTGGGTACATAGAATAGACCGGAACCTCGACTCGTGCTAGGCGATCCCCGATTTCTACAGTGGCGACTTCACTGGGGACATAGAATACACTGGCACTCGACTCGTGCTAGGAGAACACTCGATTTCTACAGTGGCGACTCTGCTGGGGATAAATAAGAGATTCGATTTGAAAAAAAAATGATTAAAGGGAAAATGTTTTTTTTAACTAATATTTATTTGAGAAAGGTTCATATTTCAGGTACCATCTTTGGTTGTAAACCATCGAAGTTTATGGCTCCTACAACTAGAAGTGTTACCAGAAAAGATGCTTCAACATCTGTTAAAGTGTATTTCCGCAAAGGAATCAAGTCCTCAAGAACGAAAAGGTCTTTTAACAAAAGAGAGCAATTTTGGAGGGCCATCGCCGAAGGAAGGGACATGCGTATTCTCAAAATCCTCTCAACCATGGTAAAAGCATCCGCATATTGCTCCTGACAGAATTGCTAAAGACGGTGAAACCTTTTTCTAAAAAAAAAAAAAAAAGCAAAAAAGAGAGGGTCCGGAACAAGATATTTCATTCACAAAAGGAAGTCTTACAAGATCCTCGTCAACAACTATTCAAATCAAGAACAACTACTCATCCAAAGGATACATGATCAGATCTAAAAAAAAAAGTGATCTGATGATAAACCAAACAAGGGGGAAGACAGTTCAAGCCTCCAAATCTGCGATCCGAAAATCTAGGTGTTTCGGCTAGGGGAAATCCAGTTCGAATCTGGACTGGCAATTTAGAAGAAGCGTTGAAAGAGGTTAACATCAGCTTGCCATTCTCAAGCATACCAGAAAAAAATTGCACGCAGTTTCAACAAACATGTGCGACCACGCAACTTCGACAAAGGAGATCTCGTTCTCAAGGAAATTTGGCCCGTCAAACACACCGACCCAAGGGGCAAGTTCAAACCAAAATGGGAAGATTCATTTATTTTCAAAAAGATTTTTCCAGGAATGGCAGTACAATTGATGGACCTAGATGTAGAAGAACATCCAAGGCCCACGAATGCAGATCAACTTAAGATCTTTTGTGAACGACGAGTTATCTGAATTAAGGCTTCTCCACCGGAGTCAGTGATCTGCACAGTCAGTGCAAGTCAAACCAAGGACAAGAGCATCACCAGAAAGAAAATATTTCATTCACAAATGAAGGAATTACAGAATCTTCGTCTACAACAATGAAAAGCATGAACTCTTCCTTATCTGAAGGATACATGATTAGATCGAGAAAAAAAGAAGAAGCAACAACAATAAGAAACAAGCAAAAGAACATAAAAAAGAAGAACAACAACAAGAAATAAAAAAAATGATCTGACGGCAAACCAAAAAAGAAGAAATGAAAAACAAATAAGGAAAGCTGGTGATTTTATCTGAGTCTAGACCAAGATCCAACTTCTTCACCATTTCCCATTGATCGAAACCAATGTGTAATAGTGGTAAAAGTGTCCATGTGACACACTAGATCTAGACATCTTCATCACATGCGATCATCCATACTTGTCAGAATACATCTAAATCTAAATCCAGATTTCAAAGTTGAAATCGGATTTATCTTTGTATGTATTTTGAAGATGCATATGGAACGATCTTGCATCTTCCCCTAAATCATCAGATCTTCATCTTCGAGCCGAACATTAATCTGGATCTCAAGATACACTACCATCAAGCACAGAAAAGAGAAGATTCATACATATCTATATTGAGATTCCACCAAAATATCACTTCAGTTATCATTACTTTCAGCCGCTCAAACTGCATCTCGCATACTCCACCAGTAAATGATTACTATGGCGATAAACCAAACAAGCAGAAAGTAGAAGAACATGAAGACGGTGATCAAGAAAAGAAAGATCATAGTCCAGATCCGGCACATACAAGAAGGGTCTGATGAAAAGATGGAGGAAAGAGGCAGATTTGCAGAAAAGAAAAAAAGAAGAGGAAGAAATAGAAACTGATGGTCGAGGAAGAAGAAGGCGAGGAATTTAAAGCAAAGGATTAGGGCTCCATCAAACTGCTATTCGGGCAAACCGAAATGAAACTCGTAACCCGTTGGGATTCTTCAAACCATTAGGGTCATTCATCCGATCCGCTAGCCCCTTTTCCCTATTCAAAAAGAAAATCAAAAAAAGAAAAAAGAAAAAAAAAGAAAGAAAGAAAGAAAAAAAGAAAAAAGAAAAAAGAAAAAAGAAAAAAGAAAAAAGAAAAAAAAAAGAAAAAAAAAAGAAAGAAAAAAAAAAGAAAAAAAAAAAAGAAAAAGAAAAAAGAAAAAGAAAAAGAAAAAGAAAAAAAGAAAAAAGAAAAAAGAAAAAAGAAAAAAGAAAAAAGAAAAAAGAAAAAAGAAAAAAGAAAAAAGTCTACCTCATAAAGAAGTCGAAGCGTGGATAATTCTTCAGAAAGAGTATCAATACGCGCCTGCCTCCCCAGGGATTCTCTACTGACTTCATCATATCTCAACATGATATTGTACATCTCATTCACCGCCGATGTCAACTGGCGCCCATGGCTATCCACCAAACGGAGCAAGTATTCTTGAAGATGTATGGAAGCCTGAAGCGATAAAGGAGTCAATAAAAAGTATTAAGTCATTAAGTCAAGAAGAGCAGAGTAACAGCGGTACCTCAGGAATATCATCCGGAAGAGGTAAACCAATAATCTCTTTACGGTCAACAGGGACACCTTCAATTGGAACCACATTTGAAGTCCCCAAGATAGGTATTTGAAAATCCCATGTTGGAAGAAGATGACCGAAGCCCGTTAGTGGAACTTGTTGAGAAGAAGCATTCTTTGGAAGATCCCATCAATAATGGACGAGGGGCAAAAACCCGGATCACCCACTACAAGATTCTCTCGGCAAGATTGGATAGCAAGAGGTGGACCTAAAGAAACCGATCTCCAATATGATTCAAAATTCATTCCCCGATCAACGGAATCTTCATAGGAACGTTGCGGTTGACGTGAAATCTCGTCCATATCACTAAACGATGCATAAGGAAAACATGTAACGTTGGGAGGAGGAAAACGGGGTGTAGCGTCTGGTTGACTAATTTGTCTCCCAAATCTATCACCAAGATACCAAGCACAGTAATCCGGGCCACGTAACAAGTACCGAAGCATGCTAGACGACATGGCATGAATGGCTCTTTGATCACGCCGAATCAGATAATCCTTCCAAGGGTCCCAACAAATCTGCGATCAAAATGGAGGTATATATATATATTAATAATAATAATAAAAACAAAAAAACAAAAAAAACAAAAAACAAAAAAAACAAAAAAATAATATAGGGTTTCTTACAGATTCAACTGTCGCCCCCTCCAAACAAAGGCGCGTATATGCAGTCAAGTGCCTTCGAAGTGCACCTTTCCATCTAGCCATTCGAGGAAATGTTTGACTATTGGAGAAGCTTGTATCAAAAGGAGGGCGACTAAGAGGAAAATATTCGTAACACCAATACTGTTACAAAGAAAAGTATGGGTGTTAAAAAGGGGGTCCAAGATCGTTCAGCCTAAAGCAAGGAGAAATGTACTCACATTCAAGATGGGCCAGAATCCACATAAGGCTTTTGTTTGAAGACGTGTTGCTCGGGTTAGATATGTGTAAAGTCGCGCCATCGCACAACTTCCCCAATCGTAAACATTTACCAAATCAAGGTCAGAAAATGCTGCCAGGTAGCCTGATTTGATATATCCACTGGAATAGCTAAGGAATGTATGGCCCGCAACAAAAATCAGGAAAGCTCGGGTAACCTCAATGACTTTAGCATCATCTTTTGAAGCGTCGGCTGCAAGATCCAGCTCAGGGACCGAGAAATTCATCTTCAAGCCAAATAAGCTGACACACCATTTCTTAGGGAAGATATCCCCACAGTGTGGTCCCAACATATTTCGGACATTCTCATCTGTCATGTTTACACCCAACGGGACAGGAGTTCCTACCCCTACACGGATGCCAGTAATCATGTAGAAATCCAGAGGAGTGATGGTTAACTCACAGTGTGGCAGGTGAAATGAATTAGTATCACCCCACCATCGCTCTGCCACGGTTAAAGCATTCTCACCATCATGGGACGGTTCCAAAGCTTCAATAAAATCATCCCAACCGATCTGTTGTACAAGTTCACGTACACCTTTGCATCATCTCAACATCAGCCACCATTCTACTATGCCAGTGGTCCCTCCACGAAAACGCGCCCAAGCGTAATTCTATGAAAGAAAGCAATGGCTGAGAAATAATAAAATAAAACATGGAAAGCGAAGGATAAAAAAATTTCGATCAACAAGGAAACTTACAGGGTCTTCCCGGATTTTTACAGAAACATGATTATTCACGTCATGTGAAACCTCAACCTTTTGTTTTTTACGTGCCGGCGGCAAAGGGGGACGAGCAGAGGAAATGTTAGAAGGCTGCCCAGATGTCATCTTGAAAGAAAAAAAAAACAATGAAAACAAATGGAAGAAGAACCCCCTGGATAAAGAACAATTTTCTCCTCAGTCTTATAAAGAACGAAAAGTACTTCCTTCTTTAGGAAGCTTGGAATAGATCGACGACCCTTTCCAAAAAAGGGTCTATTCCGCAAAGGAAAATCAATCGTATCAAGTCAAGGCACGACACACCGAATAGTTGTGACCTCAAAAAAGAATCTGCAACAGACTGCATAGTGAAAGGCCCGACGCCTCCTAGGAAATCGACGAATCTTAACCAGAGCAAACCTGGCCAATGTCATAAATATCTACATCAACAATTGGATCACCGTCCATCAACTTTTCAACCATATTCAATAATCTCGAACAAAGGGAAATCCAACTGAATCAACCGCAAAGGTTTAAAAATCAAGAAAATGGAGCTGACAAGCTTAACTGCGGCAAACTCGGACAACGTCAGAATTTCTTCATCAACCCATCAAAATCACCTCTTGGAAAAGATAAGGTGCGAAAGGGTGTTCAGGGCTTTGTTCGTTAACCGAAAACGGTTACTCTCAAATAGGGGCAACTGTTGACACCCCATTTCTGCACCTTCCATAGAAAATATCATTCTTATACTTCGGAGCAGAATACAAGAGAAATTCTTTGTGGAGCAATTAAGGATTTTCATATCCTTTAAATCAAGCCCATAATTTAAACAATCAAGCCCACAAGCTCTTAAGCCCACAAGCACTCAAGCCCACAAGCTATCAAGCCCACAAGCTCTACCAATCAAGCCCATACGCTCAACCAATCAAGCCCACAAGCTCTCAAGCCCACAAGCTCTCAAGCCCACAAGCTCTACCAATCAAGCCCACCAGCTCTACCAATCAATCCCACAAGCACGGCTCCTACCCATTTTATCATCCTTCCAAACCTGGGAAGTCTTGCTTTCACATTAAAGAGGGGAAAAATGCAAAGCCAATAGTGAAAGAACGGAGTCATTCTGAATCCGTATGAAAAAGTTACGAGCAAAACGAGAACTCAGAAGAAGTTGTAGTCAAGTTTAAAGCAACCACTAGAGGGAGTCAGGTCTTTTACAATAGGGGGGCGCCAAAACACAAACAATACTAAAGGCACCTGCTTTATTACTAGAGGCACCCAATTTATTACAAAAGGCATCTTATTTATTAATAAGGGCACTTTTTCTTCTTCCTCATGAAGAACATGAAGAACATGGGTGTTCTTAATGGTGGTCATCATGATGATCACGATGATGATGGATTTTGATCGACAATGATTTTCGATTTTGAATACATCACTAGGTTCTTAGGGATGATATGGAGCTTGGGTAGGAGCCTAATTTCACATCAATCATGTTCTTGATGCGGTGAACAGTAACACCGGTATGAACAGTAACACCGGTGAACAGTACCAATGGACCCACATGTCATAATCAGATTTTTAATTGTCGCATACAATTTAAAAGCAGCGAAGGAAAATGAAGAAGAAGAAAAAGAAGGACGAAGGCGGCTGCATGTGAAGGAAAAAAGGACGATTTACAGCCTTTATTTTCAACAAAGCAGCCCGAAATTGGCGGAGAGTTGAAGATTTTTTCCCTATAAATAGAGATCGAATTTCTCATTCTAAAACAACGAAAAACAAAGAGGAGGACGACGAGTACTTCCTTTAATTCTTCCTTTACTTCAATAGAGGAACAAAGAATAGGTTTCCACCCAAACCACACAACACAAGGTTTCCACCCAAACCACACAACAACAAGGTTTCCACCCAAACCACACAACACAAGGTTTCCACCCAAACCACAATCCAAAAATCTAGGTTTCCACCCAAACCAAGAAGAATTATTGTTTCTCAAATAGAAAATATTTCTTCTCATATGTTTCAAGTCTCCATGTATTGTGTCACTTAATCAAAGAGAAATCAAATTTTCTTCCTACACAATAGTTATCATTGTCTTGTGCATTTATAGTTCATTTTGAGAAAACTCAAAAAAATAAGAAGATTAAATCAAGTATTGTCTTTAAGTTTTTAAAAGATTAGCATTAAATTGCTAGTACTTTAACTACTTTCAGCATACTTAACGGAAGCAAGCAATCGCCGTAAGAATCCTTTCAAATTTAAATATCATATTTCAGTATATTAATTATCTATCTCTTCGGTAAATTATGTAGTCATACGGGAACGGAATGGTATTCCATTTCGTAGTAACACCGCGACTACTCGTTGGCGTTACATAAAAAATTATGTTTTATTATTAATTTTCTAAGTGGGATAAATCAAAGTGTGGGTATAAAGCGGAATTCCCTCCCACATTAGACCCCATTGTCAAAAAATAAGGTTGGAATTAATCCTATTTTTTATTGAGCTAATCTGCAGGTTAATTGTTTAATTTTGAAATTTCATTCAAATTTCTTCTCAATAAAACCAAGGTTTCCACCTAAACCACCAAACAAGGTTTTCCACCCAAAACCACCAGAAAAGAAGGTTTCCACCCAAACCACAACAAAAACAAGGTTTTCCACCCAAAACCACCACAAAACAAGGTTTTCCACCCAAAACCACCACAAAACAAGGTTTCCACCCAAACCACCAAAACAACACCATCAAAAACCCAAACCACAACAACGGGATAAAAAAAAAACCAAGGTTTCCACCCAAACCACCACAAAAGAAAAACCATCATAAAAGAAAGAAACCACATCTCCATAGTCGAAGTTTCACCAAACTTCTAACTATGTCTCTTTTCTAAATAGCTGATGCATGAAGATCTATTCTCAATAAATTATAAACATTTTCCCCCTTTAATCATGAAGTAGAGGCCAATCTTACGATTGGGCGGTTGATGGGTGCCTAACACCTTCCCATCCCGTACTAGAATCTCCTTACCCCGAACTCTCTGATAGCAGACCATAAATATGCAAGTCATAACTAGTTTTGTTTTCCTCAAAAGAATTCAAACTAGTTAAAGGGTCCTGACTCCCCTTAGTCAGGTGGAGACTCCAAACTACCTCTCTTTTCCTCTTTGCAGAGTTGTCCCTCTTACTAACGAACTAGTAAGAAATTATCTCTGCCAGACCCTGTACATTAAACATCCACGAACGGATGAGAACATGGACCTCGCCCCATAACAATTATGGACAAAGGAAATAGACCGGCACCTCGACCCATGCTAGGCGAACACCCGATTTCTACAGTGGCGACTTCACTAGGGATATAGAATAGACCGGCACCTCGACTCGTGCTAGGCGATCCCTCGATTTCTACAACATGTATAATACACGTACCTAGTATACGTATTTACCTAGTAGAATATTTTCAGATGCATCAAAATTATTTCTATGAGATAATCGACATTTGAATAACTTTCTAAAAACACATAGACATGACTGATCACATTTATGACTCAAGAAAAGTCTTAAAGTGTTATATGAAAATGTTTAAGCTTATTGTTCAATTGGCTAGTTTCGGCTAACCAAAGTGTATGTTATGTTATGTTAATTTCAAGTCAAGTTTTTCATGTAATGGTGATTATTGATTGCTTGATTCCAATGCTACATTAGCTTAAATCAAAATCAACCTTTATCTTGAAATTATATATAAAGAGAACCTCAAACAACTTGAATCTTTGAATCCCTGATACTATTCTTGTGTGTCCTAGTTGTAAACTAGAATCATCCTCCCTTATAGAGTTTAGAGACTAAAAAAACTTCATCTCGTGATTGGTGAAGTCAGGTCTAACTCTCTTTATCTTGATAGTTCGTCTATCTTTTAATTGTCGAGCCTTGATCAAACAAACAAGATAGATATAAATTACAAAGTTTTTCATCTCCGACTTTGTGATTCCAAAAGTTTATACTTGTGAGGTAAATAATAATCTAGGATGATCTTCAGAAGTCATAAGACCGGATTTTGAGGTTTGATAGACTTTGTTTATTGCAATCGTTTTCCTACCCTACATTGATCTTTGATCATAATGGAACTCACGTATATGCTTATCTTTTGGCAGGCATATTGGTTTAAAGTCTTCAATTGAGTTGAAGCAACTCTTAGGATGTAAAGAACATCAACAAAGAGAATCGATTACGTGGAGTCCTACTGGGATTCAAGAGGCATAAAGAGAGCGAATGTAACTAAATTGTTGTGACGGTTTAATTCGGACTCGAATACCTTCCGGTATGAAGTTCCGATAGTAGGTTAGAGTTTGTAGCATCTTAATACAGTTCGGTGTTCAAATATGGACTAGGTCCCAAAATTTAAGTTGTGTGTGTTATTTCTTTTCCATATTATATTATTTATCTTTGTATTAGAAATATCACATGTTGTACGTTAAAATTAATTCACGTAGGTAAGTCCATCACAATTGTTGGATACAACTTGATTGATTCTTGGATATTGATCTTTGGAATCGTCCAAGTACTCTCACATTATAATCAGGTTCACGGACTAGTATCTGTAACATTTTGATTGTGAGTGAAAGAGATATTAGCTGTGAGTGAAAGAGATATTAGCTCTTCATATCTTTCCTGATTGATATTCATTAATTTTAACTCTCGGAATTATATTTGAGTTTAGTTCATATAGGTTGCCTAAGAAGAAGTTGGTGGTGAATATTGGTACCCTCAGGTTTTCAAGATCATACTGTAAGAGTACAATACCGAGAAATCCGACAAGACAAAGAGAAGGATTACTGGAGTAAGACAAATACAAGTATGCTTAAGATCCGATTAAATCGGCGGAAGAATGGTTATTTTCGGAATTAAATTCCAACTATTTTATTTGATTTTCTTGTATACAAAGATGTGCTCCCAAAATAGGAGTGATTTGCTCAAATATCTTGTACCTAGGGATGGAGATTCTTTCGTCAAAAAATCTTTGATGTAGTTTCCTTTGCCGGATAAATTAATTATTAAGATTTCGTCGCCGGAGACAACAAAAATGAAGGTTTTTTCGTTGGAGAACATCCCTATTAATTATTTATAGACAATGTTTATGGAGTTTTAGGAGAATGGTCATAGTACAAGAACAAAATCTTGGTATTCATCTTGTTGTGGAATTTTTTTCAAGAGAACAATTAGAATATACGGTAAATTTTAATGTAATTATGATTAAGAAAAAGTTATTTTTAGAGAAAATTAGAATTAGAATTTATTTTGTTTTGGGAGAAAATACAAATTAGGGATTACTCTCTTCGTTCATTTTTAATATGATGGTTTTGTTTTTAGAGAAATTTAAGGAAATTAAGAGAACTAATCATTGAAAGTGCTCATCATGACACTTGTCAATAGAAGAAGTGAAGTGAAATGGTCCCCATGACACTTGTCAGCAAAATAAATAAGGTGAAATGGTCCACATGACACTTGTCATCAAAAGAAGTTAAGAGAAAGTGGTCCTAGAAAATTAAAGTAACATTTGACTTTCGCAATTAGGAAACCATCCTATTTTTTGAAACATTTATTTATAGAAATCAGCCTATTAAAAAGGAATGGAGGGAGTACATAGTTGCTCAATTTATGAAAATACTAAAAAAAAAAATGCTAATTAATTCTAAGTATGATTAAGAAAAAAAGTTAAAATTTATTTTGATCGAGTAAGAGGGGATTCAAGTTTGATTGTCAATGAGAAATTAAAACTTGTATGGTTTTTCATTTTAACTTTTGGATTTTCATTTTAACTTAAATTTTTTGGACTATGGTAAATAAATGTATGAGTTATATTTGAAAACCCGTTATAGGGGCTGTTGAATCCATTAGAGGGACAACTCTAATAGGACAAAACCGATCACCGGTTAGTAATTCCGGAAGCCCCTTATCTAAATATTTTTCATAATGGCTAAAAAAACCCTTACTTACTTAATGTTAAAAATTTAATTATCTAATTATTAGATTTAAAAATTTCGTTTACAGTTAGAAAAAAAAATTAAATCCGATTAAGAGTTAGGTACTGTGGGGAAAAAAAGTAGAGTGGATTTTTTGATTTTTTCACATTTTGAAAAACTAGAGTCTGATTTACTCAACCAAAATGAATGATTTCAAGTGGAAAATTGGAGGTGGGTGAATCTTTATATGATGGAGAAACCAGTTTACAGATACCCCGTGATGGAGATTCTAGTATGGCTAATCCCTTAGTTCCAACGTCCATTTCAGGGCGACTTACGGTTAGAATTAGCCGTAGAAGCCAGCTGTAGGCGCCATTTACAGTTAGTATTGGATGAACATCCAACTGTAACTGGTCAAAATTTTGGAAAAACACAATCATAAGCCAGTTACGGTTCGACTGTTGTCTTACTAGACGAGACGTAAATAAGTTACGATTGGTTTGTTGGTGTCTAGTATCAAACCATAACTCCCCTACGGTTGATATCGTTTAATTAAGTCAAAACCAAATGTAATCAAACTTAATACTTAAATTATTTCCACTCATGAGTATTTACTGTTGGTATTGTTTGAGTCAAAACCAACCGAAAATATATTTACGGTTACAAAACGAATCGTAATTGAATATTCCAACTAGTTTTTTTTTAAGATTTATGTTTCGTCGTTCTACGATTATCAACCGTAACATATTTAGAAATCGAGATTACGATTGGTAATCGAAGAACAACCATCCGTAACTCCAACCAAAACCCCAATTTTAATTGAAATTTGAACGCATCTAACCTGATTTGAACAAAAAAAATCAAATTCAATGGATTTCTTGAAACCAACTTCACATAAATCATTCCGATAAATCATCAGTGGTTTAGAGGTTTGAAAAAAAAAGTTACCTTAGAAGAACAACGTTAGAGGAGAACTGAAGAGATGGAAGAAAACTGATTTTGATTTAAATTTTTTTATTGATTATGTTAAAATATTGAAGGGCATTTTTAACTTTTTGATGATAAAAGGATACTCACTAACCAATTACGTAGATGCTAGAATAATGGGTAAAATCCCTCCGATGGATTCAACTGCCATCATAATAGGTTTCTATATTGGGTATATTAATTAAATACCCTTAGTTTTTGAACCCTTTAAAAATACCCTATCACATTATAATATATACCCCAACCATGGTTAAGCATGTTTTAAACACTTTTCCTTCTCATCAGATGGGAAGTTTTAGAATTCCAAAAACTATGATAACTCAGTTGGAGACTCTTCAGAGAAAGTTCTGGTGGGGAAAAGAAAAAGGTCTTTTCTTTATTGGTTGGAACAAGCTTATGGTTCCAAAGGCTCTTGGGGGTCTAGGTTTTAGAAACCTTGAACACTTTAATACTGCTCTTCTTTCCAAGGTGTCTTGGAGAGCTTGTAATGATGAGAATTCTTTGTGCTTTCAAATTCTTAAATCCAAGTACTCTAAATATGGAAACTTTCTGCAGATACACAAACTTAAAGATGATTGCTCCTGGTTGTGGAGAAGTGTCTATTCTGGTATAGAAGTTATTAAACAACACACTATTTGGGCTGTTAGATGTGGTACAAAAATTAATATATGGCTAGATTGTTGGATTATAGGTCTTGATAGTCCACCTGTCCCTATTGTAGGTTCATCTAGCTATAGTAATTTTAATCTGGTTTGTGATCTTTTCTTACCAGGTACTCGGGAATGGAATATTAGTACCCTTAACACTCTTTTTTCCCAATATTGTGTTGATCTTATTCTAAACATGCAGATTCCTTCCATTGGCGAGGATTTTCTGATTTGGAAACCTGACAGAAAAGGTCAATTTTCTGTCAAAAGTGCCTATAATACCATTTGCACTGATGAGGTAAACAGTATAGTTACAACTGATAATACTCCTAAGGAAGTCTGGTCTCACTTATGGCATTTTCAAATCCCCCATAGAGTTAAACTATTCATTTGGAAGTGCATAAAAGATATTGTTCCGGTCAGAGATAAGATTGCTATCTATAAACCCGAGATTCAAACTGTTTGTCCTTTCTGTAATCATTTTATGGAAACTATGAACCATATGTTCTGGGAATGCTCCTTTGCTAGAACAGTATGGCTATCTATGAACATAAACATTGATTATATTGCAGGTACATTCAACACGGTTCAATCTTGGATTATTTCTTGGTTCTCTTCAGGGAGTAATGCTGGCTCTCCATTATGTCTAACTGATGCTAAGTATGCTTGCAGATTAATGATTACAATGTGGTACATATGGAAGGACAGGTGTTCACTCATTTTTCAGGGAGTTAAACCTAATGTCCAATGTTCTAGAGCTAGAATCAATAATCTTATAAATCAATGTGTTGATAGTTTTACCTCTAAGACTACCAATGTGTTAAATATTAAGGCTTGGGTTCCTCCTGATAAGGATTTTGTGAAAATAAATATTGATGGTTCATATCTTAAAGAAACAAAAAAAGGGAGCATTGGTCTAATTCTTCGTGACTCTGCAGGTAACTGCATGGGAGCTCAAGGAAGGAAATTTGAAGAGGAAGTGGGGGAGGACTATGGTGCTGATCATTTTGAGTGCAAGGCTTTGGAATTGGCAGTAGATTGGATGGAAGAATTGCATATGGAGAAAGTCATATTTTAAATGGACTGTGATAATGTGATTCATTCTGTATTAGATCAACAATCACAGGTTCATTGGTTTAATTTAAGTATAATGGAAAGAATAAAATCAAAATGCAACAGTAGTAACAACCTTTGGTTTTTTAAATCAATTCATAGACTAGGTAATAATGTTGCGCATTCTCTAGCTCGTAAAGCAAGAGAAGATGAGCAAGATTTCTGTTTCGTCTCAAATTTTCCTGTTTTTATTTCTGAACTTTTGGAAAAAGACCACTATAAGCTTACAGGTTGAGTTATGAATAAAATTCTCTTAGTATCAAAAAAAAAAAATACCCCTCCTCTTATATGTAAAGCTTATTCTCTTAAAAATAAACTATTTTAGTAATCTATTACACATAACTTTTTTTTCCTTTTCAAAAAGCAATAATTTTCTTTATTAATCACTCCACCACCGCCTCCAACTCCACCGACGGTAATTCACCATCACCATCACCACCACTCCACCACCACCACCACCACTACCACTTTAAAACCATCACCAACATTCCACCATCACAATTCCACCACAACTCATCGTCACCACCGCCACCGCAATTACGACCACCATCTCCTCCAAATCCACCACTGTTTCCGCCAAGTTGATAAAAAAATTTAAAATTTAAAAATAAGTTAGGTCCAGATTTTTTTATATCAATAACCGAAGTTGATCCGCATTTTGTATCAACAACCGAAGTTGCCACTAAATTTGGTGTCAACAACCGAAGTTGATATCATATCTGGTGTCAACAACCCAAGGTTTTACAAAAATTAAAAACTTGAAAATTAGTTAGGTCAAGATTACGTGTCACCCAAGTTGACACCAAAATCTGGTATCAACAACAAAAGTTGATCCCAAATCTGGTGGCACCACCACCTCCATCGCTGACATCACCACCACCGCCACTTCCAGCGTGTGAGATAATAAATGAAATGATTTTCATATAATTTTTTATTAATATTGAAAGCGTATTTATATGATTCAAAATTAAATGGATTACATTTTAGAAGATGAGGGGTATAATTATTGATGGATAGGGGTATTTGTTAAATCCATGAAAATGAGGGGTATTTAAACAATTTCCACTTCTACATTTAAGAGAAGCCTTTATCATCCTCTTCTAGCAAAAAATAAAAATAAAAATAAAATGAAAAAAATGAAAAGATAAACATAGGTGCTTTGTCTATTTAGTACTTTTTCCTTATGCCCTAAACTAGTGGTCCCTAGACTACATTCAAACTCCTTAAATTGGAGTGGATTTATGATGCCCTAGACTAGTGGTTCCTAAGACTAAGTCTTATGGGGTGCTAGTCTAGCACCTTGATTAGCAGTCCACGTCAGCAAGCAAAATCGCCTAAGTCTTATGGGAGTGCTAGTCTAGTATGCTAGTCGCTGAAACAAAACAGCACCGAGAGCTATATCATTCCGCGCAACCTACTTTCGCGGAAAAATACCGCGCTTGACCAGTCAACCCAGTCAATTGCGCTATACCATTCCGCGCAACGCGCTGTATTATTAAGCGCAAAAAAAATAGATTAACCTCAGAAGATCGATCTTCTTCTTCTTCCCATTTTATTTTTTTCCTTCACTCAAAAAAGCTCAAAAAATGCATGTCATAGATCGTGAATTCCAGGGATTTTCAGCTCAATTCATTTAAAGGGTTTGAACGTCATCAACATTTGAATCATTTGAGATTTGTTTGGAGCGAATCCATCCACGAAATCGATTTTGGTAAGATTTTGAAAATTTAGGGTTAAATTTTTTTTTCCCAATTATAATGATTTGATGATGAAATTGATATGTTTAGATGATTGCTATTTATTATTTAGATGATTTAGATGATATTGTATGATTTAATTTGAATTTTTGTGAATGAAATTTGATATTGGGGATTAAATTGAATATTTGTGATAAAGTTGAATGATAATTTGTGTAATTGCATGATTATAGTGAAAATGATACTTGTAGTATTTTTGATGAAGTTTGTATGAAATTATGATGAAATTTTTACGAATTATGATGAAATTTGTATGAAATTTATGAATTTATGAAACTTGTAGTATTTTTGATGAAGCTAAATTTTTATGAATAATGAATTTGTATAATTCGTATGATTATGATGAAATGATAAAATGTGGTTGATAGAATTGTGAATTTGTATGATTATGATGAAAATGATAAAATGTGGTTGATTCTTTTTTTTCTTTTGTTATTGATTGTAGTATGGATATGGAAGGTTGTAGTATGAATAGGGAAGACCATTTAGATGCTTTGGAAATAGTTTCGGCAAATGAAGATAGACATGTATCTAATAATTTGAGTGACAGTCGAACTATAAACTTTAGAGGCAGTTTTAATGAGGTTGAAACGTTGTACAAAATTGTAGTTAAAGATAATCCGATAGCGCAAAGATACTGTGATAATTGTGGGTTTTCTGCTGTCTTTGATTTTAACTTTTCCAATGCGGATAAAGGTTTAGTTGAAGCCATAGCTGAGAGATGACGGAAAAAAACCAAGAGCTTCCATTTTAGAGAATTTGAGCTTGGCCTCCTTCCTTTAGATTGGTATATGTTAACTGGAATTCCCATTGGTGACCCTACGAAAAATCAAGTAGTTATGCCGGTACTGGGTGATCTAACAATTCATTCTTTAAATGATTTGTACTTTCAAGATATCAAACAACTTGATAACTGGAATAGTAAGCATAATGCAATATCCCTGGGTATCTTGAGAACCTACATTAAAAGTAGAGAAAACACCATCAATGTTGAATGTGCACATGTATTGACAAGAGCATTCTTTCTTTGGTGTTTTGGTCATTTTCTGATTGCGGGTTCTAGCGGAAGAGTAGATAAACGCTGGGTTTTATTACTGGATAATTTGGATAAAATTTGGGAATATAACTGGGGTTTAGCTTCCTTAGGTAATACATATAAGTTTCTTGATGGATGGTCAGAGAATGGGAAGGATTTATCTGGAATGGTTACGGTACCTGAGTTTTGGTACTATTATCACTTCCGCAACATGCAACCTTTGCTTTATCAGACACCTTCCGGAGAACACCGTGATCTTTTCCCAAAGGATATTCTCTTCAAGAAGACTAACATTAAATCAAGGAATAGAGGCCAAAGAGGAGGCTAAAAGGATACGAAGAAACACTCAGTGTCCACTGCAAGAGCACAAATTGATACTAGAACCAGTGCATTATGTATTTGGCAACCATGGCTAGGTAGTGAGTATTCTAAGGGAGAACATTATGAATATGCTCTGCAGTTATCCAGAGTGAGAGTTGTATTTTATGACCTAGAAAAAAACTACAAAAGAGTTAGTTGTTATTTGGTTGAACGATTCCAGAGGCAGATAGATGGTGTGATTATAGTTCCAGGAAATCCTCCAAATTTGGATAGAGTTAGAGACAGAGAGATTGTATGTGTATGCGCCGAACACTATTTGGAAGTTACTGATGATCAATATAACAGGTGGTGGAAGACGCATAGTGTTGGAGCTTATATCACTAAGTCATACCATTCGCAGAATACCGATGGGATAAAAGTGGGTATCCAAGCTGTTCCCATCCATTTGTTACCTAGTCATCCGCCTTCTAATCTGATGCCACAGACCTATACTTATGGCACACAGAATGAGCCCCTGTCACAGTTATCGGAGATAGATTTTAATTTACCATTAATCAATGTAGCTGGTGTTGAAGAGCGAGTAGAAGTTCCAAGGAAACGTTGTCCGTATAACTTTTCTGCGATGGGTTTGACAATGGTAAGTTCATTCACATTTGTTTGCATTTTCATTTTAAGTTTCTTGAATTCAGCATCACTAAACCTATCTACTTTATGCTTGTAGGATCAGTGCTTCAGTTTTATGTCACAACAATATGAATTCTACAGTAGATCTCATCAAGTAGTACCAAGGGAGTCAAGGCGCATTTATGCCTCAAGTTCATGTTCCTCATCCGGCAGATCTTCTTCTTTAATACCATCTGCATATTTCTCACAACCAATCAATCAAGAAGATCTCACATTGGGTGGTTCATTTAATCAATAGCCTTCAACTCAAGAATGTTACCATCCAAGTCACGAAGATGGAGCAACTACCTCACAACAACTAATCAACCAAGGAAATGAATTTACCGATGCGTTGATGTTTGATACTGAACCTAACATGGTTTATGAAACTCAATTCACCCAACCAACCCGTCGCTACTTTGACTGAATGAAAGTACTTGTAGTATTTTATGAAAACATATGGATTTTTATTTCTTTTTTTATGGACTGTTTATGAAATTATTTGGATTGTGGTTTCTTTTTTATGGAGTGTTTATGAAATTATTTGGATTGTGGTTTCATTCTCTTTTTTTAATGGATTGTCTTAATTTGTTATATTAGGTACATTATGCAAGGAGCATTGAGAAAATTTTTGTTCCATCTTCCAGATGATGAAAATGATACTGAGTTGAATGTTCTAGCAGTGGCTACGCTTTTGGAGTCACATAGGAGGCAAACACTACATCAACCCATCCCAAATAAAGTAAAGGAACGTCAGGTGGTGCACAGAAAACGTGTAGATGCCGATGCAAGGATGATGCAGCAATACTTCAATTTCAGGTGTACTTATGGGCCAAAAAAGTTCAAAGGTCGGTTTGCTCTGCCTCGTCCCCTTTTTCTGAGAATTTTAGAGAAAGTTTGTGATTTTGACCATGATTTTCGTCAAAAAACCGATGCTTGCGGTATTCCTGGTCATTCTCCATATATGAAAATGATTGCCGTGATGAAACATTTTGCCAAAGGAATTGCACCAGATTCTCTAGATGATTATACACAAATGGCAGCTAGCACTGTCTACTTTTATGCTAAGAAATATATGGATGCAATTATTTGGATCTATAATGGTCGATACATGCGTCAACCTACCGCTCAAGATACTGAGAGGATTTTGGCAGAGAATGAAGCTCGTGGGTTTCCTGGGATGCTTGGTAGTGTGGATTGTTTTCATTGGGCATGGAGAGCATGTCCTGTGGATCAGGCAGGATCCCACGTGGGCTATAAGTTAATTCCCACGATTGTTCTGCAGGCGGTAGCTACATATGATAGATGGATATGGCATGCCTATTTTGGGTTGGGTGGATAGAATAATGATTGTAATGTCTTGCATTCTTCGGGTTTGTTCGATAGAGAACTTAATGGTGTATCAAATCAATGATTATCAAATTAATGGAAGAAACTACAGTACGAGGTACTACCTAGGAGATGGGACATATCCTATGTATGGGTTGTCTAGTGCAAGCATACAAACCCGCCTCAAACAATTCGGAAAGTCTTTTCAATCGATATCAAGAAGCAAAACGGAAAGACATTGAACGTGCATTTGGTGGTCTAAAGGCTAAGTTTGGTATTATATTGAAACCATGTCGTTTTTATAAAAAATTGGATATGAAGGCAATTATGAGGGGGTGCTTGATAATGCACAATATGTGTGTTGAAATGGAATATCGCGATGAGGAATGGGGGAAGATCACGGGACAAGAACCTCAACCGCCAATTCAAGTAAATGTAAGGCTACCTCCTCAAGTATCGTACAACCCGGTGCGTTGGGCGGAACTTCGCGAAGAACTCACTATGCACATTTGGCTACGACATGGAGATGTTCTGGGTATAGTGATGGATGATGCCTTGCTGGAGGTTCATGAGGGTACAACCGACGTGGACACAGATGAAGACCAATATGACCCTCAAGAAGATGGAGAATTTTATGAGAATGGAGAGTAAATTTCATACTCCATATTTCAATCAAGCACGTTTTCATTAAGTAGACAATTTAATTAGTTCTATTAATATTTAACTAGAATTTCATAAATACTTCATGTACGATTACAATTACATTACATATTTAACTAGAACTTCATGCATATCATTCATAACCAAGCATCTCCAAAGCGGTGACATGAATGAACGACATTCCATATTACGTTTGGTATAAAGCCATAGTATCTTCATGATTACCATTTGATGCCCTCAATGAAATGGGAAAATGCTTGCAATAACTCTTGATGGTTGATAACCGAGTTTGTAGTTGTTTTTTGGATCTTTGATTACCATTGATTTTCACAAATTCTTCAACAACTTGTACCCAAAAGGAGTTGGTTGATTGAGACTTGTCGAGAGGATTTGTGTTAATCTTGTGAAAACTTATCACCAAGTCATTGTCTTCATCAATTGAGAATGCAACCATGCTTGAATTTTAAATTAAAAATTTAAGAGTAGAAGAAGAAAGCGAAACTTCACAAGTTTGGGGTGGGGATTTTGAGTTCACGTATTGAGTTTATATAGAGGAGAAATGATATGAGTTTGGGTTGCAAAATGTAGCCGTTAAGATAAGCGCAGAATTGTCCAGCGTGTCGCACTGAACTATCCAGCGCGACCTCTATTAGCCATTAGATCATAAACTAGCCGTTGAGAGAAATGGCTAGTTTATGATCTAACGGATGATAGAGGTCGCGCTGTATGGTTCAGCGCGACACACTGGACAATTCGGCGCATTACGCTGCACTATTCAACGCATATTTTCTCAGCCATCAGATCAAGATGACCGTTGCATTTTCAACGACTCAGATTTAATGTCCGTTTAAAGCCTCAACAGTTGTGTTTTCAGGCTTCCCTATAAATTGAGAACCACTTCTCCTTCCTCCCTCACACCAAAATCAATTGATTCTCTTCTTCATTGATTTTATTCTTCTTCTTCTTTGTTCATACAAAATATGGCGCACTTTCAAACAAAAGAGGATGCATCACTAATTATCTCTTGGATTATAGCAAGTAAGGATCCGATTAGAGGAAAAGATCAAAACAAATCTCAACTTTGGAAGAGAATTATGCAAGAGTTCGTTAAAAGATGTCCGGAAGGTACAAATAGGGATAAAAAGTCATTGCAATCAAGGTGTAACACGTTGAGAAGAGAAGTGAGGAAATATGTTTCATTCATAAGACCTTATTTCCGCAATAAACCTTCGGGTTTGCAGCCTCACGATTATGTAAGTTCCGTTTAAAAAAATGATATTTTTTTTTCTTCCAAATATATTTCATTCATTCATAAGACACTAATACATTTTTTTTCATTTTTTTCCACAGTACCGCGAAGGAGCACAAAATTATCAAGCAGCAGTCGGCAAACGTTGGATACATGAATCAGTTTTCCAGCTCCTAAAGACCTATCAACCAGATTATAATCCAGAGTTGAATAATGATGTTGGACCTAGTCAAGTAACTCAACCTAGTCAAGCAACTCAATCTAGTCAAGCAACTCAACCTAGTCAAGCAACTCAATCTAGTCAAGCAACTCAACTTAATCAAGCAACTCAACCTAGTACTTCAGCTCCAGAAACTATGGATGAATATTTGGAGGATATGGCAAGGTTTGGAAGCTCACCATCAACTCAAAGTTCTGATACCTCAGACATATCGCGTAGAAGACGCTATTTCGAACAAACGGATGATGTTAGAAGTGGCGGAAGAGATAAGGCAAAGAAAAGGATCGTGAGACTAAAGCATTGGAGAGAGCGGATGATAAAATGGACAAGCTCATACAAATTCTTGAAAATGCACAAGCACAAAGGGTGGCAAAGTATGAAACCGAAGAAGCGTTCCTTAAGAAAGATTTGGAAAACAATACAATCTTGGCACAAACCCAACAAAGGGAATCCGACTTGAAGATCCTACGCCAAAATTTGAATGAAGTACAACCTTGGGAGATACCCCTTTACAAGAAATGGAAGAACGAGATTTTGGTTCGTAATGGCTTTGATCCAATCCTCTAAATTATGAGTGATATTTTAGTTATTAGAAGTTCATTTTCAAGTTTGAATTAGAAGTAGGATTTGAATTTCAATGTACTTTTTGAATTTTTAGAAGTAGGATTTGAATTTAAATGTACTTTTTAAATTTTTAGAAGTAGGATTTCAATTTAAATGTACTTTTAAAATTTTTAGAAGTAGGATTTTAATTTCAAAAAACATTGTAACATTGTTTTGCAATGTAATCAAAAAATTTCTTAGTTTGCCAAATTTTAAGATTTTGAAACAAACAACCGTTGGAACAAATTGTCAAAGTTTTCAAAATTCAAAATTTGAAAACATAACTGTCTGGTGGTGTAACATGAGTGTGAGAAAAAAAATAATGAGAACAGTATAAAATTTAATTATTGAACTAGTGAAAAGTAAAAAAAAAGGTCAAGCGCGGAATTATGCAGCGCAACAATGTTGCGCGGAATCGAAACGCGCTGAGTGTTTGCGCTGGACCATTCCGCGTAGATGCTTGGAATATTCTTGCTGGCGCTGTTTGGTTCCGCGAAAGTCACTTTTTCTAGCGCAGAATCATTCTGCGTAACTCACTCGCATGCTACTTTACATACTAGTAATTGGTAGGAAAGAGAAATAGTGTTAACTTTTTTGCTACATTTTTTTTTTTTTGAATTGCAACACTTATGTGCTAATCTAGCACCTCCAATCTAGCCCATAAGACTTAGTCTAAACTACTTCCAAATTCCTTAAATTGGAGTGGATTTCAGCAATTATATTTACAGGGTTCGGACCTCTAGTCTGCAATGGGAGGAAACATGCCAACCACCAGACCAGGGTGAATTTGGATGAATCGTTATGAACATAAAGTCCCTAGTCTCTATTTGGTACTTACTTTGACAAATTGGTGAGTTTGCCGAACAACAATGAATCACATTCTAAGAGAAAAACGTAATAAAAAAATCCCAGTTTGGGATAAGCATTCCTTTCCCGACCAAACACGCCGTATAGGTGTTTTACTGAGATGCTACGCTGACCGTGAAAAATACTGTGGGTATCACCGTGAAAAGATCGTGCGGCAGAGGGGAAGCGTGCTTAACATCAGGAGGATAAAGGCTTATGTGGGGTCCAGCACTCTCTCACCTCTCCTCACACGGTGTTTGTTGCGGGATCTCTACTTTCAACACTGATCGTTAGATCTGGGGCATCACCTGTATACATCTGCTCCCGAATTTTGGCCCATCACTCACTCAGACTCCCCCTTTCTCTCTTTGTTCTATCTACTCTCTCAATTTCACAGAGAAAAACTATACACTTCTTCAATGTTGAATGTTGAGATTTCCAAGTATGAAAACATTAAAATCTCCGTATCCTGTATCATGGGAGGAAATTGATTATTCTGTTACTTCTCTCCCTCTCAATCTACAAAGAATCTGAAGTCTCTCATTCTAAATTATCAAATTGGTATCCTTGATTTTGAGTTTCTCTTCACAGGAAGAAGTTACAATACAGGTATTATACCATTTTCTTCTTACTGAACTCATATCAAAATTACTTTAATTTGATGTATACTAAAATTACTTTAAAATTACAGGTATCAAAATTACTTTAATTTGATGTATACTAAAATTTGCTTGCAGTTCTTTAGTTGATTGAAGAAATCATTTTGTGTGGCATTTCATTTTTTTTTTTCCAATTTTTCTTTGAGTTTTATCTACTTGTAATTTGAATTGTTTACTGAAGTCGCCTCAAATGCTACTTAGAAGATAGAATTGATGTGGGTTACTTGCATTCGTTCGTGGTCTATGTCGTTGTGTGTGAGAAGTTTGGGACGGGGTTTCATATTTTTCGTTCATTAGTCCTGATAAGCTGGCTAGTTCTTTACTGGTTTGGAGTTAAGTAAGGCGGATATCTGAAGTGGTTAGCAACCCCAGGAATGGATTCCACCTATCTGCAGGTGGTTTCCCTGCTGGTGTTGGTTCACTTTTCAGCAACTCCACTTAGTTTCCAGTGTAGAAAATAATGCATAACCCTGGCTTGGTTGTTCTTGTTATTCTATTTTTAGCATAGCACTGGTCGCCAATGACAACTTTTATACAATGGTGCATTCAGTGTGGTAGGGAAACCAAGTTATGTTATGTTTCCCGTGCTTGCTTGTTTAGTACAGTATTATTCAATTTTCGTTGCATTATGTAGTTTGAGATCATAACAGGGAGATTAAACTGTCTATAGCACGTAAATCTTGTACCGGTGTTGCACGTTTCTTTCTTGGTTCTCATTGTTTTTGTACAATTTATCTATCTGCTTATTTTGTATGTTTGCAATTGTGAAACATCCCAATAGGAGTCACATACATTTACACTATAGCTATCTACCCGATTCTTTGGCACTGTTTGTGACAGTCTAATACAGGATTGTAGGATTCTTGATATAGGCCCAAACTAGATTGATAAACATCTCAGATTGCGTATACCAAAACCCTGCAAATTGACTGCACAGATAGGTGTTTTGCAAATGAAAGAATAGAGATAGGTGTTTTGTAGCTTTCATGAATCAAGGAGACTCCATCATGTGATTGACATGGACATACAATCGATTCGTCCATACTTGATACTTCATGTCAGCCAGTTATGTGGTTGGATCTTTTTGACACTGGTCAAATGTTAGTCGACTAAACTGAACTCTACAAATATTAGAAGGATGGGTTCTGGGTACTTTTGAATTATTGTGCACCTCCATTAGTCATTTGCTTTAGAAAACATTGAACCAGGATTTCTAGAAATGGTTCATATTCTACCAGTTCCATCTTACTGAATTCATATCAAAATTACTTTAATTCTATGTATGCTAGAATTTCCTTGCAGTTCTTTAGTTGATTGAAGAAATTATTCTGTTTGTTGTTGTAAATTATATACATATACTCTAGGCATTTCATTTTTTTCAAATTTCCTTTGAGTTTTATCTACTTGTAATTAAAATTGTTTACTGAAGCCTCCTCAAAGGAAACATAGAAGTCAGAATTGATCTGGGTTTCTTGCATTCATGATCTATGTCATTGTGTGTGAGAAGTTTGAGATGAGGTTTCATATTTTTCGTTCATCAGTGCTAATAAGCTAGCTAGTTTTTACTAGCTTGGAATTAACTAAGGCGGAGATCTGTAGTCATTACCAACCTCAGGTGGGTTCCCTTATGCTCTATAGGTTGCTTGGTATTGGTTCACTTTTCAGCAACTCCACTTAGTTCCCACCATAGATAATTATGTACAACCCTTGTTTAATTTATTATGCATGCATTAATTTGGCTTGACTGTTCTTGCTATTCCAATTTTAGCACCGTGCTGGTTGCCAATGACACTTTTTATACTTGGTACATTCAGTCTGGTATTTTATTAGGAAAACCAAGTTCTTATTATTCCATTTTTAGTATTGTGCTGGTTGCCAATGACACTTTTTATATGATGATCCATTCAATCTGGTATTTTATTAGGGAAACCAAGTTATGTTTCTTGTGTTTGCTTGTTTAGTACACTATTATTCAATTTTCGTTGTGTTACGAAGTTTGATATCAGTTACTAAAAGAAACTTGTCCACCAGTAACAGGGCGATTGAACTGTCTTTAGGATGCGAATCTTGTACTGGTGCTGCTTGTTTCTTTCTTGCTTCTCATTGTTTTTTGTATAGTTGATCCATACGTTTATTTTGTATGTGTGCAATTGTAAAACATCCCCAATAGGAGCCACATAGATTTACACTATAGCTATCTACCCGATTCTTTGGCACTGATTAGGACAGTCCAATATAGGATTGTAGGATTGTCAGTATAGCCCAACTAAATTGATTAACATCTCAGGTCGCTTATACCAAAACCCTGTAAATTGACTGCACTGTGGACAGATGGGTATTTCGTAAATGAAGAGAGATTTTTGTAGCTTTCATGAATCAAGGAGACTCCATCATGTGATTGACATGGACTTACAGTCGATTCCCCCATACTTCATACTTCATGTCAGCCAGTTGTGTGGTGGGGTCTTTTTGACACTGGAGTCGACCAAACTGAACTCTACAATTGCTGGTCATAGTTAGAAGGATGGGTTCTGCGTACTTTCAAATTACTGCACCTTCATCAGTCATTTGCTTTAGAAAACATTGAGCTAGGATTTATACATGAATGTTTTATATTTATGACATATAATGCTAAACCTTTTACCAGTTGCACTCCATTGCTTGAGTATCTGTATTTGTTAGTCCCATTTAAGTCTCGTAATACTTGTATTTTTATTGTTTCAGACAGACTTTCTACTCCTTCTCACTCAGAGTAGAAGAGCCTGCAATGGCATATGGATTGAATGTCAATTCTCCATGCCTCCTCAACTTCAGCTCAATTATCGGGACAAAGATCCCCAGTGGAAAAAGCAGAGTTTTCAGGTCTAGCTCCTCTCCTGGTTTTATCAGCATTCGAGCTGTACAAGATAATGAGGGTCCAAGAAGACTCATAGATGTAATCCGGTTTTTTCCAGATCTCTCGAGGAACTACTTCAAAAGCCCCTCTCGAAGAACTTTATTTGGAGGTATCTCTTTATTGGGTGGGTTTTATGTGGCTCAAACAATTTCCTTATCATTCGGAGCTTTAGGAGTGAACGATGTAATAGCTGCTGTTCTATGTGTTCTTCTCACAGAGTATGTGACAAGGTTTTATTACAGCCGACCCAAGGTAACTTTCCCCCTAGCTCTACTTAACAATTTCAAGATGGGGTTCACGTATGGTCTCTTCATCGATGCTTTCAAGCTTGCTAGTTGAATTGAAAAAACCTTACGGAATTGTTGATTCACTTTAATAGCTACCCGTTGCTGTATTGACATGGTGTCTCTGTGGCCTTTTTCTCTCAGACCACCAATTCTCTTGGTTCCCAATAATATCAAGTAAAGTTTTGTATTCCATTCTTCTGTTTGTCATCTGTTCATCTGGGATGAACTCGATTTTCTATATTTCGTGTACAGAAATGTTGAGTATTCTTTCTTGTCTTGCAGTACTTCTCCATTTTCTATCTCAAGCATATTGTTAATTCCTGTGTATGTATACAGCTGGCTCAAGTGTTCTGAACCTTTCAGGATAATTTGAACGTTTCCTCGTGTAATGAGTTAGTTCAACTCCAGTATAAGCAAATTAGTAATCTTTTTTTTTTTTTGTTTTGAAAATGCTGATTGGTAATCTAAACACATCAATTGCTGGGTAAAAAAAAAATCTTACTGGTAATTGGTAATAGTTGCATGAGTATCATTTTAATATCCTTGCCCAGCAACCAAGTAGGGAAACTAAACTTTCAGTTGGGCATTTATGTACCATTTAGGTTTAGAAGAATGACTTTTGCCTGTGCACAACCTTTCAATCCAATCCACATGCTCTTTTTACTGGAAGAAAACTTCAGTGCTTGTGTTAGTTATATGATAAGCTCTGGACAGCAATGATCTCTAATATTTGCAGTCGAACACATGACTAAAGCAACAACGCTATGTCGACAATCTTCCTATAATCGCCCAAAATAACAATTGGCTCAACTCCAGGACCCAAATTCCAATACAATACCATTGCTCGAATTAGAAATTACATACTTTGAACAAGAAATGCTGGAAATTTCAATCACAACCTATAAATGTTTATAACATGTTGCAGGAAAAATTCGTTCAAGTACTTTTAACCCATCATCCCTTTTTACACTACGTGCCACTCCTGCTTTGACGTGGCCTTGTTCCTGAATCCCCTGGGCTTTGTCGCTCGGGAACTCTGACCCCTGCATATTACCAGATATAGAAAAACCTTCAAAGCCCTTGAACTGATTAAGATACCCAATATTTGAATCTGACACTATAATTTGAATCACAAAGTTCTGAAAAAGATAAAATAGATGAGAAAAAGAACATAAAGAGTCGTGGAGTGTTCCACACAAGAATCTTGGTTAAAACCAGTATGATGAGAACAAGCGCACTTTCATTGTGAGCAGAATGATAAAATCTATTCGACAGATGGTTCCAATTTTTACAAATTCAGCTCCATATGTTTCAAATGTATTCACAAAAAAAACAGGCAAGTTCTTTGTGGTTGATTGTAGTATTTAATTTTGATATTCGGAGGGTTTTTCAGAACTGACCTTGAACCATAACTCTTTGAGATGTGTTCGTTGTCAAGATTAAGTGAAGCCAGTGCAGCCGATAAGTCTTCATAATTAGTTCCAGTACGGATAGTATCATCAGGCCAACTCATTGGAACTTCTAGTACCCTACAAAAAAGAAAATATTAAATCAGAACCGATCAAACAATTGTTTTTTATTACCAACTATACCTCACAAGACGGAGTACAAGGGGATAATCATGGATCATCTCATTGAGTGTACCCTTCAAGATGTTTGTACTTGCAGCGGTACATTTTTTCTACTGTGTAACTTCGAAAAATGACATCTAGACTTTTAGTAAATCTGGGTATCTCCGCAGACGGTAGTATATCCAAAACTTTTAGCACTTGGATGTAATTCGACTTCTCCTTGGCAATATCTATAGTCCAAAGTAGATTTAGACGCCCATTGATATGGTTTCTCTGCAATAGCTGTGCAACATCCCCATCATTTGTTTTGAGATCCTTTTCTCTTTGAGAACGCTGACGCCATCCACTTGAAAGCTTCATTAACAAAGAAACTAAGTTCTTGCGGACCTCAACACTCTTTATTCCCCATAAAGAGCTCCAAAATCCATCACTAAAGATAACCTATTACAGTCGAACAAGCGCAGAGAGATCATTGAATAAATACATTTTTAGCAATAGGAGAAGACGTAACGCTTCTCTATATATATCACAAATGTAGACAATGTAGTAAAAGTATTGATTGTACCTGCCATTTTGCACCTTTAAATAGTGAAGAATCCCTTTTGAGTAAATCTTCAAGTTGGTTAAGCTCAATCAAGGCGTCTATAACTGCTTTCGATAACATCTTATCATCATCAACACTAAAGAAACATTCTCTTTCCTTAGCAGATTGCACTAGTTTCCTCCACACTGAATCACTGTTCAGTAAAGTTTGTCCATTCCCCACAACCCAAAGGCAGTACCTACAATGGAAGACCCAAAGCGTCCTTATTAAAGACGGAGTATACAGAATTATGGAACCAAATTACTTAAAATATAAACCATACCTTGCCCTTGTTAGAGCAACATTTATTCTTTGATGATTCGAGAGGAATCCCACTGATCCGTTGCCATTGGACCTGACAGTAGACATAATTATAACATCTTCCTCGGCTCCTTGAAAACCATCAACAGATCGAACACTCACTGAGAAATTACTGCGTGCCTCATATTTTTTGCCAAGTTTATCCATGAGCGCGAACACTTGTGCTTTGTAAGGGGATATAATGCCAACACTGACTTTGTTATTTTTTGCAATTGAAGCTGCATGTAGATATAAGAGCAACCAAAATTACTATTTAGTTATTGAACCATATAAAATTTCTGAAGACAGTTAAAAAAAGAAAAAACTACCTTTATAAAGGTTTTCGATTATGGCTGAAATTACTGCTACTTCCACCGGATTTTTACAGCTGTGCATATCATTGAATTCCTCCTTCCCATGAAAAACATCAATAAACGAGAAAGAGCCGTACATTCTCCCTTGAAGCAAATTTCTGGTATAACTTCTTTCTTTGACAGTCGGAGCATCTAATATTTGTTTGTTGTAGAATTCAACATTTGGGAAAACACTTATGGAAGGGTGCATTCTGTACTGGATATTCAGGAGGTGCTTATTCTGTCCGAGTGACACCAATCTCTCAAAGAGACTTCTACCAAATTCAGCCTTTTCGGAAATCTAAAAATGATGAATAGAAACAACACATTAACTAGTCTTACAAGCTCATATTCAACTTAAAAATCACAAGTTAAGACAAATATTACAAACCTTGCTATGTACCATTGCAGGCAATTGTCGTTCATCGCCTATGAGAATTGCATGTCTGACATAAGTTAGTTGAAGGGGAATTGCTGATTCACACTCTTTAAGTTGGGCAGCTTCATCGATAATTACCAACTTCAATTTCTTAATTGTACTTAGTTTGGCTGAGCTTGAAGCAGTGCAGAAAATAAGGCAGGCATTTTCCAAACAAAACTCATTTACCGATCTCACACCATGAAAGTGACGAAACTTAAACTGTTCAAGGAATTTCAAAACTTCGAGGCACTCAACTCGGCTCTTCCGTAACAGCAGCACGGAGGTTGTTTTTTTGCTGCAATCTTTTATTTCAGAATCAGAGAAGACATTCTTGAGCTCTTGATTGGAATAAGAACCATTTACTAGCGAAATACGAAAAAACTTGAGCAAATCAAGGGTAGTGTACATTTTGTTTACCATTGTGACAGAAATGAATGAGGTAGGCATGTGAGAACAGATAGTCTGGGGTGTACTATTGCAGAATTTCCCCTTTCGTATTTGGGAATGCCGGCTGGGGCACCGTATAGAAGCAAAGGCATATGGGATCGTGTCGTTGAATTCGCGGAGGCAAGACTGCAAGGGTGGACGGGAAGGACCCTGACATATGGGGGAAGATTAGTTCTCATCCAACACGTTCTTAGTGCTATTGCAATATACATGATGTCGATTTACTCAATGCCAAAATCTGTGGTGAAGCGGCTAAATGGCATTATGAGAACCTTCCTTTGGAGGGGAACTTACGAAGCTAAAAAATACCCACTGGTGGCATGGGAGAAGGTGTGCACGGACAAGGCGATTGGAGGACTGGGCATTAGAGACTTAGTTACCTTTAATGATTCACTACTTTGTAAGTGGTTATGGAGGTACACCGTGGAGGAAGAAGCATTGTGGAGAAGACTTGTAAAAGAGAAATATGGTGAAGATGGTTTGGGGTGGGACACCAAAATTCCAAAAAATCCATATGGAAACAGCATTTGGAGGGGGGTAGCCAACAGACTACCAAAGTTCAAAGCAGGGATCAGCTACAAAGTGGGCAATGGACATAGAACTCGTTTCTGGCAGGACCATTGGCTGGGGAATGCGACATTACAAGAGTCTTTTCCGAACATATTCAGGGTGTCCAGGAAAAACAAAGATACGGTGAGTCAGTTCTACACTTTAGATAGAAATGGTCAGGTTAATTGGAACCTGGACCTGAGGAGGAGATTGACGGATAATGAGATTCGGGAAGCGGCAGCCCTGACGAATCAGCTACAAACCTTCAATGCGGCTACTGAGGCAGACACAAGGGCTTGGAAATGGACGAAAGACGGTGTTTTCTCGGTGAGTTCTTGCTATTCGGCATCAATAAACAGGGATACTTCTACACATTTCCCCATTAATGTTGTTTGGAATAGCAAGGTACCGTCAAAAGTGAACTTTTTCACATGGCTGGTACATCACAATTCCATTCTAACTCAGGACAATCTGTCTAAAAGAGGAAAAATCATAGTCAACCGCTGTTCAATGTGTAGTGTTGGGTGGGAATCCATAAATCATTTGTTCATCCACTGCAACTTGGCGTCAGAAATATGGACTTCTTTGTTTCAGAGCTTTGGCATTAGTTGGGTGCAGTGCGAAGATATTAAGGATCTCTTCAGGGGTTTTGACAGTGAAACCGTTCTCTGAGAATGGAAATTTCTTATGGAATTTTCTGCCGTATGCTGTGTGTTGGAGTCTATGGAAAGAGCGCAATCATCGAACGTTCGATGACAACCACAGACACAATGATGTGAGTGGGATAATCTTAGATGTGAAGGCGAACCTTCTGTACTGGTCTCATGCTTCTCGTAGCTTAAGGAATGTTAGATTCGAAGAACTAGTCTTCAAATGGAAAGAAGTAATCAGGGCATAGTTCCGGGTTTCTTATTTATGAACTGCTACCAAAAATCAGTTCATCTGTTGTAATTCTTTCATTCTTTCTACCTATATAATATATCGTTTTGTTGATCAAAAAAAAAAAAAATTTCATGTTTTTCTCTATCAAAGAAAACCGTTTTAGTAGAAACTCACTAAATTCTTCATTTAACGCTTCCTCACGGTTGCTACTTTCACCAGATTGTCCAACAGTTACAGAAAGGCCTGCTGTTTCCTCTTCTATTTCTTCCATTTGCTCCATTTTGCAAGAAATATCTTTCTCTTTTTTTTTTTTTGCTCGGCAATATCTTTCTCTTTCTCCTTATTTTTATTTTCTCGGTAGACAAGGAACTGCTGATATGCTTCTTCAAGCAAACATATCATTGATTTTAACTGAGCCCCCCATCCAGTGTGTGGGTTCAAGCAATCCCACAGTATCTTACTGCGATAATCAAGAAAAACATCTACAAGGTCGCCACGAGCATCAATATTCATTCTTTTAACATTCCCAAATAGTACTATGTCACCCAACCCATAATTGTTACTTTCCAAGGTTTCCCTAACAATACTCATCAGCCTTGTAGTTACCTCCAGAACTGCAGTGTTAGTTGGAGCGCATGTAAGTGCCTTACATTTCATTTTTAAAAGTGCCCAAAGAAGTATACCAATTGTCTTTGTTTTCCCAGTGCCAGGAGGCCCCCAGATAAGCTTGACTGAATTTTTGTGACTACATGAACTTGTTGCAATAGAACGTAACACTGCACCAAGTTGAGATTCATTAAGGTTGAACGACTGCAAGCCTTTGCTGAGAACCAGTTCAGCTTCTTGAGAACAGATGTTACAGTCAACTTCAGCCTGTGCAAACAAAATAAACCATTTTAAGACTGAAATTATGTATGCCCTTTTTGGCGTTAACAGTACTGCACAATGTACGGCAACAAACAATCACAAATAACTACCAATGAGAAGCAACTAGAGTCATAAACTAGTGAAAACTAACCTGAGAATTAGCCCGCAGAACCTCCTTGATAATATTTTCATTTCTGGCGCCACTTGGATGTAGTGCCCTCCATATGCGAAGATTTGTTGTCATGTTTGTAAGGTATACAGCAAAAAGGGGATCATTAATCAGGTTCTCTTCACCGTTTTCATCTTCTACTATAATGGGTTTTGACGTACGAACGTTTACTAAATAAGGTATCTCCTCATCATCAACACCTAAAATCATAGCAGGAATATATGACACTCGAACAAAGTCCTTGACACGTTCAGGCCTCACATCTGAGAAAGCAATTATATCAGAACCTTGAGGCTCGTATCCGTCCTTGTCAGGTTTTCCATCTTCTCCCATATGACCTAATAACATAGTGTAAATGAAGTTCCTGGGTGGTTTATAATGTTTATGTTTCTGAACAGATAGAATTCTGCATTTCGGTGCCTTGTACAAATTCATCATATTTGACACTAAATCAGCATGCGTCTCTTCAAGAAGAGGATAACGGTACGAATCCAAGTATTGGTTCACTGATGAGAATGTCTTTGGGATTTTGTTTACCTGCCAAAATGTCAAAGTTGAACTGAACATAAAAATCCTAGTAAAGGAAAAAAAACGTGCGAAGTCACTTCTTGGCCATGAACACAAACATAGATATGTAAGCAAAAGAAAACACTAAAGTCATGATCATGTACATGAGATCAATGAGTACCTTATCTTTGTAAAGATGATGATTGAAAATATCATGAAGAGACCAAGAGAACACTTTGTCAACCAAACTATCTCTTTTTTCATTGCCATCTTTCTTCGAAGAAGATGACATTTCTGCACTCCTATTGCCATCTTTCTTCGAAGAAGATGATATAGAGATAGTAACCAGCTTTTTTTGTTTTGTTTTTGATTTTTTTTTTTGAGGTAAAAGGTTAAAGATTTAATGAAAAAGGATAAAAGAAAGAAATGACAAATGAACACTCTACAGCGACAGCAACAAGGTAGCTGAACAAGTAACAATTACAATAACGACCAGTCAACCAGTTTACTTCTTGTTGATCTCAGTAGTGCATGCTCTGAGGATACTTATTTTTTCTGCTCTCGCATATACACAGAAAAAAGGCAAGAACAGTTTATAAATGAGTACCTTATATATCTTTGTAAAGATGATGATTGAAAATATCATGAAGAGACCAAGAGAACACTTTGTCAACCAAACTATCTCTTTTTTCATTTCCATCTTTCTTTGAAGAAGATGACATTGCTGTGCTCCTACTGATCAGTTAGCTTTTTGGTCTCCTCTTCACCGGATATAGAGATAGTAACCAGTTTTTTTTTTTTTTTTTGAGGTAAAAAGTTAAAGATTTTATTAAAAAGAAAAAAAAGAAAGAAAAGACAAATGAACACTCTACAGCGAGAGCAACAAGGTAGCTGAACAAGTAACAATTACAATAACAACCAGTCAACCAGTTTACTTCTTGTTGATTCAGTGCTGCATGCTCTGAGGATACTTATTTTTTCTGCTCTCGCATATACACAGAAAAATGGCAAGAACAGTTTATAAATGACGTCCTTTAAATTTCTGCCTTTTGCAATTATCTAGCTATCTACTCCATACATATGTATTAGTGTACTGTGTATTCAATATGGGAAACGCATGCATGCATGGATATTCACACATTCCTAGCCCACGACTTTTCATATATTGAGGCCATATATGCACTAGTAGTACTATCAAATTGAAGTCATCGACTCATCGTAAGCAATTTTGTTAAATGAAAACAGAGGTCATTGATGATGTTGTCAAAAAGAGGGAAAAATATAGAAAATGGGCTATATAGCCAAAAATATACTTTTTCTGGGCCAAATAGACAGTTAGGATCCGGCTTGGGTCAAATAACCAATGGAGAGGAGTTTACGTTACTACCCTTTAAATCACGGACTTATCTTCTTCTCGTCTTCTCCGTCACTCAAACATAAACCAGATCTCGTTTTCCATCATCTTTCATCGTCTCCCTCAAATAGAAACAAGCTTTTGAGATCAGAGAAAAGAAGATTGAGAAGATGGTGCTGCTATGGATCGATGTGGATGGGTCTGTGGTGTTTGATGGCTGCGACGATTTAGATGAGAGAGATTGAGATAGGTTTGAACAGAAATTGACGAAGGTTCTTCTGAAATCGAATTGACTATTAGGGTTTGAAGAAATTGAGTGATTCAACACAGGAATGAAGAATTTGGGGATAAATCAGATGAAACATTGAAGAACAAGGCGATATCTATGTTGCTTTGAGATTGATGGATTTATGGCAATTGGTAAGTTTCTTAACCTTAATTGTGTTTTGATTGCAATTGATTTCAAATTTATCCATCTTAATTAGATGAAACTGGTTTGATTCTGTGCTAGATTGAGTTGAACATACATGGCGAAAATGGGTTTCATCCTATACTAAATTGGGTTGAATTTGGTTTCACCCATTTTAAACTACCATGCAACTGGTTTCATCCTATACTAATTTGGTTTGAATTTGCTTTCACCCATTTTAAACTAGGATGAAAACCGGTTTCATTTATAGGTAGGATGAAATCTATGATTTTTGAATTAGGTATCACTCATTGTAAACAAAAGGATGAAACTGGGTTTCATCCTATACTAAATTGGGTTGAATTTGTTTTCACCCATTTTAAACTAGGATGAAAACCGGTTTCATCTATAGGTAGGATGAATCTATGATTTTTGAATTAGGTATCACTCATTGTAAACAAGGATGAGTTTCATCCTTTACTAAACAGGGTTTCATTCTACTGGTTAGGATGAAACTGAATTTCGTTCCATCCACATTTACACTAGGATGAAACTGGTTTCATTGTGTGTTAGATCGGGTTGAGTTTAGTTTCACTCATTTTTAAACTCAGATGAAACTGGTTTCATCCAGTTTTATGTTTGCTGGAATTTGGTTTCGCCCACACACTGTTTTGGTTTCATCCAGTTTTACTTGTTGGGGTCAGTAAGTCTGGTGTTAAGAAGAGTAACATGCACTATTTTGGTACTTACGTGGTAGAAGGCAAAGAGACAAGGAATGAACAAATGTAACTAGTATATAAGTCACTTGTAGTTGCAGCCCTTGTCCTTTATTAACTCGTCAATAATATTGCTAGGGAAGGCTTCTTAGTAGGCCCTTTGTAGGTAAGAATGCAGGGGGTGATTTTGGTACACTAATTTGCTCACCCTTCAGAATAGTACCCTAACAAGCAAATTGTGTTTCACTGCTGCCGATCTCTTCAAATCCATCCTTGAAAGCTTAACATGCTTAGTACTCGAGTTACACAAACTCTCGTGACCTCTGAAACCTTTGGGGTGACTGCTCGGTGATGTCACACTATTCAACTAGAAAACATTACTCTGCTGGATGCTATTTGTTAGTTTTCACTTGTCATGCATTTGTACGTTTTTATTTTGTGTAGAACTTCTTCCTTTGTTTCCTAAAACTCTAACCAGAATCACCCCTTCCTCGTCATTATTAACTGAATTTATGTCATATGGATGATGCCATTTGCATTTATATCTTGCCACCTATGCCATTCATGGTCTTCCCATGTTTCTCAGTGTTTATTGTGTGGTGTGTTATGCGTCCTCATTTACTATTTGTTATCACTTGTGTATTTCTCGAATACTTCCCTTGGTAAATGTTAATGCATTATAGTACTGTTTTTGTTTCAATTTCAAAGTTTAATGCCTTGCGTCTATCATCTTCGCCAATTTTGCAGGTTTCGGAATTTGTATTTACTTGTTGGGGTCAGCAAGTCTGGTGTTAAAAAGAGTTGGAAGGTGTTAAGAAGGTTGCGGAACTGCAGGTGGTCTTGTAACTGCTTACAGGGAAGCTGGAAGGATTTTGCAGTTACAGTGGTTGAATGTTGTACAAGCTCTGTTTTAAGTACTCTGTTTTTGGTTGTACAAGCTCTATTTTTTACTTTGTTTTAGTACTTTGTTTTATGCTCTGTTTTGCTTAAAATTAGCTCGTAAAAACGGAGCAAAACAGAGCAAATTAATTCGGTTTTGCTTGCAATCAACTCGTAAAAAACAGAGCAAAACAGAGCAAATTAATTATGTTCTTTTTTGTTGTTGTTGTTGTTGTACTCTGTTTTTTATAGGTTTCTCTGTTCATCTCCAACAAAGTAAACATTTGTAGAAGATAGGGACATATTTGTCTCTTCAGGTTAATAAATAAAAAATATTCTGGGTCAAATATCCATTTTGGCCAAATGACAGTATTTTTATCTTTTTTGGCTATATAAACAGTATCTAAAGCTAAGAATCTATTTCACCCAGGAATTTTCTGTTTTGGTCTTTTTGACCAATTTTGTGAAAAAAATATGAAATCAAGTCCCTATCATAATGACTACATTTTCCTCGAGATTTGTGTTATTAGTAGATATGATGTGAAAACTTAGTAACCTACTGTCGAAATTACTTATCTATATATACACAAAGTTAAAACAACTGTAGGATTCACGTAAGTAGGCGATCATCTCTATGTACAATACCAATTCTGTTGGGTTTTGCTTCTTTATTATATTATGGCAGAAATTAAAACTTGTATGGTTTTAAATTTTAACTTTTAGTTTTTCATTTTAAGAGCTTCTCCAATGGAATGTATGTGAAAATAAATGTCTAAGTCCACATAGAATAAACACATTTTTTTCTGAAATTCTTCTCCGACCCCAACTTTTTAAATCAATGTGAAGGTGATGTGTAGGGGTGGGACTTGGGTTGGGTTAACCCACCCAACCCATGCCCAACCCGAACGTTGGGCGGACATGGACAACGTATTTCAAGACTTTGGGCAAGTTTGAGCATAAATTTTATAAACCCGAGTTAAATTTGGCCAAGCATTTGCACAAATATTTCTAACCCAAGCAACCCGCCCGACCCGAAGAACTATGATATAGTTATATAAAACTATTTTTATAATTGGTATTATTATCTATTTAGAGTAATTTTAGATATTATCTTCAAATCTAATAATGAAAATATAAATTATATCTATCTCATTAATCATTCAATAAGAAAAAAGTTTATATTATTGTAAACGATCTTCAGTTATTTGGAAATTTGAAATAAATGGAGCAATTAAATCTTATTATTACTAAATTTTTTATTATTATATCAACAAGCTCGTATGTCCTGCGAAACTTGGGCGAACCCGAGGAACATAACTTGGGCGGACTTGGGTACTACTTCCATGGGTTCCACGGGTTTGATGGGCAATCTGGGCAAAGGATTCCTAGCTCGGGTCTGCCTCGGCCAAGCCTTCTAACCCGCCCAACCAACCCAAGTCCCACTCCTAGTGATGTTGCTTAATTTTTGTTCGACATGTCAAGGTGAACGTCAAGTTTTAGACATTCACCTTGACAATGTAAAACAATCCTAGTAAACTTTTGCTTACCTAAATTAATTTTAATATATTAAATAACCATTTTTAGCTCTTATAAAATTTAAAAATTACTAAAAATAAAATTTACATTTAATTCATAAAACATCACAATCAACACCATTGGAACACCATTGGAGATGAATTATTTTTCCTCCCTAAACTTAAGGAAAAATTGGAATGAGGATGTCTTGTTTGTGTTGCCACCTAGGAAACACACACAACCACCATTGGAGAAGCTCTAACTTAAACTTTTTTGGCTATGGTAAATAAATGTGTGGGTTATATTTGGAAACCCGTTAAAGGGGTTGTTGAATGCATTAGAGGGGCATCTCTAATAGGACAAAATCGGTCACCGGTTAGTAATTCTGGAAGCCCTTTATTTAAATATGTTTCATAATGGCTAAAAACCCTTACTTACTTAATGTTAATAATTCAATTAGCTAATTATTAGATTTAAAAATTTTGTTTATAGTTAGCAAAAAATTAAATCAGATTAAGAGTTAGGTATTATGGGAAGAAAAAGTAGAGTGATTTTTTTTTTTTTTTGCACATTTTGAAAAACCTAGAGTTTGATTTACTCAACCAAAATGATTGATTTCAAGTGGCAAATTGGAGGCGGGTGAATCTTTATATGATGAAGAAACCAGATTACAGATACCCCATGATGGAGATTTTAGTATGGCTAATCTCTTAGTTCCAACGTCCATTTCAGGGCGACTTACAATTAGAATTAGCCATAGAAGCCAGCTGTAGGCGCCATTTACAGTTAGTATTGGATGAACATCTAATCATAACTGGTCAAAATTTTGGGAAAACCCAATCATAAGCCAGTTACGATTCGACTGTTGTCTTACGAGACAAGAGCTAAATAAGTTACGATTGGTTTGTTGGTGTCTAGTATCCAACCGAATCTCCTTACAGTTGATATCGTTTAATTAAGTCAAAATCAAATGTAATCAAACTTAATAATTTAAATTATTTTCGCTCATGAGTATTTACTGTTGGTATTGTTTTAGTCGAAACCAATCGAAAATATATTTACGGTTACAAAACGAACCGTAACTGAATATTCCAACTAGTTTTTTTTAAGATTTATGTTTCGTTGTTCTACGATTATCAATCGTAACACATTTAGAAATCGAGATTACGATTGGTAATTAAAGAACAACCATCCGTAACTCCAACCAAAACCTCAATTTTAATATATTGAAATTTGAATGCATCAAACTTGATTCGAACAAAAAAATATCAAATAAAATGGGTTTATCGAAACCAACTTCACATAAATCATACCGGTAAATCATCAATGGTTTATAGGTTTATCTATTTAGTACTATTTTTTTGATACCCTAGACTTGTGGTCCCTAGACTATATCCAAGCTCCTTAAATTGGAGTGGATTTATGATGCCCTAGTGGTCCCTAGACTACATCCAAGCTCCTTAAATTGGAGTGGATTTCTGATACCCTAGACTAGTGGTTCCTAGACTATGTTTAAACTCCTTAATTAAATTGGAGGGAAAAAAATGGTTTAGTCTAAAAACACGTCAAAAAATACGGATTATTCCATCCCGAGTTAACTAGGTACAATTTAGTCCAAAAGTTATATAAAATATGGAAAATACATATATAACCTTCCTGGTTTACAATTTAGTCAAAATATTTACATTTTAGTCCCAAAATGACTCATAATGATGTCAACAATTTTAAATAATTAAAAAACAATTTATCTTCCAAACCGTTTGTCCAAAATTCACAAAATTTATATATTCGAAAAGCTCTTTTCGAGATCTACAAAAACAGCACCCATGACTATATAATTTTCATTTTTAAAAAATATTAGTTTACCCTTGTGTACAAACATGTACACATCTACAAAAATCCAAAAACAAGACAAGGTGCATGATTTTATACACCATATACAGCCTGAATCGTCCACCTAAGCACCACTAGCAAGCATGTTATTAAAATCATAAAATCCAGAAAATCGTCCATCTACAAATCATGTCGATTGTTCTTCTCCATTTTCTGAAGCTCCCTTGAAAAGTACCTAAACACATACCAAACATGTTATTAAAATCATCTCATAATATCGAAAACAACAACTTAGGTTCCATCAAGAATTAGTTTTTTTTTATATTTTTGAGAGAGAAGAATATTGTACAATTATGTACACGTTAATAATTCAAAAACAAAATGTGCACAACTAGTAAAGCAAGTGTTTAAATATATAGATTGTAGAGATAATACCAAAACTGAGTGAATGTGGACAAGTGTGAAATAATACCAAACTGTTCTTAATTCATAAGAAAGGTTACCTAATTCGAAATTCTTGACAAAAAACTTTAATGAGGACTGACCTTAATAACAACGCTACATTTTCTAATTTGAAATTCTTGACTAAATTTTTTAATATAATGTTGTCCTATCACCCAGGATGTGTTACTGTTGTTCGCATAGTTTAAATGTCTAGAATCTTGGTCCACTACTACAAGTATTCCTGTTGTATAAATCCATGCCTTCCTGCGGTCGATGACGCTTTTCTTCAGCACTTATGTACTGGAAGGTAGTATGCACGGTGTATGGTTCCAATCCCAGCTGCTGGTATATGGCCTGCAATTGTACTTACGAAGTCAGTAAAGAAAGACTATGTATGAAGGCAGGCACTACTGCAATTTTACACTTTGGAAGTTCAAGGATTCATATACTTCATTTTATCTACTTATAATATTACAGTAACATTTAAAAAGAACACCTTGAGTTCCAACATATACTAACGAGTAACGAGTTTAGAAAAAGTATTTCAATAATATTCAGCAGAAAATTCCCGTTGATACGTATAACAAAACAAACTCGAGTCCTTAACAAAACATTTCCATAAAAAAGAACATATAAAGGAGAATGTACTTATCTAGGTACCACCCTAAATCCAAAACTCTTAACACATTTATCAGTATCAGAATACAACGCAACTTCTCGACTTGTTTCTCAAGTGTGGGCGGGTAGGGAAGCTGTTGGAAATATTGACAATATTCGTATTCAACATAGGAAAAATACTTAGCTCGAACTGATGTGTGATTGTTGTTCCGGGAGATGAACTGATAATAGTATCAAAAATTAGTTGAGGCACGTATGAGATACGCTGACTTAAAGGTAATATTGCATGCTACTCCTCTGAGATGCTATAGCAATTGACAAGTCACCTCCAGGATACAACCAATGTTAGTAATCCTCTATGTAGCATACAAAGAGATAACTCTAAGAACTTGGCAGCAAAGATGAAAACAAAAACACAAATTGAAACTACAATTTGTTTCAGAGTAATGTAAAAAACAATTTTATGTTTCTGTAAACTAAGAAGTAGTAGTACAAAATTATGTTTCTGTAAACTAAGATGTAGTAGTACAAAATTATGTTTATGTAAACTACAACTTGATTCAGAGAAGAACTGAACGTTTTCTGTGTTTTAAGAGAAACGTAAATGAGAACTTAAGTTTTCTGAAAGCAGAAGAGGAGAAGAAGAAAGAGAACTAATGTTCTGAGGTATATTTACAAATGAAGTTTTCATCTGGTATTTATAGCAAGAAAAATTTGAACGTTCGAATAAGAATCCAATGCACGACAGACTGACCGTGAATCACGCTTCTCGAACGTTGCAAAAGTTAAGTAAAAGCCGCGTTAAAAAAACAGTGAATTTTTTTTGTCGGACATTTAAAATTTTTGAGATTCTTTACGAGGAACAGGTGTCTAGAGAACCGTGTAACGCGTGTGACCGAAGATGCTTCTCGAGGATTTTGTCACACGGGTCGGACAACCAAAACCGAGAAGGCAAAGAATAAAATTCTTTACATGTGTGAGAGAAACGTGTGTAAAAATATAGGGTCTAATAAACAAACGCCCGCGCCCGACCAACCGACCAGATGGACGGCGGCGGCGTGCGTGCTTCTGTGCGAAGCACCGCGCGAACGGTAAAGGCAATAAGAAATGAAATAAGGGATAGGCTACCTTGCCATAGTCTAGTGCTTTCCCCATACACAAAGGTCTAAAGACCCAAAGGTCCATACCCTTAAGGATAAACCCATGATATTTAAGTCTAAAACTCTAAGTGTTTTAGTCTTTGTGGGACTAATGTTTTTTTCATTCAAATGAAAAAAACATCTAGGGAGCAATAGGTATTGGGTTCAAAACATGGTCCATGCATTTTTTGATTAAAACACCGTTTTTTTTTCTAACAATCCCTCACATGAATAATAAAACATGTCGATAAAACACGAGAAAACATAAGGCAAAAAATTAGGCTAAGGTGTCCCAAAGATTGAACCTTAACTTAGTGAGAGGTTACCTGAACTGCTTGTTGTAACGGTGAACACAGTGTCTTGAACCGCCAATAGTGAATGCAATTCAGAAATAACATCCACACTTGATGCCTCAACCGAAAGCTGGCAAGCTATTGCCATTGTGCCCATTTTGGCCGTGGGCTAAAATCCCGGGCTTATTGAATGTCTCTAAAGAATCGGCTCAGATTCTCATAGGAAGCGGCCCCACTTCCAACATCCACAAAGGTGAGTCCATAAAGAGTGTCCTGCTACACCCTGCTTTAATCAAAGCCATGGTACCCATTAAGATCTCAAAATATCATCCTGAAAATCATGCAGGCAGCACTATCACTCGGTTACACCATAGGGAGGGACACAGATAGTGCTATCCTGATATCACCATAAATTAGTTATCTCATTGAACCTTGATCTTGGAAATCCAATCATAAGGTTGAGTATCCTTCATGGTGATTTATTATATGATCTTAAGTCCCATCCCCATCGATGTAAATCTAACTACCTCTCTAGGTAAACCTTTCGTCAAAGGATCTGCAATATTATCTTTGGACTTTACAAAGTCTATCGAGATAATACCAGTAGAGAGTAGTTGTTTCACCGTATTGTGTCTTCTTCATATATGTATAGACTTTCCGTTGTATACATTGTTCTTTGCGCAACCAATAGCAGTTTTACTGTCACAGTGTATTGCGATTGAAGACACAAGCTTGGGCCAGAGTGAAATTCCTCCCAGGAAACATCGTATCCATTCAGCTTCCTCTCCAGCTTTTTCCAAGGCTATAAATTCAGACTCCATAGTGGATTTAGCTATACATGTCTGTTTGGTAGACTTCCATGAGATAGATGCACCTCCAAGTGAGAAGATGTACCCACTAGTAGATTTTCACTCTTCTGAGTCTGATATCCAGTTGGCATCACAATACCCTTCCAGTACAGCAGTATACTTCCCAAAACTTAAGCAATAGCTTGAGGTCCCTCTCAGGTAACGTAGAACTCTGTAGAGAGCCTTCCAGTGATCCTTCCCTGGTTTGCAAGTATACCTGCTTAATCTACTCACAGAGCAAGCAATATCAGGTCTTGTACAGTTCATCAGATACATAAGACTACCAATAATGCGAGAATACTCAAGTTGATCAATTCCCTCACACTTTTTCTTTTTCAAGTTACAAGCGGGATCATATGGAGTAGAGGCAGGTTTAGCATTTTCATCCCTAAGATTACATCGAATAGAAGTGATTCTAGTGACCGGTGAATAGGTATCAAAGAAACCTAATCCTTCCTTTTGTCTATATCCTTTAGCTACCAACCTAACTTTATATTTCTTTATTGTTCCATCTGTTCTAAGTTTCCTTTTGAACACCCATTTACAACCTATGGATTTACTACCAGGAGGTAAGTCTACAAGCTCCCAAGTTTCATTTTGATAAATGGATTCCCATTCATTTAATGAAGCTTCTTCCCAAAAAGGAGCTTCCAGAGAATTCATAGATTCCTTGTAGGTTTGAGGTTCAGACTCTACCGCAAGAGTCAAAAAATCTGGGCCAAAACTTGTTTCAGTTCTAACCCTCTTACTTCTTCTCGGTAGTCGAAAGGAACATCTGAGAGGTCATCATGGACCCTTTTTCGAGGTCCAGACCTTAAAGGAAATATGTGTTCATAAAAGACAGCATCTCTTGATTCCATTATGGTGTTCAGACCAATGTTATTGTGGTCAGAATTGATGACCATGAACCTGTGTGCAATTGTATGCTCAGGATACCCTAAGAAAACACAGTCGACTATTTTAGGTCCTATTTTAGTTTTCTTGGGATGAGGAATGACCACCTTGGCCAAACACCCCCACACTTTAAAGTATGCATAGGAAGGTTGTCTACCATTCCACAATTCTTTAGGAGTTTTATCTAATTTTTTAAATGGAACTCGGTTCAAGATATAGCATGCTGAGAGGATAGCTTCCCCCCACAAGTTCGAAGGTAACCCTGAACTGGTAAACATAGCATTCACCATATCTATGAGTGTTCTATTTTTTATTTCAGCTACACCATTCGACTCAGGTGAATAAGGTGCAGTAGTTTCATGAATGATGCCATTAAGTTTACAAAACTCACCGATTGGTATCACATACTCACCGCCACGGTCTGACCTAAGAGTTTTAATTTTAACTCCTTTTTGGTTTTCTACTTCAAGTTTATAAAATTTGAAAGCCTCTAAGGCCTCATCTTTACTTCTAAGAAGATAAACCTGACAATATCATGAGTAATCATCTACAAAAGTGATATACCATTTTTTTCCACCTCTTGTTGGTGTCGATTTCAAGTCTCCTAAATCCGAGTGTATTAGTTCCAAAGGAATTGTTTTACGTTTAATACTTTTATTAAACGGTTTTCTTGCATATTTAGATTCAACACAGATTTCACATCTTTGATTTTTGTCAAAGTTTATTTTTGGTATGCAACCTAAATTAGCAAGTCTTTCAAGAGATTTGAAATTAACATGTCCAAGTCTATCATGCCAAACATGTAAGGAGTCACAAACATAAGCAGAAGAATATGCATTAACATTCAATTTCAAATCAGATACACTAAGCGTAATCATGTTATCGGTGACATAACCTTTTCCTACAAAGTCCCCATGCTTAGAAATTACAACAGTATTAGACTCAACAACAATTTTAAAACCTTTTCCTAGTAAGATGGTTTATGAGATAAGATTTTTGCATATGTATGGGACGTAATACACGTCATTCAATGCGAGAGTTTTTCTTGAAGTAATCTTCAGTTTGACCTTGCCTTTCCCCATCACTTTCGTGGTGGAAGAGTTTCCCATAAATAGTTTCTCATCGTATCCTACTATGGCATAGGAGGAGAAAGCATTTCTGAACTTACAGACATGCTTGATGGCTCCAGAATCAAGCCACCAGTTCTCACATTGGTCATACTAGAGACAAGGTCGACTTCAGACACCATGCCAGTATAATATCCAGAATCTTCTACTATGTTTGCCTTATTTTTCTGTTTTGGAACATATTTAGACTTTTTAGGTGCCTTACGGTCTTTAGCCATATGTCCAGCTTTTCCACAATTAAAGCAGTCTCCTTTGATGGTGTTTTTAGAGACACCACCCCTTGGCTTAAAATTGTTACCTCTGGGTTATCGACATTTGTTACGTCTGTTACCATTTTTGCTGGATTCTCCAGGACTTTTCTTTGAAGCAGCTTTATCGTCCAGGACATGAGCTTTATTGGACATGTCTTTGCTCAGAATCAGGCTCTTTTCCTTGCAGCACATAAGCTCCACAACCTGGATCTTTTTTCCAAGCTCTACCATGGTGATTTCACGAGTCTTGTGTCGCAGCCTCCTCTTGTAGCCGTTCCATGAGGGTGGACGCTTTTAAATCACTGCAGATACTTGTAGAGCTTCATCTATATGCATGCCTTCAGCAAGAATTTCGCTGATGAGGAGCTAAAGTTCGACGAACTGTTCTACCACAGGCTTTTCGTCAGTTATATTGTATTCCAGGAACCTAGCCACCAAAAACTTCTTGCTTCTAGCAGCTTCAGCAAGATATTTTTCTTCAAGTGCTTCCCATAAATCAAAAACGTTAAATTTTTCTTTTGCATTATAGAAGTTGTACAAGGAGTCATCCAGACAGTTAAGAATATGGTTCTTGCACATATAATTCTTCCTAGTCCACCTATCCAGTTTATCTTCATTACCATGGTCATGAAGTCTTCTCGAGGGTCTTTCTAAGGCAAGTCCATCTAACCTTTGGTCGTTTAGGAAGAATAACATTTTAGACTTCCATCGCTTAAAATATTTTCCACTGAACTTTGGTGGTCTTTCTACAATATTCTTTCCCATATTGTTACAACAACGAACGAACAATATTACCTTTAGAATGTTAGAAATATTGACAATATTTGTATTCAACAGAGGAAAAATACTTAGCTCGCACTGATGTGTGATTGTTGTTCCGGGAGATGCACTGATGATAGTATCAAAAATTAGTAGAGGCACGAATGAGATACGATGACCTAAAGTTAATATTGCCTGCTAATCCTCTGAGATGCTATAGCAATTGACAAGTCACCTCCAGGATACAACCACTATTAGTACTCCTCTATGTAGCATACAAAGAGATAACTCTAAGAACTTGGCAGCAAAGATGAAAACAAAAACACAAATTGAAACTACAATTTGTTTCAGAGTAATGTAAAAACCAATTTTATGTTTCTGTAAACTAAGAAGTAGTAGTACAAAATTATGTTTCTGTAAACTACAACTTGATTCAGAGAAGAACTGAACGTTTTCTGTGTTTTAAGAGAAACGTAAATGAGAACTTAAGTTTTCTGAAAGCAGAAGAGGAGAAGAAGAAAGAGAACTAATGTTCTGAGGTATATTTACAAATGAAGTTTTCATCTGGTATTTATAGCAAGAGAAATTTGAGCGTTCGAATAAGAATCCAATGCACGATAGACTGACCGTGAATCACGCTTCTCGAACGTTGCAAAAGTTAAGTAAAAGCCGCGTTAAAAAAACAGTAAAATTTTATTGTCGGACATTTAAAATTTTCGAGATTCTTTACGAGGCACAGGTGTCTAGAGCACCGTGTAACGTGTGTGCCGAAGATGCTTCTCGAGGCTTTTGTCACACGGATCGGACAACCAAAACTTAGAAGGCAAAGAATAAAATTCTTTACATGTGTGGGAGAAACGTGTGGAAAATTTCAGTAAAAAGATAGGGTTTAATAAACCCGCACCCGCGCCCTACCCGACCGACCGGACGGACGGATGGCGGCGGCGTGCGTGCTTCTGTGCGAAGCACTGCGCGAACGAGAAATGAAATAAGAAATGCAATAAGGTATAGGCTACCTTGCCATAGTCTAGGGATTTCCCCATACACAAAGGTCAAAAGACCCGAAGGGCCATACCCTTAAGGATAAACCCATGGTATTTAAGTCTAAAACTCTAAGTGTTTTAGTCTATGTGGGACTAATGTTTTATTCATTCAAATGAAAAAACATCTAGGGAGCAATAGGTCTTGGGCTCAAACCATGGTCCATGCATTTTTCGATTAAAACACCGTTTTTTTTTCTAACAGAAGCTCCAGTCCACCCGCTCGAAAAGTCATCAACTCATAGTTACTTGATTCCAAATACTGAGGCAAATTGATACCAAATATTTTTTTTCCTATTGGATTCCAAGTCAAGTCCTATTCTCTGCCCATAGACCCCTCTACACAACCATCATCGCTAATAACCGCACAAGAAATTAATTTCTTTACAACTAATAATCAACATTGTACAACTACGTACACATTAATAATCATCATGTGTACAACTATGTACACATTAATAATCAACATGTGTACAACTATGTACACATTAATAGAACATACATGTGTACAAATATGTAAACCTCTCTAGAAATCAGACAAATTCTAGCATACATGCCCACAAGACTGATTAGGTATTAACAATCAACAGGTGTACAATTATGTACACATTGACGATCAACGAATTTACAACTACATGCACATTAATGATAGGTGTACAATTATGTTCACATCAAGAATGAACAAGTGTACACCTATGTACACATTAACAACTCGATAACAAAAGGGGATTGTTGAAATTCAACTGCTATATAATTTGAGAAAATGAAAAAACAGAGAAAAGGTAAACAATTATACACAACCATATACAAATAAATTTGCAAGAAAAATCCAAAGACACAAATTCAACGATTATCCTTTAAATGATAAATCACAAAATTAATAACTAATCAATGAAATGATTAAAGTTAGTATAGAGAAATCATTTACCATTATCCATATATGCAATGGTTGTACTGTACAATACTAACATGAAGAATAATCATTGAAACTAACAGGAAGAAAGGAACAATACTCATGAAAATCAACAAGTGTACAACTATGTACACACTAAGAATCAACGTGTACAATTATGTACACATTAAGAATCAATACATGTACAAATAATTAAGTGGACACTAACAAATGAAAATAAAATAAAAAATTAAGGATAATATTTATTAGGTAGGTAAAAAGACAAAGAAAAAATAAGGATAATTATTAAATCAAGATGTTGATATTATGCTGTCCACTGTAATGAAAAATAATGATCCACTATGAAGTGTTTCGAAACTCACACAAAAATTAACATAAGCAATCAGATCCTCCACTAACACAATTAGTTTACATCACTTTGAAAAAATCTAAATAAATGAATTAAGTTACCTCTGGTGATAACACTAAACTCTAAACTTCGAGAACGATGCTAGGATCTAGACAAGAGGCAGGTGAGCCTCCATAAAAAAAAAATTAGCTACAATATGGGAAGCGATATAACATTTACTACAATTTTTTATTTATTAATTACCTAAAATGTGTCTTTTCTCTTGGCTTAGATCAGCTTCCCCATGGTCAATAGAAATGAAATTCCATGGGTTGTACTAGGGGATTTTAATGTGGTCTTTGATCAGTCAGAAAAGCTAGGTGCCTTGCCTTTCAACAGTAGAGATGTTAGTGCTTATGCTAGAATCGTATCAAGGTCTGATTTAGAGGATTTTGGGTTTATATTTACTTGGAATAATCATAGGGAGGGAGGTCAAAATATCCAAGAGAGATTAGATAAGGCTTTTTATAATTCAGAATGGATTCTTCAATTTCCTAATGCTTCTCTTACTAATCAAGCTTCTTTAGGATCTGATCATAATTCTATTTGCTTGCTTCATGATAATGGTTTCTCTAATTAGTCTTCTCTGTTTAAATTCTATGATACTTGGTTGAAGAATGTCTCTTGTATAGATTTGATTAATAATTCTTGGGATTAGTCTATGAGTGAGCCAGCTAGAGATTTGGCTGCTAATCTACATGCTTTAGGAGAAAATTTGTCTACATGGAAATATGTTGTTTTTGGTAACCCAACCAAGAAAATAAAAATGCTTTTGAAATAGGTAGAAAATATTGACAAAAGATAAGCTTCTTCTCATAATATATCCTTGAAAAACTCTAAATTGCATCAACTATAGCGTTTTTATGACACACAAGAGGAAATAGCTAAACAACAATCTAGGGATAACATGATTGCTTTGGGGGGAAATCATACGAAGTATTTCCATAGATGCACTCTGAATAGACGGAAAAGGAATAATATTGATTGTATATATTACTGATTCTCATGGGCATATTGTTAAGGAGAAAAATCAAATTGCTGTTGGGTTGGGTGATTATTTAGCTAATCTGTTTACTGCTCCTGATGTTGCCTTAAGCTCTAAAACCCTTGTGCATATTGAGCCTATGATCACTGTTGATGATAATTGTGCTTTGCTTAGAATTCCTAACAATGAGGAAATTTTTGGTATAATTAAGAAAATGAAGCCCAATAGGTCCCCGGGACCTGATGGGTTTCCAAATAGCTTTTATATGCAAAATTGAGGGACTATTGGTCCCCAAGTTGTCTCTACTGTCCAAAAAATTTTCATCCAAAAAACTTTACTTCCAGAACTTAATAAAACACATCTTTTCCTGATCCCAAAAACCAAAACTCCTAAAGACCCAAGTGAGTTTAGGCCCATTGGTCTTTGTAATACGTCTTACAAGATCATAGCTAAATTACTCGCAAATAGAATGAAAATATTGTTGGATAAGGTTATTTCACCGTATCGTTTCTATCTTCTAGTAAAATTTCGGACAACATTGTTGTTGCTCACGAGATTGTGCATTCAATGAAGAAAAATAAAAGAAACGTTGGGTGGTTGGGTGTTAAAATTGATATGTAGAAGGCTTTCGACAGGGTCAGTTGGGAATTTTTAAATAAAACCCTTTTGCAATTCGGTTTTAGTCATGATTGGTGTGCCATGAGTTTTCAGTGTGTTTCCACTACCAATATAGCGGTGCTTCTTAATGGTAACCCGGGTTAGTTTTTTAAACCTACTAGAGGTCTAAGACATCCTTTATTTCGCTATCATTTTATTCTTTGTATGGAAGTTTTTTCAAGACTGCTTTCTGCATAATAAAAATTATTTCTTGGAATGCTCAAGGCTGTGGGCGTAAATTAACTAGAAATCATCTGAATCATTTGATAAATTTTGAGAAGCTTGATGTGTTGTTTATTTTTGAAACTAAATCTCAACAATATTTGATGAGAAGGCTCTTAGCTAGCTTCCCTAATTTTTATTTTGTGGATCATATGGGAGTGGCTGGTACTAAGGTTGGATTGGAGATTGCTTGGTTGGATGGTTTTGATTTTGAAATTGTGCACTCGAATATGAATATGAAAAATGTGATTATAAAATCTAATTTTGCTATGAAAGAATGGTTATTAACATGTTTTTATGGTAGTCTGTATCCTTCTGATAAGCATGTGTCCTGGAATTTCTTACGAAAATAGCTTCAAGGGTCAATAGAAATGAAATGCCATGGGTTGTATTAGGGTATCTTAATGTGGTCTTTGATCAGTCAGAAAAGCTAGGTGGCTTGCCTTTCAACAGTAGAGATGTTAGTGCCTATGCTATAATCGTACAAAGGTCTGGTTTAGAGAATTTAGGGTTTATATTTACTTGGAATAATCATAGGGAGGGGGGTCAAAATATCCAAGAGAGATTAGATAAGGATTTTTATAATTCTGAATGGATTCTTTAATTTCCTAATGCGTCTCTTACTAATCAAGTTTCTTTAGGATCTGATCATAATTTTATTTGCTTGCTTCTTGATAATGGATTCTCTAATTAGTATTATCCGTTTAAATTCTATGATATATACTTGGTTGAAGAATGCCTCTTGTATATATTTGATTAATAACTCTTGGGATTACTCTACTAGTGAGCCATCTAGATATTTGGCTGCTAATCTACATGCTTTAGGAGAAAAATTTGTCTACATGGAAATATGTTGTTTTTGGTAACCCAACTAAGAAAATAAAAATGCTTTTGAAATAGGTAGAAAATATTGACAAAAGAACAGCTTCTTCTCATAATATATCCTTGAAAAACTCTAAATTGCATCAACTATATCGTTTGTATGACACACAAGAGGAAATAGCTAAACAACAATCTAGGGATAACATGATTGCTTTGGGGAAAAAAAATACGAAGTATTTCCATAGAGTCACTCTTAATGGACGGAAAAGGAATAATATTGACTGTATTACTGATTCTCATGGGCATATTGTTAAGGAGAAAAATCAAATTGTTGTTGTGTTGGGTGATTATTTCGCTAATCTGTTTACTGCTCCTGATGTTGCCTTAAGTTCTAATACCCTTGTGCATATTGATCCTATGATCACTGTTAATGATAATTGTGCTTTGCTTAGAATTCCTGACAATGAGGAAATTTTTGGTATAATTAAGAAAATGAAGCCCAATAGGTCCCCGGGACCTGATGGGTTTTCTTCTAGCTTTTATAAGCAAAATTTTGGGACTATTGGTCCCCAAGTTATCTCTACTGTCCAAAATGTTTTCATCCAAAAAACTTTACTTCTAGAACTTAATAAAACACATCTTTTCCTGATTCCAAAAACCAAAATTCCTAAAGCCCCAAGTGAGTTTAGGCCCATTGGTCTTTGTAATACGTCTTACAAGATCATAACTAAATTATTCGCAAATAGAATGAAAATCTTGTTGGATAAGATTATTTCACCGTATCTTTTCTATCTTCTTGGAAAATTTCGAACAACATTGTTTTTGCTCACGAGATTGTACATTCAATGAAGAAAAGGAAAGGAAAAGTTGGGTGGTTGGATGTTAAAGTTGGGAATTTTTAAATAAAACCATTTTGTAGTTTGGTTATAGTCAGGACTGGTGTGCCTTGATTTTTTAGTGTGTTTCCACTACCTCTATAGCGGTGCTGCTGAATGGTAATCCGGGTCAGTTTTTTAAACCTATTAGAGGTCTAAGACAGGGAGATCCTTTATCTCCCTATCTTTTTATTCTTTGTATGGAAGTTTTTTCAAGACTGATTTCTGCATATAATGAAAATTATTTCTTGGAATGTTCAAGGCTGTGGGCGTAAATTAACTAGAAATCATCTGAATCATTTGATAAATTTTGAGAAGCCTGATGTGTTGTTTATTTCTGAAACTAAATCTCAACAATCTTTGATGAGAAGGCTCTTAGCTAGCTTCCCAAATTTTTATTTTGTGGATCCGGTGGGAGTGGATGGTATTAAGGGTGGATTGGGGATTACTTGGCTAGATGGGTTTGATTTTGAAATTGTGCACTCGAATCTGAATATGATAAATGTGATTATCATATCTAATTTTTCTATGAAAGAATGGTTATTAACCTATTTTTATGGTAGTCCATATCCATCTGATAAGCATGTGGCCTGGAATTTCTTAGAGAAAATAACTTCAAGGGTCAATAGAAATGAAATACCGTGGGTTGTATTAGGGGATTTTAATGTGGTATTTGATCAATCATAAAAGCTAGGTGGCTTGCATTTCAACAGTAGAGATGTTAGTGCTTATGCTAGAATCGTACAAAGTTCTGGTTTATAGGATTTAGGTTTCAAAGGCAATATATTTACTTTGAATAATCATATGGAGAGGGGTTAAAATATCCAAGAGAGATTAGTTAAGGCTTTTCATAATTCTGAATGGATTCTTCAATTTCCTAATACGTCTCTTACTAATCAAGTTGCTTTAGGATCTGATCATAATTATATTTGCTTGCTTCTTGACAATGGTTTCTCTAATTCGTGAATCCGTTTAAATTATATGATACTTGGTTGAAGAATGCATGTTGTATAAATTTGATTAACAACTCTTGGGATCACTCTATGAGTGAGTCAGCTAGATATTTGGCTGCTAATCTGCATGCTTTAGGAGAAAATTTGTCTACATGGAAATATGTTGTTTTTGGTAACCCAACTAAGAAAATAAAAATTCTTTTGAAAGAGGAAGAAAATATTGACAAAAGAACAGCTTCTTCTCATAATATATCCTTGAAAAACTCTAAATTGCATCAACTAGAGCTTTTGTATGACACACAAGAGGAAATAGCTTAACAAAAATCTAGGGATAACATGATTGCTTTGGGAAAAAAAAAGAAGTATTTCCATAGAGTCACTCTTAATAGAAGGAAAATGAATAATATTGATTATATTATTGATTCTCATGGGCATATTGTTAAGGAGAAAAATCAAATTATTGTTGTGTTAAGGGTGGTTATTTCGCTAATATGTTTACTACTCCTGATGTTTCCTTGAGTTTCGATACCCTTGTGCATATTGAGCATGTGATCACTGTTGATGATAATTGTGCTTTGCTTAGAATTCCTGACAATGAGGAAATTTTTGGTATAATTAAGAAAATGAAGCCTAATAGGTCTCCAGGACCTGATGGGTTTCCTGCTAGCTTTTATAAGCAAAATTGGGGGACTATTGGTCCCCAAGTTGTCTCTACTATCCAAAATTTTTTCATCTAAAAAACTTTACTTACATAACTTAATAAAACACATCTTTTCCTGATTCCAAAAACCAAAACTCCTAAAGACCTAAGTGAGTTTAGGCCCATTGGTCTTTGTAATACGTCTTACAATATCATAGCTAAATTACTCGCAAATAGAATGAAAAGCTTGTTGGATAAGGTAATTTCACCGTATCAATCGACTTTCCTATCTTCTAGGAAAATTTCGGACAACATTGTTGTTGCTCACGAGATTGTGCATTCAATGAAGAAAAAGAAAGGAAAAGTTGGTGGTTGGGTGTCAAAATAGATATGTCGAAGGCTTTCGACAGGGTCAGATTGGAATTTTTAAATAAAACCCTTTTGCAATTCGGTTTTAGTCAGGACTGGTGTGCCTTGATTTTTCAGTGTGTTTCCACTACCTCTATAGCGGTGCTGCTGAATGGGAAGCCATGTCAGTTTTTTAAACCTACTAGAGGTCTAAGACAGGGAGATCCTTTATCTCCCTCTCTTTTTATTATTTGTATGGAAGTTTTTTCAAGACTTCTTTTGGCTAATGAAGCCTCAAAACATGTTCATGGTATTAAAATGACTAGGAATAGTCAGCTAATTTCGCTCCTTCATTTCGCCGATGATTTTTTGCTTTTTGCAAAAGCTGACTTAGGGGAATGTCGTAACCTTTTAAACATCATTGAACAATTTTGTAAAGCCTCTGGTCAACTAATCAATTTAAGAAAATCGGGGTTGTTTTTTAGTAAAAAGGTTCACCCGAGGCATCAAAGAATGATGAGCAGATTGCTTAAAATCAGAAAAATAAAAGGATGCTTATTTCGGAGCTCATCTTTTTGTTGATAAATCTAAACTCAAAACCTTTGATGTCTTAATTGATAAATTGGAGAACATAATTCAAGGACAATGGAGTAAAATTCTTGCTCAGGTTAGTAAGATGGTTTTGATTAAACATGTTTTATCTAGTATTCCTACGTTTCAAATGGGGTGTTTTCGAATTCCTAAGAAGGTTACTAAGAAAATGAACGACATTCAAAGAGATTTTTGGTGGGGTAAGGATTCAAATTCTAAAGGTGTTTATATAAAATCTTATGCTTTTCTCAGCAAACCAATTGCACTAGGAGGTCTATGATTTAGAGACACCGATAAGGCCAACCTTGTTATGTTTTCTAAGGTGGCTTGGAGACTATTGGATGAACCTGATGCTTGATGGGAAAAAGACCTTAAGGCCAAATATTTCCCTGAATGTTCTGCCTTTAATACAAAGCCGACCAAGACGGGTTCTTGGATTTGGTCTTGTATTAAGAAAGGTCTAACTCTAGTTAGACATCACTCAATTTGGGAAGTTGGTGATGGTTGTTCTACTGATATAAGAAATGATTGGTGTATCCCAGGCTTAGAGGATAAAATAGTGGACATTTTTCCAAATTTTGATTTTGAACTTTCCTTAGTATCTGATTTTATTGATGATTCGACTTTGGGTTGGAATGTTGATTTGGTTAATAATTCTTTCCCTTCCTTTTTGGAAAGTAAGATTCTTAATATTAGACTTCTTTGTTCCCATCAGGGGATCTTATACAAAGATAAACTGAGATAGAAACTTGAAAAATATGGAATGTTTACAGTTAAAAGCCTTTATGCCAAACGGTTGGAACCTAGGAATGTGAATGTTAACACTGTCAGGAAAAAATTCTGGAAAAATCTTTGGAATCTCAATGTTTCGCAAAGGATTAAACTTTTTCTTTGGAAATGCTTAAACAATTCTCTTGCAACTAGGCAAAACTTGTCGTATAGATTGAGGGTGATTGATTCTTCCTGTCCCTTTTGTGGTTTTGCTGTGGAGTCTTTGACTCGTCTTTTCTTTGATTGTTCTTTTGCCAAATCGGTTTGGGCTCGGCCCCCTGTGCCTAATATTTCCAATGTGCATAGTAGTGACTCTTTTTTATATTACTATAATGAATGGATTAAGGATGATACATCTACTTTGTCATTAGAAATAGCAGCAACAAAAGTTTGGTTTATATGGAAAGAGAGATGTGATAGGGTTTTCTCTAATAAAAGTAGCACCAGTATAAGTTTGTCTATACAAATTCAGAGTTACATCCAGTTTTGGTCTCCCTCTACGATTGTTGTCGGTGATAATGCGGCTATGATTATTCCAAGTACTAGGTTGCGTTTACCTAATAGACAGTGGACTAGTCCTTTGGGTGATTCGTTTAAGATAAACATGGATGGTGCATGGATTTCAAGTAATACAAATGCAGGGTATAGGATTGTTATCAGGAATGCGCCGGGGTACCAAGGAGCACGAGGAGGAAGTTGTATGGCTACGTCTACGAAGAGGATGAAGCTCTAGCTATTTTTGAAGCCGCAAAATGGGCTAGAGAGAAAAACTTATCTAACTTCTCTTTGGAAGGGGACTGCAAAAATGTGATGGACTATTTGAATGGAAGGAGTTGTTTTGTATCTTGGCAAGTACAACGATTACTCGACGAAGTAAAACGAATGACGTAAGAAGTTATTAATTTTCAAGGATATTTGTTCATTTATAGAACAGACAATACTTCAGCGGATCTGCTCGCAAAAGAGGCTAGATCTTCAAGGTTTACTCAACAAACATGGGTTCATGTTCCCTCCGTTATTAGACATTCTCTGGTATTCGAACAAGCTAATGTAATTTCTCGTGTTTCGGTACCAGAATTTCAGGATTTTACTACTGTAACATCATGTAACCTTAACAATTTGATTTAGTTTTTGAATGAATGTTCTCTGTTTATTTTACAAAATAAATAAAATTTGATAAACATCTCAAATCGTGTATACCAAAACCCTTCAAATTGATTGCACTGTGCACAGATGAGTATTTCGTAAATGAAGAGAATTTTTTGTAGCTTTTATGAATCAAGGAGACTCCATCATGTGATTGTGATTATGAACTTACAGTCAATTCCTCCATACTAGATACTTAATGTCAACCAGTTATGCAGTGGGGTCTTTTTGACACTGGTCAAATGTGAATCGACTAAACTGAACTGTACAAATGCTGGTCATAGTTAGAAGGATGGGTTCTGCGTATTTCCAAATTATTGCACTTACATCAGTCATTTGCTTTACAAAACATTGAGCCAGGATTTCTACATGAATGGTTATATTTATGATATCCAATGCTAAACCTTTATCAGTTAAATTCCAATGCTTGAATATCAATATTTGTTAGTCCCATTTTAAATTCCAATGCTTGAATATCTTTTCCTTCACTGCATTGAAACTAGGAAACTTTGGAACTACTTTTTGGATAGTTTTGGTGTTAAATGGGTTTTCTCTGAGAGTGTGAAGACTAACATTTGGGAATGGAGAAATAAGAGGAGTAGGGCAATGGTGAAGAAGATTTGGAGTATTCTTCCCTTTGCAATTTGGTGGAATATCTGGAAAGAGAGGAACTGCAGAGTTTACAACAACAAGAAGAGAAATCTTGTACAACTCATTGTTACTGTGAAGTGTACTTTGTTTAATTGATCTGTGCACACTAAGCTCTTTGAGGGTTACTCTCTTAACACTTTGATTTGTAACTGGAATGCTGTAATTGAAAACAACTAATTTGTACTTTCTTTTCTTCATTCATCTCTTTGATGAGTGAAGCTCTTTAATTCATTTTGCCTTTTTTCAATTTTTTTTTTGTTTCGAACAGACTTTTTGCTCCCTCTTACTCAGAGTAGAAGAGCCTGCAATGACATATGGATTGATTGTCATTTCTCCATGCCTCCATAACTTCAGCTCAATTCTTGGGACAAAGATCCCCCAGTCGAAAAAGCGGAGTTTCCAGGTCTAGCTCCTCCCCTGGTTTTATCAGCATTCGATCTGTGCAAAATAATGAGGGTCCACGGAGACTCAGACATAATCTGGTTTGTTCCTGAGCTCTCAAGGAACTATTTCAAAAGCCCTTCCCGAAGAACTTTATTTGGAGGTATCTCTTGTTGGGGGAGGCTTACGAAATCCGAGCCGCTATGCGCAATACGAAACCTACACGAGCAATGAAACACAATGCGGAAATACACAAACTATGACGATATAGAAGCAATCATACAACACCGGCAATTACGTGGAAAAACCCCTCCAAGGTGAAGGGTAAAAAACCACGGGAAAATCTTCCACTATAACAATAATGGGTTACACACAATTCTCCCAAATTTGGGGATAACAACAACCTCAAGGTGCCTATAGCACTTGGATATCAATTTGCCTAATTACACTCACCCCTAAGGATGGATCAACAATTCATTCATATATAATATGAGATTCACTGTCAATTTAAGAATAAGAAGTGATTTGAGATACTTACTACTAGGATTTGACAAACCCTAGAATTTTCCCCCTTTGAAGAGATGTGGAAATTGATCAATCAATTCTCCACCACAACAACCAAAAGATCCTTCAACAAGAACCCTTTCTTCTCCTCTTCAAGATGCCTCTAATCTCACCAAAAAATGGTGGCTTAAATCTCTCTCTCTCTCTCTCACTCTTTCTCTTCTTCCTCTCTTTCTCTTTCTTCAAAATGAAGAAGATAAAACCGTGAAACCAAAAAAACAAGTCTCCTAATGCCTTTTGTGCACAAAACCAAAAAACAAGGCAGCCACTAACTTCCTCCCTTGAATGGTTAAGGGGACTCCACATGTTTGGGCCAAAAGGAGTAAAACCCAACATCACTTTATTGGGTGGGTTTTATGTGGCTCAAACAATTTCCCTATCATTCGGAGCTTTAGGAGTAAACGATGTAATAGCTGCTGTTCTATGTGTTCTTCTCACAGAGTATGTGACAAGGTTTTATTACAGCCGACCCACGGTAACTTTCCCCCTAGCTCTACTTAACAATTTTAAGATGAGATTCACATATGGTCTCTTTATCGATGCTTTCAAGCTTGCTAGTTGAATTGGAACAACCTTACAGAATTGTTAATTCACTTTTATAGCTATCTGTTGCTGTATTGACATGGTGTCTCTGTGGCCTTTTTCTCTCAGACCACCAATTTTCTCGGTTCCCATTAATATCAAGTGAAGTTGTGTATCCCATTCTTCTTCTGTTTGTCATCTGTTCATCTGGGATGAACTCGATTTTCTATATTTCATGTACAGAAATGTTGGAGTATTCTTTACAGTACTTCTTCATTTTGTATCTCAAGCATATTGAATTCCTGTTTATGCATACAGCTGGCTCAAGTGTTCTGAACCTTTCAGGATAATTTGAACGTTTCCTCATGTAAATGATGAGTTAGTTCAACTCCAGTAAAAGAAAATTAGTGATCTTTCATTTTTTTTGTTTTGTTTTGCTTTTGTTTTTGAAAATGCTGATTGGTAATCTAAACACATCAATTGTTGGGTAAGAAAAAAAAATCTTACTGGTCATTGGTAAAAATTTGCATGAGCTCATATCTCACTGGTAATTGGTAATTGTTGCATGAGTATCATTTTAATATTCTTGCCCAGCACCTAAGTAGGGATACTAAACTTTCAGTTGGGCATTTATGTACCATTTAGGTTTAGAAAAATGACTTTTGCCAGTGCTCAACCTTTCAGTCCAATCCACATGCTCTTTTTACTGGAAGAAAACTTCAGTGCTTGTGTTCGTTATATGATACGCTCTGGACAGTAATGATCTCTAAGAACTGATAAGTTCTCTGTGTTTTTTTTTTTTTTAAACAAAATTTATTTAATAATGAATAAAAGAGTTACAACTAAAGGGAGAACCAAAAGGAGAAGAAAGTTCGATGAAAAAGAAAAGAAAAAAGGCTGAAGCAGACAACATGTCTAAAGCCTTGATAACACCAAAATCCCCTGATATTTTTAAAACCCGTAATAGATTGTATCTGGAGATTCCATTCTGTGCATAGAAGGAGGTCTAATTTGAAATTTTAAAACCTGGCCTTTCCTCAATAGTACCCCTTTTTTGGCAAAAAAATCTGCAGAGAAGTTAATCTCTCTATAAACATGGTTGAAGTTAATCTCTCTATAATCTCTCTATAAAAATCTGCAGAGAAGTTAATCTCTCTATAAGTTCTCTGTGGTTGATTGTAGTATTTAATTTTGATATTAGGAGGGTTTTTCTGAACTGACCTTGAACCATGACTCTTTGAGATGTGTTCCCTGGCAAGATTAAGTGAAGCCAGTGCAGCTGATAAGTCTTCATAGTTAGTTCCAGTACCGATAGTATCATCAGGCCAACTCATTGGAACTTCTAGTACCCTACAAAAAAGAAAATATTAAATCAGAACCGATCAAACAATTGTTTTTTATTACCAATTATACCTCACAAGGGGAGGATCATGGATTATCTCATTGAGTGTACCCTTCAAGACGTTTGTGCTTGCAGCGGTACATTTTTTCTACTATGTAACTTCGAAAAATGACAGCTAGAGACTTTTAGTAAGTCTAGGTATCTCCGCTGACGGTAGTATATCCAAAAAATTTAGCACTTGGATGTAACTCGACTTCTCCTTGACAATATCTGTAGTCCAAAGTAGATTTAAACGCCCATTGATCTGGTTTCTCTGCAATAGCTGTGCAACATCCCCATTATTAGTTTCGAGCTCCTTTTCTCTTTGAGAACGTTGACGACATCCACTTGAAAGCTTCATTAACAAAAAAACCAAGTTCTTGCGGGCTTCAACACTATTTATTCCCGATAAAGAACTCCAAAATCCATCACCAAAGATAACCTATTACAGTCGAACAAGCAAGAGATCATTTAATTAATACATTTTGAGCGATAGGAGAAAACATGATGCTTATTTATATAGGATTATATCACAAATGTAGTAAAAAGTACTACTTCTGTCCCACTAGGTCAACTAATAGTGGGACGGAGGGAGTATTAGATTGTATACCTGCCATTTTGCACCTTTAAAGAGTAAAGAATCCCTTTTGAGTAAATCTTCAAGTTGGTTAAGCTCAATCAAGGCGTCTATAACTGCTTTCGATAACATCTTGTCATCATCAACACTAAAGAAACATCCTCTATCCTTTGCAGATTGCACTAGTTTCCTCCACACTGAATAACTGTTCATTAAAGTTTGTCCATTCCCCACAACCCAAAGGCAGTACCTACAATGGAAGACACAAAGCGTCCTTATTAAAGACTGAATATACAGAATTATGAAACCAGATTACTTCATATATAAACCATACCTTGCCCTTGTTAGAGCAACATTTGTTCTTTGATGATTCGAGAGGAATCCCACTGATCCGTTCCCATTGGACCTGACAGTAGACATAATTATAACATCTTCCTCGGCTCCTTGAAACCCATCAACAGATCGAACACTCACTGAGAAATTACTGCGTGCCTCGTATTTTTTGCCAAGTTTATCCATGAGCGCGAACACTTGTGCTTTGTAAGGGGATATAATGCCAACACTGACTTTGTTATTTTTTGCAATTGAAGCTGCATGTAGATATAAGAGCAACCAAAATTACTATTTAGTTATTGAACCATATAAAATTTCTGAAGACAGTTAAAAAAAGAAAAAACTACCTTTATAAAGGTTTTCGATTATGGCTGAAATTACTGCTACTTCCACCGGATTTTTACAGCTGTGCGCGCATATCATTGAATTCCTCCTTCCCATGAGAAACATCAATAAACGAGAAAGACCCGTACATTCTCCCTTGAAGCAAATTTATGGTATAACTTCTTTCTTTGACAGTCGGAGCATCTAATATTTGTTTGTTGTAGAATTCAACATTTGGGAAAACACTTATGGAAGGGTGCATTATGTACTGGATATTCAGGAGGTGCTTATTCTGTCCGAGTGACACCAATCTCTCAAAGAGACTTCTACCAAATTCAGCCTTTTCGGAAATCTAAAAATGATGAATAGAAACAACACATTAAGTAGTCTTACAAGCTCATATTAAAATTAATAATCACGTATTAAGAGAAATACAAACCTTGCTATGTACCATTGCAGGCAATTGTCGTTCATCGCCTATGAGAATTGCATGTCTGACATAAGTTAGTTGAAGCGGGATTGCTGATTCACACTCTTTGAGTTGGGCAGCTTCATCGATAATTACCAACTTCAATTCCTTAATTGTACTTAGTTTGGCTGAGCTTGAAGCAGTGCAGAAAATAAGGCAGGCCATTTGCAAGCAAAACTCATTTAACGATCTCACACCCTGAAAGTTAGGAAACTTAAACTGTTCAAGGAATCTCAAAACTTCGAGGCACTCAACTCGGCTCTTCCGTAACAGCAACACAGAGGTTGTTTTTTTGCTGGAATCTTTTATTTCAGAATCAGAGAAGACAATCTTGAGCTTTTGATTGGAAAAAGAACCATTTACTAGCGAAATACGAAAAAACTTGAGCAAATCAAGGGTAGTGTACATTTTGTTTACCAATCTGACAGAAATGAATGAGGTAGGCATGTGAGAACAGATAGATTCAATTGAAAATTTCATGTTTTTCTCTATCAAAGAAAACCGTTTTAGTAGAAACTCACTAAATTCTTCATTTACCGCTTCCTCACGGTTGCTACTTTCACCAGATTGTTCAACAGTTACAGAAAGGCCTGCTGTTTCCTCTTCTATTTCTTCCATTTGCTCCATTGTACAAGAAATATCTTTCTCTTTCTCTTTCTCCTTATTTTTGTTTTTTCGGTAGACAAGGAACTGCTGATATGCTTCTTCAAGCAAACATATCATTGATTTTAACTGAACCCCCCATCCAGTGTGTGGGTTCAAGCAATCCCACAGTATCTCACTTCGATAATCAAGAAAAACATCTACAAGGTCGCCACGAGCATCAATATTCATTCTTTTAACATTCCCAAATAATACTATGTCACCCAATCCATAATTGTTACTTTCCAAGGTTTCCCTAACAATACTCATCAGCCTTGTAGTTACCTCCAGAACTGCAGTGTTAGTTGGAGCGCATGTAAGTGCCTTACATTTCATTTTTAAAAGTTCCCAAAGAAGTATACCAATTGTCTTTGTTTTCCCAGTGCCAGGAGGCCCCCAGATAAGCTTGACTAAATTTTTGTGACTACATGAACTTGTTGCAATAGAACGTAACACTGCACCAAGTTGAGATTCATTAAGATTGAACGACTGCAAGCCTTTGCTGAGAACCAGTTCAGCTTCTTGAGAACAGATGTTACAGTCAACTTCAGCCTGTGCAAACAAAATGAAAGCCAAAACGGAATGAGGATGTCAAATTATCCTTAAAAAACTTCAAACAGACAAACACTATTTTCAGATTGAAATTACTATCGCGTTTTTGGCATTAATGGTATTGCACAATGTACGGAAAATGAGAAGCGACTTGAGTCATAAACTAGTGAAAACTAACCTTGGAATTAGCCCGAAGAACCTCCTTGATAATATTTTCATTTCTGGCACCACTTGGATGTAGTGCCCTCCATATGCGAAGATTTGTAGTCATGTTTATAAGATATACAGCAAAAAATGGATCATTAATCAGGTTCTCTTCACCGTTTTCATCTTCTACTATAATGGGTTTTGACGTAAGAACTTTTACCAAATAAGGTATCTCCTCATCATCAACACCTAAAATCATAGCAGGAATATATGACACTCGAACAAAGTCCTTGACACGTTCAGGCCTCACATCTGAGAAAGCAATTATATCAGAACCTTGAGGCTTGTATACGTCCTTGTCAGGTTTTCCATCTTCTCCCATCTGATCTAATAACATAGTGTAAATGAAGTTCCTAGGTGGTTTATATTGTTTATGTTTCTCAACAGATAGAATTTTGCATTTCGGTGCCTTGTACAAATTCATCATATTTGAAAACAAATCAGCATGTGTTTCTTCAAGAAGAGGATAACGGTATGAATCCAAGTATTGGTTCACTGATGAGAATGTCTTTGGGATTTTGTTTACCTGCCAAAATGTCAAAGTTGAACTGAACATAAAAATCCTAGTAAAAGAAAAAAAACGTGCGAAGTCACTTCTTGGCCATGAACACAAACATAAATATGTAAGCAAAAGAAAACACTAAAGTCATGATAATGTACATGAGATCAATGAGTACCTTATCTTTGTAAAGATGATGATTGAAAATATCATGAAGAGACCAAGAGAACACTTTGTCAACCAAACTATCTCTGTTTTCATTGCCATCTTTCTTCGAAGAAGATGACATTGCTGCACTCCTATTGCCATCTTTCTTCGAAGAAGATGATATAGAGATAGTAACCAGCTTTTTTTGTTTTGTTTTTGTTTTTGTTTTTTTTTTTTTGAGGTAAAAGGTTAAAGATTTTATTAAAAAGGAAAAAAGAAAGAAATGACAAATGAACACTCTACAGCGACAGCAACAAGGTAGCTGAACAAGTAACAATTACAATAACGACCAGTCAACCAGTTTACTTCTTGTTGATCTCAGTGCTGCATGCTCTGAGGATACTTATTTTTTCTGCTCTCGCATACACAGAAAAAAGGCAAGAACAGTTTATAAAATGAGTACCTTATGTTTGTAAAGATGATGATTGAAAATATCATGAAGAGACCAAGAGAACACTTTGTCAACCAAACTATCTCTTTTTTCATTTCCATCTTTCTTTGAAGAAGATGACATTGCTGTGCTCCTACTGATCAGTTAGCTTTTTGGTCTCCTCTTCACCGGATATAGAGATAGTAACCAGCTTTTTTTGTTTTGTTTTTGTTTTTTTTTGAGGTAAAAAGTTAAAGATTTTATTAAAAAGAAAAAAAGAAAGAAAAGACAAATGAACACTCTACAGCGAAAGCAACAAGGCATCTGAACAAGTAACAATTACAAATAACGACCAGTCAACCAGTTTACTTCTTGTTGATTCAGTGCTGCATGCTCTGAGGATACTTATTTTTTCTGCTCTCGCATATACACAGAAAAAAAAAAGGCAAGAACAGTTTCTAAATGACGTCCTTCAAAATTCTGCCTTTTGCAATTATCTAGCTATCTGCTCCATACATATGTATCAGTGTATTCAATATGGGAAACGCATGCATGCATGCATGGATATTCACACATTCCTAGCCCACGACTTTTCATCACTACGGGAAAAATCATCATTTACAACACTTTATTAGGGTTGTAGTACCCCTACTACAACGCTTTTTTGTGTATTGTGTAGGTGGGGTATTGTAGAAAGTCCAAGCTTTTCTACAATACTTGACTAAGTGTTGTAAAGGGTGATGTGATTCATGGTTCGACAATATTTTGCCAAAGTTGTGATTCTCTTTCAAATTTTTTTGACAGCCTAACACAACCCTTGCTTGTTGTTGCAGGAATATCTTGGACAACACAAGATGTGTATCGTAAAGATATGTAACACAACACTTGTATAAGTTGAAGGTCTATCTTAGACAACCTAGGATGTGTATTGTAGAAATATGTAACAACTCTTATTACTATTATGAATAAGATTTGCACAACACCTGTTAGGGTTGTAGAACTATGTTAGACAACACCTAATTATGTCGTAATGCATTATTTCACAACCTTTGGTTTGTGTAGTTGAAATATGGAACACAACTCTTATTAGATGTTGTGTACATATCACTATTTTGAAAAAAATAATTATAGCTGAAACCAAATTGCTGAAAGTATTTCACATTCATAATTTCATATTAACCTGCCAGTGTAACAGATTTACATTCATTCAAGCTATACCCTGCCAGTGTTGAACACATATCCAAAAAATGGCAGTAATATAGATGTTTGTTACAAAAAGTTGACTCCAAAAATATTATGAAGATTAAGATGTCAATGAGAATACTATTCGACAGCATCTCTAACATACTTGAACTCTGGGGTCGGCATGTAGACATGAGCATTATCCACATCGGGAGTTCACTAACTTCACACACAATGTAGGCTCGTCAGTTCAAAAAAGTACTTGCAAGGTCATCAGTCCGGCAAAGATCTAAACCTTCATCCTGCACGTGCAAACCAATGCAAAACTTTAACAAGGAAATACATTTTATTATAGCAAATAGTAAGTAATGAACTTAAGTTTTTCGTTTCCAACACATATCTTATAATGTTAAGGTTAAGCAATATCTTAATACTGGTATTTCCTCGGCTTCAAAGTATAAGATTGTGCTTCCGCATTGTTAACGACTAAGGAGTGAATTACAAAAACAGAGAAGATCCTGGTTGATACAGATAATATTTACAGGATAAAACAACAAAAAATTTATCAAAAAAGAAAATACGAGGTAGTAACAAACCTTCAGTTCTACGCCAAATGCCCCACCCATATTCTCTGTTATCTTCTTCAGATCAATTCCATGCATCAAGTTCATTCTCCTTAAGTGGATTTTCAAAATATCCCATCAAGACTATAAGAATATGTGGAATAAAAATCATGAGACGTTGGATAAGAGTAAATCATGAAAACTGAATCTGAGAACTCTATTTACAGAATTTTCAGATTTACAATTTCAGCTACAAAGTTGTTTTACCCAAAAAAATCTATTGCTGTAATAATATCAAACAACTAAATGATGGGTATAGAATCATGAAAAAAAAATAACTATTAATCCCAGCACACAAGATCACAATGATTCAGGAGGTGAACACTACTTAAGGTGAACGTATCACATACCTCCTCGTTGTGATTTGGAAACTCAATCTTCCTGTCAATAAGAGAGCATTTCAGGGGGAGAAACAATTATGGCTATTAAGGTAATTGTAATTTGGAAACTCAATCTTCCTGTTAATAAGAGAGCATTTCAGGGTGAGAAATAATTATGGATGATAAGGTAATTGTGGTCAAGAAGGTAATTCGCAGCCAACTCCTCATTCTTGTTGCAGGCAAAGAAAACCTCAAGTACAACTTCTCGAGGAAATCCCATTCCCTCCAGCTGCCAACACAACATAAACATATATACGTACCAACAGTCAATACCAACTAACAAGTATTAGGCGACTAGCAGAAAACCATCACTTTTAAAATAAACAGTAAAAAAAAATGGATAAACTTACACGTTCAATGGCATCACGCTCTTCTGGTGTAACTACTATAGTATGTGGCACTGCTGAGCCCAATGGATTCCTGAGGTCATAAACCAACTAAATTAGCAGTACTATTGTTATTAGTTTCAATTGACATCAAAAGAACAAAGGGGAAGCCTCCCTGAAACGCCACTCAAGTGAAAATATAAAAATTATGTTCATTGATAAAATCCTTGCATTAAATCAGGTAACAATCATTTCTTACCGAACAATAAACTTGAGATCCTGCTGAACAGAAATCTCATAGGTCTCAAGGTTGGAATTCTATGAGCATATGTCCCATACCATAATACCCATATAATTCCACAAGAGTTCCAAATTCCAAAAGTATAAGGTTGGCCAGTTGCCAAAATTCACGGACGGCCAGTTGCCAAAATTAACATCTGGCCAGTTGCCACTACAGACGGCCAATTGCCAAAAGTAACAGACGGCCAGTTGCCACTAACAGACGGTCAGTTGCCAAAAGTACACAGTGACAGCCATTTAAGGACTAAATTCACATGAGAAATGGGATTTAATTAAGAAGAACCATCCCTACCAGCGTGTTAGTTTTTAAACTGACGAAAATATTTCAAATAATGGTCAAAATCTCTAACCGTCACCAGCACATTTAGTTGAGTGAGTGGAACTGTCTTAGCTTTAAAAATTAAGGAGTATTCAAGTCCAACAAGAAGCTCCTTCATTTACATTAATACAAGGGGAAAGTATAAAATCCTTGCTTCCAAAGTCCTAAGACAATGGCCTAGTTAAATCCCATAGTTTTAAACATAAGGAGTCACTCAACAATACAAATATACCTCATTTTAGTCTAATGCACATGGCATCGTTGGTTCAGTTTGCATTTAAAGAAAATGCCATCACTAACTAGTATAACTTGATAGTAAATTAAAATGGGAAGTAATGTATATAAGGTCAGGCTATCATATTAAGTAGTCACGGTACACACATTTAAACAAAGATTTGTCGACGTCCGTATTAGCTTTATAGCGGCTGAAAACTTGCATTTCATCAAGTAGACGTATAAAGAGTAAGTTGTAAACAAAACCAAACTTGCCGATACATTTTGATTCAACAATGAAAGAGGTGTGAAGCCTGGTACACCCAAAGATCAAACCACAGTATACACACATTTAAAGATACCAAGTCGGCATAAGTAGAAACAATAAATCACTTATACTTAAGTCCCTTTTACGAAGAGATAGATTTAAGATCATTAGTGGTTCAACTAACACCACTCACTGGTTTTAAAATATACAACATGCCGACAACCTTGCAAGAATGTAACTTAAAAGGGAAAAATGGATCCCAAAGATGTTCTCATTGTGCTATGAGCTTTCATTTCCCAATTAGTACTGCCCACGCCAAACACAGTGAATACATAGAAACGATGGTTCTCGGTGAATACAGACTAACTAGCATTACCGCCAACCAAGGACTAGGCACCGTATCAGGCTTCTATAAATTAGATATTGGTCCTGTCCTTTAAGCTACTCTAACAGTTGATGTACTTAGTTTGGAATTCACGCTAGGCAATAAAACCCAGCATAGCAGGACCGTATCTACTGCAAGACTCTTCATTTATGTTCAGGCACATCCATAACCAAATTCACCCTTATCTAGGATAGCAGTACATATCTCATGAATATAAAATTCAATACAATTTATTAAACAGAGGCAACTCCAAATTTTGATGCAAAACAAAATGAAATAATCGATTAGCCACCTAGGTCAGAATTATATTGATTTAAACAAAGATGAGGAAAAATAAAATACCTAACTCAATATCCTCCATCCGTTGCCAATGTAAACAACAGCTTCACCATCTTTAATCTCGATCTCTTCCTCCATGTAAACGCGGCCATGGCAGCAACAACATCTACGCTACTTCCATCGACTGCAACCGATACCCCATCTATGTCTCCAGAATCCATGAGTTCTCCAACTAAAACAAAACAGAAAGTGTGATTAGATTACAGGGTAAACTATGGAACAACACGACCAGCAATTAACCTATCTAGCCAGATATGTTGAGGTCTCAATAGCATAATACAATAAAAGTTATCTATGATAAAATTACAAATTTGAACACTGAAAAACACACAAGCAACAACAAGACGATCGTGACAAATTACAAACCTCGCGAATTGCTTGTTTAAAGCTCTAACATGCTGATGAGATTCTTCAGCTCTCTTTACATCTAATTTTGTTTCCCCTGATGGTTGTTCCTTCCTGTTTGAATCAAAAGGGAATCATGTTTATTATTTTAGCCTTGAACTGCGAACAAATTGAAGTTTGACAAGTTTATTACTATCAAAACAATCCAAAAAAGCCAGCTCAACAATCAATATTTCATCTTCCCAAAGTTGGAAACACAAAAAAAAAAAAAAAAAAAAAAAAATCTTTAACGGCAAAATTGAAATAAAAATCAAATCTTTTACTAACCCATTTCGGTTCAGATGCAGCTTCATCTTCTCAATCTCGTAACCCTAACTCCAACCCTTTAAACATCTCTCTGTTCATCAGCATATTTACCTCTTCCATCAACATATTCATTTACGGCTCCTTCTTCAATTAACCCATTTGTTCATTCCTCTTCTTGCTGCTCCTCAGTCTCAAACTCGAAATCACCAATCTCATCTCAAACCCATAATAATCACCATGCCTCTGCTAAGCTCGATTTTTTCTCGGATTCAATAGAACTTAACCCTAAATATGAACCAATTATTTTCTTCTGTTCATCTCCAATAAAAAATTTCAACAGATTCCAAAAGTTTAACCTAATTAACCCTTGATTCCGATTTGATGCAACATAAACTTCACCTGATTTTTGAAAACCTAATTTTTCATCAATCTACTGAAACCCTATATCTACAAAATCAGCAGCTTCTTTGATAATCAAAAACATCATCAATAGAATATTCAGGGATTTTTTACAGAGATATAATCGATCTACAAGGTTTTGCACAGAGAGGGTGAAAGTGAAAAGGAGATGAAGAAGAGAGATTAAAAGAATTAGAGTTTAGGGTTTCCTTCTGAGTGAAGGAGTCAAAGAAAATTAGAGAGGGATGAGAATTAAGATGATTCGATTCAATCAAGAAATGGAGATGAAGAAGAGGGATCGAGAGAAGAGCAGCGAGGAGAGGTTTTTTCGGAGGAGAGGAAGAAAAAAAGAAAGAGAACCAGATTAGAATTAGAGTTCGAGTGGTTGAGGGATACAACCAAGAATGAAAATTAAAAAGATCGACGGACCACATTTCATTTGATCCCCTCATACGGATCAAGAAAAATATCTTGACGGTTGATATTGAATTTCCAATGCTCATACGGATTGAAGCAATTGTATTTATATTTGTGCTAATACGAACTCATGTATTCGGTTTATTATCAACCTTCGACATGATAAAAAAATCCAAAAAAAATATTAATAAATTTAGGACATTGTTATCGACATTCTGATATAAAAATATCCAAAAACTGTATAAGAATGAAGCTGAAAAATAAAAGTGAATTCGATAATTGGTGTGTTTCTTTGTGCTTTCTCTTTGTGCTTCGGGTTTCAATTTCGACTATTCACATAGGTCACTTAAGAAAGTTCAAGCTCCTAAGGGTTTCAGAGTTCAAACTTAGCATGATACATCATCGAAATTGATAAATATGAATCCCAGTGTTGATTTGAACTTCAAATGCGGTATAATGGCATACAAATCATGAAGTACGAAGCTCCGGGAGAGTTCTGATTTCAAACTTAGCATGATACATCATCAAAATCGATAAATATGAATCTCAATTTCCATTCGAACTTCGTAAAAATGGATCTTATGTGTCACTTCTAGCTTAAAGTGTGGCTCAACGGCATACGAACCATGAACTCTCAGTGTCCGAAGTGGTTTTTAACTCCAAAATTACTAGGATATATCATTGAAACTCATAAAGATTGAGCTAATGTGTCACTTCTATCGAGATATTCTTCTAAACCTTAAACATATTATTTTTTGGAAACATCAATACTTAACCTGGATCTGAGATCGAAACTTTTCCCTGAGTTAACTACTTTGAGCCGGAAACTTCAAAAGAACGATGAATCCATCGATTCATATGTAAGATTCAATCAGAATATTCCATCCATTTACAGGTAAGATTCTTTCGGTATATTCTACGAAACATTAAACACACCTTATTTATGCATATTCTATGCATACCATGCTCAGAGATCGAAACCTGGCCGTGAGTCGACTACTATAAGTCAGAAACTTGGTAAGAACGACAAATCTATCCATTTACATGTAAGATTCCTGCGGAATATTATACGAAACCTCAAACAAACCTATTTTTGCATATTGTATGCATACCAGGCTCAAAGATCGAAACCTGGCCGCGAGTTGACTACTATAAGTCAGAAACTTGGTAAGAACGAAGAAACCATCTATTTTACAGGCAAGATTCTTTTGAAATATTCTACGAAACCTTAAAAAAACCTATTTCTGCATATTGTATGCATACCAGGCTCAGAGATCGAAACCTGGCCGCTAGTTGACTACTATAAGTCAGAAACTTGGTAAGAACGACGAATTCATCCATTTACATGTAAGATTCCTTTGGAATATTCTACGAAACCTCAAACAAACCCTCTTTCTACATATTATATGCATACCAGGCTCCGAGATCGAAACCTGGTCGGAAGTGGACTACTATAAGTCAGAAACTTGGTAAGAACGACGAACCCATCCATTTACAAGTAAGATTCCTTCAGAATATTCTACGAAACCTTAAAGAAACCCTATTTCTGCATATTGTATGCATACCAGATTCTGAGATCGAAACCTGACCGGGAGTTGACTACAATAAGTCAAAAACTTGGTAAGAACGACGAATCCATCCATTTACAGATAAACCCTTTACATGTAAGATTCCATCATATTTGAACATCACGGGTTCAAAGATTATTAGAGTTCGACCTGAGATTCTCATTCGGATGAAGTGAATATGAAGTTTATCAGATTTGAACATCATAGGTTCAAAGATTACTAGAGTTCGACCTTAGTTTCTCATTCAGATGAACTGAATATGAAATTTATCAGATTTGAACATCACCGGTTCAAGATTACTAGAGTTCGACCTGAGTTTCTCATTCGGGTGAACCGAAGATGAAATATATCGAATTTGAACATCTCGGGTTCAAAGATTACTAGAGTTGGACCTCAGTTTATCATTCGGATGAACTGAAAATCAAATTTATCAGATTTGAACATCACGGGTTTAAAGATTACTAAAGTTCGACATGAGTTTCTCATTCGGATGAACTGAAAATGAAATTTATCATATTTGAACATCACAGGTTCAAAGATTACTAGAGTTGGACATGAGTTTCAAATTCGGATGAACTGGAGATGAAATTTATTAGATTTGAACATAACAAGTTCAAATATTACTAGAGTTTGACCTGAGTTTCTCACTCAGGTGAACTGAAAATGAAAATTTATCAAATTTGAACATCACGGGTTCAAAGATTACTAAAGTTCGACATGAGTTTTTCATTCGGATGAACTGAATATGAAATTTATCAGATTTGAACCTCACCGGTTCAAAGATTACTAGAGTTGGACCTAAGTTTCTCATTCGGGTGAACCGAAAATGAAATTTATCAGATTTGGTGCAATAAATATTATGGAGACTGTGAAAATGACCAGACTACCCTTATTGGAAATAAGTAAAGTAAATATTACAAAATGTGAAAATGACGATATTGCCCTTAATGGAAATAAGTTGAATAAATATTATGGAGACTGTGAAAATGACAAACTACCCTTATCCGAAATAAGTAAAGAAAATATTACAGACTGTGAAAATGACCATATTACCCTTTGTGAAAATAAATGCAATAAATATTAGCGAAACTTTAATAATGACCAGACTACCCTTATCAGAATTAAGTAATGTAAATATTACAGACTTTGAAAATGACCATATTATCCTTGATGGAAATAAGTGCAATAAATATTATGGAGACTGTGAAAATGACCAGACTACCCTTATTGGAAATAGGTAAAGTAAATATTATAAAATGTGAAAATTACCATATTACCCTTTATTGAAATAAGTGCAATAAATATTATGGTGACTGTGAAAAATGACAAGACTACCTTATTGGAAATAGGTAAATAAAATATTACATACTATGAAAATGACCATATTACCCTTAGTGAAAATAAGTGCAATAAATATTATGGAGACTGTGAAAAATGACCAGACTACCCTTATCAGAAATAGGTAAAGTAATTATTACAGAATGTGAAAATGACCATATTATCCTTAGTGAAAATAAGTGCAATAAATATTATCGAAACTTTAATAATGGCCAGACTACCGTTATCAGAAATAAGTAATATACATATTACAGACTTTGAAAATGACCATATTAGCCTTGATGGAAATAAGTGCAATAAATATTATGGAGACTGTGAAAATGACCAGACTACCCTTATTGGAAATAAGTAAAGTAAATATTATAAAATATGAAAATGACCATATTACCCTAATGTAAATAAGTCCAATAAATATTATGGAGACTGTGAAAAATGACAAGACTACCCTCATCGGAAATAGGTAAAGTAAATATTTCAGAATGTGAAAATGACCGTATTACCCTTGATGGAAATAAGTGCAATAAACATTATGGAGACTGTGAAAATGACCAGACTACCCTAATTGGAAATAAGTAATTTTCAGAGAAGGATTCACGATGTTTGCGGCTCAGTCACTTGAGTATTACTTTTTGAGCATTATATTTTGTTTTACAACACTTATGAAGGGTTGTCATAAAGTTAGTGTATAATTAGTGTATTAAAGAACCACAAACTTAACAGAACATGTTATAGTTTAGGATGGTTAGTGGTGTAGACTTCCACGCTTGAGGCTCAGGATCGAATCCCCCAACCTTATTTTTTCCAACATTATATATTTTTACTTCAACAACACTTATAAGTATTGTTATAGGTGTTTATTTAAAACAATAAAACAAAGCATAACTTGTGAGCTTAAAGGATGGTTGACGAGCTACACTTCCATGCAGTAGGTTCATGTTCGAATCTCCCCTCTAACATATTTTTCAGTATCATATTTTTGTCTTCTTCCACAACACTTGTGAGAGTTGTCATAGTCTAAGTCGCTACACTTATAAAACAGAGTTGTTATAGCTAAACGTCGTCACAACTCTTTTTCTTAAAGAGTTGTCATTTGTTTTCTAATCGTAACCCCTTGCTCCTAAGTGTTGGTGGTGATGATATACGACAACTCTTACTTCGACAACCGTTGTAAAACATATGACTTTCTACGATATTTAGCGAAGCGTTGTAAAAGCCCAGTTGTAGATGTATATTTTTCCCGTAGTGCATATATCGAGGCCATAGTCGTATCCTCCTACTTGATAGTTGATTCCAATATACTATGCACTGGTAGTATTATCAAATTGAAGTCATCGACTCATCGTAAGCAATTTTGTTAAATGAAAATAGAGGTCATTGATGATGTTGTCAAAAAGAGGGAAAACAAATATGAAATCAAGTCCCTATCATAACGGCTACATTTTCCTCAAGTGTGTTATTAGTAGAGTATGATGTGAAAACTTAGTAACCTACTGTCGAAATTACTTAGCTATACACAAAGTTAAAACAACTGTAGGATTCACTTAGTTAAGTAGGCGATCATCTCTATGTACACCACCAATTCTGTTGGCAGAAACGAAGTGTTTCTACTAGCCGTCAATTTAAGTTTTCTAGTGTTAATAATACCAAATATATCGGATCCTAAGACTACAGTCAAGGCTTTGTTCACGGATGTTAAGGATACACAAATCAATGTAATATACTCATGCCTCAATTGGCGCAACTGATTGAGTATATCGTCTTAATTGTAATATTCCCATGCATTGTTGATTGACCCTATTTTGGGTATGTAAACATATTTATAATACATGTATCTCCACCATGCTTAGTGTGGAAGATATTCTACCCAATTATCTTTTCTAACTTGGTATCATCCTTGATCCAAGCTACGCTTCCAAATTTCTAAAACTCAAAAAAAATCAAAGATGTCAACAACAACCAATCAACTCATGAGTGTTCAGATTCATCATCTGATAACACTCAAACTAACAGAAACGAATTACCCACTGTGGAAGACACATTTTAAACCCATCTTGAAGGGCCATGGCTTAACTGGCTTTATTGATGGCACAAAAGCAAAACCAGTCAGGACACTACCAAACTCACAAGATGAAAATCCTGAATTTACAGCTTATGAAGAACAAGATTCACTATTGGTGGGATTGCTGAACTCCACTCTATCTCCAGAAGTTTTAGGAGTAGTAAGAGATTTGAACACGGCAAAGGATGTTTGGGATATGCTAGAGGCAGAGTATGCTCCCAAAACAAAGTTTCACCAGATGAACCTTAAGAAACAGCTCCACAATACGAGCAAAGGTAACAAATCTCTTCGCGTCTTTTTAAATGAGGCTAAACATTTGTTTGCTCAGCTTGCAGCATCAGGCTACACAGTTACTGATGATGAAAAGAAGCAATCTATAAGCAATGGTTTGAATCAAGCATATTATCCAATTGTCACTGTTTTAAGCACCGCTGAAAACATGAATATGGAGTTGTTCTACTCCCATCTTCTTACCTTTGATATGAGGTTGGAACAGCAACTCTCTGTGATCCAACAACCCATTGCAAACGTTGCTTTTTCAAACGCGTCTGGAAGCAGGGGTACACCACGGCATTACAACCAACAGCATCGCAGACCATTCCAACAACAAACAAATCAAACCCAGAGACGCTACCAGTCTGCACAGAAAAGCGAATCCGGTCCGGAAAAATGTCAAATATGCAAGAATAAAAATCACCAAGCCGACAGATGCTGGTTCCGCTACAAACCAAGCAATAATCAACCCCAACCACCGGAAGCTTACATCGCACTTCCAGATGGTACAAATGGAAACCAGTGGGTCACCGATACTGGTGCTACACATCACCTGACAGAGGATATGAGAAACTTGGCAATACCCCATGAATATGATGGAACAGATATGGTCCATGTTGGTAATGGCAATGCTCTTGACATTGCAAATATTGGTAACACCTCCTTTACATACAAATCAAGATCCTATTATCTAAATAATATCTATCATGTACCAAAAATAAAGACCAACTTACTATCAATACATCAATTTTGTAAAGATAACGATGTGTATTTTGAATTTCACAAGTCTTATTTTCTTGTGAAGGACAAGCACACGGGAATAACTCTGCTAAGAGGACTGAATAGGAATGGGCTATATATATTCGAAGGAGTTGACGTGCTGGAAAATCCGATCAATCCTCAGGGAAACGTATCTTCTTCTTTTCCCCTATGGCACCAGCGTTTAGGGCATCCGATGTTGCGTACTGTGTCTCAGATTTGTCTTCGTAATTCTATTCCTGTGTCTAATAAACATTTTGATTACTGTCAGTCCTGCCATCTTAGTAAGAGCAAGAAATTATCATTCTCTTTAAGCAGTACTGTCTATGATAAACCCTTAAGTTTGGTAGTGTCGGATATTTGGGTATCACCTCAAGTTTCCAGGTATGGTTTTCGGTATTATCTTTTAATAATGGATGTATTTTCTCATTTCACTTGGGTATTTCCATTAGTAAAATGTTTTGATGCTTTTCAAACCTTTGTTCACTTCCATAAACAAGTTGAGAATCTTACAGAACATAAAATCAAAATTTTCCAATCAGACAATGCCTTGGAATTTAAAAAATTCACTGCCTATCTTAATGACTTGGGTATACAACATAGATTTTCCTGCCCGCATACTTCTCCTCAAAATGGAATTGATGAAAGACGCATTCGTCATGTTACAGAATCAGGGCTAGCTCTCTTATATCATGCACATATGCCAAAACACTTTTGGGCCGATGCCTTTACAAATGCTTGTTTCCTAATCAATAGTTTACCAAAATCCTCATCAGTAACTCAAGCACCCTTGGAACTTTTATTTCACAAAAAACCTGATTACACATTTCTACGTGTATTTGGTTGTTTGGCTTTTCCCTGCCTTCGTTCCTACAACTCCACAAAATTGGAACCAAGATCCTTACCATGTGTTTTTATCGGCTACAGTAATTCACACAAAGGATATGTGTGTTTACATAGAGAGACAAACAGAGTCTACATATCTCGTCATGTTCGGTTTGAAGAAAGCTCTTTTCCTTTTCATTCTCTCCAGCAGGAACTACCGGTGCCATGTCCAGGTAACACTCCATCTAGTACAAGTATTTTTCTTTCACCTCCTTTTGGTCGTACATCAACAACAATCAGGGAAACTGTGCATGATCTGTCACCACTGATCTCTGCATCCAACTCGCAGGTACGTAACCAATCTGTTGAAGTTTCCACGTCTGCTTTGCCATCTGCTCAGCACTCACCTGCGGGCAGTTCTACTGCACCCTCAGTTACACCATCTGCGCACTCTTAGGAGAAAAATTCAGCCAACACATATACATCTACTGCCTCTGTTGGAAAGGAACCAAATCCACCATGTCCACAGCCTTTACATAATGATGCTGCCACTCACTCTATGCGGATGCAGTCTCAATCAGGTATCACAAAACCGATACAAAAACTTTGTTTGGAGGCTAGCAAACATACTTTACCTGATGCTGACTTCATGGAACCAACGTCCTTTACAACTGCTTCCAAAATCCCGGAATGGAAAAGTGCAATGGATTTACAGATCAATGCACTAATTCGCAACGACACCTTTTCGTTAGTAAAATATGAAAAAGGCATGAATGTAGTTGGCTCGAAATGGGTCTTCCGAGTAAAGCAAAATCCAGATGGCACTGTGGAGCGAAGCAAATCTTGCTTGGTATCCAAAGGCTTTAATCAGCAAGCGGGAATTGATTTTGATGAAACTTTCTCGCTTGTCATCAAGCCATGCATATACGTTTGGTATTGTCTATTTTCCAAACCATGTGTGCAAACTACACAAGTCCTTGTATGGCCTAAAACAGGCGCCTAGGGCATGGTTCTCTAAGATAAGTAGCTATTTAATTCAGCTGGGCTTCAAAGGATCAGTTGCAGATAGTTCTCTTTTTATACGACAATCATCTAATTCGACCTTGTATGTGTTAGTGTACGTAGATGACATCATTGTCACAGGGTCAAATTCTGCTGAGATTACACAGCTTATTGCAGACCTGGGTACTTCTTTTGCTTTAAAAGATCTAGGAGATTTGTCGTTCTTCTTGGGAATTGAAGTCATAAGGCAAGGTAAAGAACTTGTTCTCTCCCAGCGTAAATATATAGCTGATCTGTTAAAAAGAACCAAATTGACGGTGTTAAACCAGTTAACACGCCATTAGATGCTAATGCAAACATTCAAAAAATGGGAACTACTAAGTTTGAAGATACAACTCTTTATCGTAGTGTTGTGGGGGCGCTTCAATATCTCCATCTTACACGGCCTGATATTTCCGTGGCGGTGAATAAGGTCTGTCAGTATATGCATGACCCATATGAAGAACACTAGGAGCTTGTGAAGCGAATACTGAGGTACCTCAAAAACACAATGGATTTTGAACTTCATATTCGTCCCTCAAAAGATTATTCTTTACAAGCTTATTTTGATGCGGATTGGGCTGGGAGTTTGGATGATCGTCGGTTAACCAGTGGTTATTGTATTTACTTTGGTGGTAATTTGGTGTCGTGGAGTGCAAGGAAACAAAAGACAGTTTCAAAGTATAGTACGGAAGAAGAATACAGAGGAGTAGTTATTGCTACTTCAGAAATTATTTGGATTCAATATTTTCTGTGAGAACTTGGTGTTGCTACTTCTATACCGCTCTTGTGGTGTGATAACTTAGGTGCGACATACCTGACAGCAAATCCAGTGTTCCATGCTCGTACCAAGCACATCGAAATCGACTACCATTTCGTTCGGGAACGTGTCGCATCAAAACAACTAGATTTCAGGTTTATAAGCTCCGGGGATCAGCTAGCAGACATTTTTACGAAAGGTCTTTCCGCACCTCGTTTTCAAATTCTACGTAACAAGTTGCACATCCGCCAGATGCAGTACAACTTGAGGGGGGATGTTAATAATACCAAATATATCGGATCCTAAGACTACAATCAAGGCTTTGTTCATGGCTGTTAAGGATACACAAATCAATGTAATATACTCATGCCTCAATTGACGCAACTGCTTGAGTATATCGTCTTAATTGTAATATTCCCATGCATTGTTGATGGAACCTATTTTGGGTATGTAAACATATTTATAATACATGTATCTCCACCATGCTTAGTGTGGAATATATTCTACCCAATTATCTTTTCTAACTTCTAGTATATTGTTTTTTTTTTTACTCGGCAAAAAAAAGCTTACAAAAGCAAGCAAAAGGAAGAAGAAGGCCCTAAGAAAGGAGGAAGTACAAATACAACCAAAGCCCTCGCAGAACCTACGTCGCAAAAGGAATACTCAGTTAGCCATAATATAGTCTAGGCCAATGCCATTCATGGAATCCAAGTTCCCGCACCATAAGAAAGCTTGCGTCTTTACCATTTCAGTGATTTTAGTAAAGGTCACAATCTCATTATTAAATATGATGTTGTTTCTGACATCCCAAATGGTCCAAATAATAGCGGCCAGTGGCACTTGCCATAGAGATTTAGCTGCAACATGTAAGTCCTTAACTCCCCAACTTTTGATGATCGTGTCAGTACAATTGGGCATAACCCATTCGAGTTTCACAAAATACAGCCAAATATCTCTCGCAAATGTGCAGAGGAAAAGAAGATGGAAGAGGTGGATTCTCCCTCTTTACGGCACAAAAGGCATTCATTGATTATTGGCTTTCCTTTCGGATAGAGAATATCCTATTTACGGCACAAACTGCACAAAAGTTTTCTATCTTGCTTAATTATGAATAAATTGAGTAATTAGCTCTGAAGTATCTTGGCGAGCCTATTCTATCTGCACCTAGACAAGACAATGTGGGAATCAGTGTTGGAGAGATGGAGGCATAATTAGAACCATGGAAACACATCAACTCTCATAGGACACAAGAGTTACTTTTGTGTATAATTGTTGGAGTATAAGAAGCATTTTTGCTTGGGTTTTGTTATCTTGTGCACCCATGCACAAGATAACACCCAATCATTGGCATTAGATAAAAACCAATAAAAGAATATGAGAGATAATATGTTATGCTTTTATATAGAGCTATCTCCTTGACATCACTTACACTTGATTAGATATGAGCCTATGTCATACCGACGTACCCAATATATACCTACGAGGATCTCAGATATATATCATACCCGAATTCGGCTAGTATACACTCATTTGAACCCGATTTTTGATGAGGTATACACATCTAAAACACCGTGTAGTGTAGGACATGATGAGAAACGCATTCTAACACGCCATTGTAGTGCACAACATGATGAGATACGCATTTAAACACCATGCAGTGTACGACATATTGAGATACGCACTTAACCAACGTGTAGAGTAGGGACCAAAATGGTTTGCTATATCTGCTAAATTGGCATTGTCCAAAAATGTCCCATATTTTCGAATAACAATGTTATTGTAAGATTGTTAAACTATTATCTTTAATGATGTTGATGCTTCAATGATAACTCAGTTATTGTTGATGATGATGAAAGCAAATATGATGCAAGAGATATCAGTTCTAAAGAGATAAGATTCTTGTAATAGAGTTATTGAAAGTGATCTTACAGCACATAATTTATAGTTAATGATAAGGAAAAGCTGAGATAAACCCTAAAGGAATAAACCAAGGATATTCCTACAAGAAGCATTAAAGCGAGAAAAGTAAAACAGGGTGTTGCTGTAAAACAAAGTGTTACTGCCTAATACTCCCCCTCAAACTAAGGCAGAAGAGTTACAGAAATGCATCAGTTTGTCACGAAGGCCATAAAGAATTGGAAGAGGTAAACCCTTGGTGAAGACATCAGCAATCTGAAGAGCTGAAGAGATAAACTCAACATCCATAGTTCCATCTTGAATGATATCCCTAATGTAGTGCTTAGAGCATGCATGGAAGACTGGATTTATATCCAAGGCACGAGCTCCCAAGTTGTCACAGAACAAGTGATGAGGAGTAGAGACTGGAATATTCAGTTCTTTAAGTAGTGTAGCAATCCACATAACTTCATAGGACACACAAGATAATGCTTTGTACTCGGCTTCTGTGGAAGACTTGGAAACATTGGGTTGTTTCTTAGACTGCCAAGATACGAGTGTTGAACCAACAAAAACACAATATCCAGAGGTCGATCTTCTAGAGTAAGGGCATCCAGCCCAATATGAGTCAGAATATCCAGAGATGGTAGTGATATCACCAGTGCTGATGGTGATACCTGAACCTAGAGAAGATTTCAGATATCTCAGAATTCTTTTAACCAAGATCATATGTTCTGATGTGGGAGCATGGAGAAACTGTGAGGTATAGTTGACACCAAAGTAATGTCTGGTCTTGTAAGTGTCAGATATTACAAGGCACCAACTATGCTCCTGTATTCAGAGGGGTTTTGTAGTGGTTCACCAGCATGGATAGAGACTCTAGTACCACTGGAAACTGGAGTTGCTGAGGGCTTGCAGTCCAACATAGCTGTTCTCTCTAGAAGCTCAAGAGTGTATTTCCTATGAGTTAAAAGTAGGTTGCTGCTGCTGATCGACTTAGTAACCTCCATTCCCAAAAAATAGTGCAGTTCACCTAGATCCTTCATAGCAAAGGAAGTGCTGAGTGTAGATACAAAACTGGAGAGCAGATATTCAGAGTTGCCAATGAGAATGATATCATCGACATAAAGAAGTAATAGAAGTACTTCACTGTTAGAGAAATATATGAAGAATGAGTGGTCAGAATCACTCATTATGAATCTAGCATTAATGAGAAAGCCACTGAATTTCTCAAACCAAGTTCTGGGGGCTTGTTTGAGGCCATATATAGACTTATGGATCTTATAGACATGCCTATACTTGGAGGGGTCAACATAGCCTGGTGGCTGCTGCATGTAGACTGTTTCAGCAAGATCCCCATGCAAAAATGCATTAGAGAAATCAAGTTGTTTTATCTTCCAGTCATTTGATACAGAAATAGTGAGCAGAATTCTGATTGTGCTTGCTTTAACTAATGGACTGAAAGTCTCATTGAAGTCAAGTCCATCAACTTGATGAAATCCCTTTGCCACTAGTCTTGATTTACATCTTTCTACACTCCCATCAGATTTGAGCTTCACTTTGTAGACCCACTTTCACCCTAGAACATTCAGAGAAGGATGATGCTCAACCAAACTCCAAGTGTTGTTCTGTGTAAGAGCATTGTATTCACTGTCCATTGAAGGTCTCCAAATGGGACTTTGAAAGGCAGTTTTGAAAGATTTGGGTTCCCTGATTTGTTGTAGCTCAGTAACATAGGCAGAATGAAGTGGGTGAGCTACTGTAAGGTGGGTAACAAAGTCAGGGTGTTTCTTAGGTTTGGTAATTCCCACTTTGGATCTAGTGATCATAGTATGAATAGGTGCAATTGGAGACTGTGGTTAGGTTGAAGAGGAAGGTTCTTCTGAGAAAGTTGGTGAAGTGACAATGGTAGTAAGAGGTTCAGATAAGTCACCAGTAGAGATATCAGTATGATCAAGATCTTCAGATGAGGGTGTTGAGTCATGTGTTAAGGGAATAGGTAATGTGACAACATTCTCAACTGGTGGAGTTAATGTAGAGATGCAGGTACAAAATGGGAATGAAGTTTCCTCAAAGAGTACATGTCTTGATATAAAGGTCTTCTTAGTTAAGTTATCATAACACTTGTAACCCTTGTGCATTGGACTGTAACCAATGAAGGTGCATTTGGATGACTTGGGATTGAGCTTATCTTTCCTATAAGGGCCTAGGAAAGGGTAGCAGGTGCAGCCAAAGACTTTTAGATGTGAAAAGTCAGGTTCTTTGTGAAACAATACTTCATATGGTGTCTTATAAGCAAGCAACTTAGAGGGAGTTCTATTTATGACAAAGGTTGCAGTTTGAAAAGAATCATACCAAAATGATTTGGGCAAGCAAGATTGAAAGACCATAGTGTTCCCCATCTCTGTGATATGCTTGTGTTTTCTTTCAGCAACTCCATTCTGCTGAGGTGTGTGAGGACATGAAGCACAGACTGAAATTCCAGAGGCATCTAAGAAATTTCTCAAGGAACCTTTAACTAATTCCAAGGCACCATCTGTCTGAAAGGTCTTAATCTTGCAAGAGAGAAGATTATCATTCAATTGCTTAAAGTGTTGAAAGAAGACAGTGCTCTCATCTCTGGTTGACATTGGGTAGATCCAATAAAACTTGCTATAGTCATCTATAAATAGAATGTAGTACTTATAACCAAGATGAGACAGTGCAGGTGAGGGCCCCCAAATGTCACAGTGAATTAGATCCAGTGGTGTTGTGGTGACTCTTGTTGAGGGTTGAAAGGGTGATATCTTGCTCTTCCCTAGATGGCATGAATGGCACAAAGAATCTGCACACTTATTGGTAAGCTAAATATGAGAGGAATGAGACAGCCTTTGAAGTATGTTGTGAGAAGGGTGACCCAATATGTTGTGCCAAACAGAAGAAGAAGCTTGAACTGAGATGTTTGCTTGAACAATAGAAGTCACATGAGCAGTAATTGGGTACAAGCTTCTATCCACTTTGCCTTAAGCTAAAATTTGGTGTGTAGACAGATCATTGATGCGAAAACCCCAGGGTAAGAACTCAATGGAGCAAGAGTGTTCATTTGTAAACTTTCCAACTGATATTAGGTTCCTGTGAAGAGTTGGTACATACAGGACATTTGGGAGAGTGAAAGTGGCTATATCAGTGTGTAAAGTAGAGGTGCCAACCATGGTAATAGGCAACTGATCACCATTTCCAACCAAAACTCTATCAGATCCAGTGTATGGGATAGGGTTTTGAAGGACAGAGATATCATTAGTCATATGTGCTGTTGCTCCTGAGTCAGGGAAGCTTGATCAAGAGTCGCATGAGGGTAAGTGGGTTCTTCAGAAATAGCAGCTGTATGAACTTGAAGGCACATATTGGCATGTGGGTGATTTTGGGTATTGGTATTGGTGTTAGATTTAGAAGTTGTGTATCGATAGAAGAATTTGTTGGCTGTATGGCCATTTTTTTTGCAGATTTGGCATTGTATGTTACTGAAATCAGTGATTTTAAAGGGTTGAGTGGTATTATTATCTTTGTGAGGTATGAAAGGGGTATTGATTGAGGTATCTTTAAAGGGTTTTGAAGAGGTATCTTTAGAGGTATAAGGGTTAAAGGTATTTTTAGTGAAAAAGGAAGAGTTCATAGCAGAATCCAAACTCTTAGAGATTTCAGATTCTTGAGTAGAGAGCCATTGCTCATGATGAATGAGTCTGGATCTAAGTTCATTAAAAGTAAGAGGAACATCTCTGTTTTGAATAGAGATAAAAAAATTGTCATACTCTCTCCCAACACCATTGAGAGTATACATAACCAAATCAGTCTCAGGAACATGTTCATTAATAGCATCTAGTGAATCAGTGATTTCTTTGAGACGAAGTAGATACTCAGACATAGAAGAAGAACCTCTCTTAATGTTATACAACTGGTTTCTAAGCATAGTCTTTTTGGCTACAAATTGATCTTAAAAGGTTTTAGCAAGAGATAGCCATACCTGGTTAGATGTAGATAACCCAATAATAGCAGAAGAAACTGAAGGAGTGAATGTAGCATTTAAACAGCTCATGACAAAGCGATCCCATTTCCTCCATTTGAGATACTCAGGGTTCAAAACTTCAGTAGATCCAACCAGAATAGAAGGAGAAGGTGGTCTGAGACTGCCATCTATGAAACCAAACAGATCGGTGCATATAAGAATAGATTCCATTTGATTTTTCCAGATGAGGTAGTTAGAATCATCAAGCTTGTTAGTAACAAAGGTTGTGATGGTTGTAAAAGGTAAAGTAGAGATGTTGAAATCAAAGGATGGATTTGTTGAGTTATCAGGTATATGTGTTTCACCAGACTGGTCATCTGAGAAAGGGTTTTCAGGTATATCATTATCATTATTGAGAGGTATATCTGTAGTGAGTGGTGTAGACATCATAGGTAAGAGATTTCAGTGATGATAAGGTATTGATTGCGATGGCGGAAGGTGGACACAGATCCCAGGGTATTTGTTTAATGTTTTCCTTCTGATACCATGTAAGATTGTTAAACTATTATCTTTAATGATGTTGATGCTTCAATGATAACTCAGTTATTGTTGATGATGATGAAAGCAGATATGATGCAAGAGATATCAGTTCTAAAGAGATAAGATTCTTGTAATAGAGTTATTGAAAGTGATCTTACAGCACAGCATTTATAGTCAATGATAAGGACAAGCTGAGATAAACCCTAAAGGAATAAACCAAGGATATTCCTACAATAAGCAGACAAGGAAAATAAAGCAGCAGTAAAAGTAAAACAAGGTGTTGCTGTAAAACAAAGTGTTACTGCCTAATAGTTATAATTTAGTCAAATATGCTGGATGCCACTATTTATGCTTTCTGGAGCATCACAAACCAGAATCAAATAGGCTAGTCTTTACTTTATGAAGCTACTTGTAGCCAACTAGCCTTTTAAAGCACATGGGCGACTTCATGGTAATTGCCATGAGGTGGATTTGGCAAGGAATAATTTTCGGGTTAGTGAGTTAGATTTTCTGTTCCATCTAATTGGATTGCTCTTTTGCAGGTAAGCATTTCCATATGGAGAGTCCACTGAGAATATCATTAAATGGAAATAGTAATCATTGGCGGCCAATTTTAACATCCCCATTTCCCATTTCATCAGTCGACATTCTGTCTACTTCCTTAATTCATACTCTCTTGATGGGATTTTTTTTTTTAAAGTGCACATAAAAGACCAGCAAATTGTTTACATGATTATTTTTGTTCTTGATTTTGGTTGGGTACAAGAAAATGACGTTTAATAATTAGCAGAATGGGATGCCAAGATCCGTATTTTGACTTGCCAGCAAATGGCTGTGCATATTGCCAGACAAAAAGAGAGTTGTATAATTACCTGCATTATTTCCATTTCAACATCCCATCCTATGTTGGAATATTTTCAACTGCGCTATCTAAGGGGGTCCTGGGTGGCGTAGTCCCCCAGGTTGTGGTCGACCTGACAGGTCAGGTCGTGGGTGTTCATGGGAGACCGCCCCTGGTGGGGGTTTCTAGGGGACAACGCCCCCGGAAGAATTTTTTGGTGGTACGTAACTGTTTCGACAGTTACAAACATATCCAGAATCTTCGAATCCAACAAACGACATTGATGTCTGATGATGAAGAGACTCATCGTTTCGTGAAGAGAAACCTGTTGGTGAAAAGATGTCTATTCCCAACAGATGCGAAAACCTCTATAAATAACATCTCCCAAAACTATTTCAAATATATCGAAAAAAACCTTTTCTGTTCCTTCTCTTTCTAAAGCATCATCAGAAATTTTGTTTACATGTGTTCTTGATTGGATCAAGGGGTACAAACCTTGAATTCAATTTCTGTTGTAGGACTTTCATTGTATCCTGAAGGCATTATTTCACATACCTGTTGTAATCGCCAATTTATTAGGAGGGTAGAAATAATTGTCTAAAAGAAATCTTATGAGCCTTGAAAGTTTGGAGTACAACATCCTAGACTTTAGTAAAAAAATTGTCTAAAAGAAATCTTCCTGTGTTATTTCATCTTCTATTGCAACCCACCTTTTCCAACATCCTAGACCTTAGTAAAAAAAGGTGGACTATTAGAGTGCAGTAATGGAAGTAAGGCATTTGGAAATTTATTTTTCTTCTTCAAGTTCTGTTAACTTGAAAGTGATATTTTTCATGGTGCTTGTTTGGCTTTACAGGTATTTGTATTTGGTTGGCGGATTATTGTTGGTTCAGTTATTGGGTTCTTTGGAGGAGCACTTGGGAGTATAGGAGGAGGTGGCGGTGGTGGAATTTTTATTCCCATGCTCATCTTTATCATAGGATTTGATCATGAATCGTCTGCTCCAATATCAAAATGTAAGACTAGTATTTATATTTATTATTGCAATATACTACTCTTAAACCAATCATCCGATCTAATTCAAAACGTGTACACAAGTGATGAGATCGTGGATTTTTTTATTTGGTCAGGCATGGTGGCAGGTGCAGCTGTGGCAACCGTGTACTACAACTTCAAGCGAAGGCATCCAACCCTTGAAATGCCAGTTATGGATTACAACTTGGCTCTTCTCCTCCAGCCAATGCTCATGCTTGGGATCAGTATGGGAGTTTCTTTACGCCTGGTTTTTCCTGACTGGATAGTCACAATTCTCCTAGTTATTTTTGTTCTAGGTAAACCCTAATTGAAATAGCATAATATATGTTGCTTCTTGTTTTGTACTTGAATTTATTCTTGACAACTGACTGTTTGTAGGCCCACTAACCATGGAAATCTTAAAGGGTATACCAATATTTTTTTTTTTTTTGATCAAAAGAGAAAATTATATTGTAGAAGTAGAATTTACAGCGCATCTACTATAGGTAGAGTAAAAGAAAAAAAAACAACAAAAAATTAAGCTAAAAGAGCATCCCAGTTATTTAGAATAGTGCTAGAGAGGTTCAAATGAGCTGTTCTACCAGCTGCACTTGCCCAAGATAAAACAAGAGACCTCATCTCTATGCCCAGATCAGTTTCCGTCTTGAAATTGTGATTAGGCTCAAAAGTACGTCTGTTCCTTTCCATCCAAATAATGTGCACGACAGCAGCTGGGATGAGACTCCATATGAAGTTCCCTGTGTGCGAGAAAAAAACATGATGCCAGGTAAGAGCTAGCATTCCAAAACTCCTGGGAACAACCCACGCCCAACAACAGTTAGGTAAAGCCATAGACCAGATCTTGTGCATATTGAAGGAAACCATATTGAAGAAGGTATTTATCCTGTTCTTTTCTCATCTCCTTTTCATGTTAATTTGTTCAAATAGATTCTTATTCATCTAGTAAATTGTGACTCTTTCTCTTTGTAATTCAGGACGTTGTCAAGTGTTTGGAGTATGGTGAGTTGTGCGTATTATATTTCCCCGAAAACTCTGAAAATATTCTTGCTCTAATCTGTTTCTTTTGAAGTACTTGTTGCACAATTTATCCTTCCCTTACTGTTAAGGTACTGTTGGCGAAGAATCGGGCAACAAACCCATATCAAGTAGTTCAAGTTGTGACACTTCGATGAAGACAAATTCAGTGGTTAGTATCACTCTTTCGTTCAGTGGTATTCAATGAAGAAAACTTGCAGCTCTAATACTTTATGGCTCTAATTTCTTTATTTATCTAGTCTTTGCATGCGAACGAGCGTATTGGTAATCACGCAGTGGACCAAAAGTCTATTCCTAGTTTTCCTAGCAATGGCTCTCTAAAGAATATAACTCATTTAGTTATCAAACCTGTTCCAGGTTCCTATCTTTGAGAATGTTTACTGGAACGAACTTGTCATTCTCGTTTTTATCTGGGTGGCGTTCCTTCTTCTGCAGATTGCAAAGGTTTGTTTTTGTCATTGACCATGTTAGGGTTTAATTTCCTCCAATGTATCCGGATCTAATTACCTAACCAGAGAAGAACATTCATGCATTTATGTAACACAGAACGAAACAACAACCTGCTCAATGTCATACTGGATTCTGTCCACAATGCAGGTACGGAGTCGCCCATAGAGATCCTTAAATCCTGTTTTGAAACATCAAATGATGATTTTGTATGTACTGCAGATCCCGGTTTCAGTTGGAGGGTCTTTGTATCAGGCAGATAGCTTATACAAGGGAAAGAAGGTGATTGGTTCGATGGGCATAGCGGGCATGGAATGGAAAAAGCATCAGCTAATAATATATTGTTTAACTGGTTTACTTTCTGGTATGGTTGTTTAACTGGTTTACTTCCTTTGCTTTGGATTATGATCATGATCTCTTGGAATTTTTCTTTGTAAATCAACAAATCAAGGAATCATTTAATTTGGTGAAAAATCACATCTATTTTCATACTAGAAAATTTTAGACTAAATCATATCTACCACTCCTGCTCATATGAAAGTGAAGATTAAACAGAGAAGAAGGAAATTGTTAAATCATAAATATTTTCAATGAAAGGATTGATATAAATAATGGGAGAAATGTACCGGTGGGAAGATAAAACAAAATACACCATCCGTTTCAATAAAACAGTCCTCTTCGACTTTGTCAAATCTTCGACTTTGTCAAATATTAAGAAGACCATAATACTTTACTTGATTACCCTTAATTATTTACTTATTTTATGTTAATAAAATATGCAAGTATTAAAAACTGACTAAAATTGTTAAGAGGATTATAAATAGGAAATAAAAAAGGAAAATTAAAATATATCGAATTAATGGAGAATAAACTCTTTAGGGAATTTAATTCTTGGAGCCAAATATATTGTCTTTTAAAAGGAATGAAGGATATATATTTGTTTCCTTAATTGTACAAATTTCTTTAATATTTTAGATTGAGTCCCACTAATATGCATTTATGAATATAAAAAATTAAAGGCTATAATAGATAGTTCATTAAAAAAATACGCATATAAACAGAAGCTGGACACAATTTTGAAACGGACGGAAATGGAATAGAGGACGGTCTTTTTAAAACAGAGGGAGTATTAATTTTTGGATCTCTAGATATGCATTTAAGATGATATCATATCCGACGGTTATAACCCGCGATTTCATTTTGTCTGTCACGCGCACAACCGCGTGACAACAAGACTCTAAGATTGTTTTGTTGTGTGCACAAAATTGGACTCGTTTCTAACCATCAATTTAATATTTCTATATTGTGCTTAACTTAGAGTAAATTGAGTAATTAGCTCTCAAGCATCTTGGCGTGCCTCCTAGACAACGGACAATGTGGGAAGGATATATTAATTAAATACCCTTAGTTTTAGAGCCCTTTAAAAATACCCCTAGCACTTTATAAATATATCCCTCCTCTTATATATAAAACTTATCCTCTTAAATATAAACTATTTTAGTAATCTATTACACATAACTTTTTTTTTTCTTTCAAAAAGTAATAATTTTCTTTCTCAATCACTCCACCACCGCCTCCAACTCCACCAACGGCAATTCACCACCACAACTCCACAACCATCACCACCACCATCACTTCACAACCATCACCAACATTCCACCACAACTCATCATCACCACCGCCACCGCAATTGCGAACACCATCTCCTTCAATTCCACCACCGTTGCCGCCAAGTTGATAAAAAAATTGAGAATTTAGAAATAAGCTAGGTCCAGATTTTTGTATCAACAACCGAAGTTGATCAGGATTTTCGTATCAACAATCGAAGTTGACACCAAATTTTTGTGTCAACAACCGAAGTTGATATAATATCTGGTGTCAACAACCCAAGTTTTTACAAAAATTGAAAACTCGGAAATTAGTTAGGTCATGATTACGTGTCAACAACCCAAGTTGATACCAAAATATATATGGTATCAACAACAAAAGTTGATCCAAATCTGGTATCAACAACAAAAGTTGATCCCAAATCTTGTGGCACCACCGCCTCCATCGCCGACATCACCACCACCACTTCCGGCATGTGAGATAAAAAATGAAATAATTTTCATCTAAATTTTTATTAATATTGAAAGGGTATTTATATGATTCAAAATTAAATGGATTACATTATAGAAGATGAGGAATATAATTATTGATGGATAAGGGTATTTGTGAAATCTATGAAAATGAGGGGTATTTATACAATTTCCACAAGTGGGAATCAGTTTTGGAGAGATGGGGGCATAATTAGAAACATTGAAACACGATCACTCTCCTAGGCCGGAAGTATTACTTTTGTGTAAAATTCTTGGAGTATAAGAAGCATTTTGGCTTTTACAGAGGGATGTTTGGCGTTACTGCCAGTTTAATGTAGTATATGTTGGAAAATTAGGGTAAAAACGAAGGATGAAATAAACACAAAAAGAAATTGTTTTACTCCAAACTTTCAAGGCTCATAAGATTTCTTTTAGACGATTATTTCTACCCTCCCAATATCAATTGGCGATTGCAACAGGTATGCGAAACAATGCCTTCACGATACAATGAAAGCCATACAACATAAAAATTGGATTCAAGGTTTCCACCCCTTGACTAAATCAAGAAAACACACTAGAAAGAATTCTGATGATGCTTTAGAAAGAGAGAAAACAAGTTGAGTTAATTGTCAAGAATGAGAGAATACCTTCACTACTTATAGGCATACTCATGCCTATTGGAGATGCCACTTCACTTACAAAAGACACATAAGGTGTCTATTGGGAATGGTTGTGTCCTTTATGAACCATCACACCCTTTGGATGTGCCGCTTCATCCCCAACTAACATCCATTGTATATATTCGACACAGGACGCTCCCCCGTCATAGCGGCAAACCAAAAAACAAAACCGTTTTACTTTCTATGTTATTGAAAATATCCAACAATCTCCCCCTATTTTCAATAACCAAAAAAACATGAAAATAAAGTAAAACTTATAAAACAGGAGTGGCTACATCACTCAAGTGACTTCCTACGTACCCGAGTGGGATCAAGCCAACGTAGTTCAAGATAAATTGAGACTAAGCATCATCGTTGAAATCAACACATAAATGATAGGTATCTTTTGGATTTGAACCTTCACTTAGTGTAAGAAACTCAAAGCCTTATCGAGATTCTATGGTGAAACCAGTCTTGAACCAAGTATCCCTTATGATAAAACCGGAGTCTCCACACATATTTATTTCATAAATCATGTGTTTTGTAGCCAAGCACGTTAATGGCCATGTGCTTATATCCTTGATTCATGAGTCTTCTTTAGAGAACGGTCTTCTTCTCTTAGGAAACGACCTGATTTCCATACTCATATAGGTAAGTCTCGAAGGTGTTTCTGCGATACACCTTTTACTAATCACAGACTCATTAAGGATTTACATCCATCCTATTTTATTTTCTTGCAGAACCTGCACTAAACAGAAATGAGAAGTTTTACTTAGTGCACCATAATCACTTCCATAACTTGTTGGTGCCACAATGAACCTTGTTTATCTTTTCCAAAACATAAGTTGGGTTTCTGCTATGGGTGATCGAACTTTCATTCATAGACCTTAGTCCCATTTCTGTATACTTCATTGAAAACATTTCCTTTGGGAGACTCTTCATAAATAGGTCTACCAAGTTTTTCTCCGTTTCAATGGCTAACTGCAATTACTCCTTTCTTGAGTAATTGACTTACCGTTCAATGTACAAGACTTATATGTCTTGATCTTTCATTATAAGTCTTTGTTAGAGACGTTATAGATCATATCCTGATTCACAACTAATCAAGACAGCTAGAGATGGCTTCTTCCAAAAATGAGATCTCTACAAGTTAGGTTCTAAGCCATTCCTCCTCATCAATTGCATCTACTCATGCAACCAATTCTGAAAACATTATTTAAAATGTTCCTATTTGATTTCACAAAATGATTGTAACTTCTCTAGTGATCCTAATTAACATTTGCGGATAATTCACAATAAGTCATTATAGACTTGCAAACACTAGAGGCATAGAAAATTTGCAGGCAACTTACTTAATATTTCAACAGGATGAGTAATGCCTCTACTCATGCCCAATCTTCTACAAATTTATACCCAAAAACATAGACAATGTCTATTTAACATTTTACATTATGTAATGCAAATGTTCATAATTTATGCATCGGTAATATCGTAACACCTTATCGTTGGAATTTGGTCGCGCGCCCAATATTCCAAAACGCTACATATTAGTCAGTATTCCACCCCTTTCGATGTCATTTAAGACATGCCCTTTTCCAATATTTTGGAACCTATAATTCTTTTTGCAAGAATTATACTCATATCATATAATTTGTTATCTCAACATTTATTGATGATTTTGGTTATAAAATAATACCAACTAGAAAAATTTATATGAAATTCTCATAAAATTCTCCCATATTTCATGATAATTTTCAAATGCATAAATGAACTAAATGTCATGAAACACGATTTTTGTCAAACATGTACACCCATAATTTCTAAATATAAATTAAAACTTCAAATCCAATATACTAGTACGAGTACTATTATTATGGATCTGGCTTTCCTTTGTACACAACCATACTCATATTGGCACTAGTCGTTCCTGTGTGTAAAACAGGAGACCATTGATAATGACTGATCCTTTAACTCGATCAGATTATCAAATGGGTAGTGGGGTACAATCCCATCAATCCATGTCCTTAAATAAATATATCTTCAAACCCATAGCATTAAAGTCAAATACTTCTTGGGTGTGGCTCTCTTTGACCGTTAATGGTGATTGGCCTCACTATCATGGTTTTGCTAACTATCTCAATTTCCAATTATTATAGTGTTTCTTAGTTAATTGTATGCATTGGTTAACATCCACTACATTCAATTTCAACCAACTTAGATGCTTGATCAGAACCAAATACTAAGAAATAACTTAACATGCCATTAACCCGAAAAACAATGATCATGTCAGTTACTGTGTCACCGTTATCAGGGAAACCCATAGAAAACAGTAATCATGATGTTAATTTAGCCGCAATTAAATTTTGGTACTAACCTTTTTTTGCCGTTAGAATTCCAGTCTTGATTGAAAAATCGAAAAAGATATTCCACAATTTCTTACCCAAAACATGATATCAACTCTTCTAACTTTTTATGGTAGTCGCAGCGGCACTCCATGTCCTCTAGTTCTTCTAGGTTTCGTTTTCCCTTCTTTTCTTGCGTCGGATTGAAAATTGGAAAGATTATCGTCCACACAGCTAGACTAGAAATTCTCCCGACTCTGGAGTAAGAATTTTCTAAGCACTCGAGATCACGGCATCGCATGGATGATAGGGTTCACGAGGACGGTTAATGCAATCTTTCCTTTTCTTTTCTGTGACTTGAACAAATAAACCGAAAAGGAAAATCCATGCACTCAATCGTTTAACCGTTTACTGCAAGTTCTAATTTGCACGGGCTAATTCAATAATTTGATTTCGCATCTCCTTATCTTCGCAACAAAGATCGAGCTTACGTCTGTCATTTCTTTTATGGTCGATCATCTTCCTTCCATTCTCCAACGACGGATCAGATATTATATTTGCACGTACTCTCTGGGTATACTAATGAACCTGATGCAAATCTTAGAACCCATCCGCATTCTTCTTCTTCATATTTTAGAATGTAGCAATTCTGTACACTGTCATCTGATCTTGCCGAGATCAAGGAAAATTAGAGAAATTGATGTTTCTGTTCTAATGCATCAATATCATACCAAGTACGAACTTGATCCAAGAGCATTATTCATCTTCCAAAGGTTGTATATCGTTAGTGGTCGTTCTCACAACAACAATCTATCTTTCATTGCCGTTGATTGCACCAATATTTTGATCAACCTGTTTGTTTAGTTCTATTTTTTCAGAGCCCTGGTTTACCGAAAGGTTGGTTATAGAATGAAGAATCCAATTCCAACGCCTCTTTTGGATTTGTATGAAAAATGTTGATGGCAGCCGATAGACTGCGAATCAGATCCCAACGCCTAATAGTATCATGAAGAAGCCTAATATTATAGCTCGTTTACACTTAACATACAACTGACTACTGCTCTTGAAAGAAACATCCATGACTGGAACCTTTCGAACGGAACATTCTTAAGAACTTCAACCATACCAGAACCGGTTTCATATTCCATTATCGGAAACTAATCGTCTAAAACTGTTGGAAAATTAGGGTAAAAACGGAGGATGAAATAAACACAAAAAGAAATTGTTGTACTCCAAACTTTCAAGGCTCATAAGATTTCTTTTAGACGATTATTTCTACCCTCCAAATATCAATTGGCGATTGCAACAGGTATGCGAAATAATGCCTTCAGGATACAATGAAAGCCCTACAACAAAAAAATTGGATTCAAGGTTTGCACCCCTTGACCCAATCAAGAACACACTAGAAAGAATTTTGATGATGCTTTAGAAAGAGAGAAAAAAAGTTGAGTTAATTGTCAAGAATGGGAGAATACCTTCACTACTTATAGGAATACTCATGCCTATTGGAGATGCCACTTCACTTCCAAAAGATACATAAGGTGTCTATTGGGAATGGTTGTGTCCTTTATGAACCATCACACCCTTTGGATGTGCCTCTTCATCCCCAACTAACATCCATTGTATCTATTCTACACAAGACGCTCCCATGTCGTAGCGGCAAACCAAAAAACAAAACCGTTTTATTTTCTATGTTATTGAAAATATCCAACAGTATAGAATTCAAAAATTCAAATAGAGACACTTAATTTAGATATGAACCCACGTCATACCGACATACCCAATAATAATATCACCTGCGAGTATTTCAAACACAAATTCGGCTAGTACACTCATTTGAAACCCATTTTTTGATGAGGTACACATTCTAAAACATGATGAGAAACGCATTCTAAAATGATGTTGCGGTACTTCAAGTGACGCATAATGATGACGCATTACAGAGTTGCAGGCCAAGTTAGTGTTCATCCGTAATGGTGCATTTAGAAGCCATAATAGCGGTATACTATATAGACTGTCAAGTGTCAAGAATGGCATAACCCTACAGGGACAATGAAGCGCAAGAGTAGCGCTACATTGTAAATACATTTGGCTAAGAAATGAAGCTTATTGGCCGACACAATAAGGCTTCATTGAAGGATTGTCAAGACATGGCCAAAGTTGACAGATACGACATGCGATGTTGGTATCGATACATATCCATGGAATTGAGTTGGACCAAGCTCAAGGATGATGGAACAATGAAGTATAGATCAAGAGTTGGTCTATGGCATTAGTTCAAGGCTGTCCAAAGATTGAACAATGCAAACAATTTGGCAATGCAAGAGTAGCATTTCTATTGTCAAACTAATTTGCGAAGTGAAGCATATATGACGCATGAGTAACTAGAGTGAGCTTAAGGATCTTGCCTCAATGTCTAAAGCATAAGGATTTTCCGTGAATGAGTTTAGAATGATAAACATGCAGGGCCAAGAGGGCTGAACATTGGCGCAAGACAAAATCCAGTATGGCACAACAAGTGGTGCAATACGGCTCAAGTGACGGTTACGAGTTGGTTACGAGCTTCACAAGCATGCCAATGATGTGAGACAAAGTAGAATGGTTATAAAAGAATTTATAACCATGTGGGAGTGTTTCTAACCACCTTGAACAGATGTGGCATCTGTTGGCTTGACAACACAAAAGGTGGCGGTTGAAAGCAAGCTGGCGGTTATAGAAACTACCTGCTGGGACACATGGTTGTTCCATGTGTGTGCAAGTGTTGTGCACGGTTTTGTCCATTGTAACCACTGTATAAATAGTCCTAAGGAGTAGGAAAATCAGTGGGCTATATAGGATATAGTTAGTCTCATGTTTGGGAGAGTTAGGCATACACCAAGAGGGTGAATGACCTATTTTTGGTCCATGTGATGGACGAGTTTTGTAATCTTCTTTTAGTGCAATAAAATGGGTTTGTTGCAGTATATATTTGTGTTCATTATGTTGCTAATGTTGTGTGAGAATTTTTGAAGTGCATGGCAGAACCTCTTATACTTATGGGGGCATGAAGAGTTAGAGAGAAAGAAGAAAAGACTTCCGTTGTGTATTGCCTTATGGGTGAAGGAAGATGCATACTTTGATGCAAGTGTGCAAGGCTTAGTACTTGTGGGTGAAGTTGATTCACTGAACCACATAGTATTGCCGGTCATTTCCCATGAAAATTTTAGGCGATTAAATGGGCATGTGAGAAGCTGGTATCAGATCTGTGTTTGGGGACACAGTTGCTGATTTTTCTCTCTTTTTACTCAAGTTGGTGTCATTTGTTTGTCAAATTCAGTGAAGAATTGTTTGGATTTCACTAGTATGGAGACTAGAATAAGTTGGTCTTGTGTGGAAAGATCAATTGGAATGAACTTAAAGCTTGAAGTTGCAGCATGCCATGAAAGTTTATGACAAAGGTGTCAAAAATTCCATCCCAAAGTGTTAGATGAACGTGTAAGAGCCATTGAAAACCGGGTTTTCAAGTGATTCCATGACAAAACTAAGGAGTATGCTGACTTTTATGGTGCAAGTAAGGTGTTAAAGTCCATGTTTCTCACAAGTATGCAAAGATTAGGCATTTGGAATGTATATCTTTGTGGTGTTATCCGTAGCGAGTACATTACGTGTTGTAATGGGAATTTTAGGAGAAATTCCCGAATATAAAGAAGTTGATGTCCTTTGCAGTGGCAAAGAAGATGAAGACACTACAGGAAAAACATACTTTGACAACCCCCCACAGGTGTTGTAGTAGATCTACGACGACACTTTTCGATGGGTTGCGGAAGGGGGGGGGGTTGGGGGTTGTAGAAGGTCCCCGATTTACTGCAACTTCTAGCTAAGAGTCGTAAACGTAGTTGTAGTTCAAGCTTGGACTACCTTGTGGTTCAGTTGTGATTCTCTTTCGATTTTATTTTGGAAGCCTAACACAACTCTTATTTATATTGTAAAACTTGATTTCACAACATTTCATCTGTGTAGTAAAATTCTATAACACAACTTCCCTAATGGTTGTGAATAGAACTACTACTACACTTGTTAAAGTGGTTGAAAAATCCAGCACAACTCTTATTTATATTGTTATACTTTCTTTCACAACCTTTGTCTAGTGTAGTCATAATATCTAACACAACATCCTTAAAGGTTATAATATTTGAAATCACAACTTCTGTTTTCTGTAGATGAATATGTAACTACAACTTTTGTTTGTAGTTGTGTGCATAAAACTATTTTGAAAAAAAATAGGGCTGAAACTAAATTCAAATTCAAATTCACATTCACATGAAACCAAATTCACATATCTGCCTGTGCAACACATTTACATTCATTCAAGTTAAAAAATGACCCAAGTGAATCCCTGTTACAGTGTTAACCTTCTTTCCACTACAACACCAGCAAAAAAATCATATCACAAAAAGAAAAAGAAAAACCATATAGCCATTTCCGTCTCCCACTAAATGTGCTAGAAGTTTCTATGTCTCAATCTGGAGAAAATGAAGAAAACAAGATTATATAAACCAATAATAACAAGAAATCAGAATGTCTTACATGAAGCACCAAAATCTGGAATCTCTGTACCTGGGACAAATGGGCAGAGTCATCAGACTTGGGGTGAAGCAACAGCTGCATGATACACGGGTATTAGTCTTCAAATGAGCATCATTACAAATTGAATGAATATACAGAATGAATCCCTCATCTAATGTGAACACTAAAACAAGATAATACTACTTGTTTCTTAATGAAGATTGGAAAAAACTCAAACAAGGCAGAAGCTCAGGGTAAAAGTTGTGAAGAAATGTTGTCAATGGAAACACCCTGTCTCTGCAGACTGTGAATTTCCTGAAGGCACAATATAATACCAAGTTTTTCAAGATTCAATTGTTCTTAATGAAAAGGACAAGAAATTGACATCCATTTCTGGTGTATATAAACCAAGAGTGAAAATGGGGTATCATTCCTCTGAGAATGTGCAATACCTGCAAGAGTGCATAGATTTCAGGAATGCTCTCTATGAGTCCCTCAGGAAACAAGATGACCCCATGATTCTTGCCTGTTCCAGAAACAAAATAAATAAATAAGAAAACCAGAAACAATGACAACTCATTGATCAACGGCGTTAAGAGACCCTCTTGACTCAACTACTAACTATCTAGGAACCACCACTGGTTTATTTCAGCAAGCTGCATAACTTTGTATAACAGCCTAACAACATAACTAAACGAACAAAATCATATAAAAGACAAACCTTTCTCCGCCCTGGATTGAATAGCATCGCATATTTGTTTCATAATATCAAAAAGAGTAAGCTTCGATGCAGATGCTTCCGCTCCAAGGATAACCTGGGATAGAATTACAGCAAATCAAGTATAGCACAGGACAAAGAGGATGTAACCACACCATAAACATTAAATATTACAGATAACAGATCCTGTAAGATGAGAAGGCTGACCATATTTGGATGCGACTGAAGAGCGCACTCTAAAGAAACATGTGATGCCTTTCGTCCCATGAGTCTTACGAAGTAGTAATACTAAAAGAACCGAAGAATGCCATAGGTTAGAAGTTTCATAAAACTAAAGAATAGAATGTATATACACTGGTGCTCTCAATACTGAATATACAACCATACAAATAAAGTTCCGAGATACAGAACATTTTGACCAAGAAAAATATGAAGAGCATCTTCTTTTGTAGGGTCATCGGGAGATGAATTGCAAGGTCTCTTAGCAAATGGATGGTCATCGGGCCTTTCTAGAGCATCTTCTTTTGTAGATGGAGTTTCCTGTAATAATGAAAACACATCAACACATCATTTCCTTTACCCTAAAATCATCTACAACCACAGATTATTACAAGCACCATAGTCGCAATATAGTCGCACTCAACACAATACTAAAATTAGCCACCTTGTTTATTCACCACTGGTACTGGAACATTCCGTGTCTTCTGATATTGTCTGCTGAAACTAATACTAAAACTAGCTAGTGAAATTCAGGACAGATGTACCAAAATTACTAAGATCCATATATATATATCCTAAATTACTAACTTGAGATTTCAATCAAATCACCAAACATAATGATTTAAGAAATCATGTTATAAAAAAGCATCTGAAATCATCTTATAAAAAACCATAAGAAATCATGTTATCAAAACAAGCATCACCCAAAATCATGTAGATCGTCTGACAGTTAACAGATCTAACATCACTAATAACACAAAATTGAATTCAAGCTCATCAACATAAGAACAAAAGATGCAATCACTCAGGTTTTCAAAACATCACATCTCTTTCCAATTTCTAAAATATTCACTAAACATGAAACTAAAACCTTAAAAAACTTAATCAAATCATTAAAACCATCAGAGAATTCTTAAACATGATTTTCTACAGATCTAAAACAACTAGCAACATAAATTTAAAATTCAACCAAATAAAAAAAGAATAAAATCATATTGACACTCAGATTACCTAGTTCACCATGACGTGAACTACAACTCACCACCATCCAAACTAGATCAACTCACTATCATTAGAAAACCCAAATTAAAGAAAACAAAGGAGAAAATACACGAAACCCATATGCAAAATCTTTAAGATATGAGACAAGGGTGTTGATTAATAGATACTGATCATTACATCTCTCACCAAGACAAGGGTGTGGATTCATCGATCTACCAGTTTTTGCACAGAGAGGGTGAAAGAGAAAAGGGATTTTCTTGTTAGTGCGGGAGGCGGAGAAAATTAGAGAGAGAGAGACGAGAGGAAAGTTAAAGGAAGATAAGTGAGATTTTTATTTTATTTTATGTTTTATCTAAAAGGATATGGACGATGATTAGATGAGTCATACAGATTTTGGACATCATCGGACGGTAGATATGCAGTCTGGGATTATCATACGGATCAAGCAAGTATGTGAGGAGATTGTGTTTCTCTTTGTGCTAGTACAAACTCCTATATTCATTTCTATTATCAACTTTCAATATGAAAAAAATACAAAAAAATATATCAATAAATTTAAGATATAATTATGGACTTTCGTCTATAAAAAAATTCTGAAAAAATATATAGGAATGAAACTGAAAATAAGAAATGAATTTGATAATTAGTGTGTTTCTTTGTGCTTTCTCTTTGTGCTTTCGGTTTGAATTTCGACTAGTCACATACGTCATGAAGCAATTTCGACTAGTCATACAGGTCATGAACTTATAATGTGGTATAACGGCATACAAACTATGAACCAAGAAGCTTCGGGTGGGTTTTGACTTCAAACTTAACATGATACATCATCGAAATCGATAAATATGAAGCTTACTGTCGGTTCGAACTTCAAATGTGGTATAACGACAAACAAACTATGAACCATGAAGCTCTGGGTGGGTTCTAACTGTAAACTTAGTATGATACATCATAGAAATCGATAAATATGAAGCTCAGTATTGATTCGAACTTCAAATGTCGTATAATGGCATACAAACTATGAACCACGAAGATGCGGTAGGGTTCTGACTTCAAACTTAGTAGGATACATCATCGAAATCGATAAATATGAAGCTTAATGTCGATTCGAACTTCAAATGTGGTATAAAGACATACAAACTATAAACCACGAAACTCCGGGTGGGTATTGACTTCAAACTTAGTAGGATACCTCATAAAAATTGATAAGTATGATGTTTAGTGTCAATTCAAACTTCAAATATGGTATTACGGCATACAAACTAAGAAACACGAAACCTTCATAAGAATGATGAATCCACCCATCTACAAGTTGAGCCAAGTTGAACAATGAATCCACCCATTTTCAAGTCGTAAACTTCGTAAAAATGATTAATCCACCCATCTACATGTAAGATTCCATCAGAATATTCCCTGAAACCTTAAACGCACCCCTTTTTGTGAACTTTGATACTTAACCTGGCTCCGAAATAGAAACCTGATCGCGAGTGGACTTCTATAAGTCGGAACTTTCGTAAGAACGATGAATCCACCCATCTACAGGTAAGATTCCATCGGAATATTCCCTGAAACCTTAAACACACCCTTTTCGTCAACTTCGATATTAAACCTGGATCTGAGCTTGAAACCTGGACGCGGTTGGACTACTATATATAAGTCGGAAACATCGTAAAAACGATGAATCCACACATCTATAGGTAAGATTCCATCGGAATATTCCCTGAAACCTTAAACACACCCCTTTTTGTCAACTTTCATACTGAACCCGGCTCCGAACTCGAAACCTGGGTGGACTACTATAAGTCGAAAACTTCGTAAGAACGATGAATCCACCCATCTACAGGTAAGATTCCTTTTCATCAACTTTCATAATGAATCCGGCTCCGAGATCGAAACCTGGTCGCGAGTGGACTATTATAAGCCGAAAACTTGGTAAGAATGATAAATCCATCCATCTACAAGCAAGATTCCTTCGGAATATTCCCTAAAAATTTAAACAAACCTTATTCTAGCATATTGTTTGCATACCCTATCTCCGAGGTCGAAACCTGGCCGCGAGTTGACTACTATAACTCGGAAACTTCGTAAGAACGATGAATCTACCCTTCTACAGGGAATATTCCATCGGAATATTCCCCGAAAGTTTAAACACACCCATTTTTATCAACTTTGACACTGAATCCGGCTCTGAGATCGAAACCTGGTCACGAGTCAGCTACTATAAATCGAAAACTTCCTAAGAACGATGAATCCACCCATCTACATGTAAGATTCCATCGAAATATTCCCCGAACCCTTAAACACGCCCTTTTTCATCAACTTTCATACTGAATCCGGCTCTGAGCTCGAAACCTGGTCACAAGTCGACTACTATAAATCGAAAACTTCGTAAGAACTATGAATCCACCCATCTACGGGTAAGATTCCATCGGAATATTCCCCGAACCCTTAAACACACCCCTTTTCATCAACTTTCATACTGAATCCGGCTCCGATCTAGTAACCTGGTCGCGAGTGGACTATTATAAGCCGTAAACTTGGTAAGAATGATGAATCCATCCATATACAGGTAAGATTCCTTCGGAATATTCCCCAAAATTTAACCAAACTCTATTCTAGCATATTGTTTGCATACCATAGCTCCGAGGTCGAAACCTGGCCGCGAGTTGACTACTATAAGTCGGAAACTTCGTAAGAACGATGAATCTACCCTTCTACGGGGAATATTCCATCAGAATATTCCACGAAAGCTTAAACACACCCATTTTCATCAACTTTGATACTGAATCCGGCTCTGAGCTCGAAACCTGGTCGCGAGTCGGCTACTATAAATCGAAAACTTCGTAAGAACGATGAACCCACCCATCTACAGATAAGATTCCATCGAAATATTCCCCGAACCCTTAAACACACCCTTTTTCATCAACTTTCATACTGAATCCGGCTCTGATCTCGAAACCTGGCCGCAAGTCGACTACTATAAATCGAAAACCTCGTAAGAACTATGAATCCACCCATCTATAGCTAAGATTCCATCATAATATTCCACAAACCCTTAAACACACCCCTTTTCATCAACTTTCATACTGAATCCGGCTCCGATCTCGAAACTTGGTCGCGAGTGGACTATTATAAGCCGGAAACTTGGTAAGAATGATGAATCCATCCATTTACAGGTAAGATTCCTTCGGAATATTCCCCAAATATTTAAACAAACCCTATTCTGACATATTGTATGCATACCCTGTCTCCTAGGTCGAAACCTAGCCGGGAGTGGACGACTATAAGTCGGAAACTTGGTAACATTGATGAATCCATCCATTTACATGTAAGATTCCTTCGGAATATTCTCCGAAACTTTAAACTAACTCTATTTTGGTATATTGTATGCATAACCTAGCTCCGAGATTGAAACATGGCCCTGAGTGGACCATTAAAAGCATAAAACTTGGCAAGAACAATGAATCCATCCATTTACAAGTAATATTCCTTCGGAATATTCCCCAAAAATTTAAACAAACCCTATTATGGCATATTGTACGCATACCCTGGCTCCGAGGTCGAAACCTGGCCCTGAGTGGACCTTTATTAGCCGGAAACTTGGTAAGAATGATGAATCCATCCATTTACAGGTAAGATTCCTTCGGAATATTCCCCAAAATTTTAAACAAACCCTATTCTGGCATATTGTATGCATACCCTGGCTCCGAGGTCGAAACCTGGCCCTGAGTGGATCATTATTAGCCGAAAACTTGGTAAGAACGAGGAAATTAGCAGAATCGGAGACCAAAATAATTTTTAGCAGAAGTGAGAATTTTTTTTGCAGAAGTGGATAAAATTTAGCGGAAGTGAGAAAAATTTAACTGAAGTGTTTATAACTCTACGACAACTCTTATAAAGGTTGTGAATAAATTAATGACAAAACAAATTAGCAGAAGTGAGAAAAATTTAGCAGAATTGAATAAAATTTAGCAGAAGTGAGAAAAAATTAGCAGAAGTGAATAAAATTTAGCAAAAGTGAGAAAATTTTAGCAGAAGTGTTTATACCTCTACAACAACTCTTATAAAGGTTGTCAATAGTGATGACTAATAAATTTAGCAGAAGTGAATAAAATTTAGAAAAAGTGAGAAAAATTTAGCAAAAATAGGATTTTTTTTTGCAGCAGGGAATAAAATTTAGCATAAGTGAGAAAAACTAAGCAAAAGTGTTTATACCTCTACGACAACTCTTATAAAAGTTGTGAATAGTGATGAAAAAAAAGCACAAAATGACCAATATTGTGAATCCGGAAGGATGGTTGATGATTTGTACTAACACATAGTAGACTTAAATACTGAACCTGGCTCGGAAAATTTTGTCATAAAATTTTTCAGAAGTGAAATTCTTTTAGCAGAAGTGCATAAAATTTTGAAGAAGTGAAAAAGTTTAACCATGCGTTATAAAAATTTAACATAAGTGCATTGTCATATTTGTAGAATGTATATGAATGTTTACAGAGAAGGCTTCACGCTGTTTGTGGCTCAGGTGACTGAGCCTTAATTTTGAACACCATATTTTGTTATTACAACTTTTATAAAGGTCGTCAAAGGTTGACAAGAAGTTAGTATATAAAAAAACCACAAGCCTTACAAAATTGTGATAGTTTTGGAATGGTTGATGGGTTAGACTAACACATAGTAGGTTCATGTTCGAATCCCCTCAACACTATATTTTATTTTCATATTTTGGCTGTCTTCAACAACTTTTATAAAGGTTGTTATACATTTTCATACAAAAATAACACAAAAACCCTAAACGTGTGAAGTGTAAGGATGTTTGATGCCAACTCTTTTTCTTAAAGAGTTGTCGTTTGTTCTCTTGTCGCAACCCTTTGGTTCTAGGGATGGGTAGTGATGCCATTCTACAAATCTTCCTTTGAAAAAGGTTGTAAAACATGAGATGTTCTACGACTTTTAGAAAAAAGTTGCAGAACTCCAGTTGTAGATGTATATTTTTCCTGTAGTGAGAACATGTCTATGCGACAGATTGAAGGTGTTTTCATCGTAGCCAATTGGTTGGAGGATTATAGTTATCTCTCTCGAATGCATGTACCTTGGTGGTAATGCAAAGTCTGATTGTGAATCATCATTTTTGTGGCAATTGTGATGCCATAAAAGAAGAATTGGATGGCCAATTCTTATCTAGCATAAAGCTTATTGAAAGGCTGAATAAATAAGCACAAGTTAGGGGAAAACCGATACACCACGGTCTTGCGTTTGCAAAGAGTTCTTCGTTGATGCTAGATGAGCACAAGGAGTGTGCCTACACCTGGTTTATGAGTGGGATCACTATGCTTGGACAAGGGTGTTCCAAAGACCTGCATTTGATCATAACTACAATCGGATGTTCTTGTCAACTGCAAATCAATAATTGTTGCTACTCAAGTTGATTTTGGCGAAGGGGGAAAGACAAGAGTAACCAGATGTGCATGGGCAGTAAAATGAGTTCCAAGTTTGAAGAAGAATGTGGTATTATTGCTTTATGGAACGTATGCAGTGGCGCCTCATTTGCAAAGATTGTTCTTTGTTTATATTGTCCAAAATAATTGTCCGCGGAAGTCATTGAGTTAGATGACTTTGCTGAGCTCTATGGTGATGCTCAGAATCACCAAGTTAAGTCCGTTCCAGTTGTGCAAAGATGCACAAGTTTGTGTTAAGATTTGGGTTCTAATTAGCATAACATGTATGGAGCAGTAGCATGATCCAAATGATATTTGGGCATGGCCAGAATGCATAATGCGTGAAGAAATGCAAGTTAGGCGAATTTTAGATGCATGGAGAAGGGGGACAAAGTAGTGGTGATGCATAAAGATGGCATGTGGCCATTGTTGAAGAAATCCTCATGAAAGCTAAAGAAAAATGATAGCATAAGTTTAAAAGGAGTATTCAACTAATTGTCAATTATAGTGTGCTTCGTTATGGGAGTTGCATACAAACGTTGATAGTTAGAAGAGTGCATGTAGAAAAGTGAATTGCTACATTGGGGACAGTAGGTGTTGTCTCGCTTTCTTTGTTGCTTAGAAGCGAAATTGAAGTCAGTATTGCAAGGCTTGTTAGGTCTTACAAGTTGCAATCAGTTGGCGTGAGTATTTGCTCAAGTTTGAGTCGAGTGGACCTTGGTGTTGAAATGAAGTCTTTCTATGTAAGGTAATAGTGAATGAGGGTATTTGAAGTGAAAGATCTTGCCTCTTTCGTTCAAAGTAAAGCTAGTTCGCGTGGAAGATGCTACACAATATATTAAGCCAAAATATACAATAGAAGACACTGAAAGTGAAAGAAGCAAATAGAGGAGTTGGTGGCATAGTCGAGTTTGTTTTTGAGAGTTATTTGGAAGTGCGAAGGAATTTGGCAGCGAATGCATGGAGTAACGCAGCAAGAATGAAGATGTAAGTCCATCAAGTAAATGAGTTAAGATTGACTCATAGTTAGGAAGAACATGATGTTGTTTCTCCGCTACATTAAAGCGTAGCAGTTTAAAAGAGCAAGTGATGCTTAAAGTGCTGGTTTCAAAGGCGCGTGAAGAGGATGCTTGGTCTCTAAGAATGCGGTCTAATGTTAGGGGTATCCTAAGTCATGACTATACCAAAGTCATGCATTTCAATCAAGGTGTTGTGTTATTGCAAGCAAAGAACAACAAGGTGTTGGTTCTTTGGCATACAAATAATGCGAGTCCGAGAAGGTGAAGTTTGCAACATGATTTGGAGGCCAAATCTAGTAAAGGTGCTGATGTTTGCAAAGTGCAGCAAAAGCTATAGGTTGTGGCGCATACCAAGAGTGGTATGAAATCATAAAGTGCATACCTTAAGGCATGGCATGTTTGGCAAAGGCGCAACATGATTGAAGCATAAGGCCAAGTCTTGTATAAGTCCTGTTAAGTTGCGTGGTGCAACTAAAGTCGGAGAATAAAGGTATAAGACTATGGTAATGATCATTGATGATCCGTTGGAAGAATAATTGCTTGTGTATACTTAGGCACAAATGATTCAAGTGAAATCAAGTCTAATTCAGGGAGTTGGCAAGAAGAATTTCCAGTTTGCATTTGGGTGTTGATATATGATTTGAGATGGAGTTGAAAGCGGTCGCGACGTAACAACAAAGTTCAAGTCAGTAGGTTCAATGGCAAGGCAGTAAACTAAGTGATGGCATTTGGTACTAGGCATGAAAGTTTTGGCAAGAATGAAGGCCAAACAAAGTTTGTTGATTTCTAAGAAGGGCTTAGAAGCGTACAAGGCTAGAGAACAAGTATAACGAGTATACTTTGTTGCGTTCAACGAGGGCGTTGAACGGATTAGGTGGGGGAGGTCTGTTGCGGTGCTGCAAGTGACGCATAATGATGACGCGTTACAGAGTTGCAGGCCAAGTCAGTGTTCATCCGTAATGGCGCATTGCGAAGCCATAATAGCGCAACGCAATCCATAATAGCGGTATACTGTATATAGACTGTCAAGTGTCAAGAATGGCATAACCCTACAGGGCCAATGAAGCGCAAGAGTGGCGCTACATTGTAAATACATTTGGCTAAGGAATGAAGCTTATTGGCCGACACAATAAGGCTTCATTGAAGGATTGGCAAGACATGGCCAAAGTTGACAGATACGACATGCGATGTTGGCATCGATGCATATGCATGGAATTGAGTTGGCCCAAGCTTAAGGATGATGCAACAGTGAAGGATAGATCAAGAGTTGGTCTATGGCATTAGTTCAAGGCTGGCCAAAGCTTGAACAATGCAAACAAGTTGGCAATGCAAGAGTTGCATTTCTATTGTCAAACTAATTAGCGAAGTGAAGCATATATGACGCATGAGTAACTAGAGTGAGCTTAAGGAGCTGGCCTCAATGTATGAAGCATAAGGATTGTCCATGCATGAGTTTAGAATGATAAACATGCAGGTCCAAGAGGGCTGAACGTTGGCGCAAGACAGAATCCAGTATGGCACAACAAGTGGTGCAATACGGCTCAAGTGACGGTTACTAGTTGGTTACGAGCTTCACAAGCATTCCAATGATGTGAGACGAAGTAGAACGGTTATAAAAGAAGTTATAACCATGTGGGAGTGTTTCTAACCACCTAGAACAGATGTGGCATCTGTTGGCTTGACAACACAAAAGGTGGCGGTTGAAAAGCAAGCTGGCGGTTATAGAAACTACCTGATGGGACACATGGTTTTTCCATGCGTGTGCAAGTGTTGTGCACGGTTTTGGCCATTGTAACCATTGTATAAATAGTCCTAAGGAGTAGGAAAATCAGTGGGCTATATAGGAGAGAGTTAGTCTCATGTTTGGGAGAGTTAGGCATTCACCAAGAGGGTGAATGGCCTGTTTTTGGTCCATGTGATGGACGAGTTTTGTAATCTTCCTTTAGTGCAATAAAATGGGTTTGTTGCAGTATATCTTTGTGTTCATTATGTTGCTAATGTTGTGTGAGAATTGTTGAAGTGCATGGCAGAACCTCATATGCTTATGGGGGCATGAAGAGAAAGAAGAAAAGACTTCCGTTGTGTATTGCCTTATGAGTGAAGGCAGATGCATACTTTGATGCAAGTGTGCAAGGATGAGTACTTGTGGGTGAAGTTGATTCACTGAACCACATAGTATTGCCGGTCATGTCCCATGAAAATTTTAGGCGATTAAACGGGCATGAGACACATGCCATTGTAGTGCACAACATGATGAGATACGCACTTAGACACCATGCAGTGTACGACATATTGAGATACGCACTTAGCCAACGTGTACAGTGGGACCAAAAATGTTTGGTTATATCTACTTCATTGGCATGGACCAAAAATGTCCCATATTTTTCGAATAACAATGTTATTAGTAGTCAAATATGCTGGATGCCCCTATTTATGCTTTTTGGAGCATCACAAACCAGAATCAAATCTATCTAAACCCAACGAATATGCTTTACTTTATGAAGCTACTAGCCTTTTAACGCACATGGGCGACTTCATGGTAATTGCCATGAGGTGAAAAAGTGAAATAGATTTTCTGTTCCATCTAATTGGATTGCTTTTTTGCAGGTAAGCATTTCCATATGGAGAGTCCACTTAAGTTAACATTTTTTGATTGTTTTATGTGTCGACTCTCTAAAGATTTTTGAAAAGGATCCCACTAGTAAAACCAACAATAAAGATGGTTGAGAGTAAATGATTACTATTTCCCGTTTCATCGGTTCTTTCATGTCATTCTCTTGATGGGAAAAAAAAAGGAGAATTTAAAGTGCACATAAAAGACAAGCAAATTGTTTACATAATTGTTTTTGTTCTTGATTTTGGCTGTGTACAAGAAAATGACGTTTAATAATGAGCAGAATGGGATGCCAAGATCCGTATTTTGACATGCCAGCAAATGGCTGTGCCTATTGCCAGCCAAAAAGAGAGTTGTATAATTACCTGCATTATTACCATTTCAATATCCCATCCTAGACCTGAGTAAAAAAAAGGTGAACTATTAGAGTGCAGTAATGGAAGTAAGGCATTTGGAAATTTATTTTTCTTCTTCAAGTTCTGTTAACTTAAAAGTGATTTTGAGCATGGTGCTTGTTTGGCTTTACAGGTATTTGTATTTGGTTGGCGGATTATTGTTGGTTCAGTAATTGGTTTCTTTGGAGGAGCACTTGGGAGTATAGGAGGAGGTGGCGGTGGTGGAATTTTTGTTCCCATGCTTATCTATATCATAGGATTTGATCCAAAATCGTCGGCTCCAATATCAAAATGTAAGACTAGTACTAATTGCTTCGAATGACAATGCATACATCAATACTTCTCTTAAAGCATTATTCATCCCATCTATTCAAAATGTATATACGAGTGATGAAGTTATGAGTTTTGTTATTTGGTCAGGCATGGTGGCAGGTGCAGCTGTCGCAACCGTGTACTACAACTTCAAGCGAAGGCATCCAACCCTTGAAATGCCAGTTATGGATTACAACTTGGCTCTTCTCCTCCAGCCAATGCTCATGCTTGGGATCAGTATAGGAGTTTCTTTACGCCTGGTTTTTCCTGACTGGATAGTCACAATTCTCCTAGTTATTTTTGTTATAGGTAAACCCTACTTGAAATAGCATAATATATGTTGCTTCTTGTTTTGTGCTTGAATTTATTCTTGACAACTGACTGTTTGTAGGCCCACTAACCATGGCAATCTTAAAGGGTATACCAATATGGAAAAAGGAAACCATATTGAAAAAGGTATTTATCCTGTTCTTTTCTCATCTCCTTTGCATGTTTGTTCTTATAGATTCTTATTCATCTAGTAATTTTTGCGTCTAGCACTGACTCTTTTTCTTTGTAATTCAGGTCGTTGTCAAGTGTCTGGAGTATGGTGAGTTGTGCGGCATTCTTTTTCTTTATAAACTCTGAGGGTATTCTTTTCTCTAATCTATTTCTTTTGAAGTTGTTGCACATTTATCCTTCCTTTATTGTTAAGGTACTGTTGGCGAAGAATCGGGCAACAAATCCGTATCAAACAGTTCAAGTTGTGGCCCTCCAATGAAGACAAATTCAGTGGTTAGTATCACTCTTTCGTTCAGTGATATTCGATGAAGAAAACCTCCAGCTCTAATAGTTTATGACTAATTTCTTCATTTATCTAGGTCTCTTTTCATGCAAATGAGCGTATTGGTAGTGAAGCAGTGGACCAAAAGTCCATTCTAAGTTGCCCTAGCAATGGCTCTCTGAAGAATATAAATGCATCTAAACATGTCAAGGTCCGTTCCAGAATTATTATCTCCACCTCTCAGTATCGAAAATTAACTCATTTAATCATCAAATCTGTTCCAGGTTCCTATCTTTGAGAATGTTTACTGGAACGAACTTGTCATTCTCGTTTTCATCTGGGTGGCGTTCCTCCTTCTGCAGATTGCAAAGGTTTGTTTTTTTCATTGACCATGTTAGGGTTTAGTTTCCTCCAATGTATCTGGATCTAATGATCTAACCGGGGAAGAACTTTCATGCATTTATGTAACACAGAACGAAACAACAACCTGTTCAATGTCATACTGGATTCTGTCCACAATGCAGGTATGGAGTCGCCAATAGAGATCCTTATATCCTGTTTTGAAACATCAAATGATGATTTTGTATGTACTGCAGATCCCAGTTTCAGTTGGTGGGTCTTTGTATCAGGCAGATAGCTTATACAAGGGAAAGAAGGTGATTGGTTCGATGGGCATATCGGGCATGGAATGGAAAAAGCATCAGCTAATAATATATTGTTTAACTGGTTTACTTTCTGGTATGGTTGGTGAGCTTCTACGTCTCGGGTCTAGCTTCATCTTGGTTCCTTTCTTCTTGGAGCTTGGCATTGCTCCTCAGGTGCATTACCTCTCCCTCCTTTTGGAAACTTGAGCATTTCTTACCATTTCTCTTTTCAGGTTTTCAAGTCGTAAGACTCCTCCAGTTGGATTTTAAAAACATGACACCTTGAATTTTTGTCGTGCAGGTCTCTAGTGCTACAGCTACTTTCATCGTGATGTTCTCTGCATCCTTATCTGCTATTGAGTTTTACTATCTAACGCCTTTCCCGATCCCTTATGGTTAGCAAATTCCATTTTCCTCTTCATGCGGATATTGATACGTTAAATCTCTAAATGTTTCTATATTCTTTTTGCAGCACTATACTTCCTCTTCGTGGCAGCTATTGGTGGGTTTGTAGGCCAACATGTAGGAAGAAAGATGATCACATTACTTGGAAGGCCATCTGTTATTATCTTCGTTGTAGTTTTCAACATTTTTGTGTGCACAATTTTACTAGGTGAGAATTTAGTACTAATCATGAATATTACGTGCATAGGCTGTTAAAATTACTTCATTTCAAGATTTCCAGCATTTCGCCGTTTAAGTAACAGTACTCGAGAGATTAACAAAGGTATCTAAACACTAATTTATATTGAACAGGTGGTGTTGGAATAGTGGATGCGATCGAGAAGATTGAGATAAAAGAGTACTTGGGATTTCGGAACCTGTGTCAAAGACATGCTTAGTACCCCTTCCGTTCTTCAGAAGTTATATTCTTAACGTTCTTTTTGTCCCTTGGAAAAAAAAGCTTAGCAAGGAATGGAACATTTTCTATGTAAGACCGAAAGATTATTAGCCTTTTTCTTACTTATCTTCTCCAATATGTAAGACTCTTCTTTTTGTCCCTTTTTCGGTTCTGGCTCTAGCAAACTTAATCTGAACGTTCTAAAATTTTCTTAGAGCATCCCTCTCTATATTTGTCTTTTTTTGATACGAAGTAGAAATTTTATTTCTTAGGGAGGTGAAAAATTGTTGTCTTTTGAAATTGTTATAAACTTCTATGCCTATGTATGCCAGAAGTTATATTCTTAACGTTCTTTTTGTCCCTTGGAAAAAAAAGCTTAGCAAGGAATGGAACATTTTCTATGTAAGACCGAAAGATTATTAGCCTTTTTCTTACTTAATTATCTTAATTCTCAAATATGTAAGACTCTTCTTTTTGTCCCTTTTTCGGTTCTGGCTCTAGCAAACTTAATCTGAACGTTGTAAAATTTTCTTAGAGCATCCCTTTCTATATTTGTCTTTTTTTGATACGAAGTAGAAATTTTATTTCTTAGGGCGGTGAAAAATTGTTGTCTTTTGCTAGAAGACTACGTATTTCAGCATTGAAATTGTCATAAACTTCTATGCCTATGCCAGTGTTTCTAACTGACTTTGCCATTGCATCTACGACTTGATTGTCATCGCGCTTAACAAAAGAAAAATTACAATAACTAAAATTTTGGGATAAGTGTTTGATCTCTTTGAGTAGATTCATGTTTTCCCATTTTATTAAAAGACAGCTACTGTTAATAGACTGTATAACCAACTTTGCATCAGCTTCAATATGAATTCTTTTATATATATATATTTTTTTTGACTAGAAAGGGCAAATTTTATTAAAACAAAACCCAGTCACAAGGGAGTGACCAAGCAGAAAATTACAATAAAGCTTGCATTAAAGCTTCCCAATTACACAGTAAAGTAGACAAACCATAATTTTCAAAAATATATGTGTTTATTGTCCAGTTAAACAACAAACACTTAATCTCAATGATGATCTGGTCAGTGCTTTTCACTTGATTATTGTAAAACCTGTTGTTGCGCTCTTTCCAAATGCTCCGCCAAATTGCAAAGGGAAAATAACTCCACAATCTCCTAATTCTGTTATTGCTTTTCTTGAAATGCCATTCCCATAAAGTTCTCCTGACATCACTGCAGTGCACCCAATAAACACCAAAACTTTTCAAAAAATACATCCACACAGCAAAAGTAATGTCACAATGCAGGAACCGGTGAGAGTTAGTCTCAGTGTGACCACCACACAGCATACAAGCTGCATCTTGCACCAAACCTGCATTATACATAAATTCCATAGATGGAGCACCATCATAACATAGAGTCCACACTATAAAAGCAACTTTCAATGGGATTTTAGGATTCCACATATGCTTGTCAGGGAAAGCAAGAAAACCTTCAGTCTCTACAGCTTCATAAGCACTAGCCCTGACCATAAATCCAGTGCCTATCATCTTCTGTAACCTCCAACATGATATTAACTCTGTCCCTTGGATCACCAATCACCTCCAGCAAATTAACAACCTCCAGCATTTCAGTTTCTGTCAAACTTCTTGCAAAATTCAGATTCCAAGCTCCTTCAGAAGAGATCAAATCTCTAATAACTGCATTTTTGTTCTTAGAGAGCTTAAACAAAGTTGGAAAAAAAATATATTTAAAGACTGCTCTCCCACCCATACGTCATCCCAAAAATAAATGCTGCTTCCATCACCAACCACCACAGAAGAACTTGTTTTGACAAAATCTCTTTCTTTCAGAATGCCAGAACATAAACTAAAGCAAACAGACTTATTTAAATGATTTGGAAATAGAGCTTCAGTGACCCCTCCAAATTTCTGATTAATGATCCTTCTCCACAAAGCATTCTTCTCACTCCCATATCTCCAAATCCATTTAGAATGTAAAGCTTTGTTTACCAATTTCAGCTTTTTTATCCCCACACCTCCTCTAGATTTTGGAAGATTCACTTTGGACCATGAAACCCAGCTCATTTTTTTTAACTGTCCTGGAAGACCCCCCATAAGAAATTTCTCATTATTCTCTCCAACTCCTTGACCACATTAGCTGGCATTTCAAAAACAAAGAGAGATAATACACAGGAAAACTGGCAAGCATACTTTGAATCATAATCACTCTTTGGCCTTTTGAAAGATAAGTCCTCTCTAACTTCCATGCACTCTCCCTCCTTTGGATTTAGGACTTCATTTGTGTAGCTTCCTCTGATACCTCCGCATTCACCTGTGGAGTCACTCATTATTAGTCCAGTGCCCAGATTTTGTAAAATGTGATTAAAAGAAGCATCTACATTTATTTTATATATGCCTTGAGCTGGAGGTAACTAATTAGAAATACACACATTTGTGGCAGGATGATGAAATGTATTATGCATATGAGAACTTAAATGGAAATTGATTTTATGAACTGAGTTATAAGGGTTAAGAGTAACTCCCTTAAAAACAGAATCACACCTGCTTTCCTTAGTATCCATGTGCCAATCATAAGAGTGAATAGCCATTTCTCATATGTGTTGCTTGTGTTTGGTGAAAACCAACTAGAAATCCATTCTGTAACATCTGCACAATTGTTGCGAACTTCATCAATGTTAATATTAACTCCACGCCAAACATCTCTTACATGTATGCATTCGAAAAGTAAATGCTCCACAGTTTCACTTCCTAAACCACAACTGCCACAATGTGTTTCTATCTCATTGTTATAAGTGACAAGTCTGACCCTTGTCGAATTTATTCCCCTGAGACTCTTCCATATGAAAAATTTATTTCTATGAGCAACCGGTGTCTTCCATAGAGCTTTCCAAATAGAATCATCAATGTTCCTTCCATGAACTGTTACTTGACTGCTACATTCATTTAGCATCTTGTATATTCTTTTTAGAGAGAACTTTCCATCTTTAGCCGGCATCCACACCATCACATCTTCCTTAGAACAGTCTAGAAGCATATTCTGAATCCGGGTGGAAGTATTTTCATCAAACAAAGTGTAGGACCAGAATATCGCCATGGCAGTATTCTTACAAGATTAACAACACTCATGCGATCATCACCGCGAGCTCTTCAACAACAATTTGCGAGTGTCACAGAATGATTAAAAGAATGACGTAATAACTGATGATTGAAGAAACACGGGAAGAACATGATTCTCCTGTGATGGACACAACATCTGCGAGAATCAGCATTACAATTACCGCGAGAGCATCGTAAACCAAATCCGAAATTAAAGGAAAACTTAGCTGTCATCCACTATGTAATTATCCTATATAAAGAGACCCAGTAGATTCAGAAAAGGATGATGTATTTTTGAGTGTTGAGGAAGTCTTGAGGAGAGAGAAAATTCAAGAGAGCGGTTGTATTCTTGATCTTCTTCCTTTACTTGTAAACATTTCTAAAAATCAAATAATAAAGTGTTGTTTTAATCATCAAATATGTGTTAATTACTGTAAGATCTTATCAAGGGTGTAGTGTAGGATTTCCTGCAACTACATTTTGGCGCCCGAAACAGGGAGGAATTGATGATTATTTGAAGAAAAAGATAAAAATGGGAGAATCTTCAAGAATAAGAACAAGAAAAAATAGAACAAGAAATGATGGAGAAATTCAGGTTCAACAGCCAAATCAGCAAACACCAATACAAGATAGAGTTGTGGATTATGATAGAGTTAGCGTGCATACTTGGCGATCAGATTCGATGGATGAAGCAGAAGATCGACAGTTAAGAAATGAGAGAAGAGAAGAAATTGATCAAGGAGTGGTTGAAAGATTAATTCATAGAGAAGGTGAAAATGAAACAACAAATGATTTAAGACAAGGAATACAAGAGGAAAGGAGATTAGAATCAGAAGAACGTGCAATTTTAACAAGATAGAATCATGAGTTAAGAATGGAGAATCTGAGATTGCAAAGTAGGAGATCAAGAAGTACTGCTAGATCAAGTTCAAGATCATTTAGAGAAGAAACAAGGCAAAATTCCCCTATGAGAAATGCTGGAGCAAATATCTGAGAGGAAATGCAAAATCCAAATGAAGAACAACATCATAGAGAAGAAGAGATGATTCATGATCGCTACATTCCACACAGAGAAACTGTGAATGGTAGACGTGATAATACAAATCAAGAGGGCGGAAATAACCAAGATGGTGAATAAAATCGAGAAGAAGGAAAAAGAATATTATATGGGAGAGAAATCAAAGAATCATTGAAGAGGAAATTGAGAGACATTATGCTGAACAAGCACGTCTGGCTTGTGAAAGAGAAATATTAAGAGCAGAAATTGAAGAACAAGTGTTTCAAGAAGCAATACGGCAGAATAATCATGACAATCGAGAAAGAAGACGCACCCAAAATCTCCATAACCATAATATCAATGAAGAATTTGATAGAATACAAAGAAGAATAGAAAGACAGCAAAGAGAAGCAATAAGAAATGAAGAAACTCGTAGAAAAGAAATTGGGAGGCATAATCAGTTGCGAAATCTAGAAGGAGATGAGGTGGAAAATCGCAGGAGAAGGCAGAATGAAGATGCAGATGAAGATACACAAAATCTCGCAAGACAAGAAAGACATGAACGTATAAGAAGAGAAGCTGCACTAAAAAGACCGATGGAGCAAAGTTCAGCTGGAAATGAACAAATTTTAAGAGAATTATCAGAAATGAGGGGAATGTTGAATAACATAAGAGAAGGAGGCAGGAGACAACTTGATGAAGCCATTGAAGAAGCTGCGAGAACTCCATTCACTCAAGAAGTACAATTAAGAGGAATCCCTCCAAAATACAATTTACCAGCATTAACTAGTATCTTCGATGGGACTACATGTGCTGTTCAACATGTTAAGGCTTATGTTAGGTGTATGCTACAATGGGAAAACCATGATACTGTGTTATGCAAGTACTTTGCATCTAGTTTAACTAGAGAGGCGTTAAAATGGTTCGAAGGCTTACCTAAAAATACAATAACTTCTTTAGACCATTTGCAAGATACATTTCTGGGAGCATATATAAGCAACAATTCTTCACGACCCAGTATTGAAGATGTATATGGATTAAAACAGAGGATTCCCGAGAGTCTGAAACACCTAACCATAAGATGGAAGACAATGTGCAGTGAAATGGCAGGAAGAGTGGATGAGAGGTACCTCATTTTATCTTTCATTAATGCAATGTTCGCAACCAATCTGCTGTACATACAAATTTTCAGAATCAAAAATACCATCACAATGACTGAGTTACGAGAACTATTAGAAGAATACATTGCTTTGGAGGAAAAACAAAATGAGATGGAATCATATCCAGTCGCAAACACCAGCTCAATAGCGGCGAATGAGAGTTTACTTCCTAAAATGATCAACAATGTGGCGAGCACCTCGCAGCCACAACAAGAGAAAGTGGTGATTGAAAAACAATAGAAGTTAGTGGCTATGGGAAGTCGAGATCAAGAGGAGTATGAAAGAGAAAAGAATTATTACAATCGCGGTGGAAATAATAAAATTCAAAGACTTGATCAGCCACAGGAGACTTATGGTGGACAGAGACAAAATAATTTCAGAAGACAAGGGAATCAAAGATTAATATGGGGAATAAATACAGATGCCACCCCTGAATGCCATCATAGAAAAAATTTGGGAAGATATCATTTTGATGGAAAATATACCATCACCCTGGAACATGGGAAAAGAGCCACATCAAAATAATCGAAACCAAGAATTTTGTCCTTACCATCATTTTCATGGTCATTCAATAAGCGATTGCAGGAATGTAAAAAGAATAATTTTGAGGATGATTGATCAAGGAAAGTTAAATCATTTTCTAATAGGACATCCGCAATCTCAGCAACTACCACTAGCACCAGATATTCGCAGAGTGAATACTGTAAAAGGAGCAGAAACATTTGTAATAGAGGTTGGATCCAAAGCGAAGAATTTGTTCTGTAATTCCATCGTACATTCATACAAAACTATCGAGGATTTCCACGACAATGTTTTAAGCAGAGTCTTCGCGAGAGACGTAGATGGAAGAGAGATAATGAATATCGCGAGAGTCTCGCCATTAGAGGAGTGGCAAAAGAAAACTATTTCTTTCACTGCGCAAGAAGTACCAGAGCCTGGAGAGATGCATGACAACACACTGGTGGTAAGGTTAGAAATAAATCCAAAACAAATACGAAGATTAAGATGAAGAAAATGATAATGGTAAAACTGAAGATTCCTGGTGTTTGTGGGAGAAAACTACTTCTGCAGGTTTAGGTAATTTTGGGTGTGTGTGGATGAGAGGTGAATTTAAACCTTCAACAAATGTGCTACACGATGAGCACTTTTGATTCGAGAGATAATCTGTACAATTCTGGCCTAAACCGAAGACACGGCCGTTCCAGATTTTTTTCGGTCACAGGTGAAGGATGTGAGGTTGATCTTAGGGAGGGAAGCGAAGAAGGTGTTGAGAGTATGAAGGTGAATGATATTTGATGACTTGTTAACAGAAGGTTGAGCAGGCTAGAAAATGTTGCAGGCAAGCTCTGGGTGTTGAATACCATGGTATTAACACTTGGTTTTTCTGTGTTGTTAGAAATAGGGAGGAGAACCTATTTATACAAGTCGATAAGCCTTCATCACGTCTCTCGTGGGAAAGTGGAGGAAGTGGAGTGATGGAGGAAGTGGAGTTGTGTGTTAGTGTCACAAAGTTGCTTGCCCACTTCTCCTATCATCGCTAACATCGCCAGACCAATACCCAGTTTGTATCCCCTAGTTGTGACGTGATTAACGTCTCGAGTGAGTCGTGGGACCCACATAAGGTAGCAAACGGTGCTAGGTAAAATAATCAAGTTGTTTGTAGGCGCATATTGTATGCATGCGGTGCATTAAATATGCTTAACATGCGTGAAGCCTACACAACCTTGATGAAAAGACTGCAAGTTGAAGTGACTCAACTAGCTATGTTCAAGCGTTGTTCGGATGTCATACTTGCGGGACCCACCTTGGCCGGTTATTCCATGGGGAAGTGTGGAGGATGGTGATCACGGTGATACCTTGTTTGCCACCTAACTCCCTTCCTAGGCTATTCATCCAAGAATGCGAACTTGGACGGACGAGATTGATGGAGAGATAACCGTTGGATTAGGGTTTGGAAGGCTTGCGAGCTTCCTTTTTCACCCTAACGGTTTTATGCCTTGGGAGGCGTGCAAGGGAGGACCGATTGGTCCTGCAGGCAGGCAGGACGCCAATAAACACGCCCATGTAGAGTTGAATCTCATTGGAGCGATCTGGGTCGCCCGTTCTAGCCTGTGATGACGGATGGCCGAGATTAGAAGTGGCCTTACATGCCACCTTTGGGCATGCAAATCGAGACGTACAACAACCATGGTCACCGGCCGATTGGTTCACCGTGGAGGTGGGCCCAACGGTGGTCACGTAGGTGCCATTATTTGGTGACGACGCCTCCAAACCGTTCATGTACGGTGGTTCCAAGTTGCGTGGTCGCAACTGTGGGCAAACCCTAGTTTTAGGGTTTGCGGGCCTGCTTCCTTTGCGCCACCGTAACTCAACGTCTGTGACTCTCATAAAGAAGCCGTTTGCACCAACAAGGAGGTGGGTTGGTGGCGAGCAAGTGCATGCTTGGTTTGCGACCATAGGCGCGATCTAAGCCATCCAAACACGCCTGCGATGACGGATGGCTTAGATTAAAAGGGATCTCGCATGCTACTTTTGGGCACAAATTTCGAGATGAGTGGCTGCAATATTCAATGTCCGATTGATTGGATGTGTAGCCGAGCCCACGGTGAGAACGTTGGTACTACCGGCCGGTGGTTGGGACACCAAACCGTTCGTGTACGCCGGTTGCAAGTTGCTTGGTCGCAACTTGTTTAGCAAACCCTAATTTTAGGGTTCGTGGGTCCGCCACTTCTCCCTAACGGTTTTGTGGTTTCAACGGCCCCCTTGGGGAAACCAATCAATCCAGGAGGAAGGTAGGCTGGCGGTGAGCATGTGCATGCATGCTACTCGGTCCCGCGTGCGATCTAGGTCATCGAACTATGCCTGCGAAGTTGGACGGTTGAGATCTATTTTTTAAGCTTGTCTTTGCAGGACAGCTTTTCATGACCAGCATGGGTAGTATTATTTATACTCAATGGGGCTAATATAACCCGCCATGAGAGATGCTCAACGGGGCTAGTATAACTTGCCGTGAGGCTTTACTCAATCGGGCTAGTATAACACCGAGAGTTTCAGCCTGTACGTGTATTTGGCACATGTCTCCTTATTAATGCTTGGAGATTCGTGTTGGTCTGCTGAGAGCAACACTCAGTCGTCATGCCGCACAAATAATGAGAGTGGAGAAGTACAGGAAATACAAGGCTGGCCATGCATTAATCAATAAAGCTGTAAATTCACAGGGTGTATGGGATTGTTGCTACATGCTCCAACCTGGATGAATTTCGTGTATTTAATTCACAGAATACTGAGATTGTTTCCACATGCTCCATTCTAGGTGAATTAGTAAAGTGAAGAAGTACTCGTCACTTTATTAACGACTTTATCCCTTACAGGATGTCAGCATATATTTATTTGGTTTTACAATTTTATCCCTGAACTAGAATCCACCATCAACATTAAGTCCCCTACCTAGCACACAACGGTTACACTGTTGCGAGGTAGGCATGAGATGTTGACAGTTTAAAGACAAAACTTATAAGACAAAGTTAGATGTTACCAGGAGAGACGGGTTAGCCTGTTCTCGGAGGATGTCACGTTTAAGAGGCGTGAAGGCGAGCGATCCCCTAGCATGATGTAGGTCTTTCTTGTTTCAGTCGAACTTGTTATGCCTGCTTCGATCGAGGGACTACTGCACATGCTCAATCGTGGGGTTGTGCCTAATCGACAGACTGTTGCGCTTGCTTCGTTCATGGGTCTACTACGCCTGCGTGATCGAACGTGGAACCTAATATGGGCATGTTTGCTTCAAACATGGGAAGTTGTGCATGCTTCGATCGGACATGGGTCCATCGTGTGCACGTTTTCAAACTTTGTCCATGTCCTATGATTTCTTGATATGTATGTGGGGCCGCCTAATTATCTTAACCGTGGGACTCATCATGCGCCTGCTTGATCTGGGATTGTTGTGCCTGCTTGATAGGCATGTTCAACCTTGCATGCGCCTGTATGCTACCTGCATCCTATGCCTGCATGCTCAACCTTGACTGCGCCTACATGCTATGCTTGCATGTTCAACCTTGCGCCTGCATGTTATGCCTGCATTCTCAACCTTTCCTACGTCTGCATGCTCAACCTTTCCTGCATGCTACATGCTCAACCTTGCCTACGCCTGCATGCTATACCTGTATGCTCAACCTTTCCAGCGACTGCATGTTATGCCTGCATGCTCAACTTTGCATGCGCCTGCATGCTATGCATGCATGCTCAACTTTGTCTGCGCCTACATGCTTGATGTCCCTGCTTTGATGAACTTTGTATGCTCAAATTTAAATGCTGGTCATGTAGAGAGCGTTGAGACAGATTCTTAAGCGAGCGTGGAGACGGCTCCCCGTGAGAGCGTTGAAGCAGGCTTCTGAAGCGAACATGGAGGAGGCTCCTGGTGAGAGCGTTCAAGCAGGCTTATGAAGCGAACATGGAGGAGGCTCCTGGTGAGCATTGAAGAAGGCTTCTGAAGCGAACATGCTGGAGTCTCCTGAAAAGCGTTGAAGCAGGCTTCTGAAGCGAACATGCTGGAGGCTCCTGAAGAGTGTTGAAGCAAGCTTATGAAGCAAACATGCTGGAGGATCCTGAAGAGTGTTGAGGCAGGCTTATGAAGCAAACATGGAGGAGGCTCCGGGTAAGCATTGAGGCAGGAGGCGACTCCTAAAGAGAGCGTTGAAGAGGCTCCTTCTTCGATTTGGTTTTCCTTTTACATGCTTCTTGATTGACCATCTATTGGAGAAGTCCTTGACTGATGGCGAAGGAATCTCATGTTGAGCCTCAGTCCTCAAGCATGATCTATGTGTCTCCATCTTACATTCCCGGTTATTAGCAGCAACGAAACTGGTAGGGAGAGGTGTGGTGGAAACTTGCACTAACTTGGCACTCTTCGGTAAAGATCGTCTCGTTTAGAAAGATAAGATGGAACCAATGCCTTTCTTGATGTTTTTTCATGAAATAGAGAAGGGGAAGATAGTCCCCTGCCCACGAGTATCCAGAGCTTTCGACTTGATAGGTATTGCCACGCTAGGTTCATGAGCATGTCTTCGATATGGGCGGTGCTAAGCAGTCCCAGTCACACTCCTTTGGTAAAGAAACTACTTCTTCTACGGGAGACAAATTCTGAAAGATATCTCACTGATGTAGTTACCATCGATCCAGATATGGAATATCTTGGACATTGTTTCACCATTGCGGAAGTTGTGCATAGGGTGCTGGAGTTGGATTTGGTGATGTTGGACGCGCAGGACGTTGTATCTCGGTGGCTTTCCTCTTGATGCTTCAACTAAACTGCTTATGGAAGGCTGAAGATTGTATTTCCTGTTGGTGGGATGTATGCTTCCACGAACATCATGAGGCTCTTCATTACTGGCAGGCCTGGTGCTTTCCAGCAGGGTGGATGTTGTCGTTGATGAGTGTTCAATAACTTCACGAATTCCAGAGGATGACCAAAAGTGCAGATTCTCCAAGATAGCATGGTAGACATGCACTATTGTTTGATAGAGTGACTCGATTTTGTTCGAAATGACGCGTGGAAATCATTATCCTCTTGAGGCTTCTCCCTTGAGGTATCAACTCTAGTGGAAGATTTTCGCCATAGAGCGTTGATATGTTGTACCAGAATTATTTTAACCCAATGGCAGTACAATATACTAAAAATTTTCGAGAGAAGTTCGAAAATCTATCTTACTTGCGTCATGCTCGTACATCCTTATCTGGTTATAGCCGATGTAACCATCCATGAAGGAGAGAATGCAGTGTCCGTTGGTGGCGCCTACTAGCATGTCGATGTTAGGCAGATGAGAGTCGTCCCTAGGGAAATATTTGTTTTAGTGTCTGCAACACCTGATCTCACGCCTGAATTTCCTCAGAGATTGTCTGACCAGCTTGGACCAGAGATTGTATGAATTCCTACACAAGGTGGAGAGCTGATGGAGATAGGCCTAGGAGATTCCTCATCTTCGAGCTCATCAGTTGTGGGGTTGGTGTCGTCTTGCACATGTTGTGGAGCATCTAACACTTGTTCTTGTGGTTCGTTGTTGTTGTAGCATTCCACTGGGAGAGGAGAACGTGCATCAGTCTCCCTCTTAGTGTGAACATGGTTCGCTTCTTCACTAGATGAAGAAGAACGCCTTTTCAGCGAATATGCATTAGGAGTAATAACCCTTAATGATGCAATTCGGTCCTCCTCCCGGATTGACATCCACACAGGGAGTGGGATGCAATGAAATTTGTATGGTTCTTCCCGCGGGGCTTCTCTTCGTTCGAATAACTCCACTCCATACATCGATGGGTAATGAGACAGTGATGCAGGAATACAGACATCTTCTTTATCCAGCATGGTATTCAGGCACTGATGATATGTTGAAGGGAAAACCCCGTATGTGCTGGTCTGGTTTCCTTCGAAGTCCATCATTGTGGAAGGCTTCCGTATTATCTTGAAGGTGCGAATCTTGGATGTCCTGAGAGCCTTGAGGGTAATCACATTCGAAGACGCTCTCGTGTCGATGAGGGCCTTCCTTAAATCTGAGCCCTTGATGCGTACAGAAACATGTATGGGCCGTTTGTCACCTTCCTCCGTCATCATGTCGTTCTCTGTAAATGTAACATCATTTACATATGCTTCCGATGCGGTTAAGACACCTTGACGTGAAGGAGTCAGGTGCACATTCAGATCTATCTGATTAATTGCAGCAAACGTCTCCGCCTGCTGATTCATCGAGAGACGTAATATTTTACACAAGCTTTCCACTATATATTCCACTTCCTTCTCCATTGGTCTCTGGTTCGTAGTAAAGTTGTCGAAATGAGGATGATCGTTGTGAGGACCAGTCCCCAGTGTAGGAGTCTCCATGATAAGACCGCCCATATCTGATGTTGCTTCTTTTATCAGCTCCATGTAGGCCTGCGTCGTTGAAGTACCTTCTCTGGGTACGTTGAACGCGCTCCCTGTTGGCTCCAGGGGTTGTCGAGGCTCTTCTGGCAATCGATCAGTTAATATATTAAGAAAAGTGAGTACCTCTTTCTGAGTTGCAGCCATATCCGTTTGAGTCTTAGCAAGGACTTCCTGCCTCTCCATCAAATATGCGATGGTAATGGGAGATGGTCCTCCCCTTGATCCTCCAGTTCCTCATCCTGATGAAGGGGTGGAAGTTGTTGCTCTGGTGATCGCTGGAGGCGTTACACTTTAGGAGATACTAGGATTTGCGGCTGCTCTGGTTCTTGTGATAGGAGGTGTCGCGCCCAATGGAATATCTCCTCCTGCTCCGCTGGTGCTGGTAGTAAAGGAATTAATTCCACGAGATACATTGATTGCACTGAAAGGCTGTACGGTAACACCACTAATTGGGATATCAACACCAGGAGTTCTGTCGGCGCTAGTCCCGTTAGGATTGGTTGCTAATCCAGACCTAAGATCCACCATTTTGAAATCAGAGAAATTGAATTGGTATTGAAGGAATTGTCTTCACAACCGAGAGATTAATCCTCCCACTGTGGTCGCCAATTTTTTATGGGAGAAAACTACTTCTGCAGGTTTAGGTAATTTTGGGTGTGTGTGGATGAGAAGTGAATTTAAACCTTCAACAAATGTGCTGCACGATGAGAACTTTTGATTCGAGAGATAATCTGTACAATTCTGGCCTAAACCGAAGACACGGTCGTTCCAGATTTGTTTCGGTCACAGGTGAAGGATGTGAGGTTGTTCTTAGGGAGGGAATCAAAGAAGGTGTTGAGAGTATGAAGGTGAAGGCTATTTTATGACTTGTTAACAGAAGGTTGAGCAGGCTAGCAAATGTTGCAGGAAGGCTCTGGGTGTTGAATACGATGGTATTAACACTTGGTTTTTCTGTGTTGTTGGAAATAGGGAGGAGAACCTATTTATACAAGTCGATAAGCCTTCATCACGTCTCTCGTGGGAAAGTGGAGGAAGTGGAGTGATGGAGGAAGTGGAGTTGTGTGTTAGTGTCACACGGTTTCTTGCCCACTTCTCCTATCATCGCTAACACCGCCAGACCAATACCCAGTTTGTATCCCCCAGTTGTGACGTGATTAACGTCTCGAGTGAGTCATGGGACCCACATAAGGTAGCAAACGGTGCTAGGTAAAATAATCAAGTTTTTTGTAGGCGCATATTGTATGCATGCGGTGCATTAAATATGCTTAACATGCGTGAAGCCTACAAAACCTTGATGAAAAGACTGCAAGTTGAAGTGACTCAACTAGCTATGTCCAAGCATTGTTCGGAGGTCGTATGAGCGGGACCCACCTTGGCCGGTTATGCCATGGGGAAGTGTGGAGGATGGTGATCACGGTGATACCTTGTTTGCCACCTAACTCCCTTCCTAGGCTATTCATCCAAGAATGCGAACTTGGACGGACGAGATTGATGGAGAGATAACCGTTGGATTAGGGTTTGGAAGGCTTGCGAGCTTCCTTTTTCACCCTAACGGTTTTATGCCTTGGGAGGCGTGCAAGGGAGGACCGATTGTTCCTGCAGGAAGGCAGGACGCCAACCTACACGCCCATGTAGAGTTGAATATCATTGGAGCGATCTTGGTCGCCCATTCTAGCATGTGATGACGGATGTCCGAGATTAGAAGTGGCCTTACATGCCACCTTTGGGCACTCAAATCGAGACGTACAGCAACCATGGGCACCGGCCGATTGGTTCACTGTGGAGGTGGGCCCAACGGTGGTCATGTAGGTGCCATTATTTGGTGACAACGCCTCCAAACCGTTCATGTACGGTGGTTCCAAGTTGCGTGGTCGCAACTGTCGGCAAACCCTAGTTTTAGGGTTTGCGGGCCTGCTTCCTTTGCGCCACCGTAACTCAACGTCTGTGACTCTCATAAAGAATCAGTTTGCACCAGAAGGGAGGTGGGTTGGTGGAGAGCATGTGCATGCTTGGTTTGCGACCTTAGGCGCGATCTAAGCCGTCCAAACACGCCTGCGATGACGGATGACTTAGATTAAAAGGGATCTCGCATGCTACTTTTGGGCACAAATTTCGAGACGGATGGCTGCAATCTTCAATGTCCGATTGATTGGATGTGTAGCCGAGCCCACGGTGAGCACGTTGGTACTACCGGCCGGTGGTTGGGACACCAAACCGTTCGTGTACGCCGGTTGCAAGTTGCTTGGTCGCAACTTGTTTAGCAAACCCTAATTTTAGGGTTCTTGGGTCCGCCACTTCTCTCTAACGGTTTTGTGGTTTCTACGTCCCCCTTGGGGAAACTAATAAATCCAGGAGGAAGGTAGGATGGCGGTGAGCATGTGCATGCATGCTATTCGGTCTCACGTGCGATCTAGGTCGTCGAACTATGACTGAGAAGTTGGACGGTTGAGATCTATTTTTTAAGCTTGTCTTTGCAGAACAGCTTTTCATGACCAGCATGGGTAGTATTATTTATACTCAATGGGGCTAATATAACCCGCTATGAGAGATGCTCAACGGGGCTAGTATAACCTTCCGTGAGGCTTTACTCAATCGGGCTAGTATAACACCGAGAGTTTCAGCATGTACGTGTATTTCGCACATGTCTCCTTATTAATGCTTGGAGATTCGTGTTGATCTGCTGAGAGCAACACTCAGTCGTCATGCCGCACAAATAATGAGAGTGGAGAAGTACAGGAAATACAAGGCTGGCCATGCATTAATCAATAATGCTGTAAATTCACAGGGTGTATGGGATTGTTGCTACATGCTCCAACCTGGATGAATTTCGTGTATTTAATTCACAGAATACTGAGATTGTTTCCACATGCTCCATTCTAGGTGAATTAGTAAAGTGAAGAAGTACTCGTCACTTCATTAACGGCTTTATCCCTTACAGGATGTCAGCATATATTTATTTGGTTTTACAATTTTAGCCCTGAACTAAAATCCACCATCAACACCTGGGAAATTAATAGAGTTCTAATAGATACTTGAAGTTCAGTTGATATATTATTTTATCATACTTACAGAACCATGGGTGGAAGAGACGAAGATCTGATACCATCAACCTATAAAATCTATGGTTTCAACGGTACCGCCAACAAGCCCAAAGGGGAAATTACAATGCGAATTCCATTAAAGCGGTTATCTTCTAAGATTCTATTCTGTATTGTGGATATTGAATCATCTTATAATTCCCTGATTAGTCGACCTTGGCTACATGGGATATTAGTTGTGGCATCAACCTTTCACCAATGTATTAAATTTCCTAATCCTAATGGTGTTGGAATAATAAAGGGAGACTGGGCTGATGGGAATAAATGCTATGAAATTGACATGGAATCTTGCGAAGAAAGGGCAGCAAAGAACAGAGATTGGAAACGAAACATCAAGCAAAAACAAAGAGGTGATAAGCTGATGGTTGACACAATAGAGCGGCGAGAGGAGAGAATATTGCGAAATCAACATAAGTGTATGAATGGCGAGCAGCTCGCAGATGCAAAATGCAAAAGAGCAGAAGCCGAAAGTAGTAAGTAGAAAGGTAAAATGAAGAAATTTAATAGTTTATGAACGATTTGTTGAAGAAAATGTTTTAAAAGAATATTTCATTTGAATGAAAAGGATAGAATTAAAAAGTTGAAATGCAAATGAAAAGAAGATCCAAGAAAAGAAATTTCATCAGAGTTGCATTACTCGCAAGTAACGCGAATAAAATTTCGTAGAAACATAAGAATGGGACAAACCTATATGGCGTACACCCTAGTTCGCGGATACAATTTCGCAAGAGGCAAATGTAAGACCTAAAGTTTGTCATATAAGGGGGTATCTCTTTGCGTGGCTCAGGGATAAGGTTATACCACTGCTGGAACCTGAGAAACGGAGACTGGGGTCCATCTCTTTGAGATACCTATCCAGGAGAGATACTTTGGATTTCCAACTATATAAGGTTATACCCTGGTTGGACGACCGAGGGTCTCTTGTAAGGAGTGAAGAGTATGACCAAGGCGCCGAGGTACACGGTTGAGCCAAGGATGCCCGGGAAGGACGAACCTACCCTGGCCATTCTTGGTAAGTCTTGGCTATGATGCACTCGGCCCGAAGAAAACCCCACTTAGGGTGCAGTCTTGCAACTATAAGCCGTATAGGCATAAAGGACAAGAGGCTGTGTAAACAACTGGTTGTTGGTAAATCCGGATGGGAGGATCTATTCTTGTATGGCCTATGTTCTCTCCTTGAAGGGGAAACCAAGGGGAAGATAAGTGCGGCACCCTCCATTAGGGTGCTGATAAGTGTCTAAAGACGACAATGTCATGGGGATTTATTCTTGCAAGAGCATTTAGGCCTGTCATATTATCGCGTGATAAAGATTATACAGAGGCAACAAGCCATGAGATATAGTTAAGATGAGATCAATGGGTCTTTACATGAAAATGTGAATACGTCCTGCGATTTCATCGCAAGACGGCAATGTCATGAGGCTCTGTTCTCGTAAGGGAACTTAGACTTGTCATATTGTCGCAGAGAAATTGACAAAATAAAGATAATACAAGATCAAGGGGTTTTTACCTGCACATGTAAGAACGTCCTACGATTTTGTCGCCAATAATAAATGTGGAAAAATAAGACCTTTAACTAGGAAGGCATGATAAGCCCACTAGATTGAATGATTGCGATATCAGCGCAGAAATTATGAGACTTGCGATATTTACGCAGAGATCATAAGGTTATTACTAGCGATATGATCGCAAATATTAAGGAAAAAATATTTAAAAGATTTTATTTACAGCTGATATCTAAGCTCTACTCAATTTTTTCATATTGCAGATGAATAATAGAGGCAAGTATGGGAATGCACAGAACGATGAAATTATTATTCATCATTATACGATAAAATTACGTAGATCTTATTATATGACACATTTACATAGATAGTTAAAGGGTAATAATTATGTTAATTTACTATGTTGCAGAAAAGAATTGTTTTCTAATTCATACAGATAGAAGTAAAGGAAATTTATATATCAAGGAAATCTACAAGTTGGAGAAACACGCAGCAATATTACAAGAAGAAGGACATAAGTGTACAAAAATTACAAGGAAGATAAAAATAAGAAACATAACTAATTAGATCTATCGCCAGATTTATCTTCTTCTTCATCTTTATCATCATCTTCATCCTCGCCAGACTCCTCAGCTTCACTATCAGAGATAATAAGGTTTGGAGTATCTGCTGGAATTTCATCTGCTAGATCAGGATATGTAGAATGAGGAATGTTATGATCATTGCAGACCATTTTAATAGAATCATTACGAACAACAATAAGGGCATTACTAAAATTCGTAGAAGTAATCCTTAATTGGTCCTTCAGCCTTGAATATTTTTCATTGCGAGAAGATAGATCTCTTGCGAGTTTTCTTTTATCTTCTTCCAGTTCTCCAATTCTATCGCGAAGATTATTTTCAGACGCTGCGAACAAAAGCAAGAGTACAAGTTAATACAAATAATGGTGATTTAATCAGAAGATGAAGTAGTGAAAAAAAAAAGTAATAATCTTCTCTTTCGGCAATCATATCTCTAATTAAGGAAGAATGATCAGCTTGAAGACTAACATCTACACTTAAATTAATTCTGGCATTGTCAAGATCCTTGGCAGCCTAAGCAAACTCATCATCGCTTTTAATAATAAGACGAGAGCGAACTTGATTCTCCCTCGCAAGAAGATCTCTATTCTCGCAGATAACTCTATCTCTTTCAACTTGAATATCGAGAAGAGTTTTATGGAAATTTGCTAAGGTTTTAGTACCATTTTTAACAGCAAGATCTTTTTCATCAATAAGATCGATATTCTTGCTTCTTAGTCTATTAATTTCTTCTTTTGAGTCAAGATAAAGACATTTAAACTTATTGGTTAAACTCAAATTGAATCTGTGCTCGATTTTTAAGAGATGAAGTTTGGATTTAAGTTCATCTATGGAAAGGGATCTAATCTGATTGTCTGAAAAACTACTTAAAGAACTATTAAGGCGAGCAAGAAGGGTATCCTCATCTATAGGTTCAGGAAAAGATTGGAAAAATGTAGCCTCATCAGTAAGGCCATAAACATCTGCAAAAATAGTTGCTTGAATAAGCTGCGATAGGGTAAAAAGAACTAAAAGAAAAAGGAAACAATTCATACCATAAAGTTGCTGGTTAGCCTTGTCAAGATCAGAAAATTTTTGTCTATCATTTGAAGCATCAATTTCTAATTGCTTGTTCTTCTTGCGAAGCTCAGCAACCTCAGCTTCTAATTTTTCCTTATCCTGGCGAAGCTCAGCAGATTCAGATGATAATTCCTCTTTTTTCTTGCGAAAATTAGCAGCTTTCTTTTCATTGACAACACGTCTTTTATCCAAATCAGAGGCAACAACGAAGGAAGCTCTTCCAACCTGCGATGGAACAATATAAATTAAGATTTGACAAAGAAATAAATACATAAATAAGATGAAGAAGTGGAAACATACCAGAATACCAAGTGAATTTAAGAGACTAGGAGTCACTGATCTTGAGATTCCTTGAAGAGAATCATTATCAACCAATATGGGAGCATCACAGACTTTAGCGAGAGCCTGGGATATCCCATTAAGAGATTCATCTCCATAGTCATTTGCAATACCATGTGTAGCATCGCCAAAAATCCTGGATAATTGATTCATAGAAGATTCAGGGGAGGAAGAATCCTTTATGGAAGATATATCATTATTATCTTCATCATCGGAATCATCATTTGAATTTTCCACATCAGATTGAAGAGTTGAAGAAGTAGGGAGTTGAATTTTTCTTTTCTTGGAGGGAGGAGCATCAGATTTATCTCTGTGAGTAAATAAGTCTTTTTATCCAAATCAGAGGAAACAACGAAGGAAGCTCTTCCAACTGCTGATGGAACAATATAAATTAAGATTTGACAAAGAAATAAATACATAAATAAGATGAAGAAGTGGAAACATACTTTTCAGAATACCAAGTGAATTTAAGAGACTAGGAGTCACTGATCTTGAGATTCCTTGAAGAGAATCATTATCAACCAATATGGGAGCATCACAGACTTTAGCGAGAGCCTGGGATATCCCATTAAGAGATTCATCTCCATAGTCATTTGCAATACCATGTGTAGCATCGCCAAAAATCCTGGATAATTGATTCATAGAAGATTCAGGGGAGGAAGAATCCTTTATGGAAGATATATCATTATTATCTTCATCATCGGAATCATCATTTGAATTTTCCACATCAGATTGAAGAGTTGAAGAAGTAGGGAGTTGAATTTTTCTTTTCTTGGAGGGAGGAGCATCAGATTTATCTCTGTGAGTAGCAGTAGACTTTTCTTTGAGAGGGGCAGTAGATTTACCCTTGCGACCACCTGTGGATTTATCTTTAGTTCTCGCAGGTTTCACATGCTCTCTTTCTTCGATTTCATGCGAACACAGATAAAGATAAGAAATAGAGGCAACAATATATTGTAAAAAGTTATAAAGAAATATTTCTTACTTCATCTGTGAGAGATTTGAGAGCTAAGAAAGTAGCAGGTTTCCCATACTTATCATAGATGGCTTTCAACCTTTCAATCTGATAAAAAGGAGATAGTCAGCGAGAATCTAAAGACATGAAGAAATTAATAATGATAATTTGTTATACAAAGAATTAAGAGAACATACTTCTTTATTTCTCTCAGGCCATCTAAATACCCACGGTTGGAACTCTGCGAGATTTACAGGTAGAGCATGGGTACCAGAAATGTAGGAACCCTCTAAAAATAAAGGGAAGATGAACCATTTATCATCGCTGGAGTGGCGAGGACCTTGATTAGTACTAGTATGCCAGTCAATATCCAGCATAATCATTTTGTCTTCCACGAAATCATCTTTCTTTTGCAAGCGGACACCCCAACAAGTGCGATCCATTCTCATGGGGATTATGTCATAGTTTATGAAGAAATTATCTACAGTATACGTTGAGGGAATAATTGGAACATCCTTGAATTCAGGGTTCTTCGCAGTGTCAGGATAACGAGATTTTTTATTAGCAGCACGAGTAGCATACTCCAACAGCAGACGAATACAATCCCCACCTAGTTGATATATAGCTCGCGAGAATTTTAGGTGAGAAAGTATCTCATAAAATAAAGGCACCCCAGGATCGTAGAGAGGAATGGGAAGACCAGCTTCAAGCTGACCTAGCGATACTATAACTTTCTCACGAGAACATTGATGATCAGAAAATAATTTGATAGAAAGTTCGGATTTAGGACTCTGATCTGGAATTGTAGACAAAGTAAAACCTTTATTTTTAAGTTTTTCCCGCATCTCACCAAAAGCAACCAAATTTTTAGCACTAGGAGCAACCATTTTTGAGTATGGGAATGAAGGAAAAGGTTGAAGAACGAGAAATAAATCACAGCAATAACAGATGCGCAATTTACGGAAGAACCGTGAATTTGCAGAGGGATAGAAAGAATAAAGTAAAAAGAGGAAAAGAAAAGAATGAAAGAAGTATTTATAGAAGAAGAAATTTCTCGAGAAGATGAATGCAATTAATGCAAAGAAAGGACGTAAACGCTTAGATCTCAACGGTTGAAAAGGACGTGTCAAAGATTTACTGGAAGAAAAAATACAAGAAAACAGCTGGCGATGAATATAGAAACATGTCAAAGCGGAAGAATACAAAAATATAAATAGATGCGTCATTGTAAAAAATTCAATTCTCATGATCTTTCCTCCTTCTCAGAAAAGGCATGAGAAGAGGCAAGATGTAGGACCAGAATATCGCCATGACAGTATTCTTACGAGATTAACAACACTCCTGCGATCATCACCATGAGATCTTCAACAACACTTTGCGAGTGTCACAGAATGATTAAAAGAATGACGTAATAACTGACGATTGAAGAAACACGGGAAGAACGTGATTCTCTTGCGATGGACACAACATCTGCGAGAATCGGCATTAAAACTACCGCGAGAGCATCGTGAACCAAATCCGAAATTAAAGGAAAACTTAGTTGTCATCCACTATGTAATTACCCTATATAAAGAGACCCAGTAGATTCAGAAAAGGATGATGTATTTTTGAGTGTTGAGAAAGTCTTGAGGAGAGAGAAAATTCAAGAGCGGTTGTATTCTTGATCTTCTTCCTTTACTTGTAAACATTTCTAAAAATCAAATAATAAAGTGTTGTTTTAATCATCAAATATGTGTTAATTACTGTAAGATCTTATCAAGGGTGTAGTGTAGGATTTTCTGCAACTACACATAGAGTTTAAAAGAGAGATATTCCAAGAATTACTGTCAGAAATGATCAATTCAGAGACATCTTCATAAAACCTGAATAAATCATTTACTGTAATAGGAGGGTGAGACGTTCCAGTAATCCATTTATCTGACCAAATTTTAGTCTTCTTTCCATTATTAACCTCCATGAAGAAATTTTGTTGCATAATAAGAAGACCCTTAGTAATGCCATTCCATGTATAAGAACAATTCTTAGCTTCTATTTTGGTATGCAGAATATCACCATTCTTGAAATACTTGCTGCTGAGTGTTTGAACAATAAGATTATTAGATTCAGTGCATATTTTCCATGCTAACTTTGTTAAGAGAGCAAGATTCAGTTTCTCCAAACCTCTTATAGCAAGACCACCAAATTCCTTTGGTTTGCAGACACCGGACCAAGCCACAGGATTAGAACCTCTATTCGAGTGATGTTTCCACAAAAATTTTCTCTCCAAAGTAGTTAACTTGGTGATGACATTGTTTGGAAGCTTAAAATTTCCCATTTAATAAGAGGGGACTGAATTTAGAACATGTTTGATCATATTAACTCTTCCAGCTTGAGAAAGATTAAGAGAACTGTAAGTAGATAATCTGTACTCAAAATCCTCTTGTATTGACTTGAATGCTTCTTGTTTCAAATGCCCAAGTATAAGAGGTGAGCCCAAATATCTTTCTTTAGAACTCATTACCTTAACTCCAAGAATTTGAGTGAGACATTGTGTTGTTTCTGGTTTTTTATTTTTGCAGAAATGAACTGAGGATTTATCAAAGTTTATAACTTGTCCAGATTGATAATTGAAGTTGTTGAGAAGATCCAGAAGATTGTTAACTGAATCAAGATTGGCTTGAGTAAAAATCAAGCAATCATCTGCAAATAGTAGATGATTTATGGCTGGAGAATTACATGCCACTTTAACACCCTTAATCAATTTATCTTGATGTGCTACAATGAGCTACCTTGAAAGGAATTCCATTTCAAGAATAAACAAGAAAGGAGACAAAGGATCACCTTGTCTTATCCCTCTTGTGGGATGATATTATTCACAAGGTGCACCATTGAGAATAACTGCTAGAGTTGTTGTGCTAATACATTGATGAAAAAATTGACAAAAATCTTCTTTGAAACCAAAGTAATTCATCACCTTGATTAGAAAAGTCCATTCAAGCCTATCAAAGGCTTTATACATATCTAACTTGAGAGCCAACCAACCAATTTGACCTTTCTTTTTCTTTATGGAATGGATAATCCCTTGTGCAATGATAGTATTATCACTAATGAGCCTTCCTGAAACATATGCTACCTGATATGGAGATATGATTTTCTCCATTAAAGGCTTCATCCTATTGACAAGAATTTTGGAAATAATCTTATAGGTTGTATTGCATAATCCAATTGGTCTGAAATCAGCTGCACAAATTGATTTTTTCTTCTTGGGAATAAGAGAAATGTAGGTACTGTTGATTTTCTTAAACATGAGTTTGGTTTCAGAGAATTTTTTGACCATAAGACACACATGTTCTTCAACAGTGTTCCACTGAATTTTATAGAAACCTGCTTGAAACCCTTATGGACCAGGAGCACTCCAGTTCTCCATACCTTTTAAGGTAGAAAAAATGTCTTCATCAGTAGGAATTCTGGTGAGCAATATATTTTCTTCCTCAGAGATGCAAGTAGGAAGAATTAAGAAAGAACCTTCATCAAGAGTGGGACAACAAGAAATACTTATTCTCTTGAAATGGGAAGTAAGATGATCTGCAATATCCTCTCTTTTTTGAAGCCAAACTCCACTGTGATCATATTGTTTCTAGACTTTTTCCTATTGCATTTAGAATGAAAGTATTTAGTGTTGTTATCCTGCTCTTTAATGAAAACATCTCTTGATTTTTGTTGATAGAAATCCATCTGAATATTTTGCCACTTATTAAGATCATTGTTGATGGAGATAACTTGGTCTTGAATGAGATGAGTAGGAGGTTGAGCTTGTAGAGTTTCCAATTTCTTTTGAAGATAATCAACCTGCTTGTTCACATTACCAAAATGTTCCTTGTTCCATCTAGATAAATCCTTTCTAACAGCTTTTTATTTCTTCATAAGTTTGAAACCAGGAGAACCAAAAAATTCACTTTTTCATGCATTAGCAATAACATTTGAACAAGAATCATCATTAAGCCAAGTAAAGAAAAATTTGAAAGGTTTCCAACAATTATTGATATTAATGTCAGAAACCAGCAAAATTGGACTGTGGTCACTACCTACTTGATTCATATGGTGAAGTTTGGAATTAGGAAAATTAATGAGCCAATCACTATTCCCTATTCCCTAATGCCATATTAATTATAGATTGTTTATCCCCTGTACCTAGGTTATTATTTATCCAAATATAGTTTTTGCCTGTGTAACCAAGATCAACTAGACCACTTTCATGAACTAAGTTATTTACCCAACCATCTATAGAGGAAGAAGCACCACCTACAATGTCAGGTAAATGGAAATTCAAATCTCTTAAAAAAAACCCAAGGCATTCTACTAGCTTTACTGATATCTAGAATGTAATTCCATTGTTTTATTTGTTTTTTTTATGATAATTGTTCAGACCATACATACAAGTGACAAGAATTTCAGGTTTACTGAGATCATAATGAACAATTATATTAAACATATTGAAATCAACTCCTACAACATCACAAGCAAACCCATCTTTTCATAGCAAAACTAAACCACCAGAGAGACCTACTACCTCTATGAAAGCCATATTTGGGTATTGAAATTGTTTGAGAAGAGGTTTCCATTAGTTTTGACTAATTTTAGTTTCACAAAAAAAATATCTAGGTTTAAAGACCTTATAAGATCAGCTTGATGATTCCTAGTTGAGATATTTTTAAAACCTTGGACATTCCAAGAAATTATTTTCATGTTGAAAGAAAAACAAATATAAGATAAGTAGAAAGTAGATATAAGAGGAGAAGTAAAATTTATTGAAGATACCTATTCCTCCACTGATGCATTGCTTGATTGTGCAGTTTCCTTGATAGTCATTTGTGGCTCCAATTATTTTCCATTACCATGATTAGCAGAGGAGGATATTTGAATCTGTGGTTCATTTTGGCTTGTAGAATTTCTCTGACGCTTTCCTAGTCTTCCACTTTCTTCAAGAGTATCTCCACTACTATTTGCTGAAGCATTACCAAAACCAATGAATAAACCATCTTTTGGTAGAAAAAAAGGAGCTGCCTTCACTACTTTCTTATGACTATGCTGAGGTGCAGCATCAGGACAAGTTTCCTTTACAACAACATTCTTTCTTTGAGGTTTATTGTTCCCAAAAAAATGAGGTTTTTGATGAGCTAATTCCAGAAATTTTGTTGCAGCAGCAAAAGCCTTGTTTGAGTGTTTTAACACAAAGCAATTTGGGAAAATCCTATGTGGTTTCTTTTCATAGTAGAATCTAATCCATTTTGTGTTACCAGCTGAGTTTACTACCAAAATTCCTCTTCTCAAAGGAGTAAGCATATTTATTTTCACACAAATTTTCACAGATTTACCTAGTGCGGGAATTGCATCTTTTGGTTCAATAGCAGGAACTTCTCCCATGATTCTCCCCATATCCTCAACAATATTGACCTTCATGAGCTCTGGAAGTAGTCCTTTTAGTTCAATCCAAAAATCTTGATATTCCCAATCAAAGTCTTGATAAATACAACTTTCTCAATAATGATGAAGGATAGTTAGATACACATCAATCCTCCATGGTCTTGTTATGAAAACCTTGTTTAGGTTTTTCTGGTTCTTAGACTTGAATACCACTGTGTTTGGGTCAAGTTCAATAACTTTTACTTCATCGAGTTGGATAAAATTCCAAGTAAATTGAATCTGCCTCTCCACTGTCTTGTCAAGTGATGAAAAATGGCTTTCGATACACTTCCTAGTTCAAGTGTTGCACTCTGGAAGTTTTCTGCAAGGTCTGCGACTGTTTCAGTTAGAACTTCCGCCATTTTATAAACATTTGGTTTTAAGATTAATTAAGAAAAATACTAAAGAAAAAATTGCCAAGATGATCAATGGAAGAAAAGACCAGGGTTTGGGATTCCACCAAATCAATTGTGTAATATAATCATTCCTCTCTAAAAAATATTCGTGATATAACTCAAGACAGTTTCGAACCCAACCTCATGTCTCGGAAAATACTACAATTAAAATAAATAACAGTTTATGTTATAAACCAAAACGGTATAACCTCCTTCGCTTATAAAATATCGATAGATAAACTACCCAAAAAAATTATTATAAAGCGAAGTATGAAGAGAGATTAATTAAAACATTTAAGCTCCAAAATAATTTTTATTCAAAGAGTACTAAAATTTCTTACACGATTTATTGGCTTCCTCCTTAGCCCCAATGGAGAGACTTAGCTAACCATTATTACAATGAAAAAACTAAAAAAATGGGAAAATAATTCAATGGTGGTCTGTACTGGCTTTTCACGCCCTCCCGAACTCCCCTCTGCCTCCAACTCGCTCATGGGTCACGTACATATATTTTTTGAAAACAATGTGTTCCCTTATTTAATTTCACAATCCACATCACCAACCAGTAAAAATTCCACCTTTGTTTGGTAATACACAAAAGCAACCAATCAAAATGTGACATGTTATTTGCTATATTAAGAGTAGTTGTCTGCCCATTTCCATTCATGATGACATCCTTACCATAAGTGGGGATATGAATCATTTATATATGGCAAGATGTTTTGTTTACCATTTCCATTATTTGCTTGCATTTTTTTTTTTTGATTCAAAATGGTTTTGCATTGATTAAATATGTTGGTTACAATGAGTAAGTTCTTCCCTTGCCCAGGTTAAGATGTATGGAGGGATATTTTCAACATGAACAAAATTTAACCTATTGATTATGGATTTTTTAGCTATTTTATCTGCTAAATAGTTCTTTGCCCTAACCACCTTATGACAAGAAAAAAATTCATAGTTTTGTAAAAGAAACTTAATATCAAGGATAGTTCCTTGATTTCTATAATGAACTAAAAAGTTTTTCTCATTTATTGATCTCATTACTACTTCATTGTCAGACTCAAATATAACTTTAGAGTAGCCTTCGCCAATTTCCCAATCTACTGCATGCTTCATAGCCAAATTTTCCAGCTGCTCCACTTCTTGGTTCTCTATCATTCCTCCATCGAAGAAACACCCTTTTGCTCCAATGCATTGACCTGCAGAAGTTCTCACAATTAGTCCAAATCTACCTGTATATGTTAAATTATCAAAAGATGCATCCACATTAATTTTAACATAATCTCTTTCCGGAGGATCCCACTTGTGGTCTTGGGCCTATATACTAACAGCAGTAGTGTCACTATTACTAGTCTTAGTCTTACAGTTCTCCACCAAAGTTAAAATAGAACCCATAGATAGCATTCTATTTGGCTTAATATTTTGAAACACAGAAGCACATCTATCCTTACAGATAGTCCATAAAGTTATCATAAGCAGGTGTAATTTATACTCTGTATCAGATTCAGAAACATTACCTTGAGAAAGACCTATATCAAACCAAGTTATTATCCAATGCAGTAAATCTCCATGCATATGAATAACATTACTGACATTAATATTAACTCCAAGCCATAAAGTTTTAGCATGAGAACAGTCAAAAAACATATGATCAGTTATTTCAAGACTAGCATTACAAATACTGCAATGAGTATCAATATCATGTTTATACCTGTAGATTTTGTCTCTAGTTGGAACTATATTCCTAAGGAATTTCCAAACAAGTAACTTAACTTTGTGAGGAACCTTACATCTCCATAGAGCTTTCCAGGTGTTACTATGAATAGATTGAGTGATTACATTACCCGAATCAGTGTTACATAACACCTTATAGGAACTTTTGACTGAAAAGGAACCTTTTCTGTCAGGCAACCAAATTAAGGTATCAGAGCCTGAGAAAGGAACCTGCATAGATAAGATCTTGGAAGCAGTGTCAGTTGAAAATGCATCATTAATCAGCTGAACATTCCACATTTTAGTTCCTGGCAAAAATATTTCATTAACATAAACTAAATTAGCTCCAATATTTAGAACAGAAGGCTCTGGAAGGTGATTTAGTCCATAAACCCATTTGTCCTGCCAAATTTTAACCTTGCTACCACATCTAATAGTCCAAACACTATTATCTCTGATAATGGTAATGCACCTATAAATTTCTTTCCAGATCCAAGAGCTAGTATCTTTTAATTTATCCAGATGAAGGAAACTATCAGTTCTAAAGTATTTAGCTTCTAGAATTTGAGTCCATAATTCCTCATCCTTAGAACTAATTTTCCAGGCAAGTTTCATAATCAGGGCCTTATTGAATTTTTCTAAGTCTCTAAATCCTAAACCTCCTAATTCTTTTGGCTTGTTGAGAGAAGACCATGCCAAAAGTTTTATACCTTTATGCTTGTGATGGCCCCACCAGAAATTCCTAGTAAGAGTATCCAACTTATCAATAGTAGTCTTTGGGATTTTAAAGCAACCCATTTGATAGGATGGGAGAGAATTTAGAACATATTTCACTAAAGTAGTTCTACCTGCTAAATTTAAAGAAATACTTACCCAATTGTTTAATCTGGCTTCAAAAGACTGCACAATAGGATCAAAAGATCTAACCTTAGAATGGACCAAGAGCAAAGGAGCACCCAAGTAAGTTTCAGAATCAGTAATAATTTTCATATTCAAATGCCTATCCAAATCCTCACAAGTAACTGGACTTAAATTGCCACTGAAATTGACACAAGACTTGTCAAAATTCAAAGTCTGACCAGAGACATCACCAAAATTGTTTAAAACAGTTAAGATGTTACCAATGTTTTGCATATCAGCCTTTGCAAAGATTAGAATATCATCTTCAAAAAGAAGGTGAGAGATGGATGGGGCTCTCCTAGCAACCTTAATACCTGTAATGTCCTTCCTGGATTCAGCAACCATTAAGCTCCTAGACAAAAATTCCATAGCCAAAATAAATAGGTAAGGAGATAATGGGTCACCCTGCCTAATGCCTCTAGTAGGCATATATTCCTGGCAGGGTGAACCATTAAGAAGCACACTGATATTGGTAGTAGAGATACATCGTTGTATTAAACTATAAAAAAAGTCATTGAAACCAAATTGAGTTAGAACTTTTAGCAGAAAATTCCACTCTAGTTTATCAAAAGCCTTAGAAAGGTCAATTTTAAGAGCCATAGTTCCACTAATACCTTCTTTATGCTTCATAGTATGGATGATTTCATGTGCTATAATAATGTTATCATGGATAGCTCTGCCAGGTACAAAGGCAGCCTGATAAGGGAAAATAAGCTTCTTAAGATAAGGTCTTATCCTATTCGCTAAAATATTAGATATGATTTTGTAAGAAACATTACATAGTCCAATTGGTCTAAAGTCAGATGGTTTATTAGGGTCCTTAACTTTAGGAATTAGACATATATAAGTTTTGTTTAAACTTGCAGGCATATGACCTGTTTCAAAAAACTTCTTAATAACAGCAATAACATCCTCACCAACAATGTCCCATTGGGTTTGATAAAAACCTGCCTGAAATCCATCTGGACCAGGTGAACTCCAAGCAGGCATGGATTTAACAACATTGAAAATTTCCTCATCAGTAAGAACAACATTCAAAATAGTATTATCATTATCAGTTATGACATGGGGAATAATATTAATGGCATCATCATTAATAACAGGATTACTAGTGCTTCCTATTATGCTAAAATGATTAGTAAGAAGATTGGAAATATCCTCTCTATCTCTAAGCCAAACACCATTAGCATCACAAAGAGTATTAATATTGTTCCTATGCTTTCTCTTATTCACTAAGGAATGAAAATACCTAGTGTTGCTATCCATGTCATGAATATGCTTGTCCCTAGACTTTTCTTTATAGAAACTAGTTTGAATGCCAAACCAGTTTTCAAGCTCCTTAGTAATATTTTTCACCCTCTGAAGTTGGTTAGGAGACCTAGCATTATTCTGAGCAGTAGCTAATTAATTCTGAAGGTCTAAAATATTTTCATGAATATCACAAAACTCCATTATATTCCAAAGAGAAAGAGCAGACCTAGCATTTTGTTATTTGTATTTGAATTTATAGGCAGGACTACCATTAACATTCACTTTCAAAGCATTTTCCATATTCTGTTTAAAAGTATCATGCTGCATCCAAGTTCCAAAGAATTTAAAGGGTCTCCAAAGCTTCCTATGAATAGGGTCAGTAATTTACAAGATAGGACAGTGGTCAGAAGCAATGTAATTAAGATGAATAACCTTAGCTTGGGGAAACTATAGAAACCAAATATTATTCCCTAAGACCATATCCAATCTAGATTTTCTAGTGCATGTTCCATAACTATTACTAGTACAGGTAAAATCTTTACCTTCATAGCCTAAGTCTAAAAGACCAGATCTACCAACCATAGTTTGAACCCAAACATCTGAGGTTTTATTATTCTTATCTAAGTGGAAGTTAAGATCCCCTATCACTCTATCCATGGCTGAAGAACCTCTTCACTAAGATCATGAAGGAAAGACCATTGTTTCTTCTTAGGTTCATTATATGTAGAGCCATACATAAAGGAAACAAGAAGTTCAGGCTTACTAGGATATAGCTTAATAAGGGCATGAATAATATTATCAAATGTACAAACAATATCGCAAGATATACCATCTTTCCACATTAGAATTAAGCCTCCTTCTTTTCCAATTCTATCAATATAATCATAATTGTGACAATGAACAGATTGAGATAAAGTGATCATTCTAGGAATGTCAACCTTAGTTTCACACAAAAAGAGAAAATCAGGACTTTGAGATTTCACCAAGTTTTGAAATTGTTGAAAGGTGAAATTGTTAGCAATACCTTGGACATTCCATGACAGTAACTTCATATTTGTGAAATTGTAACTATTAGCAGAAAAGCATAGTTGAAAACACTTAGTTAAACAAGTATGAAAACTTTTAAGATAATAGGTAGTAATAGGTACTTGTTTCTCCATATCAGTGATAATAGCTTGTTTGTCTCCAGTTGTGATTATTTGAATATTTTGGTTGGCAGTACTGCTATCTGAGTTGCTAGTAGTAGAAGAAACCTCAGTATCAGTTACACCATCAGTCGAGTTCTCATCAACCATATGCCTCTTTCCAAGTCTGCTATCATCTGAGTTATCTGGTTGTTATTTCTTGAGAAGGAAATCCATATTAATAGGCACACCATCCTTTGGAGGAACAAAAACTGTAGTCTTGACAAATTTCTTCTGATTCTTCTTTGGCGCAGGAGCGTTGCTAGAAGTGACTGTTGAAATAGTTTTCCTTATGTGATTTTCCTTACCAAAAAAGTATGGCTTCTCATGTGATTTGTTTAGATAGATTACAGCATCCTTACAAGCAACTTTACAGTTCTTAATAACATAGCATTCAGGACAGATACTGGGGGGCTTCCTCTCATAGTAAATTTTTTGCCATTTAGTAACTCCAGCATTAGTAATATATTTCACTCCCCTTCTTAGTGGCATTGTTAAATCAACATTAACACATACCTTGACAGGATCACTTCCAATAGGAATAACATCTTTAGGTTGAATCCCAACAACTTCTCCAATAACTTATCCCATTTTAGTAACAGAGGCTACATTCATATGCTCAGGAAGAATGTATTTCAGTTGTATCCAAAACATCTGAAAAGCCCAGTTCTTCTCGGTGTAGACCAGTTCAGGAATATAATCATGAACCACCAGTAGGTGCTTATTAATGTTCCATGGTCTTTGTTCAATAACTGTGTTCAACAAATCCCATCTACTGAACTTGAAGATCATTAAGTTTGGCTCCAGTTCAACTATCCTTATATCTTTTTCTGTCATAAATGGCCAGGTGAACTTAATATAATTCTCCACAGTATAGTAACTCATTCTTCCTTCAATAATAAGCTTGCCTATAACACTTGCTTCCCAGTTAGATTCAGTCTTTTCCTATGCATCATTGGCTTGTTGAAATACCACCACCTCATTTAAGTCTCCTAGTTCCAGTGTAGCTTTCTTGAACTTGTTAACTAGATCCACAACATTTCTAGTACTGCCTTCTTCCATCGGAACAGTATTGGGAGAATTTTTACTAGTAGTACCTTCTTCCATTAGAAAAATATTGTGAAGGTTTTTAGATTTGATGTGAGGAAAGAAGGATGCAGAGTTGTAGGGTTTATAAAAAAAGTAAAACCCTAGAATAATTTTGGTAATGATATAAGATTTTTTGTCGATTTTTAAGGTAACAGAATGGATGAGAATAGATAAAATTTTGGTTGTCAAGATAGGTATGCTTTGACCTATAATCAGGAAAAATATGGTAACCATAACAGCTATTGAGAAGGAAACTTAGTAACAAGAGAGAACAAACTTTCCTTATCTGAATTGAATTTTGAATTTTGAATTTGTTTGAACCTTTCCCACATCGGAATCTTGTTTGACTCGATGAACTGAACCGGTACAGAGGCTTCTTCCCCATAGCAACTTTGAAACCATAGACAATAACACTTCCAAACCCTTCAAGCAAACGCTTTAAGAAAAACTCTGCAAATGCTCCAATCACAACAATAGTATAGTCAAACTCCATTTGAGACAAAACAAACTGCATACACATCATGGAGAAGACAAGAGATTAGTTACTCATAATTCAATTAAAAACTCCAAATTTAATTGAAAAGGTGTTGAAACAACAATACAAATAAGTTAGTCAAGGAAGAAATCTTGCAATCTACGTATGAAAAAACTCAATCATAATTTTGTGAGCAAAAATTTAAAATCTGAACATTAGAATTCGAAAAGTTGCAAACTAAGTTGACTCAGAGTTCGCCCGATTTGCTTGCATTGATTTCTGTAAACGAAGGTTCTAGACCAATATTCTACTGCCTACGGATTTTGTGCCCAACCAAGTCTTCATGTAAAGACATTATTTCTCTTTCCAAGCAATATTATTTCCGTCCATCCAATCAAGCCCACTTTTCCTTTTACACGTAACTAGTGTTGCTCCCGTGCTTTGCGCGGGCCTTGATTATTTTCACATTTATTTTTCATTTTTCATGTTATCTCTAAAGTACTAATTTCTCTGAAGTTGAATTTATTACGCACTTTAATAAAAAACAAACCAAATTTTTAGAAACCACAACCAAAAAAATCATTTGCATTTTTTTCTTTTGATCAATTGTATTATTTATTTGGCGTACATATTACAATAGAACTAAACAACTGTACTTAAATAAGGGAAAAAATTTACATATTACAAAAAATTATAGTATTATTTCTCCATCTCGGCCACTACATTTGTTTTCCTGGCTCTGGCGTACGTTAATAATCTGTTGTTTAGACCACGCATGCACTAATTATCAAGATGGCAATAACCACCCTTCGATGCAATTCCAATTCCCTAGCAGTCACATCCCCATCGGAGCTTCCGGCACAATGTAGCAGCTTCTCACTCGGTAAGTACTATATAGTTACCATTCTCTCTTCCACTTCATCTAGCGCCAACCATTTTTCATAGCGCGCAACTGAAGGCGGTGTCCAAAAAGGGTAAACTAAAATAGGGAGAAGACACCATCGTACCTCAACAGTTAGAGGGGACATTCATGCGAGTAACATTCATACCGTCCTCATCGCAACTAACTTCCGTATCGCTTACATTTAGTTGTTGGTTACACTTAAAACTTAAATCTCTGCAAATCAGAACTAACATAAATCAGAATCAGAATCAACAAAAACTGAGCTCTTAAAGAACTGAACATCAAATATTGTTTACAAACTGCTCAAAATTAAGTCGTAATGAAGGGGCGACTGAGAAGGATCATTTTCAACAACTAATATAAATGCAGTTGGCCAATACCTTGTTTTGATGTTACAATTAACATCCAAACTATGTAAATGCCACATAATAGAAAATGCTTCTCCCCACATCTCAGGACTTTGATCAAACATTCTAAAATTCACCTATTCACAACCACAAAAGCATAAGCCCCTACATTTTCCCTTTCTCTTGAATTAAAAACAGATTTTCAAAGTTGGGAGTTCTCCGGATCAAATGTACCTGGAACCCAATGTAATCTATAAACTGAAGCACCTAATCGTATCACCTTCATTCAGATCTACTCTAACTTACGGTTCAATCTTTTGAATAAAATTGTGCATCATTGCCATACAACTATTGAATAAAATTTCATTTAAAAAAATAAATAGACAATGAGTTAAAAGATTTGTATTTCATTAAAATCAATCAATACTTTTAAGAATATGAACATCTTTCACAAAATCAATATAGTTGTCAACAAAAAGAGAATGTACCTATCTTAGATATGCCCTTTATTAATTATGTTTGCCTTTCCTTGTGATTTCCTCCATTATTGCCGATACATGTCATCAACTGAAATATAAGAATGAACATACAAAGAACCCAAAGTTATCTAAACTCAAATCAGCAGAGAAATCTCTGGATTCAACAATCCAGAGATTAAAATCAGAAGATATTAAATATATTTTACAGAAACTCTAATAACAATTGAAATCCCAAATGTACCAAGAGTAAAATAAATAAATAATAGGGTCGGTGTTTACCAACAAACGTTAGGATTTTGTTTTTTATGGAGAGCAAAGGAAAATCGTAACTGCAAACATAAAATAAAAGGGTTAGGAGACACAAAAGAGTTAGGGTTTTGGTTTATCATACGTCCAGCAAAAAAAAATCATACCTGCAATTAAAAAAAAAGATCAACCAGTGGAACGATATATATTAAGAGTCGTATAGAGAAAAAAAGAGGAGGCAGTAGGGAAACTAATGTGATTATTAACCTTGTATGCTTTATCCGTTCTTCAAGTGCTTGCATTGTTTTTTTTTTATTAAATACGGTTTTAGGGAAGAGAACAGATTCAGGGAAGAGTATAACAGAAAGCGATAAAATCAATGGGAGTAGAGACGTAAAAAAGATATCGATAAAGGGTTTGGTTCGAAAGAAACTATAACACCTATCCATTTTGTTGGCCAAAAATAACCGAAAATATTTCAAAACGCTCAAATCTCATTGGTCCTGGGCCAGAAGCTCTAGAATTCAAGCTTTTGTCCTAACTTTCAATGTGAGGCCAGCAATTTCTACTCAAATTATATATACAATTTTTCATCAAATTGATTTGACCCATTAGTCCCATTTACTCCATAGTCCATACTTCTTCAGCTAGTTTTGAATCTTGATAGTACGCCTATAAGTCGAGTTTTAGCCGTTTTCGTCGCCAGTGTTGATTTTATTCATGTACCTACAAAACACAATAAATACCAAAATTAATACAAAATTAAGAACCAACAATATGTATTTTGGACGGTAAATATGTAAGAACTAAGCACTCATCACACCCTAAAACCTATATTTTGCTAGTCCCGAGCAAAACTAAAATGAAATAAAAATCCTAACTCACTGTCGCAGGCAACGTCGATTGTATTTAGCTTATGCAATAAGCCTTTTGTAGGACCAAAATATCGCTACAACACTTCTCTGCGAGATTAACAACACTTCCCAGCGAGCATCACCGCAAGATATTCAACTACATTTTGCGAGTGTCACAAAAGCAGTCAAAAGAGTGACGTAATAACTGACGATTGAAGAAAACATGAGAAAAGCATGTTTGTCCCACGATGGTTATAAAGTTTGCAAGAATGAATATTGTAACTATCACGGTACAATCGCAGAATCAACCCGAAATAAGAGGAAAACTTAGCTGTCATCCACTATGTAACTACCCTATAAATATAGACCCAATGTGTCTAGAAAAGGATGATGTATTTTTGAGAGTTAAGAAAGTCTTGAGGAGAGATAAACTTCAAGAGAATAGTTGTAATCTTGAATTCTTCCATTTCTGAGAACAAAATAATAAAGTGTCGTTTTTAATCTTCAATTGTGAGTTGAATATAGCAAGATCATAACAAGGGTGTAGTATGGGATTTCCTGCAACTAAATTTTGGCGCCCGAAACAGGGAGAATCAAGCTAAAAAACCTCTAATTACAATTTGAAGATTTTAAGAAATTGTTAGAGTTGAAGAAATGGCTAGAAGAAGAAGAAATACATCAGAACCACCAACAACTATAAGGAGGAGTAAAAGACTTGCAGGAGGAGAAACAAATGAATTAGTAGAATCTTCAAGGATAAGAACAAGAAGAAATAGAACAAGGATTCAAGGAGAAGATCAAATTCCACAACCTAATCAACAAACACCGATATAAAATAGAAATGTGGATTATGATAGAGTGAGTGTGCATACTTGGAGATCGGATTCGATGGAAGATGTAGAAGATCAACAATTAAGAGAAGAAAGAAATCAAGGAGTGGTTGAAGGATTAATTCATGGATAAGGCGGAAATGAAACAGCAGATGATCCAAGACAAAGAATACAAGAGGAAAAAAAGATTAGAGGCGGAAGAGCGTGCAAATTTAACAAGACAAAATCACGAGTTGAGAATGGAAAATTTGAGGTTACAAAATAGAAGATCAAGAAGTACTGTTAGATCGAATTCAAGATCATTAAGTGAAGAATTAAGGCGAAATTCCCCAATAAGAAATTCTAGAGGAAATGAAAAATCTAAATGAAGAGAAACGTCATAGAGAAGAAGAGGTAATAGAGGATCACCATGATCCACGTGGCGAAAATTTGGATAATAGACTTAATAACAGAAATCAAGAGGGAAGAGACAACCAAAATGATGAAGATAATCCAGAAGAAGGTAGGAGGATATTATATGGGCGAGAGATCCAGAGAAATCGAAGAATAATTGAGGAAGAAATTGAGAGACATTATGTTGAACAAGCACGACTAGCTTGCGAGAGAGAAAGATTAAGGGCAGAAGTAGAAGAACAAGAATTCCAAGAGGCAGTACGACAGAATAACCATGAAAATCTAGAAAGGAGACGTACACAAAATATTTATAATAATAATATTCAGGAATAGTATGATATAATACAAAGGAGGATAGAAAGACAGTGAAGACAAATGATGAGAAATGAAGAAATTCGCAGAGAAGTACAGCTGTGATTGCAAGAAGAAGGTGAAGCAAAAGATCGCAGAAGAAGGAATGTGGGTGTAGATGAAGACACACAAAATCTCGCAAGACAAGAGGTACATGAACGCAGGAGAATGGAAGCTGCATTAAAAATACCGATGGAACCAAATTCAACGGAGAATGAGCAAATTTTAAGAGAATTAGCAGAGATGAGGGGAATAATAAATAATAGAAGAGAAGGAGGTAGAAGGAAAATTAATGAAGCTATTGAAGAAACTGCGAGAACTCCATTCACTCAAGAAGTACAGTTAAGAGGAATACCTCCAAAGTGAAATTTACCAGCATTAACCAGCATTTTTGATGGAACTACCTGTGCCGTACAACATGTTAAGGCTTATGTTAGGTGTATGCTGCAATGGGAGAATCATGATGCTGTATTGTCCAAGTATTTTACATCTAGCTTAACTGGAGAGGCGCTAAAATGGTTTGAGGGATTACCAAAAAATACTATAACTTTATTTGATCATTTGCAAGCTACATTTTTGGGAGAATATATAAGCAACAATTCATCGCATCCAGGTATTGAAGATGTGTTTGGGTTAAAGCAGAGGGTTGGCGAGAGTCTGAAACATGTAACCATAAGATGGAAGATAATGTGCAGTGAGATGGCAGGAAGAGTAGACGAGAGATATCTTATTTTGTCTTTTATCAATGCAATGTTCGCGACCAATCTGCTCTACATACAAATTTTCAGAGTCAAGAATATAATCACTATGAATGAACTACGAGAACTACAAGAAGAATACATTTCTTTGGAGGAGAAACAAAATGAGATGGAATCATATCCAATCGCGAATACCAATTCAGTAGCAGCAAATGGGAGTTTACTTCCTAAAATGATTAACAATGTGGCGAGCATCTCGCAAGCACAACAAGAGAAAGTGGAAATTGATAACCAGCAGATGTTGGTAGCTATGGGCACTCGAGATAAAAAATAATATGAAAGGGAGAAGAATTATCACAATCGCGGTGGGAATAATAAGATTCAAAGACTTGATCAGCCGCAAGAAACTTATGGTGGACAGAGGCAAAACAATTTCAAAATCCAAGGTAACCAGAAGATAATATGGGAAGAAATTAAGATGCCACCTCTAAATGCTAGTATAGAAAAAATCTGCGAAGCTATTTTTTTGATGGAAAATATACCATCACCATGGAATATAGGAAAAGAACCACATCCTAATAATCGTAGTAAAGAATTTTGTCCTTACCATCACTTTCATGGTCACACAGTAAATGATTGCAGGAATGTAAAGAGAATAATTTTAAGGATGATTGACCAAGGAAAGCTAAACCACTTTTTAGTAGGACATCCACAATCTCAGCGATTGCCTCCAGCACCAGAAATTCGCAGGGTAAATAATGTAAAAGGAGCAGAATCATTCGTAATAGAAGTTGGAGATAAAGCAAAAAAATTGTTTTGTAATTCCATTGTACATTCACACAGAACTATTGAGTATTTCCATGATAATGTTCTGAGCAGAGTCTTCGCGAGAGATACATATGGAAGGGAGATAATGAATATTGCGAGAGCCTCTCCATTAAAAGAATGGAAAAAACAAACTATATCTTTCACTGCACAAGAAGTACCATAGCCTGGTGAGCAGCATGATAACCCATTGGTAGTAAGGTTAGAGATAAACCCCAAGCAATTAAAAGAAGAATATGAAGAAAATGATAACGAAAATGAAGATTCTTGGGCCATTAATAGAGTTCTAATAGACACAGGAAGCTCAGTTGACATATTATTTTATCATACCTACAATACCATGGGTGGAAGAGACGAAGATCTAATACCATCAAAATATAAAATCTATGGTTTTAATGGTACTGCCAATAAACCCAAAGGGGAAATTGAAATGCGGATTCCATTAATGGGATAACTTCCAAGATCTTGTTCTGTGTTGTTGACATTGAATCACCTTACAATTCCATGATTGGTCGACCTTGGCTACATGGGATATTAGGTGTAGCATCTACTTTCCACCAGTGTGTTAAATTTCCTCATCCTAATGGTGTTGGAGTTATTAAGGGAGATTGGGGAGAAAGCAAGAAATGTTATGAGATTGATATAAAATCTTGTGAGGAAAGAGCTGAGAAGAAAAGCAATTGGAAGTAAAAAATAAAGCAAAAACAGAGATGTGAAAGATTGATGATTGATTCAACAGAGCAGCGAGAGGAAGATGATGACGAGCGGCTCGCAGATAAGGAAAAAACAGCAAAACGTTACAGAAAAGCAGAACCACAAAATAGTAAGTAGAAAGGTAAAATGATGAAATTTAAAGAAGCTTACGCAGAATTTGTTTGAAGAAAATGCAATTGAAAAGAGTACTTTGTTTGAAAGAATTGAAAAATTTTACAAGAAGATCAAAGAAATGAAATTTTATCATAGTTACAATACTCGCGAGAAGCGCGAATAAAATTTCACAGAGATTAATAGAATGGGATGAACCTTTATGGCGTGCACCTTAGTTCGCGGATACAATTTCGCAAGAGGCAAATGTAAGACCTAATAGTGCATCATATAAGGCGGTATCTCTTTACATGACTCAGGGATAAGGTTATACCGCTGATGGAACCTGAGTCATGAAGATGTTGGGGTTAAAGAAAACCTATCCAGGAGAGAGATCTTGGACTTCCAACTATATAAGGTTATACCCTGGTTGGATAACTGAGAATCTATTCTAAGAAGTGCAGAATATGACTAAGGCTCCGAGGTACACGGTTGAGCCAAATGTGCCCGGGATAGACGAACCTACCCTGGCCATTCTTTGTAAGTCTTGGCTATGATGCACTTGGCCTGAATAAAACCCCACTTAGGGTGAAGTCTTGTAACTATAAGCCATATAGGCATAAAGGACAAGAGGCTGCGAAAACAACTGGTTGTTGGCAAATCTGGATGGGAGGAGCTAGTCTTGTATGGACGATGTGCCCTCCTTGAAGGGGCAACCAGGGGGAAGATAAGGGCGGCACCCTCCATTAGGGAGATGATAAGTGTCTAAAGACGGTAATGTCATGGGGCTTTATGATCGCAAGAACATTTAGGCCTGTCACATTTTCGCGGGATGAAAGTTATACAAAGGCAACAAGCCAAAAGAGAAAAGTTAAGATGAGATCAATGGGTTTTTACATGAAAGTGTAAAGACGTCCTGTGATTTCATCGCAAGATGGCAATGTCATTAGGTTTAATTCTTGCAAGAGAGTTTATACTTATCATATTGTCGCAGAGATGTTGAAAAAATATTGATAAGACAAGATCAATGGGTCAATACATGCAAATGTAAAGACATCCTGCGATTTTGTCGCAGAAAGAAAAAATGTGGCAAAATAAAACCTTTAATTAGGAAGGCATAATAAGACCATAAGATTATTGCGATAATGCTCGCAGAATTTATGAGATTTGCGATTCTATGCATAGATCATAAAGTTATGCAATTGTTGCTAGCGATAACATCACCGATATTGAGGCAAATTTAATTTGATTCACAACTAATATCTAATCTCTACTTAATTTTTTCATATTGCAGATGAATAATAGAGGCAAGTATGGGAATGCATAGAATGATGAAATTATTATTCATCCATCATATGATAAAATTGCATAGATGATACATTTATATAAATAATTAAAGGATAATAATTATGATTGATTGATTATGTTGCAGAAAAAGAATTATTTTCTAATTCGTACAGATAAAAGCAAAAGAAGTTTACACATCAAGTTGGAGAAACTCGCAGCAATGTTACGAGAAGCAAAAAATAAATGTACAAAATTTACAAGGAAGAAACATGACTAAGTAGATCCATCACCACCTTCATCAGAGCTCTTTCCTTTTTCATATTTCTCCTCATTAACAGATTTATCTTCTTCATCATTATCATACTTATCTCTATCTACGTCATATTTCTCTTCCTCGCCAGATAGTTCTTTATCATTATCATCTTCGCTAGATTCCTCAGCTTCGCTATCAGAGATAACTAGATTTGGGGAATCAGCTGGAATTTCCTTTGCGAGATCGGGATATGTAGAATGAGGAATACCATGATCATCACAGACTAGTTTAACAGCATTATTACGAACACGGATAAGGGCGTTACTAAAATATGAAGATGAGATTTTCAATTTTTCCTTCAATGTAGAATAATTTTCACTGCGAGAAGATAGATTTTCAGAGAGTTGGCTTTTCTCTTCTTCTAACTCATCAAATCTTTTGCGATAGTTCTTTTCGGATGCTGCGAGCAAATGATAACAAAGTTAATACATATAAGGATGATTCAATTAGGAAATAATTTAGTGAAATCATAAGAGTGATAACCTTCTCTTTCAGAAATAATGTCTTTAATTAAATCTGCTTCTTCAGCATGAAGACTAACATCTACACCTAAATTAGTTCTGGCGTTGTCAAGAACTTTCGCAGCCCAAGCAAATTCCACGTCATTATTTATAAGAAGACGGAAACGAATGGTCTTATGGAAATTTGGCGTTCTGGCGTTCTCTTTCAATAAAACCTTCCTTCTCGCGGATAAGCCCATCCCTTTCAATTTGAACTTCAAGAATGGTCTTATGGAAATTTTCTAAGGTTTCAGCTCCTTGTCTAGATATACGGTCTTTGTCTTTTGAGAGATCTTTGTTTTTGGCCTTTAAAGTTTTAATCTCAGCTTTGGAATTATGATAAAGTTGTTTGAATCCATGAGTTATATCTAAAAAAGATCTGTAGTCAATTTCTAAGAGGCGAAACTTAGATCTGAGTTCATCTATGGAAAGGGAATTAACATTGTAAGGGTTATTTAAAGAATTATTAAGAAGTTCTAGAAGAGTATCGTTGTCTATTGGTTCAGGGAAATAGTGAATGGTTAAAGCCTCATCAATGAGACCATAAACTTCTGCGAGTATGATAAATCAAGTAAGAAAGAATAGTTAAACATAAAGTTACGAAGGAAAAGAAGAAGGTTATCATACCTAAGAGTTGTTTGTTAACAGTATCAAGATTGGATACTTTGGCTGATTGATGAGAAAGATTGTTCTCAAGTTCTTTATTCTTCTCGCGAATACTAGCGAGTTCAGCTTCCATTTGTTCATTCTTCACGCGAAGATTAGAAGATTCAGATTTTCGTTCTTCATTCTTCATTCTTTTGGCAAAGAACAACATTCTTATGTTGAGAAAATTCACGCCAATTGTCTAAATCAGAAGCAACAGCAAAAGCATCTCTTCCAATCTGCGATAGAACTATATAAGTCAATATCTGAAAAAAATATCAATAGATATATAAAAAGGATGAACAAGTAGAAACATACCAGGCTGCCAAGTGAATTTAAGAGACTTGGAGTCAGCGATCTTGAAACTCCGCGAAGGGAATCACTTTCAGCTAATATGGGAGCATCGCAGACTTTGGCGAGGGACTGGGATATTTCATTAATAGCTTCATCTTCATACTCATTTGGGATACCAAATATATTCTTGCCGAAAATTTTGGATAGTTGAGCCATTGCAGACTCAGAAGAAGAAGAATCCTTTATGGAAGGAAAATTTTGGATAGTTGAGCCAACGCCGAAATTACCATCATCGTTGTCCTTATCAAAATTTTCTGGAATAGGTTGAGGAATTGGAAGAAGGAAGTTGGGTTTTTCTTCTCTTTAAGGGAGGATGGTCAAATTCATCCTTGCGAGGAGCAGCAAGCTTCCCTTTTGGAGGGACATTGGATCTTCCCTTGCGATCATTTGAAGATTTCACCTTGGTTTGTGGTTCCATTGGTTCTAATTCTTCAATTACCTGCGAGAACAGATAAAGATAAGAAATAGGGGCTACAATATATTGTTAAAGATAATGAAACGATATTTCTTACTTCATCTATGAAGGATTTAAGAGCTAAGAAAGTGCCGGGTTTCCTAAAAGCCTGGTAGCTGAGTTTCATTCTGTCAATCTGGAGAAGATTGAAGTAATTATCGAAAATATAAAAACATGTAGAATATATTGAAAAATAATTATACCAAAGATCGGAGAGAACATACCTCTTTAGTTCTTTCAGGCCAGTTGAAAACCCAAGGTTGATATTCTGTAAGATTCGCGGGTAATGCGCAAGAACCATAAATATAAGGACCCTCAAGACATAACGTAAAAATGAACCACTTGTCATCGCTAGAATGGCGAGGGCCTTGATTAGTAGATGTATGCCAATCAATGTCTAGCATAAGAGCTTTATCATCACCGATCTTTTCTTTCTTCAAGCGAACACCCGAGCAAGTGCTATCCCTCTTCATAATGACTATTTTATAATTTTCAAAAAAAAATTCCACAGTATAATCTGCAAATACAATGGGAACATCTTTAAATTGAGGATTCTTCGCAGCTTCAGGATAGCGAGATCCTTTGTCAGCACCGCGAGAAGCATATTCAAGAAGCAATCGAATACAATATCCACCCAATTGATATATCGCTCGCGAGAATCTCTCGTCAGAAATTATTTCATAGAATAGTGGAAGTTCTGGATCATAGATAGGAATGGGAAGACCAGCTTCAAGTTGACCTAGCGATACTATAATTTTCTCGCGAGACCATTGATAATGAGTGAATAATCTGAGATAAAGTTCGGATGTATGGCTCTGATTTGGAATTGTAGACAAAGCGAAACCTTTGCTTTTGGGTTTTTCTTGCATCTCACCAAAATCAATCAAATTTTTAGCACCAGCGGCAACCATTTTTATGTATGGGAATGAAAGAGAAGGTTGGAAAATAAGAAAAGAATCACAGCGATAACAGACGCGCAATTTACGGAAGAAGAGTAAACTTGCAGAGAAATTACGGAGAGAAAGAAGAAGAAAGTAAAAGAGGAAAAGAAAAGAATGAAATAAGTATTTATAGAAGAAGAAATTTCTCGAAGAAGATGAATGAAATAAATGCTAAGAAAAGAAATGAACGGTCAGATCGCAGCGGTTAGAGAGGACGTGTCATAAATTTATTAGAGGAGAGAATATGTGAAAACAGCTGGCGAAAGATACAGAAACGTGTCAGAATAGAGAAATCTGAAGAGATAAGTAGTTGCGGCATTTTAAAATTCTCATGATCTTCTCTTCTTCGCAGAAAAGACATGAGAAGAGGCAAGATGTAGGACCAGAATATCGCTACAACAATTCTCTGCGAGATTAACAACACTTCCCAGCGAGCATCACCGCAAGATCTTCAACTACATTTTGCGAGTGTCACAAAAGCAGTCCAAAGAGTTACGTAATAACTGACGATTAAAGAAAACATGAGAAAAGAATGTTTTTCCCGCGATGGTTATAAAGTTTGTGAGAATGAATATTGTAACTATCGCGGTACAATCGCAGAATCAACCCGAAATAAGAGAAAAACTTAGCTGTCATCCACTATGTAACTACCTTATAAATATAGACCCAATGTGTCCAGAAAAGGATGATGTATTTTTGAGAGTTAAGAAAGTCTTGAGGAGAGAGAAACTTCAAGATAATAGTTGTAATCTTGAATTCTTCCATTTCTGTAAACATTTCTGAGAACAAAATAATAAAGTGTCGTTTTTAATCTTCAATTGTGAGTTGAATATAGCAAGATCATAACAAGGATGTAGTGTGGGATTTCCTACAACTACACATTTAAACCCCTAGGTGGCCATAGTGGCCTAGTTATAGTCTCGGGAGGGCTTACTAGAGATATACCCACAAAACCTTTACTCCAGACCCTAGCTATCTACGCAGAACCTTGGAATGCACTAAAGAATATCCTTGGTTGGCATACTTATTGATTACAAGAGGAAGTACCCTGATGTGAAATTTCAATTGTTGTACACGAGTTTGCACTCAAGAATACTAAAATTCATATATAAGTGACAGAGCTCTACTCAGGTAGTTGCACTATGGACATCAATATTCGGAGTCAACAAATCACGTGGATAGATTAATAAGATGGATATAGAAAAACATAGATGGTTTTGATGTTGACTAGGTGAACAATGTTTCTCATATCTGTCTAAAGGCCACTTCCAAGATGAACCTATCCTAATGGACTGAGATACTAGTCTGACTAATATCAACACAACTGGCATATACAAGGGAACCAGTGATCGATAATCTTAATTCTAGATCAACTCGTCTGCATATACTAGGGAACCAACGGTCAATTTATTGCACAATAATAAACTTTTCATTTATTTATTTTTTGTTGCACTGCATGATTTGATCTTTTGGATCCAAGCGCATGCTTCTTGTCAGCAAATTACATGGTAATTCCCGTGGATCCTGAGTTCCATGCTTGTTTAGGCGACGGAAACAGGGAGAACACACACATATTGCTATCCAAGTGTTAATTTTAATTTTTTAATTTTTTATTTATTTTAAATTTATTTTGTTTGGTCTAATTGGTCTGGTCTGGTCTCTTTTTTTCTTTTTCTTTGTTTTAGTAACTCAATCACTCTATTTCACCCTAGCAGTAGTAACAACTTGAATCGTGAGCCCCACCTAATCACTTAGGGAAATATATTTTAAAGAAAACAAAATAAAAATAGAAGTGAAAAGGACTCAACGAGATATGGCGAAACTACCATGTTACTTCTAACACCTGACCTCTGTGCTTTTATCAATAGACTCTTATAGATGTTTCCATCCACTTAGATTGGTTAGTGCCATCCTTAATAAGCATAAATTTTTAGGCTCTGAAGTTTATTAATTGCAACTAAAAAGTTTCTCCCATACCCCCAAACTTAAATCTAACATTGTCCTCAATGTCCTAAAGATAAAATTAAAAGCATGAACAAGGAGAAACTGTTACCATTTGAAGCAAAAGGGATAAGGAAAGATATTACCGTGTCGCATGAATATTGGGTTACCTCCCAAGAAGTGCTAAGTTTAACGTCTTCATCTAGACATAAGTAAGAATTAATCACCTAGAATCATATAGCAATAGCCGAAACAATTGTGGATCATCTGCATCAAAAAGTGATAACACAAATAAAAGGAAACTGCAGCAAAATAAGAAAGTGAATAAACATAGCACACCCTTTCCTAGTTTCCTTTTTAAGACAACTACATCTAGTTGTGGTTCAGGTTCAGGTTCTATAAAGGGGTCTAAATAAAATATTTTCATGGGTTGCACCTCCTCATAAGTAAGATCCGAAATATTTGGTTCTAAGGTCTGGAAAAAATTAGAAGCACATAATAATAACCTGAATAATTGAGGATCCTCTAAGTCAATCAGATTTGACTTACACAGTTGACCATAATGAGAGTGGTGGTCATTCTTAAGCAAATGTGTCAATTCTATTTTCCTAAAATAATTAGGTTTAGTCTCAGAACTTAATAATTGACACATTTCAAATTCAAACGTTCCCACATTTGAAATAAAATTTTTTGGTGGGAAAACAAAATCAATCTGGGTATCATAGCATGGGAAAACCACATCAACCATAGGATGGGTTTCTAATAACTGAACTTCTTCTTGGACATCACTAGGTTCAGGAAAACATGTATGAAGATAATCTTTTAAAATAGTTGAGGCACATATGTCAAGTCCCAAGTGAGGGATCTTTGTAAGGGCTAAAGGTAAGGCACGGGGAGAATCATAATCACCCCCAAACTTAGAGTTTTGGGGTGTCTCTAGATAGACTAGCTACAATTTCCCTAATTTCTAGATCATCAGAATCTTGAAAATGGTCAATTGCTTCTTGTAGATCATATTCAGGTGACGCATCCTCATATATATTTAAAAGCTCTACGAGTTCATCTTTTTCGTCTAAGACTATTGTTTCTAAATCCTTGGACTCTAAAACAGTATTCTCAGGATAAAACCGTTCCTCTAAACCATTACCGGCTTCGTAAAAAGGAAATACTACATCGTCTAAAATAGGGGTATATCTAGTCAAATCCTCGTCCTTTTGAATAGGTGAATAATCATTAAAATTATTTCGATTTGAACTAGAAATATCATTATCATTATAAAGCTCAATTGGAGTAACAAACACTACACCAAATATAGTGATTAGCAACGGGAACTGGCAGTTGGAAAGTGGGGTCGCAACAGTTTTGCTCTGTTACGAAAGTCTATGTTGCAATTTTGAGCAACGGCTAAATTTCCGTTGCAAAATTTTGGTCGCAACAGTTTCAAACTGTTGCAACGTTGAAAAGTCACAACTGTTTGAAATAGTTACGAAATCATAAGGACGCAACAGTTTCTAACTGTTGCGAAATTTTTGTATCCTCAAAAAAATAGTGGTTTTGACTGGTCAATTTGACCAGTCAAAACTAGGTTGGAATTCTAATTTCTTGTAACAAAATCAGGTTACCAATATATATTTGAAAATCAAATTAATCTAACAAAATCAAGCAACCTTGTTTTATAACCCAAACTACCTAAGCCATGAACTTTACACCAAATTCAAAAACACAAAAATTGCTGAACAAAAAGATAAAACTAGAAATGGAATGGACTTTTTTTCCTTAAGAGACTTCTATGTTTTGCAAGTGCAGCACTCCAAGAGAAGATGACACTTAGCTCAAAAACGGAAAGAGTACACACAACTCGGGGAATGAACTTGTTTTGTGCCTGAAAATAATGTTGAGTGCATCAAGAGGATTGACCACAATAGTTGGGCCAAATGCATAAGTCGCTAAGCTAGCAACTTCCCCAAAAATCACTGCAAAAATGAAATCATACCATTAGTAACTTGGTCTTGAAATCGAACATCCTGCAACAGGAATACATTCTTAACTTCATATGGTTGAGTTAACTTCATAAAAGATTCCCTGTTTTAAATGTCAATACTTTAATCAACGGGTACTGAGTTAAATAAAAAGACACAACTTAAAGAAACCAACATGGTAACATAACACAACTTAAAAAACAATCAATAAACAAAATAGTTACTATGCATTGCATAAGGCATTTTTGAAGATGTAGAATGCCTTTCAAGCAATCAAATTAACCACATAAAAAAAACATAAGAACAAGATTCAAGGACCAAGAAAGAAATCTAGTTTCTGAAGTCCAGATGTAAAATTCCCTTCAAGCTATCAAATTAACCACATCAAACCAAAATAAGAACAAGATTCAAGAACCAAGAAAGCAATCTAATTCCTGATGAAGTCCAGTTTTAAAATAATCATTGCTTGGAACAACATACTGTACATTTAGCTCTCATAGCACATAATGCAAGGAAATAGTAGTGATGACACCACTTGCAGGAACCAAAAAACTTAAATTATAGAAAGGAAAACCATCCAAAAGAGAATTATAAAAGAGTGCCTAAACCACGGTGTTTTCATTAAGAAATAGGCTATGAAATATAAAAACTTACTTGTATGTAAATCTCTGTGTCTGTTTTGCAAAAATATTTGAAGATAGGAAACAATCAACATGTCTTCCTGCATCTTTTTCTACTTCCTTAGCATCTACAGAGAAACATAATTAAGAAAACTATATTCCATTAAAGAAACATTAAGTGGGAAGAAAATTGTTTTACCTAGTTAATCTTCAACCCTTATCACTATGCCTAATAATAATAAAATGTGAGGCTCATCTTATTGGTCCTCATTACACAAAATCCGTTGCGATTAATATTCAACCCCTAAAGTCAGAAACTAGCATTTTAATCCCATTAACATCATCATCTTCCAGTCTTCTTCATACTCTCAACCACAGGAACGGAATTATCTCAAATCTTCTCAATCAAACCATCTCTTGAACCTGAAATATCAACCATCAAAACCATCAACATTAATCCATTCTTTGGTCACCAGGAGCTGGCGTGGGGTCGGGAAGGGGAGGTAGAATGGAATCGAGAAGACTTGGATAAAGAGTGCAGGGTTGGGAACGGGTGCAGTCTTTAGGAAAAGTCATGTAAAAGACTTGGATAAAATCATAAAATATAGATACATACTATTTTTTAAGTTGAACATATGCTACGAACATGTGGCAACAAAAATAGGAATACTGTGCTAATATTAAATTCAAACATGTCTCAACAATTTGACATCAAATATGTATGAAATAGAAGACATAGAAGGGAAATAACTCAAAGATCAAAAGGATATGAAGAAAACACATATTCAGGGTTCGAAACCTCAGCAATGAAATCAAATACTCTACTCAACAATCAGAAATAAACAGAGTAACTCAAAGATCAAAAGGATATGAAGAAAACATATTTTCTAATGCTGCTATTGTCCGTTCTTTACCATTCAGTTGTTTGTTTACTGCAATTAATCAAATACAAAATGACGCTGAGTAATGAAATCAAATACTCTACTCAACAATCAGAAATAAACAGAGTGTAAGCAACAAATACATGCAACTTTGTTGTCAAGAGACCCTGGCGCTACTCTAATATCTACCATAAGTATTTGAAGAGAACTAGAGGATCAGAACAGGTGGATTGATATGCTGAACCAACAGAGCAAGATATTGACAATTTTGGAAAGGTAAGATTTTGTTCAGATAAAAGAGAAGATCACAATTATAAGGGTTTTGTGTCTCACCTTGTAACAAGAAGGTAGACTGCGCATAAGTTTTACTTGTAAGAAAAGTCCAATAGCTGGAGCCATTTTGAAATTTCCTACTGCAGGAGTAAACGTGACCTTGTATCAAAATAAGAATACCGATGTTTCAACTGTAACTTCAACAAGAAATGTCTCCAAAGAGTTCTAGGTTAAAATAAAAGAACAGTGGCAGTCACCTGACATGGCTGTGCTTATCATCTATTTCAACAGAATCCTCCGTGACAACTTGGAGTTGTTCCAAGGTATAATTAGGATGTTCTGGTATGATGTAAGACTGTCAAGGAAATAAATATAGCTGTTGCTACATCGTCCACAAGAAAAATATAAATTACAATTAGTATCATCATCTTCAGAGGTCAAAATATTTCATTTAAACCTCTATCTTCTCTGAGTCTAAAAGTCAGATTCATAGTAACCACAATTATTCAAAACCCAATATTATCAAATCTGAATCATACCCAAGTTCCATTTCATTTATTCAAGCAAAATTTCAACAACAAAAATCGAATCAACAAACCCTTTTCTGCAACTGAATTTACACTTACATTTGTAGACCGAATCTCAAACAAGACCACATACTTATGCACACACGAACCTTCAACCGAATTAGATCTTCACTTAACCTATCAATCTCCACCTGCACAGCAAAAAAAAAAAAATCAATGAGAATTTTCAGTAAAAGACTAAAGAAGAAAATGGTTCACAGTGAGATGGAAGAAAGAAAGTATGTATAGATCGAAGAAGATGGTTATAGATCAAAGATTATAATGCAAAAACTGAGATCGAATCATGGTGGAACGAGTTTACTTCCATTAATAGATCGAATCGGCGCTGCTAGGTCAAAACTTCTCGAATTTGATATTAGGGATTCATTTGGGATTTGAGGTTTCGGAAATCAGTAACCACTCGACCTTGATCTCGAAGAGATTAATGATTTGAGACTTCATAATTTCTCTAAATCAGAGTAGTGGGACCCTAAAAATCAGAAAAGAAAAACGAGAGAGAGGGGGGGGGTCACCCGAGTCAGTTTTTGATCCAAATGGGCTTAATAGACCAATTCAGCTAAGAGTGTGGGCAGCCATACTCGGTAGTCGCACGCGTACAACTCCAATCTGTTGCGAGTCGTAACAGAATGAAGTAGTTGCGAGTTTTGTAACAAGCAAAAACTGTTGCAACCCTTTTGCAACTAAATTTCGCAACAGCGACAAAGCTGTTGCAAAATCTAGTTGCTAATCAGGGAAAATGGTGTAGTGAAATTCCTGATCATTATGCCTATATATTTCAGATTCTTCATCAACAATATCCTCATCATTATAATAACATGAAAATGATCGAACCTCATCTAAAGTAGTGTTACCAATTCTAACCTCGTCATCTTGATTATGAAAATAACTATCCTCATTTTCAAGGGTATTTTGGAAACACTATATTGGAAATTAAGATTATTTCGAGCAATTCTTTCTTGTGCCTCTAACTTAAGTCTACGTGTCGACTCAACTATCCTCTCAAGGGTCTATTCTAAAGAATGTTCCCTTAATGTTGGATCTAAGTTTTCTTTTAACCTCTTGAGGGTGTCTTCCAAAGAAGGTTCACTCATTGTTATAGTTCTTTCGTCCATAACAAAGTTATTTGTATTCTCAGCCATCACCTTGAGAGACTCTTCTAGAGGAAGAATAGGACCAGAAGAAATAGCCATCAGTTTGAGAGACTCTTCTAGATGAAGAATTGGAACAGAAGGATCATAATAAGGACTAGTTTTCAATTGTTTAATTAAGTCATCCAAAGACGAAGTACTAGTACTATAATATTCCTTATTTTCTTGCTCGTATGACCGATGCACATGTGGATAGTAATTGGGCTCACCATGGTAAGACCCATATCCTTCAAAAGGATGGCGTTCCCAACCACTATTCACACTATGGTCATAATAAGGATAGTGTCCATGTTTCTCAGTCGAATAATCATTGTATTGGCTATTGTAATACCAGTTCGACATTATATAGTGCACGTGCAAATGCAAATGTTGGGGTTGACTATATAGGGTAAGCTCAGGTTACCTTTAGAAAAATATACCTACAATGAAGGACTGGTCAAAGGTACAAGGCTAAGGCTTGTAGTGTTTCGGATGATAACGCCCAGAGGGTTCACCGTACTAAACCACGTGTTTTCCTACTAATCGGTGCCAGATGATGCAATATGAAGTGCACGTGTGCGTTCGTGTTTGTGGTTTTTTTTTCTTTTTTATATTAACAAATATATACAAATAAACAAACAAAAAAAAAGTTCCAAAAATAAAAGCTAACAAAAAAAAAAACAGTTTGGGATTTTCTGCTCTTTTAGGCAAGTCCAACTTTCCACCTTTAATTTCCAGCAAAACCTGCACACCAAAAACAAAAATACCCAAGACGTAAAATGAAAAAAATAAATAATCTAAAAATAAACAAAATAATAAAAATAAACAAAATATATACAAAACCTAAAAAAAAAAATGCAAAACCTAAATACAAGTCCGCGTCGACGACGCCAAAAAATGATGTAATTTTAATTTGTGGTAAGTAAAGATTCGTTGCTCGGACTTTTATAAAGATTTGGTTTTAAGATTAATTAAGAAAAATACTAAATAAAAAATTTCCAAGATGATCAATGGGAGAAAAGACTAGGGTTTGGGATTCCACCAAATCAATTGTGTAATATAATCATTCCTCTCTAAAAAATATTCGTGATATAACTCAAGACAATTTCGAACCCAATCTCATGTCTCGGAAAATATTAAAGTTAAAATAAATAACAATTTATGTTATAAACCAAAACGGTATAACCTCCTCCGCTTATAAAAAATAGATAGATAAACTACCCAAAACAATTATTATAAAGCTAAATATGAAGAGAGATTAATTAAAACATTTAAGCTCCAAAAGAATTTTTATTCAAAGAGTACTAGAATTTCTTACACGATTTATTGGCTTCCTCCTTAGCCCCAATGAAGAGACTTAGCTATCCATTATTATAATGAGAAAACTAAAAGAAGGGGAAAATAATTCAATGGTGGTCTGTACTGGCTCTTCACGCCCTCCCGAACTCCCTCTGCCTCCAACTCGCTCATGGGTCACGTACATATATTTTCTGAAAACAATGTGTTCCCGTATTTAATTTCACAATCCACATCACCAACCAGTAGAAATGCCACATTTGTTTGGTAATACATAAAAGCAACCAATCAAAATGTGCCATGTCATTTGCCATGTTAAGAGTAGTTGTCTGCCCCCTTTCCATTCATGACGACATCCTTACCATAAGTGGGGATATGAATCATTTATATATGGCAAGATATTTTGTTTACCATTTCCATTATTTGCTTGCATTGATTTCTGTAAAAGAAGGTTCTAGACCAATATTCTATTGCCTAGAGGTGTAAACTGGGCTGTGCCAGCACGAGCACAATCCATCCCAGCACGCTAAAAGTTGAGCACAGCCCAGCCCAGCACGTGACTTAGCCCAGCACGGCACAACACGTTAGTTAAATGGGACGTGCTGGATTTGACTAATTGGCACAAAGAGGCCAGACAAAGACGCGCACACGGATTAGCACGTGGCACGGCACAAAGACAAACACGTTAAGAAAGCACACGTCATAGCATGCACAAGTACACTATATAACAAGGCATAATACATCATATTTTGTGTATATTTCACAAAAGAGTCACTATTCTAGCTAGTTTTTGACATTTTATGCTGACTTATTTTTATAACAACACATATAATACCTAAATATTTGGAAAATATATTCCAATATCGTTGTTATAATGTCGTTACCTATATTTGTCTAGAACATTAATTTACATGACAATGATCCAATTTTATATTTGATGGGATATTTCTTTTTATTGAATAAACTTGTTGATTTTACTTGAAAAAAATTCAAATGATATGTTGTCTATTTAGATTCTCGTAATAATGTCCGACTTAATGTATACCATCAAGTGATTTCAAATTATTTATAACACGTGTGCCAGCACGACATAGCACGGCACAACACGTTTATTCGTGTGATGTGCCCGTGGGCTATGCCGTGCCTAGATTTTGACTAGTAAAGCACAGCATGACACAGCACGTTTAAATCGTTGGCACAACACAGCACGGCACATGGCACATGAAGCACGCGACTTCATGTGCCGGGATGTGCCGGGCCGACACGTTTTACACCTCTACTATTGCCTACGGATTTTGTGCCCAACCAAGTCTTCATGTAAAGACATTATTTCTCTTTCCAAGTCTGCGACTCCTACTCTTTTCCTTTCTATCCACCGAGCAATATTATTGCCGTCCATCCAATCAAGTCCCTAGTTAGTAAGTTCGAGAATGATTCGCGAATCATTCACGAATTTTTCCGTATCACGAATTTTACCGTCTTATTCGCGTACGTTTGCAACTCCGAACCCAAGACGCGTATTATATGATATTCCCAAATTTTTCGCGAATCGTTCACGAACTTTACGTATCCCGCATAATACGTCCGCTTAAATCGCCAGAAACTCTTTATCTTTTACGTTTTCAAAGGACCTATTTTTTGGGCTTCACTGCCTCCCGAGCATACACAACCCAATATTAGACATTAGTGTAACTTTTAAATGACTGAAGAGATTTGAAGGTGAAGGTGAGAGAGATCTCAAACTCACTAACCAAGCATCTAAACCACTATACAACGTCCTCTTGGATGAATAATGTTGTATATATTATTAATATCATCATATTAAGTTTATTTTTTCTTTAAATAACTCAAAAATAGGTATAAAAATTAGTCTATATCCTTATAAATACTAATTATTTATTATATATAGATACCGAATTTTCAGAGCCAAACTCACATTTATAAATCGAATTATACACGTACGTATATCATTCCGAATTACTGATGAATCACGTCCCGTTGACCGAATTTGGGTTTTACAAAACCGTATAATACTCGTACGTTTGCCGAATCCCGAATTGCTAACTAGGATCAAGCCCACTTTTCCTTTTACATGTAATTTTGTCATCAAATTGATTTTACCCATTAGTCCCATTTACTCCATAGTCCATACTTCTTCAACTAGTTTTGAATCTTGATAGTATGCCTATAAGTCGAGTTTAAGCCGTTTTCGTCGCCAATGTTGATTTTATTCGTGTACCTACAAAACACAATAAATACCAAAATTAATACAAAATTAAGAACCGACAATATGTATTTTGGACGGTAAATATGTAAGAACTAAGCACTCATCACTGCCTCCAAAACAATGTTGTTGTTTATAAATCTTTTGGGTTGAAAGTTTAGGGTTAGGGTAATTGAAAACTATACCATATTTTAACTGCTGGATACTCGGCATATAAGATATATTCAAGGAGTGGAAATTGGATGGAATTATGGAAAGTTGGCTAAGATTGATTGACTTGCGAGAAGAGGGAAACTGATTTTCGAATTTGTAACGGCTTTTACAGTGCGGTGACAACTGAATGCCACGTATTCTTTCTTTTTGAATTTGAAAATAATCAGTAACAGGATCGTCACTGACTCGGGAATCGTCTTGAACTGCAATCTTGGTAATGGAAACAATGGAGACATCTTTAGATTCAACGAGCTTATAATCAACCACAACAAACACTAAAACTATCAGAAACACGAAGACAAATGTCTGTGTGACAAACATCATTTGGGCAAACGCCATTTTAACTTGAAACTTGCACAATCTGTTAATACACAGTGAAGAAATTAGATATTTAGTGAGACATCAAAAAACAAAAAACAAATGGGAAGAAAGGAAAATAAAAAATTAAACCAAACAAGAGCTAAAAATAGAGATTAAAGGGGATTCATAGTGAATGAAAAGGAAAAGACAAGACAAAACGAGTAGAAATTAATCAACAACGAAGAAATCTGATTGTAAAAAGCTTTAAGAAAGTTCACTGAGTTGACTCATTCTCTATTCCGATTTGCAGAGTGTCTCTCTCTTAATCATGGCGTCTCTAATGTACCTCACCTTTTCAACCTCATCATCTTCTTTCTACCTCTCTATATTTGTCTACGGATTGTTTTTTTTGTTTTTTTGTTTTTTTTTTTTTTTGCGAATAGAAAATTTATTAAAGGACTAACTTAGGGAGTTAATAACTCTTACAACATGACTAGTAGAGCCATCTAATTGCTCTAACCTAGCATTAGATTTATCTACCGATAGATCCGAGCTAATACAAGATGGTGGGATATAATCCTAGACAAAAAACGATTTGTTTCACTCGAATCAATTCATGAACTTTATAGCCAGGGTTTGCAAGTATGCATTCCTTAGGTTATATAAGTTTAACTTCACGAATAACCGTTTTTAGAAACTAACCCACTTAAGTACGCTTATTGGTACACGGACTTAAGTACCCAGAATAAGTTTGTTTTTAGTTCACAAACTCCAACAGAAATTCACTGGATGTGAACCTCCGACAGTACACGTACTTGTACGCAGACTTTAGTTACGGTTTTCCTGAGCAGCAAAGTACGCATACTTTGGTTCGAGGAATAAGGACTTACACATGTATGAGTTATCACACAACGTTTATATCTTTTCAAGGTTATATTCTAAACTCTCATTTCAATCATTGAAATATTCTTAGAGGACGTTATATAGTTGTTATTCACAAGCTATTTTTCGTTAAAGCAATTTTCAAGTAATTGAAACTAATATGACTTTCGTCACTAGTAAAGATGAATTTGTCCAAAGTGAAAGCTTACCAACATATATTTCGAGAAATAGATAAGCGAGATAAACTCGGCTCGAAATAGAAAATGTGTATAATCATAGCCTATATAGCAATACGACTTTTGTCTCAAGATAGACGATAGAGTAGATAGACTTTTGAGTGATGGATAAGTTCAAGTCTCCACATACCTTTTATTCGATGAAGTTCCACCAGTTCCTTGAGTAGTTTTTCGTCTTTGTATGATGATCGCCATGGAGTCTAGATCTCAACTACACTTTCTATCATAGTCTGAGACTTAGATATGAGTAGACTATAAATCAAGACTTATAGTTTTAGCAACTAAACTTGACAACAAGTTTGAGATAGCAATGCTTGCAAGTTCGACCGAGCAGTGCTCTAACAGGAATGCCAGTGCTGGGAAGTTTGCTGCAAACTGGGAAGGCCCGTTCAAGACAAGAAAAGTAGCGGACAGTGGATACTATAAGCTTAGACGAATGAATAGAACAAAAGTCGAAACGCCCATCAATGGAAAATGGTTGAAAACGTTCTACGCATAAAATCAGTCAATGTATCAGAACTCTCCCTGAATTATAAAGAGTAAGTTATCAACAACGGTGTGCAAATTTAAAAAAGGCTACAGGAATGCCTAAGGCGCCCGGTCGGCTGACAAATCTACACAAGGCCATGGGAATGCCAAAGGCGCCCAATCGGCTGAAAATTTTACAAAAGGCCACGGGAATTCCAAAGGCGCCCAATCGGCTGACAAATGTACAGGCCACAGGAAAGCCAAAGGCGCCCAATAGGCTGACAAATCTACAAAAGTCTACGGGAACGCCAAAGGCATCTGGTCGGCTAAAAAATCTACAAAAGGCTACGGGAATGCCAAAGGCGCCCGGTCGGCTGACAAATCTACAAAAGGCCATGGGAATGCCAAAGGCGCCCATTCGGATGACAAATATACAAAAGGCCACGGGAAAGCCGAAGGTGCCCGGTCGGCTGACAAATCTAGAAAAGCCCGTGAGAATTCCAAAGGCTCCCAATCGGCTGACAAATTTACAAAAGGCCACGGGAATGCCAAAGGCGCCCGGACGGCTGAAAAATTTACAAAAGGCCATGCGAATGCCAAATGTGCCCAATTGGTTGACAAATCTAGAAAAGGCCACGGGAATGCAAAGGCACCCGGACGACTGAAAAATCTACAAAAGGCCATGGGAATTCCAATCGGCTGAGAAATTTACAAAAGGCCATGGGAATTCCAAAGGCTCCCAATAGGCTGACAAATCTACAGAAGGCCACGGGAACGCCAAAAGAGGGAGGGGGAGGGGGTAGGCGTGTTCCATCAATTCCCACCCATCCTACCGCATCCTTCTGATAAAAAAAATCGGGGGAGTAGGCGTGTTCCATCAACGCCCACCCATCCCACCGCATCCTTCTGATAAAAATAAAGTGGGGAGTAGGCGTGTTCCATCAACGCCCATCCATCCCACCACCTCCTTCTGATAAAAACAAAGGGGGGAGTAGGCGCGTACCATCAACGCCCACCCATCCCACCGCATCCTTATGATAAAAAGAAAGGGGAGAGTAGGCGCGTTCCATCAACGCCCACTCATCCCACCGCATCCTTCTCATAAAAAGAAATAGGGGAGTATGCGCGTTCCATCAATGCCCACCCATCCCACCGCATCCTCTGATAAAAAGAAAAGGGGAAGTATGCGCGTTCCATCAACGCTCACCCATCCCACCACATCCTTCTGATAAAAAAAAAAGGAAGGAGGAGGCGCGGTCCATCAACGCCCACCCATCCCACCACATCCTTCTGATAAAAAGAAAGGCGGGAGTAGGCGCGTTCCATCAACGCCCACTCATCCCACCGCATCCTTCTGAGAAAAAGAAAGGGGAAGTATGCGTGTTCCATCAACGCCCACCGATGCGCGTTCTATCACTACTCACCCAACCCACTACATCCTTATAAAAATAAAAACAAAAGGTGGGTGGGTGGGGGGGGGGGGGGGCATGCCCTACCATTAACCCATCCCAGTTGGCGACAAGCGACACTATAAAAAAAGAAATGAAAATAACAATATCCCAACATAAAAGCAAAATTTTATTCACACTTCAAAGAAAATTTATAAAAACTATAGCGGATACGTGTACGGGGCACTAAATTAAAAGGAAAGACGTGAAACCTAATTGGCCATTAATGCCCGACAACGAGAAATATCCGCTTCCAAAGCCTCTACCATCAAACGCCCATCATCACATTGCGCGGTAGCCAAACGAAGGTCTTAATCAGCTGCATTCACTTACTTGAGGATGTCCTGAATAATTTTAGCCTCATATCCGGCCTGCTAGCAAATGAGAGGGTATCATCATGCTCAGCGTACTCCTTACACGCCTTATCCTGATGAATTAACCTAAACGTCCATAACAAGCATACTTATTCCCTTAGAACCAACAAACGCGCTAACTTATCCTCGAGATAGGGATGAGGTACAAGCGAAGATGCGGCTGCTAAGGTTAAGATATGCCCAAGCAGCGGTGTGTATGCCTGGCTAGAAATCCATAGACGACAATCAGAAATGGCGCGATCTATAGTAGCCATCATCACCAAAGAATCCACGAATAATTGATTAGCTGCGTCACGAGCAGTAACAAACTCATCCAAAGCATACTGGATCTCTACTGGCACACGACCTGATAAATCAACCCGCTGAATAGTTTGGTATGCCTTGTGCCGTTCCCTAAAATTCGTGTGTTGGGTATCCCTATTCGTCATTCTCTGCTCTCGAAGTGCTTTAATTTCAGTCTTCACGAGAAAAAGCCGCTTCAACTCATCAAGTTTAAATATCGCCGAAACCAACATAGAAACAGGCGCCAAGGATAAAACGTATCCATGGCGAGAATTATCCATGCAGGCGATATATTGATCAAACAAGGAGGAAAAAGAAGTTAAAAAAGAAACAAGTGATCAAACTAAGAAACAAAACGGTATATAAAGGGAAAAGACACAATTTACGATACAACGATCATCCACATCTCCCCTTTGCATGTTATGATACGTGTCAACCCATATTAATGGTGACGTGTGAAATACGATGCTCCCTAAAAATATCTAGGATACCTCCACATGGAAAAGCAAATTTGATACAAGCTCTGGGGACTCGAGAACTATAAACCGAGATCAGTATAGTAACATCCACGAGACAAGAGAGATAAGGAATGAATCAACAAAGGAAAGTCTAGCAAACAAATAATGAATAATATGAATATCAAAGAAAGTCTACAAAAGGAAGAACTCCAAAATAGATTCAAAAAAAAAAACATAAAAAAAAACCACATTACAAAAGCAACAAACAAAGTAAGCCATCCCAAAGTGACGCGCAACCTAGGCGACTACCAACGCGCAACAACAGGCAACTCCCAGTTGGCCTCGCTTATCAGCCTATGGATGTCCCGTATGACTTTGCCCTTGCCTCTCGTACCACGAGCGAGCTCAAGAGTGCCTTCGCGTTCGTCACGATCTCTAGCGCCTTGTCTTGGCGGGTCCTCCTAAGAGTCCACAACATCCCCACCTCCTCTCGTAACACCAATAAGCGCGCAAGTTCATCCTCAGGATAGGACAAACTACAAGTGTCGAAACATCCGCCAAGGATAGAGTGTACCCGGGAAGCCGAGGGGTCACCTGGACGGAAGTATGCAAACGACAATCAGCAATGACGCGCTCTATATTTTTCATCATTACCGAAGACTCCATGACTAGTGAATTAGCGGCATACTGAGTAGTGACGACATCGTCCAAAGCAAGCTGAACCACAGATGCCACTCCGAGAATCGAGCGCATGGAATTCCTATGCGCTAATCTGTGTTCACGGAGCGCCTCTACACCCGGATTTCATCGGCGATAGACGCGCCAATTCCATCTCCCTAAACATCGAAACCAGCGTAGGGACATGCGCTAAAGTTAAAACATATCCGTGAAGAAGGTAAGCTATCTAACCGAGGTTTCCGACGGGGAGAGACATGAATGGAAATAAGAAGCCTGAAACTGGTGGTCGGATTGGAGGAACGATATTCTTATATATAAGGAAAGCACCATCATAAATGATGGAGTAACCGCCCTGTTTTCAGTAACACGTGGTGATCGAGAATATAAAGCGATTTGACTACTAGGTCATTTGACAATTGACCCAATAATCAGGGGACTAATGTTGATACATGAAAAATAAAATCCCCTAACAGGCTCAGGATGCACCCTAAAAGGGAAGATAAGCCTAGTTTGGGATATGAGGACTTGGAGACTAGGCCCAAGTCCAATGAAAAAATACCCATGAGATAAGAAGGACATAAGAGAAATTAATGAATAAGTAAGGGATTATATTAAGGAATGAAATTAGAGGTAATTAAGGAGGTTTAGGGCATATGTCATGATGTCATAAAAGGAAAGACTTTTTGGGAAAGTCTATATAAAGAAAAATAAGATACAATGGAACGCAACTCTCTCTCTCTTACAATTCCTAGTAAAATAATGTCACTTGGTGAGACTAGGACGGGTAGAACCAAGATCAAAATCACCCCTCAACAACTGTCAATGGAAACCTGCCTAGGTACCAAACAAGAAATAGACAGTTCAAATTTTAATCTCAAATGGATAATTTAGTGTCATTCTACTTCTTTAGTTCTCTCTTTATGCTCTATATCTCATCCTCACGGACTCACGGCAACTGTAATCTTCAGTCCTAAAATTACATATAACCTACAGATGGATGTAATGTCATACACGATACATATTTTTAAAAAATACTCCCTCCGTTTCTAAAAAATAAGTACGTTTGGTTTTCACAAAAATTAAGAAAACTAGCCACTTTTTCATATTTTTTCCTAAACTATCATTTGGTCCCCACTCATTTAATATTAGAGAAAGAGGAGAAAGAAGTGGTCCCTTTTTATATTAGAGAGAAAAACTGAGAGAGAAAAGTGGTCCCTCTATGGATATAGTAGTAAAATCATAACATTTGACTTTCCACATATGAAAACAAACTTTTTTTTTTTAACATACCCGAATAAGGAAACTTGTCTGTACTTTAGAAACGGATGGAGTATAACCTACAGATGGATGTAATGTCATACATAGTATATGGGTTCTTAGGAATGGGCGTGTTGGAACTTGGAAGAGTCAGATTCAGACAAACAACTAAATTCGATCTTTACGCAAGTAGTTGGCTAGTAGCTCTTCTCTTTCTACTCCTTGTCCTTTTTCTTTAATGATTTTCTCTGCTAATAAACGTGCACAGACTTTTCTTTTATTCATTCTATTTGAATTAATAACCACATATCGCGTAAGAAGGACCACATGGAACCAGTTCCACAGAGCAGCCCAAGCCCCTACGATCATAAATTTATTATTTTCGTCTGTAGAATGCATTTACTAAGAACTATCTTGAAAATCGGCCTTTCTGACTTTAACATACATTATCACACATCGAGCTCGCTAGACATTTCTTTTCTAAAGACAAAAAACTCGGAGAAGGAAAAAATGATTTTTTCTATAGGAACGACTTTTTCGTACGTAAGGCTTCTCGACAAATTATGCTTAGCCACAAAAACTCGCACTTCACACATTCCGAACATACAAAAAGATTTTATGTCTAAGTACAATATTTTTAGAATCTGAGTAGCGGGCAGCATATTAGTGTATGGTGTATACCACGTTTGTAGAATCCATTCATCTCCCCATGATTACTTCATAATTAAATGCATTGCCTAGTCTACCGTTTGACTTAAGTAAACAGCTCTTAGTTATGCCTGCCATGTCCATGTATATATTGAGATAGAATAGAACCTTAGAAAAATGCACAAACAAATACGTCAACTAGAATAAATTACTAAGTAGACCGATTCTCTAGTTTGTGGGAAATTCGATCTGTTCCACTCGCGGAATGGTGGACTGTATGTTTGTTGTTACTTCTTTCGTATGAAAAGAGGCCAGACTTCCAAAAGATTATAGTATTTCAAAGGGCGAAAGCTACGCGTGACTCACATAGTAGAATGAGTCACATACTTGGAGTAGGTATTGACCGATTCCAACCGTAGACGAAAATTCAACGTGAGACCGATTCCAACAGTACAGATTACAAGTGGCCGGTCATCGTCATAACGAGAAAAAGCAAAGAAAATAAAACCAAGATAAGTACGGAACTAATTATATAGAGAAAGGATCTGAGTTTTATACTTTCCGTATATTCTTCCTATATATCTACAACTCTGCGCCTGCTAATGAACAGACGCCATGTGGTCGGTTTTCAACATACCAAAATCAAAAAAATTGGGTGTACTAAAGTTGTTAAAATTAAAAGATTTTCCCAGAGATAAAAATAAAAAGTATTTATCCTCCCTCAAATATCTCTTCTCACTCATACAGTACCAGATTTATGGTTAAAAACTGTTCGAGTGCGTCAAAAACTGAAGGAGTCTGTATAACTCTCCTTTCTTAAACCACTCAAGTTTTATTTTATTGAAAGTTGCCACAGTTTATATGCATAAAAGACTACCAACCAAAGAAATAAAGAACAAATATAGATAGCAAATGAAACATTTAACTTATCGATGTTGGTTATATAGTCAAGGTTATTGACTAACCCTGGCTCTAGCCCCCTTAAAATCCTAGTTATAGTAGCCGATTTATACCAGGCAACATTTCAGTATGCAAAGTCATTGATCCAAAGCTCATGCCGTAACAAAACAGAGGAGTTCATGCGGTAACAAAACAGAGGAGTTCATACTGCATCTTAAAGGTTTACTGTTTACAGAGAATCACAAAAGAATACTTCATTATGATGGCAAAAGACAGAATACATTCATGTCCATGCCTAAGCAGCAGGTTCGGATTTCTAGAATGTGCAGATACTTATTATCTTTTGTATTCTCCCGAACTTCGTCCATAGTGTAACCCCGATGGTTAATCTTGAGGATATGAGTTATTTAAATGTTTCCCTCCTTGAAATGAGTTCTGCAAAGCATACAAATTAATCTTGAGGACGTATCATATGATTTTCATTTTCTTTGATATACCGTACGAAACAATAAGGTATGTGTAAACAATTAATCTAGTTGGACGGATAAAATAAAGCAAAATGGAGAAGAGTTCCCATAAAGGAGGTGGAGGCTACATATGTATTTAAAACTACAGTGGATCTTAACGAACCGAGAGGCGGAAACCAGGGGAAAACCGCCTCTCATAGATTTTTTTTTATTCGTGGGACCCAACCCATCGGGAGACGTGCAGGGGGAGGGTGTGTGAGGGGCGGTTTTTTTTTCACGGTTTTTTCTCTCGGTTCATTAATACTTTATGTTAAAACTAAAACAAAACAATCATAGATTGAAAATGTCGAAGAAGATGAAAAGTGTTCGTCATTTATTTAAAAGACTACGGTACAGTATATGGAGAGAAATCAGGGAGGATAAATATTTACCATTTTTATCTCCGGGAAAATATTTTAATTTTAACAATTTAGTGTACTCAAATATTCTGATTTTTGTATGTTGAAAACCGACCACGTGGCGTCCGTTCATTGGCAGGCGTAGTGTTGTAGAGAAATTTTGGGAGTAGACGATCCGAAGCCTATTTAGAGAGAAGAGAAGAAGGAAGGCACGATCAGAACTTTCTATACAAACAGATACTCAATAGCACCTTTAGATATTCTTATTCTTTCTTCTTCTTCTTCAACCAACAACAACAGCTAGGATGGGTGCTGGGGAAGGTAGAGTTCTTCTGCATGCCAATAACGATCACAATTTTGTATCGATGGAAGAAGGGTTTGCTGATAAGGAGTTATCAGTAATGAATTCTTCAACACCGCTTAATCATGTCTATGTAAAGATTTCTAATGATTCAACAATCAATAACATTAGTATTGGTAAAGGCGGTATTGATCCGAGAGATGTTGCTTTGAAGCCGCCGCGTTTAGTTTCTCTTGACGTGTTCAGGGGACTCACGGTGGCGCTTATGGTACTTGTAGATCATGTTGGTGGTATCGTACCTGAAATTAATCATGCGCCGTGGGATGGTGTTACTCTAGCTGATTTTGTTATGCCGTTCTTCTTGTTCATTGTTGGAGTTGCGCTTGCGCTTGTTTATAAGAAATTTCCTTGCAGAGTTGATGCAACTAAGAAGGCTGTACTTCGAGCACTCAAACTTTTTCTCTTCGGGGTTGTGCTTCAAGGAGGTTATTTACATAGAATCAACGATCTAACTTTTGGTGTTGATATTCTACAAATTAGATTAATGGGTACCTTACAGAGGATTGCAATAGCATATCTAGTTACAGCTGTATGTGAGATTTGGCTCACGAAGGAGGACGTTGTGAAATCAGGACGATCTATGCTGAAGAAGTATAAATTCCAGTGGACATTTGTTTTGGTCCTTACTGTTACGTATACTGCACTGTTGTATGGGCTACATGTTGCTGATTGGGAGTACCGAATTCCTAGTGAAAACTCTTCTTTCTCTTCAAACATAATCTCGGTGAAATGTGGAGTTCGTGGAGACACTGGACCTGCCTGTAATGCTGTTGGAATGATTGACCGTAAATTGTTAGGCGTTCAACATTTATATAAGAGACCAACCTACGCACGGACAAAGGAATGCAGCATGAGCTCGCCAGATAACGGCCCACTTCCACCGAATGCACCTAGCTGGTGTCAAGCCCCATTTGACCCGGAAGGAATTTTAAGTTCTGTGATGGCAATTGTTACCTGCATGATGGGTCTCCATTTTGGTCATGTAATTGTACACTTCAAGGAGCATAAGGATAGGATAATATCTTGGACGATGCCTGCGGCTGGTCTAGTCGTTGCGGGATTCATTTTGGACTTCTGTGGGATTCAACTAAACAAAGCGCTCTACTCTTTTAGCTACACATGTGTTACCGTTGGAGCTGCGGGCATTCTTTTGGTTGGAATTTATGTGATGGTTGATGTACTTGGGTTTCGAAAACCAGCACTGGTTTTTGAATGGATGGGGAAGCATGCTCTGGTGATCTATGTCCTTGCAGCATGCAATGTTTTTCCTGTTCTTTTACAAGGCTTCTATTGGGAAAAACCAGAAAACAACTTTTTGAAATTACTTGGTATTGGCCAAACATAACCGATTCGCATGGTAATTATGGAAGCATGAGCGAAAAGCAAATCATATTTTCCAAGGGTACTGCAAGTGTAAAAAGAGATTCAATACAATTTTGGGGGTTAGCTAGCTATTAAAGACAGCATATATACCTTCTTGCCAAGCATGGTGCTGAGGATGATTCTCAATCTACATCATGACTATCGGCGCCAAATTTTATCCTTATTAGTATGGGATAACACCGTTCTGGTCTGTCCAATTATAAATAACGCTTTGAAAGTTCTTGTAGAAGTGTCACTAGATTAATCCTCCGTTCCTTGTTTTCGTTTTATTAATAAATCGGCTGTTTGAGCTTTGCTTGCCTGAAAAAGGCATTAAAAAGCCAAAATTTAGTTATATCGAGAAAACATGCTCTTCAATGTGTCAAAAGTCAGCTTTTGAGGTAAAATGCTTTACTCCCATCCAAAAAGAAAGAAACAGGAGTGCTTATAGACTTGCATCTAATGCAATTTATACTTTCATACGCGTTACCATAGCTCACGCGCTATATACGTTGTAAGATTTGCGAGGCAGGGCGCCCGCCAGTCACTCCACGAATTGGCCACTATTTCACATTTTGGATTCAAAACTGTTAGAAACAATGGCTCTTCCAACCACAATCAATCAAGAATTGAGATAGAAATGAAATCAAAAGTAAAAGAAGCACACACAACACAAGGATTTATAGTGGTTCGATCAAGATGATCTACATCCACTTTGGGAGACGACGATAACGATTTCACTATGATTCAAACAAGATTACAAGAGTATGATTGAAAACCCCCTCTTAAGATTAAGCCTACACTGCCTCACACTCTCTCTTAGTTACATATGTTTCTCTCTTACTAAAACTAGAGGATGTGAAGAGTATTTATATCTTCTGATATCTTCTCTTGCATAAAAGGTATGCCTTCCCTTGTACAAAGATATGCCTTCTCTTGCACAAAAGGTATTCCTTCCCTTGTACAAAAGATATGCCTTCTCTTGCACAAAAGAAGACTTGTCTACACTTGCCTTCTCTTGCACAAAAGGTAAACGGGCAAACATGTCGGGTAAATGGATCGACCCAACTGAATACTAAACCGTATTCAAGACACATACACTACAAAAACCTTGTTTCTTTCAAACAAAATTATGAATTCTTTAGCTTTAACAACATCAGGGAGACAAGAAACAAATATATTAGTAACTTTATTAAACTGCCCAGAATTTTTCTTTGAATTGTTGGTCCTCTTTGCTCCACTGATTTCCTTCTGCATTAGAACATAATGCCGGAACACGCACACACCAAACATGAAAAGCAACATTTAACAACATAAGTCAAAGTCAACCATCAAATATGAAAAGCAAAAGTTAACCTTCACACGTTAGTCGCCAATCAACTATCAAACATGGAAAGAAGATTAACATAATAGTATCTCAAATGCTAGAGATCAAGATCATCCTACATGGAGGTCTTATTTATACATTTTGGTAGTGGATCACTTGTTACATGATTAATATAAAGATAAGACCCTCTACCTAAATCCCATCTCCAATCTCTAGAGTTTTATCTAACACTTTTTATTTAAATTTAGAGACAAAAGATGATGTGGACTTATGACCCAAGGTCATGAAGAAAATCTTATTTAGACTTTCTCTTTTACACCCATTTTAGCCATGTCATCTTTTTCTATGACTCTCACCTTTGCATTGGAGATGAAACTTTGGTAAAAAATGTCTTAAATCCTAGGTGTCATACTAATTTAAGACATTTACCCATAGCATTGGAGATGCTCTAATTCATATTATAAAATTTTATCCAAGGTGAATTGTTTAACTAGTTTACTATGAGAAAAAAAAAATCGGTTCCTCAGAATATCATGGTTCATGGTTCTTGGCCTTACGCCAATGTCCCATTCCAGACGATGAATGTTCACTATACTTAAAAATGCATAACGAAACTTTAAAACTGATCAAAACACTGACAAACTTAAAGTAACTGTTAAATGTCTTCATGAACTCAGCAAGAACTTAACTTCACAATTTATTGATCTTGGAAACATTAGTAACTGCTCTGTTGCTTTCTTTTGTGCCTCATAGTTTCCAGAGAGGCATGGGGAAGCTACAATGGTCATCGTTTCAAGAACTCCAGCACACTTCAAAAAGAATCCTATCACAGCTAGCTCCCTTGGCTGTTGGAAACTACTGGGCTGCAATGGAGATGAAAAACAGAAACAGATTGTGGTTGTAATCTAAAACTTTCAAGGCTCTGGATGATTTCTTTTAGACAAATATTTCTACCCTCCCAACGAATTGGCGATTGCAACTTAGTAGAGGCACGTATGATGTGAAATAATATTGCGCCTTCAGGATACAATGAAAGCCCTCTATGTGTAACCGAAATTGGATTCAAAAACATTTGCACTACAACCTTGACCCAATCAAGAACACATGTTTCAAACAACTCGATGTTTACGATGATGCTTTGTTTAAGAAAGAAAAAAGAATTTCAGAGAGATTTTTCGATTGATATGAAAAAACGACTCCAATGGGAGATGCTACTTATAGAGGTTTTCAGATTCTTCTCGTTTTTTTGCACGGGTCGGACACCCAAAACCGAGAAGGCAAAGAATTATGGTGAATTTTCTCTTCACGAAACGCCCTCAGATCCTTCGTCAACAGACATTAATGGTGTCCTTGCCATTGGATTTAGAATTTTCCCAAAGGGCCATACCCTTAAGAAACGCTTTCTAACTCTAAGTCCAAACAATGTTTTATGTATCAAAAAATTCTTCCCATTGAAAATATTCCAACATTGGCGCCCCATTGAAATTGTTGAATTTGATTGACCGGAGGTGTAGTAGCAAACACGCCGAACAGTTGTGATCAGGTGACCAACTGTCATCATCTCCTTCGTTGCAGATTATGCCCTACAACAGCCAAAGCATAAAAAACCAGCTAATTACGACACAGCAGCAAAAATAACAGATTAGTGATTCTTGGAAAATTATGCAGCGGAAGTTCTACAATTCAATTCAACTGTTTTGCCAAAAAAGGAAACACCAATTTTCAATGAGAGAGCGAAATACCAATGCTTAAGATAAAATTACCAAAAAAGGAAACACCAATTTTCAATGAGAGGGCGAAATACCAATGCTTAAGATAAAAAAAATTATTATATTGGAAGTAAAAGGTAGGTGACTTGCCTTTGCAAAGACAATCGATTCTAGATAAGGCGAGAGCTGGAGAAGCCTGAAAAAAGTTGCCATAGTCATGCAGTCGAATTCTGAACTAACTTCCAGATGGATCAAGTTCTTAAATGCAGGCAAATTGATTAAGAGGACATTCACCAGTGCATAAGAGTCAGAAAAACCATAGCACACAACAAATTAAATTAGTTAGAATTAGAAGATTAGAAGTATTTAAGCATACCTGAAAGGAGTTGATAGACATTGTAAGAAACTTTACATAAGAAAGCTTTTCAAAAAGCTTTATTATTTTTTTGGCCCGGTGTTTCCCACAATTATTATATAAGCCAATATCCGCCTCAAGTAGTGACGGGGAGCTGTCAATTACCAAGTCCGCCGGTAGCTCTGCTCCGTAACTGATGGACGACAGATTTGGTGCATGAATCTTCACTTTAGACTTTCCGAAATAACATAAATCAATGTGCAAGTTCTTCAGTGCAAGATGTGCAATGCATAAAACTTCCTGTTCCAATCCACCACAGTGTATCAAACTCAACTCTTGAAGGATGGGGCAGTTAGAAAGTAGTTTTTCAATCGAGGTCCCATTCACAAAATCCATATATCTTAACCTCATAACCTTCAGCCTTGGAAAAGACACCTTGTTTGGAACATTAAGTTTTGCCCCGTCTAAGTCCAACAGTGTCAACGAATCACAGGTAAAAAATGATGGAGGAAACGCAGAGGATGTTGTAAATCCTATTGAAAGATAAAGTTCTCCAACTTTGCGCTTTATAACAGTACTGATCCATTTTTTTACTCGGGTTTTATGAAAACGGTGATCCCAACTGAGATAGAATTTCTGAATTTCAGGCTTCTCTTTGAGATCTAATGCCGTGTCCAAAAAACGCATGAACTGTTGGGTTTTCAAGTGTATTTCTTCTTGAGAATTAGAAAAAGCCCGCCATTCACGAAAATCAAGAGTGGGGATAGAGTAGGATATATACTTCCATCTTTTGGATAAAATGCAAGTAGACATAGCACATTTGGTTGGAAGTAAAGAAAGAATATGATGAATTAGTTCAACAGGCAAATTACTTATCTTATCCTCTCCCACATCTACATTGCTGTTGTTCAATTTTTGGAGTTTTTTCTTGTGCAACATGATTATCAATGATTTTTCCTGCAGAAAGAAAATGGAGCGGGTAAAGAAGAAGATTTTAGTCAGTTTTTGAAGATGACCACTTATCCCTCCCTCCTTAGTCGTGTACCCAAAACCTTAGGCATATAGCTCAGGCTGATTTCAGTCAGTTTTCGGATGGAAATATTTTCTTTAGCAGAATACACCGTAAAAAAGAACATAGAAACCAATAGAAGAACGTATCTGATTAATACATCGAATTCGAATAGCGAAGTTTTACCCATAATAGACACATTCATGATCTAGACAAATAAACTTAAAGACAATAAAGAAAAAAAGGCAGCACAGCTGTTTCAATCCTTTCATGTGCATTTCAACCATGTTCCAATAAGGTGGGACTACAAAAAGGTATGTCAGTCATTCCGTAAAGCTGCAAGTCTACAACAGTATAGGGGAAGGGTTGAAGCTAATCTATGCCAAACCATAGAGAAACTCCGGAGCAGCAAGTTAACTATATTCAGGTCGTTAATGTTCGCAGATTAGTGTCGTTGCTAGTACAAATACTGTATAAAAGGTACTACGAAATATAGAAACAGTGAAATTATATCGATGCACTCATTTTTGTAAACCATAACAACGAATAAGTAAGAAACAAATCACAACACATAACTGTATTAGGAACAGTAATATGCTACATAATATCGCTCTATGTTTCCTTTTTTTAAAAATAAAAATAAAAATAAATAATGTCTACAAAAGAAAAAGAAGAAGCATATCGAATCACGACCATTATACGTACCAGAGAAACAATGGGACTATTCCTTTCAAGTTTAGGTTTTGTAATCTAATAGGGTGCATGCATGCGATCACTAGCTAGATTTGTTGACAGACAAAGAGAAGAAACTATATGCTAGTCATGTCATCAAACGGTTTGCACTGGTTGTGTTCCCCTTGATTCAAAGTTAGACAAAGAGTTCTTAAGAGTTTACCTTTGAAGAAAAACACTCGTAGAATTTTGGAGTAGGATGTTAGTACTGGATCGAATGGAACAATACACTTCGAAAAAAACTTCTCAACTGGAAGTATTTTCATTCATCTCAAATTCACCGAACCCAGCCTTTTATAAAGACTTAAAGATTCAATCGCTGGACCTAGAAAATAAAACAAAATCACTAAAATATCTAAACAAATCTAACCAAGTAAATAGAAAATCTAAACAAATAAAGAAAATAAGATTTCATGCCAAAACCCAAGATTTAATTATTTAAGATGGAAGTTCTCTTCAAAGAAATATTTCTCTCATTGTTTCACTTGAGAACCCTGATGAGCTTATCTCTGATAATCAGACAAAAAATTCATCCCCCTGCACAAAAATATTTATTGATTTGAGTTGGATTCTGATTCCGACTCAGAAAAGGAGATTGTAGAATTATTGAATAAAAGTGAAGAAATTCACCGAGAAAACCTTCGTTTGGAGAAAATCTTGGAAAAACTCGAATCACCTCATGTGAAAAATCTAGAGTTGGAAAAACTTAATGAAATTTCACTAGAACAATGTATGTAAAGGATAATGAGATTGATACCCTCAAGTGTGATCTACAAAGGCTCTCGGGAAGCTCGGAAAAAATCTCACAGATGTTGTTTTGGCAAAAGTCCTTTGGTAACACTAATGGTATTGGGTTCACAAGCAAGACCTCAATCACCAACAACTGTTTCATCCATGTCGGTTCATGTAAAATGAAAATAGTTCGTTGTGATAAACAGGTAACCAAATATTCTAAAGATGAACCCTCTCTGCATTGCTTCTTTTGTGGAAGTAAGGATCACGTGCAAGAGAAGTGTTGGAAATTCAACAAGAATAACAAGAAAATTGTTAAACTTCAGAAGGACATGCAGATAATGAATCAGTTATTAAAGAGTTGTTCGAAAACTTCATTGCTAAAGAGAGATAAACGAATAACAAGAAACTGAAAAGGTAAGACTCCTGGACACACTAATAACATTTTGAAGTCACCCAGTGACTCAAGTGGTGAGTATCCTTCTCACCCCATCACTACTTGATTGTACTAATGGGTGCAGCCTCAATAAATTTGCTTGAGAAAACGAAGCTTGCACAAACTCATCACAACATTCTTTGTGATGACAAGGTTACTCAAGTTAATCTTTTTTATGATTTTTAATTTAAACGTGAAACTTCTCATAAAAATCTCATAGAAATATTGGTGTATTTGATCTTGTTGAGCCAGATCCAAAATCTAGAATACATAATTGTGTTCCATCACCTTTCAATAGTCCGTATTTTTGAATAATTATCTCTTGTGCTCTAAAAAAAATTTATTTGAGCTAAGAATATGTTTCAATCCTATGTTGACACAACTATGATTTTCATGAGGATAAGTAACTAATAATTTGCATACTTAAACGTGCAAAGAGGTCGTAATTGTTTTATGTGTTTTGTGGCTCACAGACGGCAAGTTAATACCAAAGCCACACAGGTTCACATACCTTCTTAAGGATGGTCATTTATCTTATTTAGGTTTACTTCCTTATTATTTTCTTCTTGAAGAATAAACTTCAATGGCTCTTGTAACTACAGATCACCAAAAGGATGCAGTAGAAGCTGTTAACATTTATCTATGTGAATCAGTCAAATCATCAAGGATCATAAAGGAGAAATCGTCTGGAAAAGAAAAAGGTTCTACCTCAACTTGTCTTTTATCTATTTGTCGTCAGGATAATGATTTCAGGGATGCAGTGAAGAAATTTGCATCGAAGATGAATGATTTTAGGGATGTAGTTTTAGACTGAGAGCATAACTCTGTGAGTTAAATGATATTTCTGAAGACTTGGAAGAACTGAATGATCCCATCATTAATGAGTTCTTCAACAATTAAAAAAAAAATTCCGCTCAGGATATGCTTTACTAGGAAACTGCATGTGATAATTTATACTTGCTTTTCATAAGGATGACTAGGGTTTGGTATACCAAATATTGTGATTACACAAGCTATTTTCAACGTTTTTCATCTTGCATGTTTTTAGATTTATTTATTTAAATTCTAGAGTTTTTGGAAGATGAACTGGCAATATGTAATAATTATTAGGTTAATATATTGCAAAGTCTTATGATATATATGTGTCCTTTACTTTTTGTAAATTGAATTGATATCTCATATATGCTCAAAAGTTACATCTATTATGTTTTATGAACTAAAAATAGAAAAAACTTTTTGAGAATTTTTCGCAGTATCAATATACTCGTGATCACACTTTTGTGATATTACTGCATTGTACACTCTATAAGATTTTCTTATGTTGAGTCAAACCGATTAAAATTATATCTTTGTTTGTAACTGGCATTGAGATTAATCTATGTCGATGTTTAGGATAAAAATCCATGAGATTTGTTAATGTCCGACAAAATCCTTGTTTTTCATTAAAGTAAGGTCACTCATGTTGTTTTCTTGAGAATGACATCAAATGGTAGAGAGTTCTTAAATGAACTTGTGCTAATTGTTATATTTTTGTAGGGAGAGTGGATGTGGAATTTACATATGATCCTTGTATCTTTAGTTTCCTAGATAAGCGCTAAGTATTTTATACTCTGTGATATCATCTAAATAAAAGTTGATATATAATTCCTTTAAATCTTGAAGTATCTTTTGGTTGAATTCATTATGATCCCATAGTTTTCGTACCTTTGCCAATTTTTATTGACAAAAAGGGGGAGAATTAATTAATAGTTTTGCTCTAAATACATATGGTTTATGGATCATTATGAAAGCGCGATTGAATCAATATCTATAGGTTTCACCTATTATGCAAAAGATGTAAGTATTGATTAAAGGGGAGAAACATATCATCGTAGTATTACTTCAAAGTTGTGATACAATTGAACTTTGGAGAAGATGTAATATTATGTTTCTGTATAACAACGATTGAAAATATCTTTCCAAAGTTGTTATCGCTACAAATCTTCAACAACAACGATGTTGAGTTGAACACGTTCAGAATCATTGCAACTTTAAGTAACTAAGAATTCAAGGAGTTGATGAACCAAGGAAATAAAGCATGGTGGATTCTGGATATCCAAGGTAACTTATGGCCAGAAGATGATACCCGCATTAATTTGTGTTGTGGTTAAATTGGAAATCTCTTATAAATTATCAAAACAAACAAACTTTTTTTAGATGGGTGAGAAAACACATTATCCTATATAATATGGATGGATGCAAGGAGGTTTCACAGTGGCGGAGCCAAGATTTCAGAAAGAAAGGGGTTAAAAAAAATGTTGGACTTATATCACTGCTAGTCTAGACAATTATTACTCTTGGCTAGCATGGTAATAACAAATGATTTGCTAACAAGACGTTAATTTAGTTAAAGGTATGATCTATGATCAATCATCTGTGGACGAAGCCTAAACTGATAATCTAATAACCAACATCAAACTGTAAAACTTAATTCAATAATCAAAAAACATAATAACATGATCCATGAATATGAGGATTGATAAAACAAATTAAAAAATCTTATAGTTCATACCTAAAGGCTAAAGATCATTAACTTGATCGTGTGAATTATTATGCATTCAATTTTAGCTAAAGTACTACACTCTCCTCCCTTTTCTTTATTTTAGTTCTAAGTTCTTATTTTTCCCTTATTTTTGCTCGATTTTGTTTAGTTTATAAAGTTATGGATGAAACTCAAAGATAATAATTGAGCTTGACAGTTCGATGCTTGGTGAACTGAAGATATTTTATTAGTTTATTTGTAACACGTTCATATTTCAATTTTCTACTTAATCTATCTAAAATTATCATATTTGTAAATGTGCTTGGGTTAATGACCAATATCTTTTTTCATGCAACTAAATGAATATAAAAGATACTTTTTCTTGGAAATTGCCTACAGAGAAAGGGGGACTCGCGAAAATCCTAAAACAAGTAAAATTTTAAGTGAAAGTTTAGAAGATGGGATCAAAAGAATATTATATTTACCTTGATTGTTTTGTATGTGCGACTTTAACAAAGGAACTGACACAAAATATCGCCGAAGAGGTTATTAGTTTCTCATGGTGAAATGGTAATTGATATTTAGGAAAATACATAAGGACGCGCAACTTTCCAAGGTACCATGATTAAGGTTTTAATGACATTGTAAGTGTTTCATGAATGCTCATGGGTAGCCAACTTTGCTAGACCATTAACAACATCTCCAATGCAAGGGGTCAAGATAATCTTAGGTGAAGGTCTTATTAACACCTTTTTTAGTTGCTCGGTCAAACTCACAAATATTGTTATCTCAAGCTTGTTGTTAAAACTATATCTTGATTTCTAGTCTACATTTCACTAGTGGAAAATGGGCGTTTCGCGACTGTCAGGACAGGTCATAGATACAGATAAAATTACCCGTTCTAACAGTAGCAGATAGGGTCGTTGATAAAGCGTGTTATAATTGTGTTACCCAGTAGTAGGGGTCACGGAATAACTTTATTATGCTACGGACTATAACGGTAAGAGATAACTACCGTTTGGATCGGTAGTAGATTTAAAATTTAATATAAAAAAAATATACCAATACAAAATTGGTTGAACGCCTGAAATAATCTGACTGAGCTCAGACTGAAACTGAATTCACATTATAATATAAATTGCATTTATAATTAAAATCATCTTTCCATTAATCACTCAATGTACTCATGAAACAAAAAAAAATCATAGTTGAATTCAGTTGGAAACTTGCGTTCAAAAATCATACACCAAAATATTCAAATCCTGAATTCATACTAATACAAGTCCTAATAAGTTCAAGGTTACTTCAAGAGGTGCTACAAGTCCTAATAACTTCAAAATTTCCAAAAAAATTGCAAACCAGCAAAACGAATTCAGAATGGTACCACCACTCCATCATTTGTAAGTGATTTTGTTTAGCATAGGCGTTATGTTAAAACATTAATCTCCCATTCTGTTCAACACATAATGAAGTGCCTAAGCACACAAAAATCTTGTATGCAAATTTGAGGTTATGATGTCACAATAAATATTATTTAGTCCACATGGTCTTAGACTCTTAGTTTATCAAGGCTACACTTTCAGTAATATGTATGGAACGCTGACCTTGAAAAAGAACACCGCTGCAATAAGACCATTTTGTGCATAGTCCAGTGACATGTACATACATCTTAGTACTACTCTTTTCACTGCCTGCATGTGTATTTAAACAACCAATTTTACATGTATAGATGAGAAAGAACTACGTGTTACATATCAGTTGGGGAAAAACAGATAAGCTGATGATCTACCTTAAGCCAGGGAGGACCACGAAGCCTTCCGCGTTCATTACTTCTTATCTTTGATATTCTAGATGAAGTGTCCATCTACCTTGACATCAAATGCATAAAACACCTAGTAAGTAATTTTGAAATCCTTAGAATTTAAGAAAAATGATACAGAAAATCATTGAGGGACAAAAAAATAAATGAATAAAACAAAAGTATCTAACGAAGCTGGGAGATAACCAGGTCATGTTGAAACACGGTTTGAAATGTGTAGAATGTCGTAATATAATATTACGGAGATAAAATCCATTCATAAAACATTTGATTACTTTAGCAAATTGCATGTATTTAACACATTAATCTGAACTTTTAGTTGTGATTTTGCAAACGAAAGGGTTAGATGATATTGTACCAGCTCCTGTCCTGTTACACGACAGACATGAACTCCAAGCACATGAAATCCAGGAGAATAGAAACCAGTAGCATCCAACAGATACAAAATTTGATAAGCAAATGACAAACCTACACCAGTCAATCACATAGTTTTAGAACAAAGAACAAGAGAAAATATAATATGTATGACACTGAAGAAGTGATCAATCCATCCAACAGCTTATATTTAGTGAAATAATCAAATAAGGCTTTAATCAAAGTTAAAACTGCCAATCAGATTCCTGAAAAAATATCACACTTTGGATTCAGATTGAACCGTCAGGATAGAAGTTCAAAATCCGCCAGGGTTTCACTCAAATACATCGACAAGAAAAAATAGATTAATCAAACCTAATCTTAGTCAAGGTACAGCGGTGAAGGGGTGGCATGATGAGCAGCCGGAAAATATCATAAATCACAATGCTTGCAACTATCTCGAAGTCCAACGTAAAAAGCTAGAGATAGACAAGGGAGAACAAAAAATGCACTAGGTCGAAGGGTTGTGGCATTTAAATTAGTCACTCCATTGTTTATAATTTAGATAATTTTAAGGAAACCTAAGCCAGATGAATTGTAAAATATTACTCGGTAGGAACTGAAATGAATGGGAATCACACGAACATGCACTCATTACCTTTCTCTTGACGATTTCAGGTACCCTGGTACTCATTCTTAAGGCTCCTACAATATAGTATGAAGCCATCTATCACATAAAAATATAAACAAAAATAATAAGGAAATCAAATAGTCGCTTGCGAAATCAAAAGAAAATCATGACAGCATCCCAGCTCCCAGAAATTTCAGCACGGAGGTGTCATGTTGGCATCGAGGTAATTTCTAAAGTATAAAAGCAAATAAGGGGTGTAATATCATTCTAGAAAGATCTGACAACTCTCTACAACTTATTAGGAGACACCCTGAGCTAGTTCAGACTCTAAATACTTTAAAATCACATGACAAAACAGTACCATCTGCTGTCCTTCAGAAATTTCAGTTGCGATTGATCGTCCGTTCGATGTTGTAACTTCCAAACGACAAGTCCAACTATCAGGTCCTTTTGCAGGGGTATAGAGAACACTAAGATAAACACTTCTCGTGAAGAAATCATTGTATAAAACATCACCAATTTACACAGAGTTAGGCCTAAAAATGGCTTTGTGTGAAGTTTTCCTAAAACGAAGCCACAATATGGGTACATGAAATTGATGTCCGATCAATTTCAAACTAAAATATAATCACAACTAGATAATAGCTTAACGATACACATCAATCCATATCACTCATACCACTACTGAAATGCATGAAGAAGGCAACAAGAATTCTTACCCTTTTTCCTCTCCTTTCAGTCTTTTTATCAAGCACCCTTGACGCAAAATCTACACCGGAATTCCAGAAGACTAATCTCCTGATTCCAACCCAACCTTCAACTCAGATACTAAAAAAAATCAACAAAAATACATTATTACATCAATCTAATCTAAAATACAATAACACAACCTTCAACTCAGATTTCTATATCATCTTTGGAATCAATAATAACATCATGCTGAATCAAACATAATTGAGAAACCAAAAATCACCCAAAATCAATAGCATACCGAATTGGATAAAAGTTAAACCTGATGAAGATCTACCTGCAACGCAAGGTGCTGAAAATCAAATTCACTGAAATCAAACATTAAAAAAATAATGGTTAAAAACTATGAAGAAAATCTCCCAAACATAAATAAATTACAGGGGAAATAATTGTTGAATTGTAAACCCTAAGCGCACTGTGAAAATCTTCCCGCAACTCAAACTTTTAAAAATATTTACGCAACTCAAAAAAAACAAATAATTGTTAAAACCCATCAACAAAATCAACCTAAAAACAAATAAAGTTACAAGATTTTTTAATTTTTTTTGAAAACCCTAATTGTTCCTGATGAAAATCTTCCTACAACTCAAGCCGTTGAAAATCTTCCTGCAACTCAACAATAAACAACTTAGGGTTTAAAACCCATGAAGAAAATCAACCAAAAAAAAATAAATGAAGTTACTAGAAGAAAAAAACTGAAATCAAGTTAATTAAAACCCAAATTCATCTCAACCTTACTACCACAAACCTTCCCAATCTCTCAATTTCATTAGGGTTTGATTTAAAAACTTCTCAGGTACGGTTAAGTTGATTCATAGGAAGGGCAGTTGAAAGATGGAGTTTGTCTTTTTCTCTGAAGAGAGAGACGAAGCATTGTGAAGATGAAGAGAGAGTAATAAGAGATATATATAACTTCGATAATAACGAAGTACTCAGTTTTACATCTAGCCATTCATCTAGGATAAGATGGTATTGATCGTGATAAATGGAGTGATAATAGGGTATTTTTCGGTCATAGTGAGAGTAATACACTGTGGGGTAAGATTCTCAAAAAACTTTTTTATTTTACTACGGATATTATGCGCATCCGAATTTTTCCCTTTATTTTTTAAATCAACTACGGATTAGATTAGTCAAAGGGTCAAATACAGTCAACGTGGGTCGTTTCTGTGGGTAATAAAATGCCCATTTTCCACTAGTGTTTAGTCAGTCTCGGATTAGGATAAAAAAGTGTAGTTGAGATTCAGATATCACTGCGTTCTACCGTTTGAAGGAGAAAATTAACAGGATCTTGGAGAACTTCAACACTAAAAGGTAAATGAAGACTGAACCAACTATATCTCAAGTTTTCACAATTTATATCTATGAGCCATTGTCGCATGACTAAATTAGACAGTACATGCATAATGGAAATTTCGAGTTAAGTTTATCTTGAATATCTTCTCAAAATATGACATTAACCTTAAGAACATTTATTCATACTTTATGAATTTGGTTTAGAATAATTTATTGTTTATAAACTAATTATGATTCAAGATTATCATTCGAAAATAGTATTGAATAGTGGTATGTGTCATTTATGTTATTTGGGAATATTTCGAATTGATTTAGAGAGAAATATAGAATTACTGTTAATTTGGATACATGACAGTATACATACCATTTCATATACTGGGAGAACTGTTATAAGTCTAGAGTCGCAGTACATGTACTAAGTACACGTACCGGAGTAGCTATAGTTCGACAACAATTTTGTGGTACGCATACCCGGTATCCAAACCATAAAAGTCTGTTGCTCGTGAACCGGGAATGGTACGCATATATAGTATGCATATCATAAAGGAACTGTTGGTTTTGAAACCGGAGTGGTATCCATACTCGGTACGCAAACCGAAAAAGTTATGTGAGTTCTTGAATCATTTTTGTCTTAAGGGTACACATACCCGTTACATGTACCATGATAAAATTAGTCACGAACAAGATTGAGTACACGTATTTTCCTTGTCGAATATTTTCAGATGCAACAAAATTATTTGTGACAGACCGGAAAATTACGCTTTTCGCGCGTTGCCCCGCAGGCCGTAACTTCCCCGATGCGTCATAATGAAGCTACGATCCGGGCCTTAAAGCTAGGCAAATGCACGCTCATTTTTCCTCGCAGGCATGCTCGAGGAGCATGATGCGGCAAACTTAGCTTCCACACCGTTCCAACTTACCCTTATTCCGCAGAGGGTTTATCAAGAAAATAAAAACTTTCTTAATACGGAAAAAATGGCCTTTTGAGGCCCTAAACGATAAAATTTGGATAAATTCTGGCGACCATGTGGATCTAGATCAACATGTCTTGATCTTTGGGCCATTTCCCATCAAAATGGACTCATCTTGAGATAAATTACGACACTCTGGTTTTTAGCCTATGTTGAACGCCTTGATAGGAAGTATGAGCATCCAGTGAATGGAATGCAACTTGCCTCATCAAGTTTGTCCAAAATCATCTCTTGCATTGTATCGCCGAGCCAGATGATATGAGAGGCCAAAGTGCCGCAATCATCTCCCAATTAGATGATATGAACGACATCTTGCTGGACCGGCAATGCTGCAACTCATTGCGGCTTCCTAAGTACCTTTCCATACTCTAAAGGGATCAAGCATTGACCGTAATTCATCAATAGGACAGTAACTTAATCCAAACTCGTTTGCAAGGTTGTGGCCTAGCAATAATGGTTATGGCCTGGTCCATATAGACCATTCCTCCAAGATGCACAATGATTATGTATCTCCGGCTCCGTGACATGGCATAGTGATGCCTAAGCACCAAATTCTCTCTTCGAAAGGCTACGCAACTATAAATGAGCCTTAGGCATCATTTATACTCTTCCGTCTAAGCTATGAAGCTTACTTGGTACATAGTCCTCATATGCACCTTCAACCAACTACCCCTCCCTATATATGTTTATTTGACATTTTTAGAACTTTGATTAGGGGAGAAAAAATCATTCATCAACTCCCACAATTACTGTTCATGTGCAATGATTACGTTCCTTCGCAATGGTTGCGTTCCATCACAATAATTGTATACATTCGTAATGATTGCGTTATTTTGCAATGATTGTGTTCTTTCGCAATGATTGCGTATTAGCACAATGATTGTGTAACACTCGTTCGTCCAGCCCTCTCTGGCCTGATGCACAATGATTGTGCGATATTGGCTCTAGGCCAATAGTCTCCATAATGTGCAATGATTACGCTACAATCTTGAGGCCACCTACCCAACTAGCCTAATGCATCATGATGATGCAAGATTTGGATGTTGGACAAATGCCAAACACAATGCACCATTTTGACGCGGTATTGGCCTTAAGCCAATATGCTTCTTACCACGCAACATAAGCTTTGGATGAAGCTTCATCTCGGGCCATGGCGCATCTTTCAGCATGCGCCATACTAAAAAAACATGGGGTGTTACATTATTTCTGTGAGATATTCGGCATTTGAACAACTCTCTAAAAAACACCATCTAGACATTTTTGATCATATGTGTTATTCAAGAAAAATCTTAAAGTCTTATATGAAAATGTTTAAGCTTATCGTTCAATTGGATAGTTTCGGCTAACCTTCATGAACATGTCATTGTACACGGTTCGGTTACGGTCCATCCTAACCATAATATATATTCTCTTATGTTAATCTCAAAGTCACGTTTTTCATCTAATGGTGATTATTGATTGCTTAGTTCCAAAGATATTTTAGCTTAAACCTAAAACAACCTTAACTTTAAAGTCTATAAAAGTAGAACCTCAAATAACTGGGATCTTTGAATCCCTGACACTATTTTTGTGTGTCCTAGTTATAAACTAGAGTCGTCCTCTCCTTAAAACCCTTCAAGGGTTTAGCGACAAAAAAAGTTTACTTGTGGATTCTTGAATCCAGGTTCATATATCGTTATCTTGATAGTTTATGTATCCTGATCTTGTTTTGATTGTTGAGCTACTCAGTCAGACAAGATAGATAGAAATCACAAAGTTCTCTTTGTCTCAGACTTTGTGATTCCACAAGTTTTGACTTGTGAGGTGAATAATATTTTAGGCTGCTATTCGGGAAGCATAACTCTGGATTTTTAGGTTTGCTAGACTTTGCGGAAATCAACATATAGGCCCATTTGTGCGAGGCAGATTGGTTTAAAGTCTTCAACAAAATTTTATGAAGGAAGGATGGGCTTTGAAAAGACCCTAAAATTTATTTATTTGACTACCTCATTCAAATTGAGGTTTGAAGGATTACATACAAGAGGTGTTACATAAATACACCCTCTTGTTTCATCATAATACATTGCATATTGACACAACAAGCATGCACTGTGATTTACATTTGTTGAGATTACATAAAACCAAATAATATGGAAGAGACTAACATGGGTCTTGATCCTACAAGTGAGAAAAAAGATGCTCCAAAGAATAACTTGACCATTCCCCAAATCGGCTTGTTGCCCATTTATTGCATACTCCTCAATTATCATATCTGTAAGATTAAGATTTTTCTTAAATTTAATTTCCGAATCACATACATTTGTCTCGCCCATCAAAGAAGAAGTTGTATCAAAATCAGTCTGGTATTCAAATTTTTGTAACGAAAAATCCTGAATAATCTTCTACACGAATAATAAAATCAGATTTTGTTCAAAATAACATATTTTCTCTTTTCTTCCTTCCACTAGTCTGGATTGATGAGATTGTAGAGATAATATTTGAAGAAAAACTCTGTTGTAATAAATCCATATATTGATTATATCATAAAATCTCATCAGAAAGCCCCAATGATAATAAAAAACCGTTGTATAAGCATAATGAAATAACATATGGCATGTAGTAGCCATTGATAAAATTTATTGAAATTAAACAAGAAAAACAAAAATCTAAAACCTAAAACCTAAATATTACAAGAACACAATATTTTTTATTGAAAAACAAAACAACATACTACTATTTCCTAGAATTACTCGGTGAATATAAGATCCAAAACCGAGTAAATCTAGATTAAACAGGAATATGTTGGAGAAAAAGTAGGTTGGAGAAAAAGTAAGATAATTGTTTTGGAAAAACGGTTATGCAGATCCAAAAAGAGAGAGAAAAGGAAAGTTTCTTAATTCAAGTCTTCAATTGAATTGAAGCAACTCTTAGGTTGTAAAGGACGTCAACTAAGGGAATCATTTGCACAGAGTCCTGATGGGATTCAAGAGGCATAAGGAGCGCGACTGTAACTGAATTGTTGTGACGGTTTAATTCGGTCACAACCACATTCCATTCCGAAGTTCTGATAGTAGGCTAGTGTCTGTAGCGGTTTAATACAATTTGATGTTCAAGTATGGACTAGGTTCCGGGTTTTTTTTTGCAGTTGCGGTTTCCTCGTTAACAAGATTTTTGGTGTCTGTGTTAATTATTTTTCCGCATTATATTATTTATATTCATAATTGAAATATCACAGGTTATACGTAAATCAATTAAAGTAGATACATCCATCCTTGTTTGTTGGATATGACTTGATTGATTATTGGATATTGATTTTTGAGATCGTCCAAGTACTCTCACACATAATCAGGTTCACGGATTTGGTTATGTAAACTTTCTTATTGTGAGAGAAAGAGATATAAACTCTTCGTATAATTCCTTGATTGAGATTCATTAAGTTGAACTCTCGAAATTGTATTCGAGTTTAGTCCATACAGGTTGCCTAAGAAAAAGTTGGTGGTGTATTTTGTTACCCCACCTTTTCACTTAGAACTGAAGACCAAGACCAACAAGCAAAGGACAAAGAGCGATCACCATGATAGCACCCAAATCTCATACTTTGAGATTTGAGAAGAAATGGTACTCGAAATAATAATTCTCCCATTTTGGTTGATTTTCTTCTTAGAATATAGATGCTCCTACGACATGGGAGTGATTTGCTCAAAAATTCTTCATGTGATGCGACTAACTTGAAGCCCTGGATCTATTTTCTTTTGAAGAAGAAAAACTTGATCTTCGCTCGTGATGAATCGACGATGTACTTTATTTATCAAGAAAACCTAACATGAACAAATCGTTAGAAACAAACACTATAAAAGTGAAGATAAAATCACCCTAATATAAAAAAATAAAAATCACTCTAATAGCTTAAAAATTGTTGAAATAACAAAAATAGATCCTAAATCGAAATCAACTATATCAAATATTACTAAAATAAGGAATCTTTGCTGAAATCTGGCCCCTAAAGGAGTAAATCCGAGTAAATGAAGAAGAATAAGTTGATGATAGTTATCCTCTAGTTTTTGTGAAATGATAGAGAAGAAAGAGAAAGGAAAAAGTGATTGCGGTAGGCAATTAGTATTATCTTTTAGCTAGTATTAAATTAATTTTGTATGAATAGGTTAATTTCATTATAATCAATTAAAAAGTATTTTTTAAAAAATAAAAACACATTAGCATTAGCTAAAAATAATAAAAAAATAAAACCAAAAACATTGATATTATTTAACCATTAAAAAAAGTTGTGTATTTTACTACAAAAAGAATAAAAAAGGAAGAATATAACTTATGTAACAAAATTACTATGAGGGTTTAATTCAGTCTCGACTACATTCCAATCCAAAGTTAATTGGTAGTAGGCTAGTGTCTGTAGCGTCTTAATCCAGTTTGGTGTTCAATCTGGACTAGGTCCCGGGGTTTTTCTGCATGTGCGGTTTCCTCGTTAATAAAATTCTGGTGTCTGTGTTATTTCTTTTTCCGCATTATATTGTTTATCTTTATAATTAAAATATCATAGATTGTGCGTTAATCAATCAAAATAGATACATCCATCCTTGTCTGTTGGATACGACTTGATTGATACTTATGAATTGATCTTTGGAATCACCCATGTATTCTCACGCAAATCAGGTTCACATACTTGTCTATGTAACATTTTTGATTGTGAGAGTAAGAAATATAGCTCTGAATATTGTTCCTTGATTGATTTTCGTTAAGTTGAACTCTCTAAATATATTTAAGTTTTTCCATATAGGTTGCTAAGAAAAGGTTGGTGGTGTACTTTGGTACCCCCGCGTTTTCCCATTCGATACCGCATCTTCCAAGGCCTTCTTCATCCAAGATACCATTTGTAGATTAAAAGCCAACCAAGATCTATATCCCATGTTTCCTCTTTCTATAATGTTCAGCACCTTCTGAGATCTTAAGCAGTTTGTTTCTAAAGAAAAAGATTTTCTCTCAAGCTGGATAAGACGACTATTTCTTTCAATCTTTGTCCGCCTCCTCTCCTACTACTGCTTCTTAAAATCTCCATGGATATAGATTTCTTCAGATATCTCCTCATACGCTCTCTTCGATGTTTAGATCTTTCAGTAATCATAAGAAAAAAGAAATAAAATAAAGCAAAAAAACAAACAAACTCAAAAATGGCTAAAAGCAAAACTTTACTAACCAATAAATCTCGACCCCAAGGGGAAGGATCAAAGATCCGTCGTTAGACGGCGGAGAAGTTCAGTTAGCACACTCTTAAACTGAATCGGATCCTAAGATAGAAACTATTGAGAGGCTGAGTTTTCCGTGAGATATCTCCATGAGAGAGATGAGGAGGGAAATACGAGCCAATTTTCCAATACCCAAAAAGTTAACAAGCTTCCTAATTAGAAGTGTTCAAATAAAAATTTCATTGATAACTAATTTAATTAATTACTAAGAATATTAATAACCTATTTTCAGTTGTAAAAACCCTATATATTAAGTAATTACAAAGTGGTTTTTCGTTTGAGAGAAGAACCACTTATTTGTAGAGATAGTTAAACAGTCACCAAGAGGGTGAATGGCATGTTTGGTCCATGTGATGGACAAGTTTTGTAATCTTCCTTTGATGAAATAAAATGGGTTTGTTGAAGCATGTCTTTGTGTTGTTATGTTGTTGATTTGTGTGAGAGTCTCAAATGGAATTGATGCATGGAAAATCTCTTATGTATATGGGGGAATAAAGAGTGTAGAGAGAAAGAAGAAAAAACTTAACAACCTATTTTCAGTTGTAAAAATCCTATATATTAAGTAATTACAAAAAAAAAAAAAAAACTAGACTTATTTAAAACAAACAATAAGATCGATTTGTTATGTTCACACTCTTCGAAGGAGTGTGCATAATAATTGGAGTTTTTTTCTTTCTTTCTTTTTTAATCGGTAAAGAATTGGAGTATTGGACTCAAATATTCATCTGTTTTATCTGAATTTAGCTAATCTTCAAAGTCAACAAAATATTAGCTTGGGCTCAAAATCAACAACAAGAATATTCTGCGGCACCACAATCCTTACCTCCGGTCCTATCATGAGATTCGCCGATACTATAGTCAAACATTCAAGAAGCACAAAAAGGATCTCAACAATCTCGGTTAGATGGTCCACCCGGACATGAGTTGATAAAGATTAACACTGATAGAGCCGCCAGGGGTCATCCGAGTTTCGTGAGTATAGGTTTCATTTACAGGGACTCCGAAGCACGAACGGTAATAGATCTATCTCAACCTTTGGGAACTACGACAGCAGAAACTTGGGCTATGCTCTTGGCATCGAGAGCAACAACAGAAAGACAATGGCCAAAAATTTTCTTCGAGACAGACTTAGAAAACTTTTTGCGCTTCATCGCACCCCCCGCATCCTCCAAGGACTTATTCATCCAAGATACCATTTGTAGATCAAAATCCAACCAAGATCTACATCCATCGTTTCCTATTTCTGTAATGTTCAACACCTTCTGAGATCCTAAGAAGTCTGTTTCTAAAGAGAAATATTTTCTGTCAAGATGGATAAGACGACTATTATATTTCAATCTTTGTTCGCTTCATCTCCTGCTACGGCCTCTTAAAATCCTCATGGATATAGATTTCTCCAGATATCTCCTCATACACTCTCTTCGATGTTTAGATCTTCCATGAATCATAATAAAAATGAAAGAAAAAAAAGAAAAAAAAACTTGAAAATGGCGAAAATAGAACTCTACTAACCAATAAATCTCGACCCCAGGGGGAAGGATCAAAGACCCGTCCTTAGACGACAGAGAAGTTCAGTTAGCACACTCTCAAACTGAATCAAATCCTAAGATATAAACAATTGAGAGGCTGAGTTTTCCGTGAGAAATCGCCATGAAAGAGATGATGAGGGAAATACGAGCCAATTTTCCAATGGTATATTTTGACTTTAGGTCACATAAAAGTGACCAAAATTGTGTTTGGGTCACCATAAAACTTTAATTAGAGTTTGGGTCACATGACCCTTGTTGACCACATTGACATTTAGGAAAGTTAGTTAAATGTTGAAATGACCGAATAAAATCTAGGGATCTATGTCTATCTACTACCGTTGTTATATCTATCTACTACTGTTGTTTATAATCCAGTGTGCAGAGAGCCATAGACTGATTAGGAAATAAAAATGAACTGTACACTGAGTCATATAAGGAAAGCTGGGAATCTATGTTGTATAAACATCTAGAGAAAGAACTAGCTAGACTCTCTTAAGTTATTAGTCATCAAGTTGATGTCACAAGTCTTTTTCACAAGCTTTTGTTTGCTAAAATATTAAATTGATTTCCCTGATAAATTTCTCTTTGCTTAACAAACTTGAGTACTCCTTTAAAATCCTAAGTCATATAAGCTCCCATGTCGCACGGTGACCCTTACTCTCCCCCCAGAGAAGTTCTCTCTTTTTGCGGAGAAATTTTCTCTTTTTACAGAGAAATTCTCTCTTTTTGCGCCATGCCATTCCTAACTTTTCTATTCTCCTTCTCCATGTCACTTTCCATCTCAGTCCTATGTTATTTTATTTTTTTCTCTTCCGATCAAGGTATTATTAGGGTTTATTTTTTCTCACAAACTAATTATTAGATTGATGGAGAACGTATTGAAATCTCATGGTATTATTAGGTGTAGAAAACAGCCGTCTGCTCCAAGAGTTTTTCTTCTTCTGTTATTTAGGCCTGAATCATAATCGAAGAGAAACAACTGCGGTGTTTTTCTTCTTAAATGAACCATGGTACTTCCCGTGATTTGATTATTCAAGTGGCATGATTTTTTTCTTCGATTATGGTATCACAGGTTACATATTTCCTGCTTAGTATTTTAAAGAAACTTTTAAATTTTTGCTCTCTATATCTTCCAGTCGATTCTAGGGTTTCAATTTATTGCGGAATTGATGATTTAGGATTATTCTTTCCTCCAAGTTCTTAATTTTTTTAATCGAGAAGTCAATGAAGAAGAGGAGCTACAACTGATGGGTTGGTTGATTAAAAAGCAGGAAATTTGGTTTCACTGTTTGACTGTGGTGATAAATTGCAGATTGATTGATGGTTAATTTGATCTCTGTAATGAATTAGGATTCAATATGGGTTTATATGAATTTGATTGTTGTGCAGGGAAGGAGTTGTAATTCCTCAAAAATCATAAGTGAATACAATATCTTCATCACCAACAGAGTACACAAGTGGTGTTTGCTAAAATGCCTAAATGAATTGATAAGTTTTTATTCTACTCTAAGGCTGATGTTGCCGATTGAATGAGGATTTTAATAGGTTCTGGTGGTGTTAAATGTTGTCAGTACTTAGTGGTGTTAAATGTTGTCATTAGGTGTTAGATTATTCTTTTACAGGTATGAAGAAACTTAAAACTCTCTTTTATATCAACTGCAGGTTGCCGGGAAGTTTAGTAAAGCCAACTTCACAGTGCAAGGTATTCTTTGCTCATAACGTGATTTTGAATTTTAAAACTTAAATAGTAATGTTTTCCATCTGAGTTGCAGATGATCTGTCTATTGAAAATATTTGTATGGATTTGATTTACAGATGATCATTCGGGGGGAAATGCTGCCATTAGTGCTCGAAAATGCATTGAGTGCCATGCCATAAGAAAAAAAATATTCCTATAACATGGAGTAATAAGGTAGAGGTTAGAAATACTATCAAACTTATGTTCAATGCATTACATATGTCTATGTACTACCGTTGTTATGTCTATCTACTACTGTTTTTTATAATCCAGTGTGCAGAGAGCCAGAGATAGATTTGGAAACAAAAATGAACTGTACACTGAGTCATATAAAGAAAGCTGGGAATCTATGTTGTATAAACATCTAGAGAAAGAACTAGCTGGACTCTCTTAAGTTATTAGTCATCAAGTTGATGTCACAAGTCTTTTTCACAAGCTTTTGTTTCTTAAAATGTTTAAACTGAGTTCCCTGATAAATTTGTCTTTTCTTAACAAACTTGAGTTATTGGCATAATTTATACGAGGCATAGGGCTTTAGTAGCTTTATGTGAATACGTGAAGGAATAAGAGGTTGTTGGTGGAAAAAAAAATTGTTGGAAATGCATGCTAACAGCTTTCCGTAGCGGCCATTAGCCTTTTTTTTCACTGCAATTATTGTTACGACACTTGGTGCTTCGGCGGTGTTGAATGCTGATACCGTTACAAAAAAATTATCCTTTTTGTACTTATCCCTACTACAATGGAGGCCCTGAAAATAAGGTAAGGCTGCATTTATTTTGTGGTTTTTGAATATGGATAGTTATGGCATTGAATTTGAATTTTATGGTATGTTTAGTATAGTTTCTGCAGGATCTTATAGGTCTTATTCATCTATTTTCGATGGGATCAATGGGAGTTTTGATTGCTCTGCAAGGTGGATCAAAGCTAAGAAAATCAAGTGATGTTGGATGTTCGCACCTTCGTTGCTCAAAATTTGTAAGGAAACATGAACATATCTAATATATTTCAGTGAATGCCAAATATCTGCTGTGTAGTCTTAACTCAATACGAAGTTTTAGTCTGCTGGCTATCGACACTAATGCAAACCACAATAAATCTACCTAAGGGTGGGGAAACTCTCGTAAGTAAATCCACATTCTTAACTGCTGCCACATTTACTGGTGACCTTTTGCTTCTAGTTTGTTTTTATTCAGGTAAGTTTGTTTTGATCTAGAACAACATGTGATTTCCTTGGTAAATATAAATTAGTTGTGAGGCTTTGGAAAATGATACACAAATAACCTGAAATTTGTGGTACCATCCTAAATGATACGCAATGAATAGTACCAAGGATTCCTAGAACTTTTTCAGGTGTTGTGTGTTTATTGTTTGCTCTGTACTATAAGGTGATTTATTTATTTCTTTCATTGTATTTTCCCAAAAATGATATTGACAACTTTGGATGATACAGAACTCTACAATTGGTGGGGATGGATGCGGATATCACTGGTGAGATTTCCTTTTAGGAATTTTTTCAGTATGCCATTTTTTGTGAAACTGGATTTTGTTTTAAAATTGAATACGCTTACACTAAATGGTTGCTGACATTGAGACCTATGACATGTGATTAATATTGATCTTAACTTATTTATTTTTGTATATTGATGTTGATGGTGGTTTTTAGCTTAGGATTAAAATCGTAAAACACTAAACCCTAGCAGACAATGATATCACTACATTTAAAGTAACGACCATGTACTAGGCACATTTACTGAAACCTTTAATGTGTCTCTAAATAATTACCGGGGTATCTTTTTCAAATTAGGGTTACGACAAGCCAAACCCTAATTCCCACGTGTGCCAATGACAAATCATTCCAGCCACACCGACAGCGCCAAAGCATTTCAACCATGCTATCCGCACCTCTGTGCTAATGGAAAATCATTCCAGCCACACCGACCGCGCCAAAGCATGCCAACCATGCTAGACACACCTCTGTGCCAATGGAAAATCATGTCATCCACACCGACCACGCCAAAGCATTCCAACCATGCTAGCCGCACCTCTGTGCCAATGTCAAATCATGCCAGACACAACGACCGTGCCAAAGAAAGCCAACCATGCTAGCCGCACCTCTGTGCCAATGGAAAATCATGCCATCCACACCGACCACCCCAAAGCATGCCAACCATGCTAGCCGCACCTATGTGCCAATGGCAAATCATGCCAGCCACACCGACCGCGCCAAAGCATGCCAACCATGCTAGCCGCACCTCTGTGCCAATGGAAAATCATGCCAACCACACCAACCGCGCAAAATCATTCCAACCATTCTTGCCGAACCTCCATGCCAATGGAAAATCATGCCAGCCACACCTATCGCGCCATGCTAAACGCACCTCGCCATGGCCCCATGCTTCTCCACCATACTGGCCTTCACTACGCGGCTATCAAAATGAAGGCGTGCAACAATCAACGGTTTCCCTTCAATCCCAGGAGAAAATCCTGGCCGTCTAAGATTACCAAACGACCTTTGCCCCCAAAACCCTAGATTGGTCACGCACCTAGCCCTATCAAGTCATGCCATGCGCTTTTGGCAAACCCTTGGCCCCACATGCAAATCCAAAACCGCACCTAGCCCAAGCTAGTCACGCCATGCGCCTATGGCAAACCCTTGGCCCCACATGCCAAGCCAAAACTGCATCTAGCTAAAGATAGACACTCCATGCGCCTATGGTAAACCCTTGGCCCCACACGCCAAGCCAACCCAAACCTAGCCAAGCTAGCCGTGCCATGCCAAACGCACTTTTCCTTGGCCCTAGCCATGCTAGTCACATCATTCCAAGCCAAACGCCCTTGCCTTGGCCCTAGTCACGCCATGTGCCTATGGCAAACCTTGGCCCCATATGCCAAGCCAAAACCGCACCTAGCCCAAGCTTGTCACGCCATCCGCCCATGGCAAACCCTTGGCCCCACATGCCAAGCCAAACCAAACCTAACCAAGCTAGCCGCGTCATGCCAAACGCACTTTTCCTTGGCCCTAGACATGCTAGTCACATCATGCCTAGCCAAACGCCCTTGCCTTGGCCCTAGCCACGCCATACGCCCATGGAAAACCCTTGGCCCCACATTCCAAGCCAAAATTGCACCTAGGCAAAGCTAGCCACGCCCAAGGAGAACCCTTTGCCCCACATGCCAAGCCTAACCACACCCTAGCCGCGCCACCACGTTGGCCCTCACTACGCGACCACCAAAACGAAGGCGTGCTACAATCAACGGTTTCCCTTCAATCCCAGGAGAAAATCCTAGCCATCCAAGGTTACCAGATGACACACGGTAACCTTTGGCCCGAAAACCTAAGTTTGGCCATGCCAAACCATGCCATGTCCATGGCATGCCAACCTAGCCGCGCCACCTCAATTGGCCCTCATTACGCGGCTACCAAAACGAAGGCGTGCAACGATCTACGGTTTCCCCTCCTCTCAAGATGCAAAATCTCGACCGTCGAAGGTCACCAGGCTAGTAAGTTTCCCGAGATTGACTTGCCAAGCCACAACAACGTGCTACATGTTTTCCAAAAATATTCGAGACATCAGCACAAACTGGGGGATTCTCTTTGGGTATTGGTTTGGCGGTTTACATCATGCGGCGTACACTACGCCCATCATAAAGAAGTGTCATAAGAGTGAGGCGGTTAGTAAATACGAGAAGTTATGTGTGAAACGTTCATGGGACATAAAGCACATGCGTTAACAAATTTATGGGACATCAATTCCATAACGTTAGAAGTTTCATGCGTTAACAACTTTATGGACATCAATTCCATGCATACGGTTACCACCTCCTCCCATTTACTTCTCCACTCCTTAATGATACCAGGGTACGTTTCTATTCCGACTTGTATAAATAGGTCTTACCTATTTCCATTGAACAACAAGTTCAGACGGGAGATACAACAATCAGAAATACTAACTTGCTAGCTCACCTTGTTAGCTCTCTTAATTTTCTGATAAAAACTCGTAGTAACCCAACTACTCTTCCAGAATCAACTATTCTGGTCTCACCACTTTCCTTGCTTCCCTCCCCAAAACCAACCCATTCTCCTCCACTTTGTGACCGAAGCAAGTCTGGAATGGCCATTTCTTGGTTTAGGCCGGACTTGTACAGATTGATCTCTCGAATCTAAAAGTACTTCATTGCAGTATATTGTTTAGGGTTTAAGTTGTTTCTCACCCACACACCCGAAGTTACCGAAATCAGCAGAAACCATTTTCACCCATAAACAATTGGCGACCACAGCGGGAGGTTCGATCTTTCAGTTACAATGTCAATTTTCTACCGTCAATCTCGTTCTTTGACCCAGCCGTCAATATGGTAGAGGAAGATGATCCACTCTGAATCAGTTACCCGGCAGCTCGATTATCAGTCATGACAAGGAAAGGATGACTGGGGACTTCACGGGGGTTAGAAGTAGAAGATCCTCCGAAGGATCAATGTCTCGGTTATCAGATGGCTCAGTAACGACTGGGGACTTTCCATTACGGTGTTTCCCATAAAACTCGGTCATACGCCCGGAAGGTTCACTTTTCATCAGGAGACCTAAAAACTGAATAAGTCTTACCTAGACAAGATACATGGTTTGCTATTTCAAGTTTTCAAGACAATATACATAGTTTACCCCATGTCATCTACCAACACACGGTTCTAAGGTTTTTCCTGAGATGTCCGTGTCACTTTCCATCATAACCAAAACAATCAATTCCTAAACAATTCATTCCAAAAAGAATAACTCAAAACCGTCAAGGTAACATTTATCTATCATCCCAAGAAATCCAGGAAATCAAAAAACCATAAACCAGGCGTTTAGTTTGCCTTTCAAAAAAAAAAGTCACCTACCCGTGCCTACTTTGCACAACAGTGATTACCTATCACTATTAGCAGACGTTACTACGGTGACATTCGAAGAATTGTTTATGATGAAGTATTTCCACAAGTTTATGAAAGGCATACCCATGGCTAGGGTTTACACCAGTTCAGAAGAAAAATGTTTCTACAGACTTATGGAAGGCATACGTATGGCTATGGTTTGCACCAGCACAAGAAAACAAATTGAAAGAGAAACTTTGGAGTACATAGCTGGAATATGTTTGCCAGTTTATCACTACTACGCTACCGCTAATACCAGGACGTGATAACAAAGATACGAGGTAAAAAGGGGAGTCAACCCCTTTCATAAGAATAACATTTTTTGGAATTTGAATAACGAAAGGATTTCTTGTTTGAACTACGTCTGGAAAGAGAAAACTAGGCCCGCAAGAACAAGTCCGTGCCATGCCAAGACAGCGATGTGCCAAGCCAATAGTCTGCGCCATACCAAATCCTATGCCAGACACGCTTACCAGACAAGCTTACCAGACGTTCTTACCAGACGCGCCTACAAGACGCGCTTACCAGACGTGCATGCTAGTCACACATGCCGCACGCGCATGCCAGCTACAATACCACACCCTGGATAATAGCTTGCATCCTTCCAGCGCTAACATCTTATGCCCTTCCAGCGCCATCCTCTCCGCTCCTCAACCAGCCAAAGCAGCGCCATGGCTCCAGCACTCCGTGAGCAGAACAATGTCGTCTCTGCAAGATACACTTACGATCACCAGAACCAAAGCCGCTTGCACCGCCCCAATGTTTCTTCAAACATGACAGCTCTAACTGTCACCAGAGGCGCTACTCTACCATCAGGGCAAGATACTAGAAGAGCCAGAAGAAGACGACCTCCTTTTACCACTATTGGTTTGATTAAAAGACAAAAGGCACGCAGGACGTGCATTTATAGATGAAGAGGCTCGCGTTGCTCTTGAACGACCAGTATAAGGGGGGGTCAGCAATCCAATTGCATCACACGTAAAGATCAGGAACGACTTCTCCCAAATCGAAAGCAAAGGAAATCATCAACCCTCCTGAGTTCATAGAGACCCTCTTCCCATCAGGACATGCACGATGGGAACTTGGCCCACAAAGTCGTATAATCTATGAAGAAATAGTTATGTGAGATTCTATATTTTTCCAAGGCATAACGTCAAGACATATTTTCATTTATCTACCGCACTACATCAGGAAAAGCAGGCGTTTCCATCCAGGGAAGTCGTTCCCAAACCTCAACCTCTCCTGGAAAGCACAATTGATAGATGAAACAGGGTACTCCGAACCTCTGTACACTTGAGGGATGTCGATTTTGACAGAACGTGGCATAGCCTCCGGCTTCAACATGGTAACCGTCAACGCTCTGAGAGTTGCAAGGCATCGTTTTAACGTTCTCTCCAGAAGTGGCTCCGCTTCAACGTTATCCAGCAGCAGCTCCTCTTCAACGTTCACTTCAACACCACTCCTTCCTGCAAAGGATCATACCACCACGCTCCCCATGTCAAGGATCATGATCGCATCTAGCCAATCTTCGTAGTCATGGCTGCCCTCTGATCCATCCCGCCAAAGCTCGTGATCATGGACAGCTTCCTCGCTTATTCATCCAGGCAATCCTTTTACTTTCATGGATTCCCATACGATTCCAACCAACCTACTTCGTTACCACGACAATATAGTCTCTTCTGATTGCATCCACTACCAAGAGATGTTGCTACTCATTTGTTGATACCGGTCAGAGCTTCACCATAATAGCAATCGCTACAAAGGTAACCCATACTCCTCCATGTTCTAAGTTCTACGTGGAAGAAGTAACAAAATCACCAGTACGAATGCACGATGATGACGTATTTATCATGGTCAACCCACTGACCATACAAGATGGAAACATGTAAACCATACTTGGGGACTGAGGGTATGCACAGAATTGACGAGGTGTCGAACTCGCAAAAATAAATTTCTCTACTTCTCTTTAACTAGCAAGTAGTATAATGTAAGTAGGATCGTCCCAAGGGAGGTATGAAGTCTAAGTTGTTATGCAAATACTCTTAGCAAAGATGATTTTGTTGTGGAAATTCTGAAAATTGTAAATTGTATTCAAAAATGAGATGGAATTGATTAAAGGTTCATTCTAGACCACGGAATACAAACCAAATTGATATATAGCCAAGTTCTTTGCATTATCATGTTACTAACAACCCTAGAATAATTAGTACGCTCAACTATTCCGTTAGTATCTCCTAAGCTCACCGGATACGGAAGCGCTCGACTACCGGTTCCTACTTGCCAAGTTTCCTAGAGGTACGCTTACTAGGTGTGACTTAAACAAATGCTCTAAGTTTTGTGAGATAAGGTTGCTCCTAGTGATGAACTCAAAAGCATGAATCACCTACTAGTGTTGATTTCTACATACGGGAACTTAACAAAGTCCCATCATCAGTACCCATATATTGCTACTTGCGTTTATATTTCTAGACAATTACGGGTCGAAGAAAATCTAAACTAGCAAATAGATTAAGAATTAATGATTCAATTTTGAACTTAAACCCTTAACAAATAATCCATAAACAATAATAGCATAGTAGAAAATCAATCAATAACATAAATAAATGCAATAGAATAAGTTATTTCATATCAAATATAGATTCATATTTCGGGCTTCGAAATCGCCCTTAATCAAAGAGAGTTTTAATTACTCATAATTTAAAATACTAGAAAATAAGTATATAAAGAAGTAGAATTAAAGTATAGCTAAAAATGGAAGAATTAGAAGAAGAAGAACTCGAGAGAAGAAGAGTAGAAGGAGAAGTGTGGGATGAGATGTCTCTGGGGTGAGATTTTGGAGCTATATTTATAGGGGAAATTTTGCCCCATGTTCATCCCACGAGCTCCATTTACCTTCCCACGAGAATTCAGCCGTTTTCTTTTCTATCTTTTTCTTCGTCACAATTCTCAAGCGCACGCTGGGTGGAAACTTCTTTCTTTCCTAGCTTTTTCTTTCAACCGCCCATGTGCTCTTGACTGCAACTATCTTTCTTGTTCTTTGTGCATGTGCTAACAGCCCATGCATTCACGTTCTCTTCTTTTTCATGTTTCTTCACCACGGCTATCAATTGATGACCACCGCTGCCAAGATCATCTGCCAACAGCTCACACTTCATCCAGCGAACTCACCACCCTTGCAGCCACCATAGTTCAGCTCCTTGTCGCTTCCATGGAAACAATACGTCTTCATCAGCAATTACCAAAACTCGAGTTGAACTTCACCATTCATGCAGCGCTGGTTGTGTCTCCTTATCACATTCCTTCGAGCAGCAACATCATGGTTGCTTTCCAAGCTCAACCATAGCCTTATCGACTGCCATTGCTCACTGTTCACAGTTCCATAAAGAACTCCATCACAGCACCATTATCAAACCAAGCTCGACTCCATTAGCTTCTCCTTCACTGTCATTCTTCATTTCCGGCCATGCATGCCATGCCCCTTACCGAGCATCACCTAACTGCCATGAACATTGTTAGCAGCTTCATTATTGGCAGCATGCCCCCTCACCGAGCATCAACAGCTCTACAGCACTCCATTCTCGATCTCTTCTTGCAACTCGAGCTCTCCATCGAACTGAGATTCAACTGCATCTCTGCACTTGCCTCAGTGCCTATCGAAAATTGCTGCATGTCCATCACGAGCTCTGTCAAACACCAGCAGCAAACTCGTGCTTATCCCATTCACGGCAAAACCCATTGTCTCCGACCGTCCTTCTCTATACTGTTCCATTGCTTACGGCCATGACAGCAATGAGCTTGTCTTCTCATCATCTCGAGCATGACTGCAACCATCTCACCAACATCCTGTCATTTCCCTTCTCGGCCAAGCAACAACATCCACTACAGAAGCAAACTCCATCGAGCTCCGTCAACGGTATCAACCATGACTGGTCGTGAAAGTGAAGAAGATGATGGCGGCCCCTTATCAGTATTGCAAGTGCCATTAACAATATTCGAATTTTTACAACCCCTTAAGTAATAGACCGGACTCCCTTTAGCACTTCCCTTGAACTGACTACCCCTTAACAGGAAGGTGTCCCTTAACGTACAGTGAGGGTGCCCCTTAACAAGAGATGCCCATTCAACTGTCAGTCTGGAAGACCGATTTTTAATTCCAAGTTCATTCTTATTTTGCCCATAACTTCTTCATACGAACTCCGAATGACTCCGTTCTTTCGCCGTTGGCTTCCCCTTCTCGTCATCTATAGTATTAAAAGTAGAAATCTTGTATTTGAACGAGTTACATTTGGTCTTTGTCCCTTCTTCACTCTTGGCTAGCTTCTTTTATTACACAACTAAGCTCAAATTCACTTCTTTTTAAATTATTCAATTAATAACACACAACTAAGAGAAAACAAGCGTAACACCCGATGATTTGCAAGAAAACCAACAAATACTTGTATGGAATTAACACAAAATATATGTGCAAAGTGCACTTATCAGGAATCCTTTCACTGTCAAAGCTCAGAAGACACAGTCAACCAAAAAGCCGTACCCACAACAAAGTCATTTACTCTTCACGGGTGCAGCACAAGAATATCATTACCTCTCTGTTTAGAAGATGCCTTCAACACTTTACGAGGCCGCGGAGGATCCCAAGCCCGCACTATCCAGAATATTTCATCATGTTATTTCTGAGCATCCTAGTATCACATCCAGAAGAGTATGATAGGATTATATCAAATCCCGTGGACGGGGATTCAAGGAAATGAAATGAAACTAGGTTACGCACGGAGACTACCAGCATGATACGCTTTCACTCCCCTCAACCAGGTTATTACTGATTTCAGCATCATCACTGTCGAGGTTTTACGACCCGAGGGAATTTATCAACATGGAACCGTACATGTGCACCGAAGACTCCAAAATCACGCCAGAAGGTTACATTCACATATTCATCCATTCCATCATATCAAACCGAAGTGTAACTGGGGACTTATCACCGCATACCATTTCGTACGATAGTCCAAGATTCAAAAGATGGTTCGAAGGATGTAACCTGAAGCAGAGTCCCAGGAGACTTGATAGCAGCGCATCGGCAATGGAACGTCTCCCTATTTCATCTAAGGGTGCCAGGAGTTTTCGACCAAGCAAGCATTCACAACGCATCATCATCACGGTCAGAAGGTCCACTGAACAACCTAAGATCAAGGATGGACCGACGACGCAACCACAACCTCCAAGATTATCCCTGACGCAATCGTTTCCGAGCATATATTTCATCCATCCATCCCAAGAATACATCGGAGTTTTGGTAAACTTTTGGAACCCAATGGAGAGACACTGCAGACGAAAGCACGGATCCAGACGGACAACAGAAAAGCATTAGAGGGTCGATATCTATTTTCATGCGGACAGAGTTTTTAGAGCTTGAACAGAATGAATATTCCTTCTTGCTCCATGAACGGAATAGGTGACTGGCGCGCGACTATGCCACCCCTGGCCCACAACATACCTCCTGATTTTCACTGTCGGTCCTTTTTCACCTCCTAAGCGATATCGAAACCTAAATATTCACGCGTGAGGAGATACAGGTTTCTGTTTCGTGTCCGATAAAGGGGCGGACCATCAAAATCTGAGTTCGTACGCGGATTATACATCAATTCTAATAAAGGGCGCTAATTAGGGTATCGGCGTGTCAAACACTAAACCGCAAGAGCTTCCCTTGAAAGCGCTTCCCTTTTAAAGTGTTTCCCTTACCAGCGTCATGCCTTGCCAAGCGCTTTATAGAGCGGCCCACACTCGTTCCATGCCCGTCAGTGCTAATGGGTCCCCTTCATGCCGAGTCCATGTTAGCAGCTCCGCTTCGCGTTCCAAATCCTAGCCTTGAAGAACACCCAATCATACCGGGATTTGCGCAAAGCTACCAGATGAAAGGATTGCGGATGCTACCTACCTCTCGAAAAATATTTTTGAATAAGGAAAGAATTTCATGTTAAAGCCGCGTATGAAGAAAGGTAATCGGTCCCACGAGAGAAAGCCTTGCCACTCCCAAGACATCCGTACTTTCCTTGCCAGTGCCAGTCTTGCCAGCGCTCCATGTTCAGTTTTTGCAACAATCTGCGCCTTTCATGCTAATGCCAGCCAATGCCAATGCTCCGCGCTAGCAAGGACAATCCTCGCTTTCCATGCCAACGCCCTTCCAATGGACCATGTCAGAGCCTTGCCAGAAACCTGCGTTTCCCCTTGCCGCTCTTCCATTACCAACGCCATGCTTTGCCAAACGGCCCACGCCCATTCCAAGCCCATTGGTGCTGACAAATCCCTTTTATGCCAAGTCTATGCTAGCAGCTTCGCCTCGTGTTCCAAATCCTGGCCCCAAAGACACCTAGTCATACTGGGATTTGAGCAAAGTTACCGGATGCAAGGATTGAGGATTTTACTTACATCTCGAAAAAGGTCAGACAAATCTCCTTGGCCCTCTTTCATGACTTACTATCTCAGTTCTATCCTCTCCTGTCACCATTTTCTACCCCCTTGGCCCCATGAGCCAAGCCGTCCGCTTGTTTTGCATTCCAAGACCGCACCTGTTGTGCCTCAGAGATGTATGACCAGACCAAGACGGTAACTTTCGTCTTACCACTCCACGGTCTGCATCCCATGTACAACTTATGCAGGGCCGCCAACACTGGAAGCCAAAACTCTCTTTACCACCCAAAAAGGTTAGTCGGATTCTTCTGATCATCTTTGCAATAATTTACACCTCGATTCCATCCTTGTCTGTCACCATCATATGCTTACCTCGCAACAAGGAACTTGTTCCGATCTACGCAGGGGACTTAATGTTGATGGTGGTTTTTAGCTTAGGGTTAAATTCGTAAAACACTAAACCCTAGCAGATAATGATGTCACAACATTTAAAGTAACGAACATTTACTAGGCACATTTACTGAAACCTTTAATGTGTCTCTAAATAATTACCGGGGTATCTTTTTCAAATTAGGGTTACGACAAGCCAAACCCTAATTCCCACGTGTGCCAATGACAAATCATGCCAGCCACACCGATCGCGCTAAAGCATTGCAACCATACAAGCCGTACCTCTGTGCCAATGGAAAATCATGCCATCCACACCGATCGCGCCAAAGCATGCCAACCATGATATCCGCACCTCTGTGCCAATGGCAAATCATTCCAGCCACACTGACCACACCAAATCATGCCAACCATGCTAGCCGCACCTCTGTGCCAATGGAAAATCATTCCATCCACACTGACCGCGCCAAAGCATGCTAACCATGCTAGTCGCACCAATATACCAATGGCAAATCATGACAGCCACACCAACAGCGCCAAAGCATGCCAACCATGATAGCCGCACCTCTGTTCCAATGGAAAATCATGCAAGCCACACGGACCACACCAAATCATGCCAACCATGTTAGCCGCACCTCTATGCCAATGGAAAATCATGCCAGCCACACCGACCGCGCAAAAGCATGCCAACCATGCTAGCCGCACCTCTGTGCCAATGGAAAATCATGTCAGACACACCGACCACCCCAAAGCATGCCAACAATGCAAGCCGCACCTCTGTGCCAATGGAAAATCATGCCATCCACACCAACCGCGCCAAAGCATGCCAACCATGCTAGCCGCACCTCCGTGACAATGGAAAATCATGCCATCCACACCTACCGCGTCATGCCAAATGCACCTCGCCATGGCCCCATGCCGCGCCACTATACTGGCCTTCATTTCGCGGCTATCAAAACGAAGGCGTGCAACAATCAACGGTTGCCCTTCAATCCCAGGAGCAAATCCTGGCCGTCTAAGGTTACCAAACTACCTTTTCCCCTAAAACCCTAGTTTGGTCACGCACCTAGCCCAAGCTAGTCATGCCATGCGCCTATGGTAAACCCTTAGCCCCACATGCCAAGCCAAAACCTCACCTAGCCCAAGCTAGTCACGCCATGCGCCTATGGAAAACCCTTGGCCCCACATGCCAAGCCAAAACCGTACCTAGCCTAAGCTAGTCACACCATGCGCCTATGGAAAACCCTTGGCCCCACACGCCAAGCCAAAACAAACCTAGCCAATCTAGTCGCGCCATGCCAAACGCACTTTGCCTTGGACCTAGCCATGCAAGTCACATCATGCCAAGCCAAACTCCCTTGCCTTGGCCCTAGCCACACCATACGCCCATGGCAAACACTTGGCCCCACATGCCAACCCAAAATCGCACCTAGCCAAATCTATCCACGCCCAAGGCGAACCCTTGGCCCAACATGCCAAGCCTAACCACACCCTAGCCATGCCACCACGTTGGCCCTCACTACGCGGCCACCAAAACAAAGGCGTGCAACAATCAACGGTTTCCCTTCAATCCCAGGAGAAAATCCTAGCCATCCAAGGTTACCGGACGACACATGGTAACCTTTGGCCCAAAAACCTAAGTTTGGCCACGCCAAACCATGCCATGTCCACGGCATGCCAACCTATTCGCGCCACCTCGATTGGCCCTCACTACGCGGCTACCAAAACGAAGGCGTGCAACGATCAACGGTTTCCCATCCTCTCAAGATGCAAAATCTCGACCGTCCCCCGCGTTTTACCTTCTGTCGCCAACTGCTCTTCTCATCCCGGCTCCGTCGTTCATTCCCTTTCCCTATAAATTCACTTCGTCTACTGACTTTAAACTTACACCTTCCTCAACGTTATACAATTTTTATACCGTCTCTAAATTTTTTTCTTCTTTTCAAACAAAACTATTAATATCAATTCAATCTTTCAGAAAAATTTCAACTGAAACAAATATGGAATCCTCACAACAATGATCACAATAACAAGCACCACAACAAGCACCACAACAAATACCACGACAAATACAAGCACCACAACAATCACAACCAAGGAACACAAGAATTTGTGGTCCTAAGTATATGATGGATGAAGACGAGTCACTTTGCAGAAATTATGTATTATATACATTAGATAATATCAATGGTATTAATCAAGAGAAAGGAAGTTTTTATGGGAAGATTTTATAAAACTTTTGTAAAGAAACCAATAACATTCATGGTCGTGATGTCGATGGGTTGTATCATCGTTTTTTTCACAATTTCTGATGTTGTTAGTGAATATGTAGCTTTGATCACTCAAATGTGGAACAACAAAAGAAGTGGTGAAGGCGAACCGGATGTGGAACGAAGATGTCTGGAAAAGTGGCAAAGAACCCACAAAGGTTCAAGCTTACAACATGTGACTTGTTTCACCATTTTGAGGGTGCTTAACAAGTTTAATCCATACTTGCTGGAAGGTCATCAAGTGCCTGTAAGATCACCACATGGTCCAATCTCGCAGGAGTTTTAGAATGGAGGTCCTGCTTTCTCACCCGATGGAACTCCAGGTAGTCAGGATCAACGCAATAGTAATCTTGACGTTAACACCAACTGCAAGAGAAGAAGAGGAGGTGGTGTGAAAGCTGCAAAAGCAGCGAGAGACGCATCCCAACGAGCAGCAGAAGGAGGTTCAAGCGAGTACCACTATGCTGATCACAAGGCAATGGAGACGCAAATGGAGGAAGATAGAGTCAGGGACCGTGCCATTTTCGCGAGAACAATACTACATGGATTGTAAGCTAAACAAGTTACTCTCCTTGGACACTGGTATAATGAATGAACGACAACTTGCTATGTGGACTAAGAAAATGGATGTGGCCGAACAACAACAACTCCAGGTTGATCAATTCCAGGCCGAACAAGTCCCCCACCACAAGATTCGGCCTCAAATCTTCATCTGGAAAACTAGTCCAGGTTGAGTCACGCCTAGTTTCTTCAATGACCATGTTATGCAGAATAATACAAGTCAGCATAATTTTGTTCATTTCTTGAATATCAAAAAAGCGCGCCGGCCCAGCTATGATGGCAAACTTCCTTTTCAATATGCCAAAAGCGCGTTCCACATCCTTTCTGCATGCCATTTTTCAGGTGATAAAGTACTGCAAATCCTTCGAAGACGTCGGACCAAAGCCTACCTGTTTGTAAGCTTGAACCATAGTTGACCATTCTGGATAGATTCTGTCTGCTAGATAATAACCCTGAGTGTACTGATGATCGTTGATGGTGAAATTACAGTGCGGCGCAACCCCATTCTTAATATCTTCAAACAATAGTGACTTATATAAAACGTTGAGATCGTTATTTGAAACCGGGAGTCCAAAAAAGGCATGCCAAAACCAACAATCATAAGTAGCTGAAGCTTCCAAAATTACAGTTGGTTTTGGATAATGACCCTTGTATTGGCCTTCCCATTCTACCGGACACGCATGCCACGTCCAGTGCATGCAGTCAAGACTACCTAGCATTCCTGGAAAACCCCTCTCGGTGTTTTCTGCAGTTATTCTTTGAACATCTTCCTGAGTAGGCTTTCTTAAAAACATTGGACCAAAATGCTCGACTATTGTTTCGCAAAACAGTTTGAGATACCTAAAGGCGGTTGTTTTCCCAGTACGGATGTAATCATCCGTGGAGTCTGCTGGTACCCCGTAACATAGTATACGGAGGGCCGCAGTGACCTTTTGTTTGGGACTAAAGCCTCGTATATGTCGTGCATCATACTGATAATTAAATAAAGGTTGTACCTGACAAAGCTCGACAATAATCCTTTGCGTCAAGTTGCGGCCCATGCGAAATCGATGCTGAAAATCCTCATCGGAATACACACAGTCATGATTAAAATAATCATGTATCCGTTTTTTGTGGTAAAAATATCGATTCCGCCACGTCCATCTTCTAGTTGCAGCTTCATATGGCTTTAACGGCTTTGGTATGATCCCGGTTTGCAATTGCAACATAAAATTTCGTCTTCTTCTATCTTGATCTGCATCTTCATCCATTTGATGCAAAAAATCCATACACATTTCTTCATCTTCATCGTACAACATGTCATCCATCACCATATCCTCCCCAGAAGAATCGAAATCAGAATTTATGATTGAAAAATTAGGGGTAATCGAAATTAAGAAAAGATTGATCAGATGAAAGATTTTTGTGTATTTATGAGATCAATAAGAAAAGATTGATCAGATGAAAGATTGTTGTGTATTTATGAGATCAAATTCGAGCCCTATTTATAGAGGGGGAACTAGCCGTTCCGGTGACCGTTAAAAAAATTGTCGTTGCAGTTGGCGGTCGTGGCTAAAACGTCGGCGTTCACAGCTCTGTCGCTGGCGTCAGCAACAAAAGCGCCAGCGATTTTACTTCGGGCGCCAGCGTCAGGGTTGATGTCGCGCGTTTAGCTAAGAATCGCTCACTTCTTTTCCATAATGGAGAATCCTATTTGACCATCCACGTGGTTAAACAAACAAATACATTTGAACATTGTCATAGGAATTGCTCTAAGGGGTCAAATTTCGGTGTAGATTTTTTGGGGGTTTTCTAGCATTTTCGATACGTCACATACCCCTGGGAGTGATGATTCATTACTCATTTTTACTGAAAGCAGTGAAGAAAAAAAACGGACAGTAGATCTCGATATAGTTTATCAGTCAAAAGAACGAGAAAGAACGACGCTAGTAAGTTTCGCATATGCAACCAATAAATGGCAAACTGTGAATACAAGATCCAATGAATTACCAAATCATGAAAAATATAGATATGCAACCAAGAAATGACTGTTAATACAAGATCCAATGAAAACTGTTAATACAAGATCCAATGAAATACCAAATCATGAAAAACCTACATAGGCTCAGGTAAGGTACATGAAACTTGAATCACAAAAAACACAATACATGTGTGCATATACAGCCCATGTCTCTACACTAATAAATCACTGATTGACTACCATCCCAAGGTATCTTCAAATTCTCAGCTTCATAGGAGCTATCCCGGGTTTGAGATAGGAGCGAGCCATTGACATGACCAGATAACATAAGAATTTTCTCATTGGTTCAGTGTTTTATGGAAGGCCACCTGCAATGAAATTCAGTTTTTCAGCAATAGATAAAAGATTTCCAACCAAGATAACAAGTAAACAAGCAAAAAAAACCCAACTTGTGAGGACATACCGAGGTTGATGTTTTTAGCAGCTCCCTTATGGCCATCATGGCATAACAAGAAGATGGAAGAGTTAAACCTAGCTTAAGAGCAACTTGGGATGGCTGAGAATCACAAATTGAGTCCATATGGGATAATCCTTCTTATGCCCCATCCTTTATATCATTGTTATACTCTGTTTTGAAATCTTCTGACCGCTTTGTGTTGTTGTCAGCATGATTCTTGCAACTGCTTTCATTGGTAAAGTCTTCTACTCCTATGTTTACTTTTCTTGATTTTGTAATTACATCCAAATCTGTCTCTGCAAGTGGGAGATTAACATCTGTATACAGCAGCAATTCCCTACAGCCCACACAAATGAAAACAAATAAATAGGAAGAATGTACATGTACAAGAAAATCCAGATGGAGGTACAGGCAAATTGTATTACAAGATATGTGGAGAATAAAAAAGATGTACCATTCAAAATCAATTGGTTTCTGAAACACCCGCCTATAGCCTCCTGTCATACTCGTTATAGAGAACTCCCTAAATGTGAAATACAGACGGGGCATTATTAATATCAGAGCAAGGATATGTGTCGCACAGTGAAAAAAACAGTTACACTTTTTAATAACTCACTTGGAACTATGTACACATTCTGTCAAGTTGATATTGTCCTGGGATTATCAAACAAATGAATAAATAAGAACAAATGATTGAAGTTGTTAACCACGTCATAGAGATTAAATGAGAACGGAGATGTATAAAAGGAGCACCTTCTTTGCCAGATCATGATAAATTTCAGCAACATCGTTCATCGGATAGATGACTCTGGAACTGCCATTAGAAAAAAGATATAAAGATTAAGAAATAACAGTGAAGAATAAAAAAATAGAAAAAACAATAACTCTTGCTAAGCCACTCTTACCCAGGGAGAGGGAGTACAATATCCTCAATTGAATATTCTCCCTTGAGAAGATCCTCAGAATTTACAACCTGTAGGCAAATAACAAGTTTTTTCGAAATATTAACCTTAATAACAGTAAGATGTATTTATTTAAGAATGATAATTTAAGACCACGTCTCTGCTATTTCTTTCATCTTTATTTTTTCTTACCATCATCAGCTAAATCCCATAAAACTAATTACCCGCAGGATTAGAGAAAACACGAGAATCAAACACAGGATTTTTCAACAAGGTGAAAACTAACACTAGAACACATCGCTGGAAAAGTGAATAGATTTAACTCCATAAATTGGAGACACAAATTACAGAAGTGATTTTTTTGCACCTTCACAGAACTGACAATTTCTTCAGGAACTGCTGCTCCAGAGATCTCATCCAAAAGGCCAGAATCCCCTGCCTCAATAGGGTTATCATCTTCACATTCAGTAATAATGGCTTCAGTCACTTTCTCAGTAGAATCTTCTTTACAAAGTACCAAATCTCCTAGTATAACTTGGGAAATCCCTGCAATGGATCGAACTCATCAATAACAACACAGTTGGAAAAGCATGAAATACAAAGACAAGTATAGAGGTTCCCTGACTCGTCCTTGATCCCTATTCCGAGTGCTTGTTACACTAGATTTATCCTATAAAAGCAAATAGAGGGTGGCACTGTGTTTACGACTTTATGCATCTTTAACAAACCTGTCTTAATTATCTCTTGCAATGGCCTATCAATACAGCATCTCATTTGTTTACCTATATATGACATACCTAAAGGTATCGAAAGAACAGTGACAAACACATACCATGCTTTTGCACTCTAATACTAGCCGCATGGTTCCATAAGTAACTTTGGTAACTGTGCACGTACCTAAAAAACACAAAAGAGTCTACAAATGAGGCATACAAATGTAACACCAACTTGAATGAAAAATAGAAGCAACCTAGGATAGCGAATCTTTCAAGGGAAATGAACAGATGTCACAATAAGAAGTTGGGACTATAAGAAATATGATGACCAGCTAATATCACATTATTATAGTTCTAAGATCCCTAATGTCACTTACATCATCCTCAGAGTCCTTGGTATAGCCTTCAGGGCCTGCAAGTAGTTCCCAGGGCATTTCTTCAAGCACTGGAGCTGGTTGAAGAAAGACCAAATCAGATATTATGTTAACCACAAAATGAAGCAATATGTGCATACATAAAAATAACATAAATAGGTCCTCGGAAGTTATCAGAAAAGGTCCAGACACATGAAATTACACAAGTAGCAGTAGAATGCCAGGGGACCTACAATAGCTGTTTCAGCAACAAGATAACGGGGTAATTTCCTTAGGGTCCCATCAATATCACCACTTTCCTTGTAATATTCACGAGCCTCTTTGACGATGTCCCGCTGTTTTTCCAGAGTTAAGTAGCCAAAGACAACAATTATGTGGTTCCAAACGATACACTAAAGCTTCTTTTTACTGTTAAAAACGAAAGGATCAACTGTTTCACCAAACTACATGACAATAAAAGGATATCCCCTTCTCTTGGATCAAGAATCATGCTAACAACAGTTTTCCACTCCCCTCGAAGTAATGCTGCTCCAACAAGGTGAGTAGGCACCGAACCACTTCCAAAACGCTGAAATACATTAAAATGTAAAATCAACCCTTAGCAACAAAGCCGTATATGAGCTATCACAGTCTCACAAGATGCATAAGATATCTAGGAACATACTGCGCGACACACTCCAAAAAAAATAAAAACGATCCTTTAACTGGGCTGAACAAAGTGGGGAACCATGTGTGATCCAAGAGGCTAGCATCAGATAGATCCACTGGGCAGGGGTTATATATCAAAGTGTCTCTAGTGCTGGAGATCTTTGGGATGACCACCCCATACTGATAACAGCGAATGGGGATCCCAGTATGGTGTATGAGTGATAATAACCATTTCATCCTAAAATCATGTCTCTATTAGTATATCATTAATTTACATGTAACAAAATATAGTTTATGGATTATACTTGCAAACCGAAGTAGTTGATAAATCCACTCCTTCCTAATGAATCTGCAGCGGCTTTTATAGTATCCTCGGAATCTGCTGTAACTCCTCTGAGAAGATATGTTAGTGTACCATGGTGGATGTTAAAACACGGGGAATATTTAATAGCTGCTGTGGGAGGTACAATGAAACATCAAAAGCTTAATCATGATGAGAGAAGTCATTACCTCAAAGTAATTGTAAATCGATTTCCTTGGAGCTGCCCAAGAGAGTCCTTCCTTGACATAGCTGGAGAAATTATGCAATTTTCACATCGGAGCACTTAGGCATTGTATGATAATCTACAGTTGGAGAACTATATATAAAAAGCAAAAATGAAAGTTTTTACTTCAGCTTACCAAAAGTCTCCAATTTTGATACCGATTAATCTACCATTCAGGCCTGCCAATTTTTTTACTGGCTGCTTGAAAACAGTTACCTTCATAGGGGGAAAAAATTCCAAATGTCAAGATGAATGATCTAAGTCATCAAAGATCATACCGTTTTGGTTCTGTGAGTATTGGATGCAAACACGAGGTCAAGAACTTGTAAATATGAGTTTGCAAATAACACAGAGAGGAGAAAAATTTACCCTTTGAGTTGTTATAGCACGCTTATCCTTCGTACCTGCAAACCCAAATGCCCGTTGCTGCATAAAAAAGAATGAAAATGAAAATAAATCAACTACTGTCACTGATATAAGTGAAGAGTTACCATAACATTTCATACCGATATAAATACTCGTGGATATAAAAATATGACCACTGTTCTCATCCTTGACTATTGCTTAAACAAGAAACAAATAATATACTAATATGCGAAGCAACTGTAAGCAATTTTTCTGTCTATCTAATTTTCAGCAAAACCCACCCACCCACCAACAAACAAACAAACACAGGATGTTACCTGGACGCCGAGCATCTTTCCTATCACCCCCAATGCCTCTTGTGTGTCCTTATTCTCCTTGAAAAGATTAAACCTGAAGCAGTAAGGCAGACAAACATTTCATAAAGTAAGACACAAATCTTAGTAATATCCCCTTAGAGTGGTTACATAATATCTTAGGAATATCCCCTTAGAGTGGTTACATAATCATTACCTCATATATGCTTTAGAAAAATAACAGCATTTCAATCTCACATTTCCTCTGTGTTGGCTAAGCTTCAAATAAACCAGAAAGACAATAATACGGAATTAAAAGATTAGAGCAGTGTCATTTACCTAAGGAACTTGCCCAAGGTTTCCGGCCAATCATCAGTACCTCTACTATCAAAAGGCTTACCCCCTCTCTCTTTCCTTTTCCTAGAACCCCTACCATTGTCACTTCCACCTGAATGTTGCCTCACTCTAATACATTTTGACGCAGAGTCAGGTCCATCAACTGTATCCGTAACTAGAAACTTCAAATTCGCCTTAAAATAATTATGAACTGCCTGAAAACATTTCAAAAATAAAGTAAAATAAATAATACAATCAAACAACACTTCAAACGCCATAAATTAGCTTTAAATGAAAAAATCGATTAAAACTTGCCGTTCTATGAATTTTATCATAATCAGGAGAAAGAACAATCGGGGATATCTCATCTTTGCCACCGCCCGAAGTTCTTATTCTATCGATAAAATCTTTCAATAAATCAGCATCAGTATCACCAGCAAGTAATCTAAACGATTCAATTTCAGATGTATACGTTGTTTCCGTTTCCGTTTCCGTTTCCTTTTCTTCTTCCTTTTCCTTCTTTTCTTCAACACTCTGGAAATCAAAATCAAATTATTAATCTAATCTAATCTTGACCATCAAATAATTAAAAAAAGGGATTTGCATTTCATTACCTCTGAAGGAGCATCTAAGGAAGTTAAGCGGACAACATTCCCATCGGTATCAACTTCGTTAACAATAAAATCTGCAAATCTTTGTTTAAGGACTCCACGGAATCCAGGGAGTTGAGAGATGTAACAATGGATGCCAACATCTGTTTCATCTAATGGCATGATTAGGGTTTCTGTTTTGGGCGCGGAAGAGTTACAATAGAGTTTGAAGGCGCAGGGTTTTAGGAGATTGCAGGGTTTTAGGTTTGGGTGGGAGAGGATGCCTATGGAAACTGGGAAGGTTAGTGTTTTGTTAATCCGCACTAGTAATACCCCATGTGCGATGCACATACTTGAATTGGATTCTTTTAACAACACCAAATTTGATAATAATGAACAAAAAAAATCTTAAAATAAAAATTTAATATTCTTGTTTGTACTCATTATGTAAATAATTCAAAGAGTTTTCCAAATATAATAATTTTACAAATATCCGATATATATTTTTAAAGATATTTAAGTTTTAGTTTTTTTGATCTATTTTTAAAACAATAGTATTCCTGTAAATATACAAACATTGATTAAATACTTATTTAATAGGGATATTGTTGTCGTGTGAAAAGGCTTCACCAAACAATTAACTATTTTATTTATATTAATAAGATTATTTGAGGGTCAATTTAAACATTCCGCCGTACTACAACAAAACCACCCAAAAAGGGGTTTTTTTCTTTATTATAATATAAGATTTTACAGGGGCTCATTCTGCTATGCCCGTGGGGTGTGGGAAGTTTTTTTTTTTTTTTTTTTTTTTTTTTTGAAGCATGGTGTGGGAAGTTTGTTTAATATGTAATTGAGGGGTATCATTTTCAATACACCTTATTACATCCTACCACCTTTGATTTCGGATTTTTTTTTTGGTGGTAAACCATTGCTTAACTCTGCTAACCGCCTAGACATATTATTTGAGGCCTACCATTACAAAACAAAAAAAGATATTTTGAAGAAAAATGAAAAATCTATTTTACTTAATGGTTAAATTATCCCTAATTAATTAATATTAATTTGGGTGATTAAGTGATATCTAATCAAGTTAATCCTGAAAGCAACTACTGTTAATTCATCATCAAAACTTGAAAAAATTTAATTTTTTATTTTAAGAACTCAACCCAAAATCGATTGATGTTCGTGCAATAATAGACCGATTTTGGGTAGTGTTTTTTTTTTTTTGAGTTATTTAGTGTTTGGGTCCTAAGTTTTGGTATATATTAGTGTTTGGGTCCTAAGTTGGTCCAATTTAGTGTTTGGGTCGTTGACTCGTTAGTCAACTACGTCTTGTGGTCAAACCGTTAGGTGAGTTAACATTCACTATTTACACGTTTTCCATCACCCAAAATCTGTTTAATCTCAATCGAAAGTTCTTGGGCATTTCAGCAAACAGTTCAGGGCAATTCGAAAATTCAGTCTGAAATTCATAATTAATCTTCTTTTAATCTATATCTCAGAAGTTGATGCAATTTATTTTCTTAACTATATACAACCATAAGAGGTTCATTTCTTCCGTCCAACATCAAAATTCATGGAGGACACCGTCTACGAATCTATGAATGTTCAAAACTGATCATCATAAGCAAAGGTGATTTTGGGTGCAGAAATTGATCGAGTTGGCTTTCATTACCAAACTGTACGCTTTGCTGCTAGTGCATCCAATGCACATACAATCAATAGATTGTTAAATTGGTAAACACTAACCACCATCACTACCGTCGATTTATCAAAAAAACCATAAACACTCATTACAACCAATAGTCTAAATTCACCCAAAACTAAAATCTTAACAATCGTTTGATCATCATAAGCACGGTTAAAATGAAAATGAAAAATTTTGAGGTACACAGATTAAAGTAGTTTTTGATTTTAAAATAAAAACCATTGATAAAGAGTGCCGAAGATTGAGTGACTTAGTTAATAAATTATTGAAGTAAACTGATGTTGTTACGGTTGAGAAAGAAGAGCGGAAGGAGTGACTAGTGTGATGCGGTAGAAGCTGCAGGTTTGGGTAATTGTGTTAATATATATTTCTTCAAATGACAAAGTTAACCTTTAAAACTGTAACAATTCCTAACGGACATTAACTCTTTTAACTGCTTGACCGGAAATTCTAGTTGATTAACGGGTCAACGACCTAAATACTAAATTGGAAAAATTTAGGACCCAAACACTAAACCATGCTAAAACTTAGGACCCAAACACTAAATAACTCTTTTTTTTTTCAATTGACGAAGAAAACCCAGAATCGGTCCTTATTAATGTACACATAAACCGATTGTAGGAAACATAGTTTATAAATGTCCACATAACCCGATTATGCCATATTTTTAGGAACAAAATATTCATTACATAGTTTAGGAAATTAGGCATTATGTATATATGACAATTCAGTACGCGAATTCTTGAATCTCGCATATCAATACATCGTCAATAAACCTCCGAGCACGACGATACAACACCACATATTCCTTGTAGTGAATGAACTTCTTTTCCCCATTATGAATTCCCCATAGGCCATTGAGTCGTTCTAGCTGCAATTAAATGAATCACACGTTAGTAGAACACTAAACGAGGACATGGGTATAAAAATATCGGATTTCTCACTTTCTCACTTAGAGGAGCTTGTGGATGATGGTCGTAAACCATTCTTCTAACTTTAACATACTCTCGCATTACACTTTTTATGTATGCGTACCGAAAAGCTAAGTCTCTCCATCTACGGTTTTTTGGATTCGTGGTGCGCTCATAGTAGAACTCGTTCACCCTATTCCAAAACGTTGAATATAGTTCATCGGGATGTTTGTGGAAGGCGGGAACAAACGATTTCACGAGATGTGTATCTTGTTCCGGATCTCATTCCATTTTCTAGGTTCAGTGTGTGATGTAGGAGTGGCTCAAAGAGGTTGTCCTTATATAGATAAAAACTCAACGGCTATTTTTTTTAAAATCAATGCACACAATCGGTATTTAGAAATGTCAAAATAGGCCGATTTTTCCTTGCAAAATCTTCCTACCCACAATCAGTTTATAATATTGCACATGTAATCTGATTACTTTAAAAAAAAAAAAACAGAAAAAGTGCCAATTTTCCTTACAAGAATCGGATTACATGTTTCAACACATAAACCGATTTCGTAGGTTGTCAAAATTCTGGACGTTTATGTTTCTTCAGAATCGGTCTTTAATAGTATCCATATAAACCGATTTTGAACACTTACAAAACAAGTGAATAGATTTCCCAAAATCGGTGTACGTGGTGAATTCCTAAAACCCGATTCTAGAATTGTAACCCTGGAGAAAAGGTTGAATCGGTTTTTACATAAGTAAATATTAACTGATTTTGACTGAATAAACTGCCAAAATCCATCATTTTTCACTCAGATTGTAGTTCTTTTGTTGCGTCTTAGGAAAACACAAACAATTTTCAAAAAAAATTAGATTCGTTCATTCATAAACTAAAGAACATAACCAAAAATAATTCGACAATAAATTTAAGACATAAGTTTTGAATCCATAATTATCCATAGCTAAATACATAAGTTTGGAAAACAAAGAAACCATTCATTCATCAACATCCCCACCATGACCACGTCCACGTCTAGTACCACGAGCACCTCGTCCTCGTTTAGCAAGTCTTTCCTCGTCGGCATCATGTTGGGCGCTACTAGATTCACCTTGAGAATACTTATTTAGAAGGACTTTCCTCATCTTTTACTTTGTGTTCTCCACCACCGCTTCCCAAAATTTTGCACCCCGCATCTACATCTTCCAGATTGTTCAATACATCAATCAATTTTTCATTGGCCTCAACATCTTTTCCTTTCCTAATACATATCATTTCTTCGTTTATCAAATTCCCGATTTGACTTCTCTGTTTCCATTTTAAACAACAAACATCCAACAAATCATGTTATTACAATTAACAAAACCATAATTGAGAAACAATATGTTAAAGCATTTCTAGGTTGAACCCACCAAGCATTGGTATGTCAAGTTTGGTTGTCATATTTGTGTATCAAAACTCAATTAAAGTCGCTTGATTAAATATACTAGAGTCAACTTCGTTTAGGTTAGACTAGAAAGTCTAGGAATATTGAGACTGTAGCGCCCCCTAAGCTAATAGCTGACTAATCCAATAAATTAACTAAATAAAGAGGCACTAAAATCTAAAACATGCACTTAAGCATTCAATTAAGAAATGCGATACAGAATTTAACCCAAAGCTAACCCCGCTCCGAAATATTTATACAAGATCTTCTCTCAAATGATACATATATAATAGTCATTTGGTTTTTAAATAAAATATACAACATAATCAATATAACAAAAGTTAATCAACTAGCGAAGTCAACCCGTGAAGCTTTCGTTGTGCAACCCTGATCTGTCATAGAAACTGAAGTGGGAATAATTAACATTTAACTTCTAAGTAATCATATGCAAGATTTGGAAAACAATAATGTTTTTCCCATGCATTAAAAAGTGACCAAGTCACTCAAATAAACAAACAAGTATATGGACAAACTCCTTCGTCAAACAATGTATAATATGGTTGTAAATCCCTACCCGGCAATTTACACCTAATAGCTATGGACGCCACCAAGACCATGGTGACCAGTACTCTAAACAATAAAATCTGAATTAAAGTAGGTATAAATGTGAAGGAGCGTATCCTATATACACAAGTGGAAATTCTCATTTCCCATAATAATTCATGTTGACAACGAAACAATACAAGTCCTTTCCAAATCGTGGAAAGATTCACAAAATCGACAGGATTATTATAATGCATTTTAAACAAAACATGGAATGCAGAAACAGACAATGCATGAGTTTGTTAAGCATAAAATTTTATAAAAGCAACAATAATGATTACAAAGAGTCAAATGCATTCCCATACCTTTTTGAAGACAGGCCACGCCTACCTCGAGATCCACGATCTACTGGTTCATCCTTTGAATCGGTCGTTGTTAATAAGGAACTGTTAATCACACAAGCACTCTAAGAAACTAGCAATAATGGCTCATAAAACTCTAACTCTAACTAATGGTTCTAAGACTCTGTACAAAAACCGTTACCTGAGAACACCAACAACACCTCTAACTTTACATTCAATACCACCAGCACCAACTGACTATTCTAACTTCATCTGTGTTACTACAGTTCACCAAATACATTATCTCCCAAACTTGCAGTTACAACACACATGGGATACCACCATCCTTAGATTCACTTTTCATCAACCTAGGATGCATCTAAAACTCATCTCATTCAGAAACCAACATCATTATCTAACTGTCACAGCAAAAACTATTTTACCAGACTCCATTTGAGATTCACAATTAAACTTCAATACACAACACTATTATCACTTCAGGCAATTCAACAGCATACCCACCAAATTCAACTAACTATAACATCAACTCAACTCTTCTAACATCAACAACATTTATCTCATTCTCTGCATCTAATCATCAAAATTCTCAAGAACAGACCCAACCCAAGTTCTTCAATTCATCACCAAAATAACTTCAAACATTAATTCATTCTATAGTTATCTCAATATCAGTTTCAATATAACTTCATCAACATCCATAGTTCATAATTCATTTAAATGAACTCAAAAAGCTTTATGAGATACTAAGAAGTAAATTACCTCAAGAAAAGTCCACTCCAACAAGCCATTACAATCTCCTTCCTTATCAGTCAGTTCACCACAGCCAACATCCAACAACCTTCAATACCCTTACTCTCAAATTCGAGTTATCCTTCAACCTCTAACTTCTTGAATCATCAATAAAACCAATTCATATCATCAATTAAACAATAACCCATTCATTAATTCAATCCCCTTTAGATCAACTTCATCTTAATCATCACCAATTCGAAACCTTAATTCTTATTCACAAGAAACCCTAATTTCTTAATTCAACTTCAAAACAATCTCACAACTCCAATCGAACAACAACCCTTCTATCTTGATTTACTAAAAACTCAGTAAACCTCTGATATTCCTTATGAAATCAAAATCCATGTAGAAACCCTAACTCTCGATTCAATCACCGGAATAACACAACCATAACAATACATCAACAACCCTCTTCTTATTCATCTACTAGTAACTCGATTCATATCTCATAACCTTCAAAACATTAACCAAATCTGTAACCCTAATCTCAAATATTTGAAACCTTCTATGTTGAAGCTAAATCAACTACATAACGCTCTTCACCAACAATCCCTTGTCTTTTGAACTTCACTGATTCAATTGATAACTTTAAATTTCTGCTTCATCGACTGATACGAGTGGAAGAAGAATTTGCAGAGAAAAAAAAGAAGAACAGAGAAGAAGAACGAAGAGGAAGAAAGAGAAAGAATATAAAAGAATGAATTTCTCTTCGATCCGTAAGAGGATAAGGCCGACGAAAACTTACAAAGGCACTCAGCAATTTGATACGGGCATCCAAGGTGGTTTGTCTACAAAATGACTAGTCTTCCTTTCATGCACATCTGATGATATCTTCTTCGCCCGGTATCCGATTGGAACGTTCGAGTAGTCCATTCCGCATAACTTTTCGAGATCCATCTAATGATACTAGTTTCATATCTAGATCTTTGTTAGATTAATTCATAATAATTAGCGTTCGAGTTAAACTAATCGATTCCTTAGCGGCTAAATCGTATCTTGATCATCGTTGAACCGGTAAAATAGCGTTGACGAGCTTGAGGGTCCTTACAAAGACATACAAGTATTACCTCGAAGACCTGAAAAGTGTGAAGACATGTCGGCTACAATGAAGACATTATCCTTCCGCTTGAGGTTAGTGATACTGACTTGACTTGTTTACATTCTAATCGTTACTTTCAAGTCGTTTAGCTTTGTCCGCTACTCCTATGTTTATCCTACCCATCACTTATATTATTGCTCTTATTGGACTCCTAGATTGGTCTAACCCTGGCACACAGGTTTGGAAACTTAATTATTCTTTATAGGTGATCATCACACTTGCAAGTTTCAACAGGCTCAAGACACTCCTCAGACAAGCCCGTTCATAAAACCCACACAAATTACCCCATATTATACCCCGACTTTCACAATCCCTGCCTCAGCTATCAAAAATATTCCTTCTCAGGTTTTCACTCAATTTCCTTCTGTTTATAGGTGAAAATAGTTTCTACTAATTTCGGTAATTACGGGTGTGAAGGTGAGAAACTGTTTAAACCCTAAACAATGTACTGTAAGGGAGTACTTTAGATTCGAGAGATCAATCTGTACAAGTCCGGCCTAAACCAAGAAATGGTCGTTCCAGACTTGCTTCGGTCACAAAGAGGAGGAGAATGGGTTGGTTTTGGGGAGGGTAGCAAGGAGAGTGGTGAGACCAAAATAGTTAATTCTGGAAGAGCAATTAGGTTTCTACGACTTGTTGTTAGAGAAGTATGAGAGATCACAAGGAGAGCTAGAAGATAAGTACTTCTGAATGTTGTGTGGTCCGAATGAACTTGCTTGTCCAAATGGAAATAGGTAAGACCTATTTATACAAGTCAGGTAGAAACGTACCCTGGTATTTTTAAGGAGTGGGTAAATAAATGTGAGGAGGTGGTCACCGTATGCATGGACTTGATATCCCATAAAGTAGTTAACGTATGAAACTAGTTTTCATAAAACTGTTAATGTTATGGAATTAATATTCCATAAAGTTAGTTAACTCACGGCTTTATGTTCCATGAACATTTCCCACATAACTCCTGTATTTACTAGGCACCTCACCCTTATGACACTTCCTTATGAGGGGCGTAGTGTACACCCCACGCTGTAGACCACCAAACCAATACCCAAAGAGAATCCCCCTGTTTGTGATGATGTCTTGAATGTTTTGGAAAATATGAAAAATGTTGTTGTGGCTTGGAAAGTCGATCCTGGGAAACTTTCTAGCCAGGTGACATTCGACGGTCGAGATGTTGCATATTGAGAGGAGGGGCAACCGTTGATCGTTGCACGCCTTCGTTTTGGTAGCCGCGTAGTGAGGTCCAACAGGGTGGCACTGCTAGGGTGTGTTTAGACTTGGCATGAGGGGCCAAGAGGTGGCCATGGGCGGCTAGCTTGACTAGGTGCGTGACCAAGCTTGGTTTTTGGGTCTAAAGTCATGAGGGGACTTTAGACGGGCATGATTTGCTCTTGGGACTTAAGGGCAACCGTGGATTGTCGCCTGGCTTCAATTTGGTAGCCGCAAGGGGAAGGCCAGCATGTTGGCGTGGCATGAGGGGCCATGGTTTGGCATGGCACGGCTAGCTTGGCTAAGTGCGTGACCAAACTAGGGTTTTTGGGTCTAAAGTCATGAGGGGACTTTAGACGGCCAGGATTTGCTCCAGGGATTGAAGGGAAACCGTGGATTGTCGCATGGATTCAATTTGGTAGCCGCATGAGGAAGGCCAGCATGGTGTTGCGGCGTGAGGGGCTATGGTTTGGCATGGCGCGGCTAGCTTGACTAGGTGCGTGACCAAGCTAGGGTTTTTGGGTCTAAAGTCATGAGGGGACTTTAGACGTCCAAGATTTTCTCTTGGGATTGAAGGGCAACCGTAGATTGTCTCTTGGCTTCAATTTGGTAGCCGCGTGACGAAGGACAACATGGTGGCGCATCATGAGGGGCCATGGTTTGGAATGGCGCGGCTAGCTTGGATAGGTGTGTGACCAAGCTAGGGTTTTGGGTCTAAAGTCATAAGGGGACTTTAGACAGCCAGGATTTGCTCATGGGATTGAAGGCCAACCGTGGATTGTCACCTGGCTTCAATTTGGTAGCCGCGTGAGGAAGGCCAGCATGGTGGCGCGGCATGAGGGGACATGGTTTGGCATGGCGCAACTAGCTTGGCTAGGTGCGTGACCAAGCTAGGGTTTTGGGTCTAAAGTCATGAGGGGACTTTAGACGGCCAGGATTTTCTCCTGGGATTGAAGGGCAACCGTGGATTCTCGCCTGGCTTCAATTTGGTATTTGTGAGGAGAAGGCCAACAGGATGGCGTAGTTAGCATAGCTAGGGCCAAGGAAGGGCGCGATTGGCATGGCGCGGCTAGCTTGGGCTAGACGTGGCTGGCATGATTTGCCATTGGCACAAGGGTGTGATTAGCATGGTTAGGGCCATGACACGGTGCGATTGGCATGGCGCAACTAACTTGGGTTAGGTGTGGCTTTCATGATTTGCCATTGGCACAAGAGATGTGGCTAGCATAGCTAGGGCCATGGCATGGTGTGATCGGCATGGCGCGACTAACTTGGGCTAGGTGTGGATGGCATGATTTGCCATTGGCACAAGAGATGTGACTAGCATAGCTAGGGCCATGGCACGGTGCGATCGACATGGCAAGGCTAGCTTGGGCTAGGTGTGGTTGGCATGATTTGCCATTGGCACAAGAAATGTGTCAAGCGTAGCTAGGGCAATGGCATGGTGTGATCGGCATGGTGCGGCTAACTTGGGCTAGGTGTGGCTGGCATGATTTTCCATTGGCACAAGAGATGTGGCTAGCGTAGGTAGGTACATGGCATGGTGTGATTGGCATGGCGCGGCTAACTTGGGCTAGTTGTGGTTGGCATGATTTTCCATTGGCACAAGAGATGTGACTAGCATAGCTAGGGCCATGGCACGATGCGATCGACATGGCGCGACTAGCTTGGGCTAGGTGTGGATGGCATGATTTGCCATTGGCACAGAGGTGCAGCTAGCATGGTTGGCATGATTTGGTGCGGTCGGTGTGGCTGGCATGATTTTCCATTGGCACACGTGGGAATTAGGGTTTGGCAAGTCGTAACCCTAATTTGAAAAATATACCCGGGTAATTATTTTGGAGACACATTAAAGGTTTCAATAAATGTGCCTAGTAAATGCTTAATGATTTAAATGTCGTGACATTGCTGTCTGCTAGGGTTTAGTATTTTACGATTTTAACCCTAAACTAAAAACCACCATCAACATTAAGTCCCCTGCTTAGCTCGAAATAGGTACCTTGTTGCGGGGTAAGCATATGATGGTGCCAGACAAGGAGGGAATCGTGATGTAAATCATTGCAGAGATGGTCAGGAGAATCCGACTAACCTTTTGAGTGGTAAAGACACCTTTGGATTACGGGCCTGTGTAAGTTCTACTGGAAATGAAGACCATGGAGTTGTGAGGAGAAAGTTACCATCTTGGTCTGGTCGTCCACCTCCAAGGCAAGGGAGGCGCGTTTGTGGAGAGCAAAGCAAATGAGCGGCTTAGATCAAAAAGGCCAAGAGGTGGCATGGTCCTGGCCGCGGCAATGGCTTGGTGAAACATGCATGAGAGACTAGGCATGGCGGGGCCGTAGTGATGGAGCGAGATCTTGTCCGGGGAGATTGGATTTTGCTTGGACCGGTTTCCTCTTTTGCCTTCTTGGTTCAAAATAGGAAATCCTTTCTTTGTTCAAACTCCCACATACCATGTGTATATAAAAAGAGGGACGACTTCTCTTTGTTTTATGCCTACTTATTCCTCACAGCCATGTGATAGAAGTAAAGTAGAGCGGACTAGCGAATCCCAGGTACGCCTTCCAACGCTTCTCTTTAACTTTTTTTTTGTAAACCCTAGTTGTAGGCGCCCCTTTTTATGACTCTGTAGGATCGTCGGCGTGAATCTTAGGTATTTTTTTCCCTAGCTTGTCATAACACTTAGGCATGGATACCTCATTGATGCTGACCGACTCTACTCACTATACAATGTAGGAACGTGATATCAATGGTCTTATATTCTCACGACAACCTAGACTTTAGGGTTTGTTCCTCGTTTTGATGTCGCCGTGTGTATGGTTTCCCTGGTGGGTCACTTTTCCTCGGTCGGACAAAAATTCTATGCCATTGGGTACGGCCCTGAAACAAATTGTCTTGCGTTTTGGGTGAAAATAATTTTCGTGCACCTTCTTTAATAATGTCCCTTCGCATTGCTCCGTTGTAGTTGTTTGAGAAAATCTTCGCTATGATGTCACTTGAGGAGAGTTCTGCGGTACCGAAAGACGTTTGCAATTCCAAACCAAACATAGATGATGAATTCTTCACCACATCGGCCACGGTTAGGAGAAACCACCCCATCTATGTGCCGATTCTTCTGACTGGCTCGGAAAGCGATGGAGAGAATCGATCGGTTCGGCCAAGAGGCGTAATAAGGTTTTTCCTTCAGAGGAAAGAATATCGTGCTTCTTCTATCGATTTTAAAATCCATGCAAGTCCGTTGCGTTCCTTTGAGAAATGGACACGATTTATGATGGACCATGAACCTGTAAAGATCAATTTGACTAGGGCGCGGATTGCCGGTGCTGTTGCGGCTTCTGCAGTGCTTCAAATTAGGAAAGACATTCCAGGGTTGGTTGCTTTTGTTTCCATATGGTGTCCAGACACCTATACGGCCGTATGCAGGTGGGGCAAAATGACCATTTCTTTGGAAAGCATGGATGTACTGATGAACCTTCCCGTAGTTGGGAACCTTGATGTTAAGTTGTCCGCTGATGAAGAAGAAATGCATGCCGCTTTAGTTGCGAAATCAAAGGGGTTCATTCCGAAAAAGAATGAGACGAAGTTCTTCTATGACTGGTGGGTGTGTCAGTGGTTTCCTGACGCGTTAGAGCCAAACCAGAAGAATATTACTCCCTCCGTTCCACTTTAGATGATATTTTTGGAGTTTTCACGCAGATTAAGAAATTGAGAGAGATATTAAGATTTTCCATATATGCCCTTGAGAAAAGTCATCAAATATTAATTTCTATTAGTGAATTTAAAAATAAACTTATAGTTCAAAAACAAAATATAAGGGTGTTATTGGTATTATTGTGGGAAAATATGAAAACTTTCAAGTATTGTGGAACAAAAATTTAACCCTAAAGCATCATCTAAAATGGAATGGAGGGAGTACACTTCATGTTGCGGCGTTCTTGGCTTTTTGGCTATCCAGAGATATTTTTGATGACGGCTCGGGCAAGAAAGTGATAAGACATGGACTTATCAAGTTTGCCATAAAAATGACAAAAGGTGTCGTCCTTCCCCTTGGTGGTTTGTTTCTTGGTTCCCTGTATGCACACCTGGACCAGCTGGTTTCGGACATCCGCACCTCGAACGGTCATATGAAGGTGGATTCGTATGTTCATGACGTCTTTATCCAGACATGGTTGTGGGAACATTTCGTGAAGTATGCCCCAAAACCGTTGGCTATACTTCCTGAGTCTTAGGGCGGCTATAGAATATTGCGGTGGTCGAAGAGGCGCCGAAAAACCAGTCCGAAATTGATTAAGTTTCTTGACAACTCGCATGCGGTTAGTTTTCGTCCATGGGATCCGGTGCACGAGTCCATAACTCAGGTTAGTACTTTTGCTCCCGTTTTGAACATGTCTTTGTCTTCTGATGAGTAGGGCTTGAGCGTGAGAGAGATGGTGTTCATGCGTAGCTGCACATCTGGCTATATATCGGCTTTCTCTCGATGATAACGTCAGGCAGTTCCTTATAACATTGAGCGAGCAACTCGGCATATGGGTTTCAACCAAGAAGTCACTCTTGTTTGTCAGCTGGCGGCTCCAAAGGATCCATTATCATATGTTCTTTATGCTAGTGTTCTCGCGCCGGGCAGAAACCTCACTTTCTTGCTTTTGGAACGAAATCCGTCGACTACCTCCAAGTATAACGCATTTTGGCAGAGTGAATTCCTCGTTATCCAGGAATTCGTGAAAGTCGTAGTGGAGAACACTCGTGGTAGGCCTTCTGCCGAGATTTTAGCAAAATATCCATTGTTGAGGGACATATCTCTAACCAAAAGGAAACCTGTCGGTCTGGACATGGACAGTCCGCAAGTGAAAGAGCGAAGGTCTAAAAATCATGCTGGTGGTCTTCAGTCGGGTCCAGAGGCTCTCCCAACTTTCAGCTCCTCCAATATGCGAGTACGTATAATTTCCTCCCTGAGTTAGTTGAATTACATTGTCTCTGTCTCATTTTGAGCATCTTCCTTTGTGTCTTGCCAGGGTCTCAGCAGAATGAACGCCTTTACTAAACTCACAAGGGGTCAGAAAACAACACCTCCGGAGACAGAGGGAAGCGATGCTGATCCTACCCATAGTGATGAAGAATTCGAGAAGGATGAAAGATCTGAGTTTGGTGATGGTGAGAGTAGTTCTTCCGATAGCAGTTATGAATCTTCTTCTAGTCAGTCTGAAACCGATTCGGTGAGTGCTCTCTACGTTTTTTCTTCTTCCCCTCCCCCCCACCCCCTCTTTTTTTAGTAAACTAAGTCTTGATTCTTTAGGAGGAGACCGTTTCTTGGGACGATATTGTAGTGGAAGACCACCAGAGTAAAGACGCAACCGTACTTCCTATTGCGGAAACTTCACCATCTAGTGATTTGGACATGGAGATTCGTCGTCCTGAGGGTGCCGCCGTGACTTAGATGGAGGAGGGAGCTTCGGGGGGTGAACTTGTGGTTAGGGATCCTCTGCCAATTTTTGATTCAGTTGCAGGTGCCACCTTAGATCCTCCGTATCTGGCTCATTTTCTCGGTCATGTGTTGATTGGTGGATTTAGCGTTCCAGCTAAACATGCGACATTGTACACCAAGATCTGGGAAAGCTATGGTCACATTGCCACGGCTAAGAAGATTATTAGTTGACATGCGTTGGTCAAGCGTGTGGAGGAGGCCTTGTCTTCGATTGATGAGATGTGAAACGTGACTGGTCATATAGTTTCTGAGGATGTAGTCTCGAGCTGGAAGTTCCATCGTGACATGTGCATGGGTTTCGAATTCAACATTCCTTGGTTCGTTGAAGTCTCTCTGATGTTGAAAAGTTTCTGGTAGAAACAGTTGAAGGTCCTTCCGCAGACACAGTGAAGAAGCATGAGGCGGAATTCAAAAAGTTGCGCCGGCAAATGAAATTTAAAAGGGCGGCTCTCCAGAGCACAAAGTAGGCCTTCGCCAAAAGGAGCAAGCCGTTGTTGGAGAACTTTCCTTGAACATATATCTATCTTTCGGACCTCTTACCTTTAGGTTTTTTTTTTTGAAAGGAAAATGAGACGCCTGGTTTTTGGTTTTTGATTTTCTTGGGTTAATAGATAAATTCTACCTGGACGGTTTTGGATTATATTTTTTTTTTGAATGAGATTCTTAGAATTGAATTGTTTAGGATTGTTTTTGATTGTGATTGAAAGTGACACAGACATCTCAGAAAAACCATGGAACCGTGTATTGGTAGGGGACATGGGGTAAACTATGTATCTTGTCTTGAAAACTTGAAATAGAAAACCACGTATCTCATCTAGGTAAGACTTACTTGGTTTTCAGTTCTCTAGATGAAAAGTGAACCTTCCAGGTGTAAGACCGAGTTTATGGAAAACACCTCCATGGGAAGTCCCCAGTCGTTACTGAGCCGTCTAACAACCTAGCCGTTGACCCTTGGGAGGATCTTGTCTGCTTCTATCCCCTGTGAATTCCCCAGTCATCCCTTGTCGTGTCATGACTGATAATCAAGCCGACGGGTAACTGAGTCGGAGTGAGTCGCCTTCCCCAACCATCTTGACACCTGGGTCGAAAAACGAGATCGACAGTCGAAAATTTACATTGTGATCGATAGATCAATCCTACCGCTGTGGTCGCCAATTGTTTATAGGTAAAAATAGTTTCTACTAATTTCGGTAATTGCGGGTGTGAAGGTGAGAAACTGTTTAAACCCTAAACAATGTACTGCAAGGGAGTACTTTATATTCGAGAGATAAATCTGTACAAGTCCGGCCTAAACCAAGAAATGGCCGTTCCAGACTTGCTTCTGTTATAAAGAGGAGGATAATGGGTTGGTTTTGGGGAGGGAAGCAATGAGAGTGGTGAGACCAGAATAGTTGATTCTGGAAGATCAATTGGGTTTCTACGACTTGTTATTAGAAAAGTATGAGAGCTCACGAGGAGAGCTAGCGGGTAAGTACTTATGAATGTTGTGTGGTCTGAATGAACATGCTTTTCCAAATGGAAATAGGTAAGACCTATTTATACAAGTTAGGTAGAAACATACCCTGGTCTCTTTAAGGAGTGGGGGAATAAATGTGAGGAGGTGGTAACCGTATGCATGGAATTGATATCCCATAAAGTAGTTAACGTATGAAACTGGTTTTCATAAAACTGTTAACGTTATGGAATTGATGTTCCATAAAGTTAGTTAACTCACGGATTTATGTTCCATGAAAATTTCCCACATAACTCCTGTATTTACTAGGTGCCTCACCCTTATGACACTTCCTTATGAGGGGCGTAGTGTACGCCCCACGCTGTAGACTACCAAACCAATACCCAAAGAGAATCCACCTGTTTGTGTTGATGTATCGAATATTTTGGAAAACATGTATAACGTTGTTGTGGATTGGAAAGTCGAGCCTAGGGAACTTGCTAGCCATGTGACCTTCGACGGTCGAGATGTTGCATCTTGAGAGGAGGGGCAACTGTTGATCTTTACACGCCTTCGTTATGGTAGCCGCATAGTGAGTTCCAATAGGGTGGCATGGCTAGGGTGTGTTTAGACTTGGAATGAGGGGCCAAGAGGTGGCCATGGGAGTATATCTTGACTAGGTACGTGACAAAGCTTGGGTTTTTAGGTCTAAAGTCATGAGGGGACTTTAGACGGCCAGGATTTTCTCTTGGGATTGAAGGGCAACCGTGGATTGTCGCCTGGCTTCAATTTGGTAGCCGCAAGGGGATGGCCAGCATGGTAGTGCGGCATGAGGGGCCATGGTTTGGCATGGCGCGACTAGCTTGGCTAGGTGCGTGACCAAGATAGGGTTTTTGGGTCTAAAGTCATGAGGGGACTCGATCTAGACGGCCAGGATTTGCTTCTGGGATTGAAGGGCAACCGTGGATTATCGCCTGGCTTCAATTTGGTAGCATCATAAGGAAGGCCATCATGGTGGCGCGGCGTGAGGGGCCATGGTTTGGAATGGCGCGGCTAGCTTGTCTTGGTGAGTGACCAATCTAGGGTTTTTGGGTCTAAAGTCATGAGGGGACTTTAGACGGCCAGGATTTGCTCCAGGGATTAAAGGACAACCGTGGATTGTCGCCTGGCTTCATTTTGGTAGCCGCGTGAGGAAGGCTAGCATGGTGGCGCGGCATGAGGGGCCATGGTTTGGCATGGCGCGTCTAGCTTGGCTAGGTGTGTGACCAAGCTAGGGTTTTGGGTCTAAAGTCATGAGGGGACTTTAGACGGCCAGGATTTGCTCTTGGGATTGAAGGGCAACCGTGAATTGTCGGCTGGCTTCAATTTGGTAGCCGCGTGAGGAAGGCCAGCATGGTGGCGCCGCATGATGGGCCATGGTTTGGCATGGCATAACTAGCTTGGCTAGGTGCGTGACCAAGCTAGCGTTTTGGGTCTAAAGTCATGAGGGCACTTTAGACGGCCAGGATTTGCTCATGGGATTGAAGGGCAACCGTGGATTGTCGCCTAGCTTCAATTTGGTATTTGTGAGGAGAAGACCTACAAGATGGCGCGGTTAGCATAGCTATGGCCAAGGCAGGGAGCGATTGGCATGGCGCGGCTAGCTTAGGATAGACGTGGCTGGCATGATTTTCCATTGGCACAAGGGTGTGATTAGCGTATCTAGGGCCATGGCATGGTGCGATCGGCATGGCGCGGCTAACTTGGGCAGGGTGTGGCTGGCATGATTTTCCATTGGCACAAGAGATGTGGATAGCGTAGCTAGGGCCATGTCAAGGTGTGATCGGCATGGCGTGTCTAACTTGGGCTAGGTGTGGCTGGCATGATTTGCCATTGGAACAAGAGATGTGACTAGCACAGCTAGGGCCATGGCAAGGTGCGATCGGCATGGCGCGGCTAACTTGGGATAGATGTGGCTAGCATGATTTGCCATTGGCACAAGAGATGTGGCTAGTGTATCTAGGGCCATGGCATGGTGCGATCGGCATGGCGCATCTAACTTGGGCTAGGTTTGGCTGGCACGATTTTCCATTAGCACAAGAGATGTGGCTAGCGTAGCTAGGGCCATGGCATGGTGCGATCGGCATGGCGTGGCTAGCTTGGGCTAGGTGTGGCTAGCATGATTTTCCATTGGCACAAGAGATGTGGCTAGCGTATCTAGGGACATGGCATGGTGCGATCGGCATGGCGCGGCTAACTTGGGCTAGGTGTGGCTGGCATGATTTTCCATTGGCACAAGAGATGTGGATAGCGTAGCTAGGGCCATGACATGGTGCGATCATCATGACGCGGCTAACTTGGGCTAGGTTTGGCTGGCATGATTTTCCATTGGCACAAGAGATGTGACTAGCATAGCTTGGCCCATGGCACGGTGCGATCGGCATGGCGCGGCTAGCTTGGGCTAGGTTTGGCTGGCATGATTTTCCATTGGCACAGAGGTGCATCTAGCATGGTTGGCATGATTTGGTGCGGTCGGTGTGGCTGGCATGATTTTCCATTGGCACACGTGGGAATTAGGGTTTGGCTCGTCGTAACCCTAATTTGAAAAACATACCCGGGTAATTATTTTGGAGACACATTAAAGGTTTCAATAAATGTGCCTAGTAAATGCTTATTGCTTTAAATGTCGTGACATTGCTTTCTGCTAGGGTTTAGTATTTTACGATTTTAACCCTAAAACAATATAACACCTCAGGAATCTAGTAGCTCTGCATAAACCCGATATCTTGTTCCTCTCTAAAACATTAGCAAACGAAAATCATATGATGGACCTTGCACAATCACTACAAATTTTAAACCACTATATTGTTCCTAAAATTGGCAGATGAGGAGGATTATGCCTAATGTGGAGTAACAACATTAACACCCAAGTAATTCTACACACCCAAGGCTACATATACGCGATTTTTACCCCAACAACTCCCGATCAACCTTGGATATTCTCTGGCATTTATGGACCACCACCAAAGTAATCCAAAACATTCCTCGGTCATACTCGGTGGGGTACCTTGTAGCGAGGAGAAATGAGCTCGGACTTGGAAATCTCCAAAACTCGGCATCATACTCGGTCCCTAATTATTAGAGATTTATATATAATACTCATGAGTCATGAATTATACCAAGTACTCGGCTAATTTTTATATACAACTGGTCTCCTCGGCATAATACTCGGTCTACTCGGCCTAATAATCGGTCTCCTCGGCCGATTACTCGGCCTAATACTCGGTCTCCTCGTCCGATTACTCGGTTTCCTCGGCCGACTTAATCGTTGTTCATCGGAATGACCTTGTACTCGGAAATCACATCGCTCATTTACCTTGTAGCGAGTACTCTCCGATTAATCGGCCGAGGAGAGCGATTTCGACTACTTTGACCACCACACCCGACATCAAGAACAAATTTTTGTCAAACTTTCCCATTGATATTTCCGAACATAACCCCAACTAATCCTTGGATTTTGATGGGAGATTTCAACGACATAATGGATCAATCATAAGAAAAAAAAGGCAGGCAAGTAACGTATGCTCAAACCCAACCTTTCCTCATAATGATAGACCAAATGGGATTTACCGACATGAGATTTCGAGGCGACCCATACACCTGGACCAACAATCACATGGGGCAAGATAACATTATAGAGCTCCTAGATAGATCCTTAGCAACTCCACAGTGGCGGACTGCAAATCCTCATGATGGAGTTACCCACCTACCAAGAATTGCTTCGTATTATGCGTAAATTTTGCTACGAACAAAAGAAGTAGATTGGCAAGGTACAAAAAACTACAAATTTGAGCATCTATGGTTAACTCAGCCTCAACTCATACAAGTGGTAGAATCTGCATGGATCCAACAGCATGATACTGAACCTTCTCTTAACATTGAACTAAAGCTTATCGCAACCAGTCAAACACTTTCGGATTATAATAAGCAAACATACAACCACCTCCCCACAATGATAAAAAAAATCAACAACACAAATAAAATCTGCGTAATACCAATGCGCAATTAGTTATGGAAATAAGCTTTCATATTAGTTGCAACAAGAAAATCAACTCAGGAATCACCACACAACCCTGCTCCAATGTCATGCAACTTATTGGCAGCAAAGATCTAGAATTCAATGGTTACAATCAGGCGACAACAACACAAATTTTTTCCATACTAAAGCAAATATTCATCGGAGTCACAACAACATCCAACAATTACAAGACTCACAAGATAACTAGATTAACAACAAGGATAAAGTGGTACAACTCATACTAAACCACTACACCGACATATATACAACACCTAGCATAATAATCGATGGGACCTCTTTGAGGCAATCAATCCCATACTGACATCTAGGAAATATGACGCTCTCATTGCAGAAGTAACCAAAACAAAAATCAAATAAGCATTATTTTCTATAAATTCGGAAAGTTCCCCTGGACCCGATAGTTATACTAGTAGGTTCTTCATAACCCTTTGGGAAACCACACATATACAATTGATTGCTATGGTCCGCAGTTTTTTCAACTCTCTCAACATTCACCACTCATGAATCATACAAATATTACTTTATTCCCAAAAGTATAACACCCTTCAAAACCATCACAATTCAGACCTATCAGACTTTGTAACGTCACATATAAGATCATTGCCAAAATTTTAGTCAATCGAATTCGACCGCTACTTCCATTTTTCATAAGCCCTTATCAGAGTGCTTTTGTCCCCCAAAGATCGATATAAGATAACATTGCAATCGCGGGAGAATTATTTCACCATATCAGAACTTCAACCTGCACAAAGGACCCAAAAATAGCACTAAAATTAGATATTCAAAAGGCTTATGATAGCTTGGACTGAGGCTTCATCAAAACGGCACTCACCAGGATAGGATTCCAAATAATTTTTGTGGAATACATAATGTTATGTGTAGGATCAGAATATCGCAACAACAACACACTTGCGAAATCTTTATCAACAACGTTGCGAAGACGTCGTAGAGTGATTTCTGAAATGATATAACAGATGACGACAACGTAAGCATGAGAAAAGTGTGATGATCTAGCAAAATCTAGGATGTTTGCGAATTTTAATATTTGTAATCTTGCGAAATACCGCAAGTCAGATCCGAAATAAAGATCAACTTAGATGTTATCCACTATGTAATACCATATATAAAGAGATGAATAGGTGTAAGAAAGAGGGATAATTTTTGGAGTGTTAAGAAAGTTTTGAGGAGAGAGAAAGTCCAAAATAGTGTTGTATTCTTGATTTCATTTCCTTCTGGTAAAATTTCTAGATTCAATTAATAAAAAGTGTTATTATTAATATTAAGAAATGTGTTGATTGTTATGAATTCTTGTGAGGGATGTATTGTAGGATTTCCTGCAACTACATAATGGCGCTAGAAACATGGAACTTGTTGAAGAAATTCTGATTGAATTATGATTTGAAGGAATTTGGAGTAATTGGTGAAGAATTTAATATAGTTTTCAACAGTTCATTAAGATTGAAAAGATGGCTAGAAAAAAAAATGCTTCAAGACAACCAACAACTGTTAGAAAGAGTAAGAGGCTTGTTGGAGAAGGAAGAAATGAAATTGTGGAATCTTCAAGAATGAACACAAGAAACAATGGAGAAAATCAGGATCAACAACCAACTCAGCATATGCCAATACAAAATAGAACTTTGGATTATGATAGAGTGAGTGTACACACTTGTCGATCAGATTCAGCAGAAGAAGTGGAAGAAGAGCAACAATTAAAAAATGGTAGACAACAAGAGAGATACTAGGAAGCAGTTGGAGGAATAATTCATGGAGATGAAAGAATTGAAGCATTAGAGGCATTGAGACAAAGAATACACGAAGAGAGGAGGTTAAAAGCAGAAGAACGCGCAAATTTGACAAGGCAAAATCTTGAATTGAGGATGGAAAACATGAGATTACAAAATAGAAGGTCAAGAAGTACTACAAGATCAAGCTCAAGATCAATTAGAAGTGAATTGAGACGAAATTCGCCTATGGTAAATATTGGAGAAAGAGATCGAGAAGAAATACAAAATCCAAACGAAGAACGTCGCGAAAGGAGATAAATAATTGAAGATCGTTACATCCCACAAGGCGAAATTCTTCAAAATGGACAAAATAATAGGAGTCAGGAGAATGGGCGACGTCAGGAACAAAATAATCAAGATGGCAAAGAAAATCAGGAAGAAGAAAGGAAAATATTACATGGGAGAGAAATTCAAAGAAATCAACAAGTGATTGAAGATGAAATCGAGAGACATTATGCCGAACAAGCACGTCTAACTTGCGAAAGGGAAAGGTTGAGATCATAAGTGGAGGAACAAGAGCTCCAAGAGGCAGTACGCCAGAACAATCATGATAATTGAGAAAGAAGACGTGAAAAAATCGCAATATCAATGAAGAATATGATAGAATACAAAGGAGAGCTAAAAGGCAACAAAGAGAATTGATAAGGAATGACCAAAATCGCAGAGGAGAAAATGAGAGGTACAATCATGTGTGAATTCAAGAAGGAGATGAAAGAGGAGATCGCAGGGAAAGACGAGAAGAAAATAATAAATAAGAAGATCAAAATTTCGCAAGATAAGACAGACATGAACGTAGAAGAATAGAAGCACAATTAAAGAGACCACAGTTAGTGGTGACCTTTTGCTTCTACTTTGTTTTTATTCTGGTAAGTTTGTTTTGATCTAGAACAACATGTGATTTCCTTGGTGAATATAAATTAGTTGTGAGGCTTTGGAAAATGATACAAAAATAACCTGAAATTTGTGGTACCGTCCTAAATGATACACAATGAATAGAACCTTCCAAGGATTCCTAGAACTTTTTTAGGTGTTGTGTGTTTATTGTTTGCTCTGTACTACAAGGTGCTTTATTTATTTCCTTTCATTGTATTTTCCCAAAATTGATACTGACAACTTTGGCTGATGCAGAACTCTACAATTGGTGGGGATGGATGCGGATACCACTGGTGAGATTGCATTTTAGGAAGTTTTTCAGTATGCCATTTTTGGTGAAACTGGATTTTGTTTTAAAAATTGAACACACTTACACTAAATGGTTGCTGACATTGAGACCCATGGCATGTAATTAATATTGATCTTAATTTATTTATTTTTGTATATTGCTGTTGATGGTGGTTTTTAGCTTAGGGTTAAAGTCGTAAAACACTAAACCCTAGCAGACAATGATGTCACAACATTTAAAGTAACGAACATTTACTAGGCACATTTTACTGAAACATTTAATGTGTCTCTAAATAATTACCAGGGTATCTTTTTCAAATTAGGGTTACGACAAGCCAAACCCTAATTCCCACGTGTGCCAATGACAAATTATGACAGCCACACCGACCGCGCCAAAGCATTGCACCCATGTTAGCCGCACCTCTGTGCCAATGGAAAATCATGCCAGCCACACCGACAGTGCCAAAGCATGCCAACAATGCTGGCCGCACCTCTGAGCCAATGGCAAATCATGTCAGCCACACCGACCGCGCCAAAGCAGGCCAACCATGCCAACCATGATAGCTGCACCTCTGTGCCAATGGAAAATCATGCCATCCACACAGACCGCGCCAAAGCATGCCAACCATGCTAGCCGCACCTCTGTGCCAATGTCAAATCATTCCAGCCACACCCACCGTGCCAAAGCATGCCAACCATGCTAGCCGCACCTCTGTGCCAATGGCAAATCATGCCAGCCACACCGACCGCACCAAAGCATTCCAACCATGCTAGCCGCACCTCTTTGCCAATGGAAAATCATGCCAACCACACCAACCGCGCCAAAGCATGCCAACCATTCTCGCCGCATCTCTGTTCCAATGGAAAATCATGCCAGTCACATCTACCGCGCCATGCCAAACGTACCTCGCCATGGCCCCATGTCGCGCCACCATACTGGCCCTCACTACGCGGCTATCAAAACGAAGGCGTGCAATAATCAACGGTTTCCCTTCAATCCCAGGAGAAAATCCTGGCCGTCTAAGGTTACCAAACGACCTTTGCCCCTAAAACCCTAGATTGGTCACACACCTAGCCCAACCTAGTCATGCCATGCGCTTATGGAAAACCCTTGGCCCCACATGCCAAGCCAAAACCGCACCTAGCCCAAGCTAGTCACGACATGCGCCTATGGAAAACCCTTGGCCCCACATGCCAAGCCAAAATCTCACCTAGCCCAAGCTAGTCACGCCATGCGCCTATGGCAAACCCTTGGCCCTACATGCCAAGCCAAACCAAACCTAGCCAAGCTAGCCGTGCCATGCCAAACACACTTTGCCTTGGCCCTAGCCATGCTAGTCACATCATGGCAAGACAAACGCCCTTGCCTTGGCCCTAGTCATGCCATGCGCATATGGAAAATCCTTGGACCCACATGCCAAGCAAAAACCGCACCTAGCCCAAGCTAGTCATGCCATCCGCCCATGGAAAACCCTTGGCCCCATATGCCAAGCCAAACCAAACCTAGCCAACCTAGACGCGCCATGCCAAACGCACTTTGCCTTGGCCTTAGCCATGCTAGTCACATCTTGCCAAGCCAAACGCCCTTGCCTTGGCCCTAGCCATGCCATACGCCCATGGAAAACCCTTGGCCCCACATGCCAAGTCAAAATCGCACCTAGCCAAAGCTAGCCACGCCCAAGGAGAACCCTTGGCCCCACATGCCAAGCCTAACCACACCCTAGTCGCGCCACCACGTTGGCCCTCACTACGCGAACATCAAAACAAAAGCGTGCAACAATCAACGGTTTCCCTTCAATCCCAAGAGCAAATCCTAGCCATCCAAGGTTACCAGACGACATATGGTAACCTTTGGCCCGAAAACCTAAGTTTGGCCACACCAAACCATGCCATGTCCACGGCATTCCAACCTAGCCGCGCCACCTCGACTAGCCCTCACTACGCGGCTACCAAAACGAAGGCGTGCAACGATCAACGGTTTCCCCTCCTCTCAAGATGCAAAATCTCGACCGTCGAAGGTCACCAGGCTAGCAAGTTTCCCGAGCTTGACTTGCCAAGCCACAACAACGTGCTACATATTTTCCAAAAACATTCGAGACATCAACATAAACTGGGTGATCCTCTTTGGGTATTGGTTTGGCGATTTACAGCGTGCGGCGTACACTACGCTTGTCATAAGGGTGAGGTGGTTAGTAAATACGGTAAGTTATGTGTGAAACGTTCATGGGACATAAAGAACATGCGTTAACAACTTTACGGGACTTCAATTCCATAACGTTAGTAGTTTCATGAAAACTAGTTTCATGCGTTAACAACTTTATAGACATCAATTCCATGCATACGGTTACCACCTACTCCCATTTACTTCCCCACTCCTTAATGAGACCAGGGTACGTTTCTATTCCGACTTGTATAAATAGGTCTTACCTATTTCCATTGAACAACAAGTTCAGATAGGAGATACAACACTCATAAATACTTACTTGCTAGCTCACCTTGTTAGCTCTCTTACTTTTCTGATAACAAGTCGTAGTAACCCAACTACTCTTCTAGAATCAACTACTCTGGTCTCACCACTTTCCTTGCTTCCTTCCCCAAAACCAACCCATTCTCCTCCACTTTGTGACCGAAGCAAGTCTGGAACGTCCATTTCTTGGTTTAGGCCGGACTTGTACATATTGATCTCTCGAATCTAAAAGTACTCCCTTGCAGTACATTGTTTAGGGTTTAAGTTGTTTCTCACCCACACACCTGAAGTTACCGAAATCAGCAGATACCATTTTCACCCATAAACAATTGCAGAATGTGTATTACTGAAGTCTATTATCAACTGGCTCTGCTGATATCGTGTTAACTACCGGTGCAACCCCTGCATATGAGATTCTTAGTGGAATTTGGTGGAGAGAATAACATCCACATTATTTGTGATGAAATTTTTGTGGGGTTAACATATGGAAATTAGGATGTTGCTAAACAATCCGAAAAATAGGGCTCCAAATAAAAAAATTTGTACAGTGTCTGGTGCAGGATAAAGTGATAGGTATACGTGAAACAGAGTTATCACCTCTTGGGAACAAAATGTGTGATGTTGCATAGAACACTACGGTATGTATTAAGAAAAATATTGCTTTTTTAATTTGCGATTTTAATTAACTTCGTATTGTGGATGTGCAGATGAATATGTATGTGGAATTTTTCTGAATTCATTTTTTTTGCATCATTTAATCCCGAGAATATTTGGTAGGCAATAAATTTTGTTTTTCTTTTGTTCAATATTTAGCTCCTGAATACGCATGCAATGGCAAGCTAACAGATAATATGATGTTTTCTCCCTTGGCGTTGTGCTTTTCAGAATTGATAAGAGGAAGGTGACCCATTTATACAACGTGGAAGGTTGCCCATTTATCCGTAGTTGTTTACAAGTATTTCTCTTTTGATGTTACTAATGCCTTTTGGGATTTGTTTTGTGAAACAAATGATAGTCCCTAACCCTATTCGTAGGAAAGACCAACTAAATTTGTCAATGCAAATGAAACTGACGTATTGTATAGAGCAACTTATCAAAGAGTTGAGCTCGAGAAAGAAACTTGCATCGTGTTTTCGCAGGTGACGCTTGATTTTCTGGACCCTAATTCTCTATGAGCTTATGGTGGAACATTAAACAATTAACCTTAGATATTGATAATAGTTGTTTTTTCCTTTCGTGTAATTAGGTGTGTTAAATACTGAACTAGCTTGGTTTGGATTTAAGTATCGCCTATCGGGACTAGGCGAGGCGGAGCTGAGATTTACCAAGTCATATCGGGACTGGGCGAGGCGAAGCCGAGCTTTACCAAGTCATATCGGGACGGGGAGAGACGAGGAGAGACGGGGCGAAGCCAAGCTTTACTAAGTCATATCGGGACTGGGTGAGGCGAAGCCGAGCTTTACCAAATAAAAAATATGCTTCAAAGAAAGAGTCAATGATGCATTGTATTTGTAGTTGGTGCATAACTACCCGTTCTATTTGTATTTGTACATTGAATTGGTGAACCAAGTTTGCGAAGTGGTGGACCAAAAAAGAGGGAAGAGATTGAGCTTCTAAGAGTCACGGATTCTGTTAGGTATTAGGGTGAATCAGTGGCTCGAACTTGTGCGGTGGCTGTAGTTTAAATTTTAGTTCAAATGTATCATTAAGGCTAAAATGTAGAGAAGCAAACCCCATGCTTAAAATGTATCCAAAATGTAGCTTCCTGGAAGGTAAACATCATGAGTTACCATGCATGCTAAAAATGTTGTTTACTTTCGAGGTATTTTATGTTATTTTTAGTTAATTCTTATCAAACATATATCTAACGGTGTTTTATTTTTTTGTTGATCGGTAAGTTTATGCCGCTTAAGTAAAATTCGTCTAATTTATTCTGGATGAAGAAAATTTATAAGTCCTGCCTGTGTAAATGTTGTTTTTTTTCTTCTAACTATAAACATGTACCTGATAGGTGTGTAATCTGCCAAACTAAGTATGAAGAAGAAGAGCAAGTAATGAGGTTGGGATAGGGCGAGGCGAAGCCGAGCTTTACCAAATCAAATCGGGATGGGGCGAGGCGAAGCCACTCCTAATAAAAAAGGACCGCGACGGGTGGGGCAAAGTCATGCAACACCAAATCAAAAATGCATCGGGACGGGGCGTGGCGAAGCCAAGCCACACCTAATAAAAAATATGGCTAAAAGAACAAAAATGCCCGAGCGTAGCACATTCAAAAAATCTAGTACTAAAAAAGAATGAAAAGGCCAGAGGTACGTGTGCAATGAAACTAGATCTATTCTCTCGGATCTCAAAATAAAAAGTCTTTAAAAAAGCCAAATTTGCAAAAGATAAAATAGTTTATCATCAATAAAATCATAACTCGAGAAAAGAAAATGCTTCCAGTTATACGTACCATAGTCCAGTCCAATACGCAGCGTTCAATCACCCAGCCGTCTATATTTTGGACCAACCAAACTGGTCCGCGTCAAGTCGTTGTGTAAACAAAATGAGAAAAAGGAAAAGAGGAAGTAAGGATACGAGTAGGGAGGAATAAGAATAAACCGACCCTTGTTGTGTGATGGGTTACTTGCCACACTTTGCTTTTCCCTGTTTTCTAACGTGGAAAGTCTACTTAAGTAAGAAACCATTAAGTCGGTTTCACGAATCTTCTTTCTCAAACCTTCTTCATGAAGATTCTGGTGGAGTTGTGATTAATATAAATACAGTCTCATCTACTCTTTTCATCAACTTAAGTTGTTTGTTTTGTGATTCTTGTGTCTAAGAGCTTGAGTAACTTATCAAGATGAGTGATCCCAAGTATGCTTACCCATACCCTGCTCAAGGTACAATTACTTTATCACTTCAATTACTTGTTTCTTATTAATTTTTTGTATGCTTACCCATACCCTGCTCAAGGTACAATTACTTTATCACTTCAATTACTTGTTTCTTATTAATTTTTTGTACATTATACAGATATGGGTTTTCTTGTGCTTCTCTTAATTTAGTGTAACTTGAGCTTTTTTGTCTCTCTCAAAATTTGTGATTTGAAACTGAGGATTGAGTGTACTCTGTCTTCCCTTTGACACCTTTGAAATGCTCCGTGGAAAACAAAACCTAACTTTTTGATCTCCTCAATATAGTTGCAGGTTCCATGTCGAGTCACTTAGTAAACCTAACTTTTTTTTAATTTTTTATATTGGTGTTTGTTTTATCTGTTGACAGGTTATTATCAAGGCCCCCCTGTAATGGCACCACCACAATATGCTGCTCCACCACCAAGAAGGGAACCTAGTTTTCTTGAAGGATGTCTTGCTGCTTTATGTTGTTGCTGTCTCATTGATGAATGTTGCTGCGATCCTTCCATCATTTTTATCAGCTAATTAGTGATCTTGGTCATTGTATCGTCTAGTTGAAGTGTTACTTAATTTACTAAGAACCATTTTCGGATTTTTGTCTTGTTTTCTTGTATTGTGAATTTGTGATAGGGTTTGATATTAAGTCTTAAAGAGTTGCTCCTTCAAGATCTTTGGTTTTATTTTTATGTAGTTTCTTATGTAAAGGCATGTTTTGCATCTCAAGTTGAAAAATCCGGGTTTAGCTAGTTGAAATGTATCCCAATTGTTTGCGAAGTTTCCAACTTGAAGATGTTATGAGCCCAGGTGTGTCCTATCCTGAAGGCACAGGAGGGTGATGCCTTAGCTAAGTGTACCTAAAACAGGTATTAAAAAAAAAGATACTTGCAACGAAGGAATCACATATAAGGATAATTTTCTCTATTTGAAACCATAAACGCTACGAATTCCATTAACATTCTTTTTTAAAAGAAGACGGATCAAAGAAAGCGAACAAGAAGGAAACTATAAAAAAAAAATAATCACGAAGTAGTAACTAACACTCGGGATCTGAAATTTTAAGATCGGGCCCTAGCTCAGCTGGTCATCCCCTTTCTCCGAAGTTTCATGCGTTTCAGGAGGTCTTAGGTTCAAGTCCCCAATGGCGTAATATTGCAGGAATTAACATGGAAGGTAGTGTTAGTTTGCCCCCCTTGTGATACAATCTCGCCCCCCCTCCCGCTTCGGCTCCCCTTGGCAAGGTTACCCACGAGGCTCGCTGGTAGGCTAGCACAGCAACCTGTTCAATTAATGTAGTAGTATGTCGTTGGAGCCTAGCTTGTTAGGCTTCCAACTAGTTTCATGTAATAATATTAATTATAAAAAGAATTTAAAAAAAAAAGGTGTATGGTTAAGGTTCGGTTGGATATTGATTTAATAAATTAGAGTCCGACTTTGTGCACCCCTTCTTAATCGGGGTGCACATTCCTCACTTTTTTATTGGCTACATGGTAAACGGATATTTATTTCCTTTTTATTTTCCATTTTTATAGCAAAATTAATACTCCCTCTGTTTCTGAAAGACTGTCTTCTACTCCTTTTTCGTTAGTTTCAAAATTGTGTCCAGCTTCTATTTATAGTCATACTTTTTCAATGAACTCTCTAATATACCCTTGAATTCTTTATATTCATAAATTCATTTTTAACGCCACCCAATCTAAAATATTAAAGAAATTAGTATAATTAAGGAAACAAATATATCATTCATTCCTTTTAAGAAAATATGCATTTAATTCTAAAAATTAAATTCCTTATAAAGTTTATACTTCATAAATTCGATATCTTTTAAATTTTCCTTTTATATTTCGTATTTATAATTCTCACAACAATTTTGGATAGTCTTTATTACTAGCATTTTTATTAAAATAAAATAGATAAATAACTAAGGGTAGTCTAGTAAAATAATATGGTCTCCTTAATATTTTGGCAAAGTCAAAGCGGACTGTCTTTGTGAAACGGAGGGAGTATTTTTTCTCTTTCTTGCATAACTTCTTTATCCGCCTGATCTTATTCCTCCATCGATCTTTCAAAACATAAGATTTGTAATCACGACTAGCTAAATCATTCAGAACTAATTAACTCATCCCCCAAGATTAAATTTTTGTCCAACAACAATAGTATCTATAGCTTAATCAAAACTTTCTCATAATGAAGCATCAATAATATCTGTTGTTGTAAAGAACACACAGTTGACCATTTAGATCCAACAATTGTAACTCCATTACTAATTGTAGTTTACTCGACATTTGGGTGTTTCTATTTGCTGACCAAATGATAGTATGATTAGTATCCGAAGAAAAGAAACGTGATTAAGAGAGATATAAGTTGTTTGTTTCTGGTCTAGTTTTAGTATCAACTGATTTTTTCGAATAATAAATTCCATTGAAACATAATAAGTTTAATCATGTTATCACTATGACAAACACCCATAGCACCATAAACAGACTGTGAATTCAGTAATACAAAGTTATGATTATGTTTCACAAAGTCCTTACTCAGCAAAAAAAAAAAAAAAAAAAAAAACCGAAAGAAACACATAAAGGAAAGATTAATCCAGCAGTGATAATTATCATAATCAATAGTAGTTAAATGCCTATTTCGTTTTTAACAAAATTTCGATTTTGACTGTGATTTTCAAATCTTCATGGGTTCTTCATTGTCGATGAAGAAACAGAAAACTATAGAAGACGAAGAGGAAAGAGAAAAAAAATTAAATTTATTTTGTCAATTAAAATTCAATTCTCGCTAGATAAATATTATTATATGAAACTAGTTTGAAGCATAACAAGTTAAGCTCCAACGACACACTACTACATTAATTGAACATGTTGCTGTGCTAACTTACCAGCGAGCCTCATGGGTAACCTAGTCAAATGAGCCGATATTACGACATTAGGGACTCGAACCTGGGATCCGCTGGAGCACATTAAACTTTGGGGAATGGGATGACCAGCTGAGCTAGGGGCCCGTTCTTCAATTAATATACGAAAAAAATATTCCAAAATAATAAAAACCTCCGTTAAACCCAAGCAAATGAAAAGGGAAGGAACATGCACCCGCGGGTGCACAAAGTCGGACTCAATAAATCAACACCTTTCTGGTCATAACATAACTTTTTAATGGCTTGTTGCATCATTGACTTTGAGATGGGGGAAGCCCTCAGTCAGGAGGCCCTAGCCCTACAAAATGTACTCACACACATGGCTATAAACAAGGCATTTTCTATCTATGGTCAACATCCACACCATGGCAAACATGAGCACCTTTCTTTTCATGCACAAACTACCCGAAGCATCATGGACCTTTATCCCCAAGTCTGCTAATTTACTTAGATGGGTTAGTCACAGAAGCAAGCGACTTTCTCATCCCACTTAGCTACAACACCATTATTTACTAGTACTGAGGCTCAATGCCAAATTATAATGCACCCACTCATATCAGGGCACCATCTCGATATTTTCTTAAAAATTTATTAGAAACACATGTACTTTGAAATAACTCTTTTATTAGTTTGGTGAAAACACTATACAATTTGGTGTTGACACTAAATGTGATAACAATTTAATACATCAATACAGATCTCTCCGTACTTACAAACATAGTTTAAAAAAGATAAAAAAAAAAAAAAACTCTACAACTTCTTCTTCTTGCTCAGATTTAGTTTTTTTGGGCTAGATCTGAGCAAGGATTTTCTGTTTTTTATGAATAAAAGTAGTGTAACTTGTAGTTTTAGGTTTTGATTTTGTTATTTTTGGTGTCTATAGACACATTTCTTCGCTATTTGGGCGATATTCTCTTTGTCTTTGGGACGATTTTCTCTTCGCTCTAATAGCGATTCTCTCAAATCTCCATGGTGTTTTTTGGCTTGCTATTCTTGATTCATCAAGAACATCAATGATTCTGCTCGGATTCGCTTTGGATTCATCTTCAACAAGAGGGATTTAGGGCATCCGAATTCGTTTGGATCTACAAGATTTTTGACAAATTACTCCATTTTATTTGGAGCATCTCTTATTGAAGAAGATAATTATTTCAAATGGTCGGAGTTGATTCCGGTTCACACCATCTTTTGTCAATACTACTGGTACAAAAATTGGATATCTTTGCGGTGCATGACTCTTTTTCTTCGCGATGTATTTGCAATTGGTGTCATCATTTGTATTTGGGTTTTGATTATCTTGTATTTTGGTGTTTTTGATAATCTTATAAGCAATCATGTAATCACTATTTTGGTTTGAATGAATTGAAATGTGATTTTCCAAAATAAAAAATAAAATAAAAATAAATACAGATCTTTCCGTCAATTTGTCTTATGAGGCAATGATAATACACTATCTAAGACATACATGGTGTTGGAAAATACAGGGTAATAGAGGATGAAAACAGAGATTGAAAAGAATGTAGTAACACAAGCTTCAAGCCCTTGCGATTCTTTTCAGCAATTATTTCGACCCTTCCCAAATAATTGGCGAGTACAATTGGTCAGTGAAATATTGCCTTCGTGGATAGAATGAAGCCCAAACAACGTTGTTGAATTCAAGAGTTGTACTCCCTTGACCCAACCAAGAACACACAATATTTTGTTTCTGAAGATGCTTAGAGAGAAAAAAGTTTTTTTGATTGAGATGGGAGAAAGCCTTCACTATTTAAAGAGGGATTCATGCCTTTTCGTGATGTCTTTTCATCACGAACAGACGCTTTCAACGAGCATCCATTAATGGTGTCTTTTCAGGAGAAACCTAATGGGAACGTACAGGTTTCTATAGAAAAATCTGGAAACGTTTTTAACTGTCGAAACAGTTATGTATAACCAAAAAATTCTTAGTAGCGGCTACGCCCCCCAAAACCCCCCTTAGTAGCGGCAAACATTATTGAAAATATCTAACACATGGGGCCTGGGGTGGATTCTAGCGAGAGAAGACAGGCGGCTGATGAGGGTAACCGATTTCAGCCAATACCGGGGGATATCAAACTTGGCATGTCTCGTGGTCAAAAAATCGGAAAACTGCGTAACTTGGTTGGCTATGCGCTTGCATTTTTCATCCAAGACCTGTAACGAGAAAAACAACCAAACCCAATTATTTTGTATTAAAAAGTGAATAATATATACTACAATAAATACAGCAGAACTCAAGGAAGGTAAGTTTTTGGCTAGTAAAACTATTTGCTTCGATGATGTTTCGGCTCTGAAATCTGAAGTTAAGGCTCAAGAAGTTACAGACGTGATTATTTGATCAAATTCCGGCTCATATTAAGATCGAGATTATTAGAGCAAAGGAGAGTCGTTTTGAATTGAAGGACATTATGTGTACGTTTTTTCCTAGAAGTGCTAACATAGCACATGTTTTATGTAAATATGCTATTATAATCAGGAATTGGTTTACTCATGAGTCATGACCCTCCTCATATAAAATGAGAGGTAATTGATCTGACAATGTTTTAAAGATAGTAAAAAAGCAAATCGATTATCACCGTATTTTTTTGACTTATTATAATCAGGAATTTTGTCTTTGTCTGAGCTTTTCTGCTGTCTTCAGTGTTTTGACTCATGACTCTTCTTTCTTTTTAGTATTCGAAAAACTAACCACTTGGAATCCTCCCTTAGATAATCAATAGCTAAATCATTAGCATGATCTCTTTTTCCTCTATCAATATGTAGTCCCTCCTCATATAAAATGAGAGGTAATTGATCTGACTTAATTCATTCGGAAAATAAGTAAGTAAATAAAGATAGTAGAAAAAAGATTACTCACCGTATTTTTTTTGTGTTCGACACAAATTTAATTAAAAAAAGGTGGAGGTCAAAGGTCAAATTTAATTACTCAAAACCAACAACTATATTCTCCTCTTATTTCTTGGATGTACCTTTGTCTGTCTCTTTTTCTCTTCAGTGACTTGTAGTCTTGAAGATTGAAGGCCGAGGACCTCTTCCTCTTCCTTCCAGACTCTTCTTTCTTTTCGAAAAAAGGAAAACATGATCTCTTTTTATCAATATGTAGTCCTCAATTTCTTCTCTGCATTTAAAGTCGATTACACACTCTTCCATCCATTCAACATGTGATTTAGGAATATAACCACGGACATCCAATATATCCCAAATAAGTAATTTCATTTGGAACAAATCCAAGTACGCCAGTTTTTTTTTAAGATAGGTTTCCTTGAAAAGGTTATCCGACTCGTGCCATACATGGGAGAGCTTTGAATCGAGTTCTTTAAGAACCTTTACATGGTGAAGCAAAGAATCTTTTGTTGGACAGCATTCTTGGTCAACTACTCCATTTAAAGCCTTAATATAAGCAGATTGTACAGAACGCACATATTTGAAATATATATCAATAATCTTCATTTTAAAATCTGAACCAGTAGATCCCCAGTTATCAATCAAATTCAACATATCCCATTGGGAAACCCTGAAAAAAGAAAATAAAATTTTGTTCATAATCTCAACCAAAAAAAGTAATAGTTGGCATTTACGACATAAAAACCTAATTCTGAATCAGTCATATTAAACCTAGATAAAATCTAGGAAATAGTCTTGATAACTATATCTATCATCAGGTTTCGTACATCACATTTAATTCAAGAAAAGGAAAAATAAGACATACTTGTCGGTTTCCCAGAAAACTTCCATGATCACTCGCTAACAAAACTTCTATGCTTGATAGAAGGAACCAGAGAACTTTCGCCCTCGGAGAAGGAAGTAAACCAAATTTATTCTGGGGTTATGTAGTATGTGGTTTTAGACAGACACCTATAAATTAGGGAACATTATCTATATACCCCTACTATGACACCCCTTGCAAATATATCCTTATGAGCTTTACAAATACCCCTAAGATTAATACATTACCAAAATACCCTTTTTTGTATAGTGTATATACAAATACACCAACCAATATTCAAAAAAAAAAAAAAAAAAAAAAAAAACAGAAACACTACCTCCACTGCCCACCACCACTGTCCACCGTCAACCACCACCACCACTATCCGTCGCCGCCCACCACCACCAGCCACCGCCGCCGCCAACCACCACCTCCGCCGACCACCACCAACCACCACCGCCGCCGACCACTACCACCACTGTCCACCTCCGCCCACCACCACCACCACCGCCGCCAACCACCACCACCGCCGACCACCACCACCGCCAACAAACACCACCGCCGCCAACCGCCACCGCCGCCGACCACCACCACAGCCTCCACCGCCTCCAACTACCACCGCCGCCGCCACCCACCGCCACCGACACCACCACTACCATGTGGAGTCAACTTGTTGAAGTTGTGTCCATATAGGAGGCAACTAGCTCAAGTTGTCTCCAATAAGTTGTGTCCATATTGGAGGCAACTAGTTCAAGTTGTCTCCAAAAGTGGAGGCAACTAGCTTAAGTTGTCTCCAATAAACAGTGTACATGAATAATTTGCAAAAAAAAAATGGAGACAACTAGTTGAAGTTGTCTCCAAAAGTGGAGGAAACTAGCTTAATTTGTCTCCAATAAATAGTGTACATGAATAAGTTGCAAAACAAAATGGAGGCAACTAGCTCAAGTTGTCTCCGAATCTGAAGCAACCAGCTCAAGTTGTCCTCAAAAGTGAAGGCAACTAGCACAAAGTTGTCTTCAAAAGTGAAATCAACTAGCCCAAGTTGTCTCCAAATATGGAGGCAACTAGCACAAGTTGTCTCCAAAAAATAAAAATTGTACACAAAAAAGTGAACCTAGTGTGAGTCGAACACACATCTTCTGACATATAGTCAGTTGTGCTACCGTTGCACCATGGATTCATGCATAACAAAGGGTAACATGGATGAAAAGCTACCTGGTTTGGCGAAAAAAAACGGACATATACCAGCTGAGCATCCATCAGTGAGCTCAAATTGACAACCATATGCAAACCCAAATCTATTGGCCAAGCTTGACTGCAACATCAAATTGTTTCCACACTTCAATTCAACTCCCATTCCAATCCACCCTTTTGCGCAATTCTATAGCTTCAGAACCAACCCATTGAATCACCAACAAAACTAGCTCTCAAAGACCCTTCATCATTTACTGAATTGCAACTACTCAATCTCTTGGATATCTCTTTGCTGCAAAAAATCATATCAAAATCACATTCAATAGACAAATAAATGGTAACACTGACCAAACACGTCGATAAATTGCTAACTATTTTCTTAAAAAATGGAGCGAACTAGCTCAAGTTGCTTTCGAATCTTGAATCAACTAGCTCAAGTTGCTCCCAAATCCAGAATCAACTAGCTCAAGTTGCCTGCAGAGCTTTCACTTTTTCATCAAGACTTGTCACATATTTCTTGTAACGAATGCAGTAACCGATTTGATGCACCATTGCTTGAATCCCTTTTTCAGCAGCCATTTCGACCACGGTTGTTGCCACCATTTCCGCCATATTTTCACAGCAAAATATTGATGAAGAGGACCGGAAGGAGATGAATGTAGGATATATACAAAACCAGCAAATCTTCATATTTTTTCCAAGTTACTAACAAAGAAGAGAACCTGTCTGTATATTGCAAAAGTAGAAGACTCAACAATTGATAAATGAGAATTAAGTTAAGTTCTAACTGAAATAATCTATCACTTTGCTACGACAAGAACAAAAGTAAGTTTTGGATTAGAATAATGAATGATACTTAAATAGCTGGTCATGTTTAAACAACTTCGTTAAAAGAAGAAGATACAAAATTAAGTATAAAGTTTTCTCCGGAGGGATAACCTTGTTTATCAGATTGCACGGGGTCTATCTCCGCTGTGTTTTGTGTGTTATGTGATCTCTCTTCCAATTCGCTGAAAAATGAGTAACAATCTTAGAACTTGACACCAAAGAAGCCAGATGGAGATTATTATTAGACCTTCTTTTGCATTTGCATTTACTCAGAATTTCACTCCTTGATGTATGCTTTTACCCAATTGTGTGACTTGTCTTCTTCATCATCATCATCATCATTCATTGAATTGATGCTTTATTACTTTTGAATAGTCACTCTGATACATTGGTCCCCTTCTCTGCTTGCTTTTTATCACTACACTTTCAAGATTCTTATCTTATACTTGGGTCTTGTTAACTTGTGCTGGCAGACAACTTTAAAGAAGGATCATGCCTACCAACGCATAAAAAAGCAAAGACAATCAATTTGTACACCAATTAAAATAAGATTAAACCAATTGTCCCACGCAAAATCAAATTAAATGTAAAGAAAAATCACCTTACAGTGAAATTGCAATTTGTCCCCTTCCTTGCTGATTGAAGTTCATACTTGGTGATCCCCAATTCCTCGCCACCATTCACTATTCTTCACTTGATTTACAATTTGGTGACACCCAACCATTTAATAATATCCTTTGAAAATTAGATGATTACAATTTGGTGACACCCAACCATTTAATAATATCGGGGTGCGTACTAATTGAAAATTAACCTAAAGCGTTCAAATCTCCTTGGAAGTTTAACAAATCTCGAAGGTTTTACTAACCTAACCGATACTCTCACTCTCAAGCGAGGATAGTTACTGGTAAAGAGTAATGGATTCAGAGAGAATTTGAATGAAAACCCATACGCACCATAACACCTAAATCCGCTTTCATTTCCATCACCAATTTAGAAATCGACGAAGCATGCATTTTGAGTTATTGGACGAAGATACAAATTCGAAAAGAAAAAGAATATAATCAATTAACTCCCAGATCTGTTTGTTCAGGCGACGGCGGCGATGAAGAATTCAGTAATAGATTTTCTGATTGTGGTGACGGTGGTGGGATTTGGAAGGAATTGATGGCGATACAAATCAATTCACTACCAGATCTGTTTATTCTTCATCAGACGACGACGACGATGAAAATTTCAGTACTAGATACAGTGGTGGTGGTGTTGATTTCTTGCTGAAGATTGTTTTGTCGTTGATTACTCACCAGATCTACTACTCAGCACATCAATCTCCATCCGTAGAGTTGGTGTGGTGCTATAGGTGGTGGTTTAGGTAGTGACGAAGCTGATAATTGCAGCGACGAAGATGGTAGTGGCGGAGGCGGAGGCGAAGATGGTGCTGGTGACTGTAGTGGCGACGGAGATGGAGATGGAGAGAGTTGTTTTTCTCGAGTGAGAATAAAGAAGAAGAAGAAGTATATGAAGTAAAGGTTAAAAAGGGAATTATGTTAATTATTTTCCTTTTCATAATTTCGATTCTGCCATCGGGGTATTATTAAAGACCCATAAGGGTATTTGTACATGACACATGGATAATAGGGACATAAATAACATTCCCACTATAAATTATGTACACACGTGGATTGATGACCGATCGGATGTGGGAAAGTGATAAACTACACTGGACTTGTCTCTTTTTATAGGAAAACAGTAGAACTAGTTAAGGAAACTTTAGTTAACTCAAAACCAGTATCATTCTAATAATAAACAACTTCTTAAAATAAATAAATTCTAAAAACAATAATTACCTAAAAACTAGTTTGTGTTGTTGTTGTTATCCTTGGAAATCCCTCTAGGTATTCTCAGTGGATATGCTATGAGACTATTAGTTAGGTAAATAATGACAATGAATGATCCAGATTCCAACCGCATGTCATGATCGCATCACTTTGTTTGTTTTGGTATACAGTGCCATTGTGGATTCCTGAGGACTGTGAAGTCTCTCTCACTTTTTCTCTCTAGGTTTTTTGAATGATATCAGGGACATGGTTTTTGATGGTTTTTTTTTGTTGTTGCAGAGGAGCCCCTAGTCAGAATTTATCAAGAACTTTATCAGAGGGAATTGGGAATCTTACAAATCTTAGACAAGTTTGAGGATAAACAACCCCTAGGCTGGACGCCCGGGTTCCATCCCAACCCAAATTTCAGCAGTTCGGGAACATTGTTGCTGGCTTAGAAACACCCAGCTGAACTAGTTTCCTTTTGTGGCTTTGTCGCAGTCTTTGAGAATCTGTGGCTTTGTCGCAGTCTTTTAGATGAACACGTTTTACTATTTTAACTTGACACTTTGAATTGTATTACACTAGGTCTTAACCCGTGCCGTAACGGCACGGGCATAATTTTTATTTAGCTATGAATTTTCAGACATATGAATATCAAATATAATATGTATTAATATCAAGTTTACCCTTCTTATTTTTGCAAAAGTAAAGGGAAACCCGATAGATATTTTTATTCTTCACTTCATATCCTTTCTAGCATTTTCCGCCTTGACATCCTCCTATACTATGTCTCTCCTTTTTCGAGTTGTATCCTCAAGCCAACAATGAAATTATATCGAAACTAATTTTTACATATTTTGTCTCAAATTTTTTTTTTTTATTTGATATGGTTTTTAGTTTAAAAAGATATCTTATCGATCTTTTGAAATGGTATTACCTTTTTTCATCTTTCTTATATTTAGTGAATGGTGTTAAGATGTTCATGGAAAATAGGAACCTACTATGGGCCCAACAACATAGCACCGATCATGTCCCCACTTGACCAACTTGGGATATGAGGTGTGTGGTTTTAATCTAAAAGGCCTCAGTGCTACGTAAGGAGATGCCCAAGTTTATTAAGCTCAACATGTACTCCTCTTTATTCCATGTGGGACTATCCCTAGCTATAATTAAGTGGTTTATCGTGCCACATACTCCAACAATCTCCACCTTGACGATATTAAACCACTTCACCAGTCCAATCAGACTTCACCATATGATTACCATTTGTATATGCTACCCATCGATCAGGATTATTGTCACTATGCGCCCTACAATCCTACTTCACCTTGAGTTAATGAGAAGGCAAGCACCAACTCCAGCTTGAGCATTTCCTTGCCCATATAGAACCCTACTACTTGAGAGTTAATGTGTGAGTCACTAAATCCACCTTGAGCGCCAGTTCATCCACAACCACTTCAACGTTGAATCTGATTTCACTTGCTCCCTAAACCGGGTGACATCCACAACCACTTCAACGTTCGAACAGTAACCCCAACCACGGGTTCTGATACCAATTGTTAGGATCTTCATGGACCATCAGACACTACTCAGGGCCCAACCACATAACACGAAACCCCACTTGACCACCTTGGGATAAGAGGTGTGGGGTTTTTAACTAAAAAGCCTCGGTTCTATGTATGGAGAAGTCCAAGCTTATTGTATGTTCTTAATATTTCAATGATGATGACGTACTTAAAATCTAATTCATTCACTTAATATATTATACTTTAAAATGTTAAGTCATTTCCGATGGTAATCATTTTACCCACATACGATATAGTTCTAGTTTTTCAAAATTCCCATAAATATTATGTATATAATTCAATTTGGCGGGAAGAGTTCACCGAATGGAATATAGGTAATGGCTCATCCTTTCGTAACATTATGGAATTTTCAACATAGTTGGATCCAGAGTTGGTAAAAATCACTGAATTTATGGGTTCTCGGGCGAGAGTAATCTAGGTATGGGCTACCTCCCAGAAAACTGCTAATGGATGTCCACATCAGTTTTAATTGAAAATCCCATGCTATCGGATAACTACGATGACTAAGTGGCAATAGTATTAGCAAAGATCAGGTCCTTAAAAATGGTATTAGAGTCGACCACGGGTTACATGTCGAGGGCGAAAGAGTATGCTTGACGGATTGAACATATTCCAGAGTCTCATGAGTGAGAAAAAATGCCAGAGTCTAGGATTGAACATATTCCGTACCCGAGGACGGCTCCAAATTAAGTTAGAATAGAGGTAATGGTTTGTCATTTGCTAACACCGAGACCTTTTCAGCATAATTGGCTTCGTAGTTGGCGAAAAATCTTTATAGTTAAGCATGCTCGGTATTGAGTAATCTTGGGATGGGTGACCTCTTAAGAAGCTGTTGCTAGATGAACGCAACGGTTACCATTGAAAACTCAATACTATCAGATGAACGCAGTAGCTTAGTAAGGACATTATCGTTAGAGGGCAGGCCATTACATTCTACGACATTATGCCTCCAAATGTGAGGTTATTTGTTGCATAAAAATAATAAAATCATGATTAGTTAGTAAGTCAAATCATTAAGTAATTAACCTAATAACAATAAGCTCTACTAACAATAAACTCTGCTATCCATCATCATTGAATAAAAATAACGTTAAACCATTTATCAAGAAATATGTGAGGCGATGCGAAATTACTCACCTGGCACCAATACTTGCCACCGTCATTATGGTCCACTTATATAATTGCTAGCCAATTTAACTAAGTTTGATGTTTGCTTTTTTCATTCAAAAAAGTATTTTGAAAACATTTTGATAGCAATATTTTTTCATTTTAGTGTTTATTAAAGATTTCATAAAGTGTATATTTCCAAAATTTATCAATTTGTAAAGTGGGGAGAAGGAGCTTTTAAAAGCTTCAAAAGAAAAAGCTATAGTTCACCCTAGCTTCATATTTTATTTTCCAATTCTATCCCATTTTGTTTATAACTGACAACAACTATCCTTGAATCTATATATGATCACCAATTTTTATTTTTTATATTTTATATTCTTTAAAGATAATTAATTTTTATTTTCAAACTACATTTTATGTTATATCGTATCACTAAAATATACTTTTATTTTCAACGATAAATATTAAGAGATTATGGATTTTTAAAAAGTGGTTTAGAAAAATAATACTTTTTAGTAATAATCCTAATTAGTAAATTTAATATTACATGTGTACGTACTCTAATAGTAGAAAATTTACTTACTTTACACTATAAAATAGAATAGACAATTTTCAGAAATATGTCTGCTTTTGTCATTTTCTCACTAACTATAGTTGAACATGATATTTTTAGAGATATGTCTGTTTTTTAAAATAGTTATAGCTTTAGTTTATAATTTGCAACCGTTCAATTATTTTTTTTTTTACAAAGCTCGGCACAGTAACTTACATCGGCAACCAATTGTTTTTTTTTACATAGCTCCGCACAATAAAGTACATCGGAAAAGCAATTTTGTAAAGATCGAAGCAATACCAAACTAATTCTAAGTATTAGCTAATAAAAATATACTTTTATTATCATCATTAGTAGAATAATTTATATATTATATTTTTTAGTTTGACATTTAATTAATAGACTATTTATTATGAAGAATTATGGAACCTTAATGACATGTTAAATTTTGTCCATTAGATGCATTTGTAATCTCAATCACGACCATCACCTATGACAAACGATTACCTCCCTAGATTTATCTCTTGTGAGGAAAAATTTGAATCGCCACTTACATAAGCAAAGTTATTACAAACTGTGCTTTATATTCTTGATGATAATAATAAGAAAGTGAAGTAACAAAGTATTATTATTGATTTTGCTTAATGGGATTGCATAAACAAAACATAAAGTGTTCCCTTATATGAGTTACCGGAAGATCCAGGTCTCTTGTACTTGTTCCTTAGATTAGTGGTTATTTATGTGTTTATAGGGCTTAACCCGTGCCGTAACTATTAGATTAGTGATTCATTAGACCTTCGCCACCGCTTCCACAACCTACTATCGTAACTAATATCTATTGATTTTTTTTCTTCTGTTTTTATCAAAATTATTTATTAATAGAAGAAATACAAATTTATTAATTTAACTAAGAGAAATTTTATAATGGAAGAAATTAATAGATTATTTATTATGAGCAATTAGTGAACAAACATTATTATGAGCAATTAATAAATCATTTAATATCAATTAGTGTGGAACATTAATTAGTTAGGTATTTATTATATTAATCATTTACTATATTTATTATATTAGATTTCGATTAAAGGGTCATTAAATGTTAGTTTTATGGGACAAATTACAACCATAGATTTATCAATTGGGATATGGAATCTTGGCCATCACTTACACGTGCGAGATGAGGGTGTTGCCAAGAGAACTACAGCCGTAGATTTATCTTTGTCCAGACAAATCCTGACCACCATTAACAAAGGACAACTTGTCCAAACCCTGTTTTATACTAATGATTTTCTCCTCTCAAAAACAAAGTTAGTACTAATCTCTTCATTTTCTTTTCATTTAATTCATGGCTGTTTGATCCTGTTTTATGGCTTTTAAGTCAAGTCAAACCAAATTGTTTTTGTAATTACCGCTCAAAAAAATAAAAATAAAAATTGTTATAGGGAAAGCTGATTCTTTTAGGGGAAAACTGACTTTGGTCATAGTATGTTGATTTTTGCCAACGGTTGGGGGAAATATAAAACTATAGTCTTTCCCGATTTTCCAGTATTGCATGAAGATGAATATTCATGACACGTCTTCGTTTCTTTCATGTTACATGGATGTATTTCGACAAGTTTAAAAAACTGATCTACTACTTAATCATCTTACAAATGCCTGCTAAACTTCAACTTTCTCCCGCATCATCGAAACAGTAACCCCAATTTTCATGACAATCACCGAAACGATGCACATAGAAAAAGACGGAAATCATATGATTTGATATTGACCAATGGAAGATTGTTTGCCACTGTCCATTGTAGAACAGTAGAAGTACCAAATTGAGATAATTATGTACATGAAGGAAACACCAAAGATGGTTTTGAAAGTTTAACAGTATTCTTCTAGTCTAAACCTTAAGAATCTTCTACTCCATCTGTTTGTTTATGCTCCTCTTCTTTATTCTTTATTGAAATCAAATCAATGTCCCCAATCAAAGTTGCTGATGTTATCCATGACGGAACTTAGGTCACTTCGACTCTAAGGATCAACTCCAGCAACTTTCAATTTACTTACTTGCTTCCGGCAAAAAGATTATCAACTTGCAGCATGTACAAGTTTCACTACCAACGATGGGTGTGCTGAAATTTTGCTTGTTAGTGTCAGCGACCCATGCGTGATGATCATGCAATGGCAAAAACATACGCTGAGAATAAGCACACTAAGTTCCTATCAGATAGATCAGCAGCGTACGTACACTCACGCAGTAGACTAAGTTTCGATCTTCACCTTGGTGAAAATGGATTGGAATGTTAGATTTCATGGATCAAGAGAGGAGCGAGAGAGAGATTTACAGGAGCGAGAGAGAGATTTACAGTACACTCACATAAAGGATTACATTGTTAAAACTCTCTTGATTTTTCATTAAAATAGTTGTTGCCTTTTATAGGCTTACAAATGATAAAGCACTTCCTCACCACTCTAACAGACGCACCTTCATGGTCCCTATTAATTAGGACACTAACTACATGCAATCGTAAATCTTGGTCACTACCACAACTCTTAACTTGTAGGTATTGCATACCTATTCAACAGTTCCTAAATACTAGGATAAATTACACGGTTAACTAAAATATCTTAATTCACTAAAGCCGTGTTTGGATTATATATCCAACACCTTCCATTAATTCAAACACGTTAAATATCTCATCCCATTGTCTTGATCACTGCATCATGTATAAGCAGAAATATCATCATCAACGTAACGGTTTCCATCGTCACGGTCTTCATCATAATGATCGTCTTCGTCGGATCATTATCTTCATCATTGCATCATCATCATCATCGGTCTTCATCACGGTCATCATTATTATCATTGTTAGCCAACCATCATTCCGCATAACTTGGACTAACCCAAATTTTTTGAACAAAATTTTAGACTCCCCCTCCATATTTTAAACAAAATAATTTTGCACCAAAAATATTTTCATCACAATTTCTCTTCTCAACAAAAACCGTAATCAAATTTTTTTTTTTTTTTTATCCTCAATTTTTTTTTTCTTTAATGGAAACCCTTGTTTTCCAAAGACAAAAAAATTCCTCCTAAACAATTTTTCTAACATCACTTATCTCACCAAATAAAGCAATACTATTTAAAAACAAAATTTTCAAAACAATTTTTTTTAAACCCTCTCTCAACATTCTTAAAACTTTGAACATTTTTTTTGAACTCTTGTGAGACATCTTTTTCTATATAACCCTCTCCCTCAACTCAACTCTCAACCCCAGCTCTGATACTATGTTAGATTTCATGGATAAGAGAGGAGCGAGAGAGAGAGAGTTACAGTACACTCACATAAAGGATTACATTGTTAAAACTTTCTTGATTTTTCATTATAGTTGTTGCCTTTTATAGGCTTACAAATGATAAAGCACTTCCTCACCAATCTAACAGACTCTCGAAGATTTTCCGTTAGTTGATGATCTGAAAGTCAAAGTTATAACATCGACGAAGGTGGAGCATTTATTGTTATTTCGCCCTCATATTGACCAAAAATCAACTGACTGTGACCAAAAATCAACCGACTATGACCAAAGTCAGCTTTCCCCCTAAAAAATCGGCTTTCCCTCTAATAAAAATCTAAAAATAATAGTATCTGCCACTGCCAATACCTTTAGAATGATACCGACTAATCTAGTTACGTGGTTGATGATGGAATTAACATACAGAAGGATATGGAAATTTTCTTCTTTCATCAAAATCATAAATTCAACAAATTCCATTAACATTCTTTAAAAGGAGACGAATCCCAGAAAACACACAAGAAAGAAATAAACACTCGTGATCTAACTTAAGTAAACCACCACTTATTAGTAAACAACCACCGGAGACATATAAAGGCGGACCTCTGCAAACAAACTTTAACTTAAGCCTTTTTGAGTGGCTTCACCACTTCCCATGTGAAGTCAGGGTCATCCCTACCAAAGTGACCGTAAGCTGCAGTCTTCAAGAACCTACTGTTTCCTCCCCTCTTAAGATCAAGGTTGATTGAGATCATTCCTGGTCGGAAATCAAAACTCTCCTTCACAATCTCTAGAATTTCCTTGTCTGGGATCGTTCCTGTTCCATAAGAATCAACAAATACTGACAAAGGCTCTGGAACACCAATAGCATATGAAACTTGGACAATACATCGCCTAGCTAAACCACTAGCGACAATGCTCTTTGCTGCCTGTCTTACAATGTATGCCCCGCTTCTGTCGACCTTGGTTGGATCTTTGCCGGAGAATGCACCACCACCATGAGCTCCCCAACCGCCATAGGTGTCAATAATGATCTTACGTCCAGTAAGACCAGCATCACCATGTGGACCACCAATAACGAAACGACCTGATGGGTTCAAGTGGAAGATGGTTCTATCATCTAGGTACTTCTCGGGAATGACTGGATTGATGACATGCTCCTTAAGATCAGCAGCAATTTCATCATTGGTCACAGTTTCATCATGTTGCGTGGAGATCAAAACGGTGTGGACACGGATGGGAACCATGGCACCCTTGTCGTTTTGGTATTCGACGGTGACTTGGGTCTTACCGTCAGGTCTCAACCAAGCACAAGTACCATTTTTGCGAACATCAGTTAAACGAGCTCCAAGCTTAGTTGCAAGAACGTGGCTAAGGGGCATCAACTCTGGGGTCTCATCAGTAGCATACCCGAACATGTGACCTTGATCACCAGCACCAATATCCTCAGGGCGTTTGGTTAAGTGACCATGGACACCCTGAGCAATATCAGGACTCTGCTGTTCGATGTTAACCAGAACCTTACATTTATCAGCATCAAGACCAACGTCATCGGATACAAATCCAATATTACGACAAGTATCACGAACAATCTTCTCATAGTTGATATCAGCCTTTGTTGTAATTTCTCCAAAAATCATGACCATGTTTGTTTTGGTGCAAGTTTCACAAGCTACCTTACTGTCAGGGTCTTGTTCAAGGCAGGCATCGAGAACTGCATCGGAGATCTGGTCGCACAGCCTGTCGGGGTGTCCCTCGTTAACAGATTCAGAGGTAAACAGGAAAGTTTCCAAAGCCATCTTTTCCGAACTATAAAAATCAGAACAATGAAACTCATGTCATTTTCGTACCAAAGTACTTCAGTTCAGTTCAATCTCAAATACTACACAACTTCAAAAGAGTCAAAATCCTTCAGTTACATGATAAAACAGTGTAAAAGACCTGAATTTTCTTACTGAAATTGAAGAGGAGTTAAGAAGAAACAAAATACAAAAATGAAAACCGACGACGAGAAACTTAAAACATACCTGAATAAGCGCAAAACCCTTCAAAGAAAGTACTATGAAGATATCAAGTTCTTTTTTTAGTTCCATCTTCCTTCTACTGAACTCTTGCAAGTTTTCATTGCAGAATTCAATTCAGTTCACTATTTATAGACTCAGCGTTCAATATACAATTTGGTGGTGACACTAAACTTGGTGTTGACATACAATTTGGTATACATTTATTGGTGTTGACACTAAACTTGAGCAAGTATAAAATATTAGAAATGTCCTAATTATTAATACAATCAACACAAATCTTTCGGTCAATTAATTTGTCAATGAAACACTAACTTAAGAAAGAAAACTAAAGATTCATCACATAGTGGCGGCATATGTGAGTATATGAGACCTTTCCCGAGTCATAGTTACCTCTAAAGCTTCATTTCTTTTAATTTCCCGTTACTCTTATAATACTTTGTTGGGCTTGGTCACTCCTTATGGTCCAACATTCGGATGCCCCCTTATCCAATGGGGGGAGCTAGTTAGCAGCAGTCGCTTTATGTTTACAAAACATCCAGGAGACTCATTTATGTGCTTACGGGTTGTTCTTCTTCATTTGTGAAGAAAGAGAAAGAGAGGAAGAAGAGAAAGAGAGTGAGTGAGGTAGAGAGATTAAACCACCAATTTTTGGTGAGATTGAAGCATCTTGAAGAGAAGGAGAAAGGGTTCTTAGCTAAGGATTTTTTGGTTGTTGTGGTGAAGAATTGATTGATCAATTTCCACATCTCTTCAAAAGGGGAAAAAATCTAGGGTTTGTTCAAACCCTAATAGTAAGTATCTCAAATCACTTATATTCTCAAATTGATAGTGAATCTCATATTATATATAAATGAATTGTTGATCCATCCTTAGGGGTGAGTGTAATTAGGAAAATTGGTATCCAAGTGCTATAGGCACCTTGAAGTTGTTGTTATCCCCAAATTGGGAGAATTGTGTGTAACCCATTATTGTTATAGTGGAAGATTTGCCCGTGGTTTTTTACCCTTCACCTTGGAGGGGTTTTTCCACGTAACTACCGGTGTTGTGTGATTGCTTTCCATATTGCGTAGTTTGTTGTTATTACGCATTTGTATATCATTGCTTGTGTAGGTTTCGTATTGCGCATAGCGGCTCATATTTCGTAAGCCTCCATTTTGGGTTGAGCTAATCCTGTGCAATGGAGGAAGCTAGCACTAGTAATAGAATGGTCAATTTGACCGGTGAGAACTTTGTGATATGGAAGGCGAAGATGGAAGACTGGTTATATTGTAAAGATCTCTATGGTCCAATAGAGACTAAGGGAGTAAATCCTGAGACGACAAGTGAAGGAGATTGGAAGGTTACTAATCGAAAAGCGGTCGGTTTTATTCGTCAGTGGATTGATGATGGTATTTTTCATCATGTGGCTAGTGAGACACTAGCATATTCTTTGTAGACCAAGTTAGAGGAGATATATGATCAGCAGTCTCCTTGTGAAAAAGCTCTTCTATTCAAAAGTCTTGGAAAGATGTGTTACAAGGAAGGGAGTTCAATGGCGCAACATTTAAATGAAATGAAGGGAATCATGAATCAGCTTACATCTATGGATCTCAAAATTCCTGAAGAGGTTCAAGCTTATTTGTTGTTAAATACTTTACCAGACAGTTGGGAGCCATTGAGGAATTGTCTCAGTTATTCTGCTCCAGACAAGAAGTTGAACATGACTGTTGCAACTAGCAGTTTGCTGAGTGAAGAAGTAAGAATAAGGTCATTAGACTCATCTCATTAAGAAGCTCTTGTGACAGAAAATCGGATAGAAGAAAAGACAAAAGACAAGTTGGCCGTAGCAAGTCAAGGGGTAAATCAAAGTCTAAAAAGGAAGTTGAATGTTGGAACTGTCATACGAGAGGTCATTATTCAAATGAATGCAGAAATCCGAAGAAAGAACACAAGAAGGGGAAAGGAAATGATAACCAAGACAATGGTGTTGCATCTACTGTGACAAATGATGATATAATTGTATTCTCAGATTGTAATGATGTTTGTGTGAGTTTTGCAGGTTCTGATTCAGAATGGATAGTTGATTCAGGTGCATCTTATCATGCTACTCCTCATGAAGATGTATTTACCTCCTACAAGGATGGTGACTTTGGGTCACTTTAATGGGAAACAGTGGTGTTGCGAAAATTGTAGGAATGGGTGATGTGAAGGTTGAGACCAGTGTTGGCTGTACGTTGGTTCTCTGAAATGTGCGACATGTACCAGATATTCGTTTGAATCTAATGTCACCAGGAGTGTTAGATGATGAAGGGTACAACAATCACTTGGGTGATGGGAAATGGAAGCTAAGCAAGGGCTCCATGGTTATTGCAAGAGGCAAGAAGTGTGGCACATTGTACAAGACACAAGTGAAGGTGTTAAAAGGTGAGTTGAATGTTGTTGACAAAGATTCAATCTCCGAGCCGTGGCATAGAAGACTTGGTCATCTTAGTGAGAAAGGAATTCAAATCCTCACCAAAAGACAAGTTTTGCCAAATGCCAAAGGTATGCAATTGGGTAAGTGTACTCATTGTTTAGTTGGTAAACAAACTAGAGTTTCCTTTCATAAAGCTTTACCCAAGCGCAATTATGGTATTATTGATCTTGTTCATTCTGATGTATGTGGACCTTTAAGGGTCAAAACACTTGGTGGTGCTGTTTATTTTGTTACTTTAATAGATGATGCTTCAAGGAAGGTTTGGTCATATGCAATCAAGACCAAAGATGATGTTGTTCCTGTGTTCAAGATGTTTCACAGCATGGTGGAAAGAGAAACAGTTAGAACTTTGAAGTGCCTTCGTTCTGACAACGGGGGAGAGTACATTGTGCCACTTGAAGTGTATTGAAAGAGCATGGTTATACATCATGAACAATCAGTACCGAAGACTCCACAACATAATGGTGTCGCAGAGAGGATGAACCGCACTATTCTTGAGATAATCAGGTGCATGTTATCTCATTCCAAGTTGCAGAAGCATTTATGGGGTGAAGCAATGAATACTGATGTGTATTTGATCAATCGATCTCCTTCAAGACCGCTAGATGGAGAAGTAGCAGAAAAGGTATGGAGAGACAAAGAGCCTACTTATGATCACTTGAAAGTGTTTGATTGGAGGTCATTTGTTCATATCCCAAAAGATCAAAGATCAAAGCTTGATGACAAAGCAAAGCAGTGTGTGTTCCTAGGCTATGGAACAGAGAAGTTTGGTTACAGATTTTGGGATCCAGTTGAGAAGAAGGTTATCAGAAGTAGGGATGCAGTATTCCTTGAAGACCAGACTATTGAAGACTTTGAGAAGATTGAGATGCCAAAGCTTCAAGACGATATGACCTTGGATCCAAATCCAGTTGTTCATACTCTTGAACAACATGATGATTATGTTGATGGTAATGGGAATGAAGATGAAGATCATGAAGATATTCCAGTGGGTGATGTTGAGCAAGAAGTGCAGCAACAACAACAACCAGAAGCTGAGTTGAGAAGATCCAACATAACCAGATTACCTTCAACAAAGTATACACCACATGAGTACGTGATGCTCACAGATGCAGGTGAACCAGAGTCTTATGAAGAAGCTCTTAGTGTTCCTGAAAGTCAGAAGTGGATGAAATCCATGAAAGAAGAGGTTGGCTCTTTAGATGAGAATGACACTTTTGATTTGGTTGACAAGCCTGAGAACCACAAAATTCTGAAGAACAAGTGGGTGTATAGAATCAAGACTGAAGATGGTAACTCACAACCAAGGTACAAATCACGCTTAGTTGTGAAGGGTTATGAGCAGAGAAAGGGTGTTGACTTTGACGAGATTTTCTCACCGGTGGTGAGATTTTCTTCTATTCGGGTTATCTTGGCAATAGCCGCTAGTTTGGATCTTGAGATAGAACAACTAGATGTCAAGACAACATTTCTTCACGGTGAGTTGGAGGAAGATGTGTATATGACACAACCCGAGGGTTTTGAAGTCAAAGGCAAAGAGCACATGGTGTTCAAGCTAAAGAAGAGTCTATATGGTTTGAAGCAAGCTCCAAGAAGTTTGAATCGTTCATGAAGGAACATGGGTACAAGAGGACAGCTTCAGATCATTGTGTATTCATTCAAAAATTTGTTGATGGTGATTTTCTTACTCTTTTGCTATATGTTGATGACATGCTTATTGTTGGCAAAGATAAGAAAAAGATTGACAGGTTGAAGTCAGATCTGAGCAAGTCTTTTGCTATGAAAGACTTGGGTGCAGCAAAGCGTATTCTTGGCATGGATATCACTCATGATAGGAAAGCGAGGAAGTTATGGCTATCACAAGAAAGCTACATTGAGAAGGTGTTGCAAAGATTCAACATGGACAAGGCTGAGCCGGTAAGTTGTCCACTTGCAAACCATTTTAAGTTATCTCGTGATCAATGTCCTGTGAATGATGTTGAGAAACGGAAGATGGAGAAAATTCCTTATGCGTCCGCATAGATTGGTAGTTTGATGTATGCAATGGTGTGTACAAGGCCGGATATAGCTCATGCGGTTGGAGTAGTAAGCAGATTTCTATCAAATCCTGCTATGGAGCATTGGGAAGCAGTGAAATGGATACTACGGTATTTAAGGGGTACTTCTAATATGTGTTTGTGCTATGGAGGTTACAAGCCAGAGTTAGTTGGTTACACAGATTCAGATTTGGCAGGTGCTCAAGACAGTCTCAAGTCTACATCGGGTTACTTATTTACCTATGCAGGGGGAGCTGTGTCTTGGCAATCCAAGTTACAAAAATGTGTGGCATTGTATACTACAGAGGCAGAGTACATTGAAGCTACAGAGAGTTTCAAGGAGATGATATGGATGAAGAGGTTTGTTAGAGAACTCGGTGTGAAGCAACAGAGGTTCATCGTTTACTGTGACAGCCAGAGTGCCATCCATCTCAAGAAGAATTCGAGTTTTCACTCGAGGTCCAAGCACATTAATATTAGGTATCAGTGGATACAAGAAGTTCTCGAGGAGAAGGTCTTGTATATTGAGAAGATCCATACAGATGACAACAGTTCTGATATGATAACAAAGTCGCTACCAAAATACAAGCATGTGTATTTCTGCAGCAGGGCAGGTTTGGTGGTGACGGGTACCTTCCCATAAGTCGTGAGGGGGAGATTTTTGGGCTTGGTCACTCCTTATGGTCCAACATTCGGATGCCCCATTATCCAATAGGGGGAGCTAGTTAGCAGCAGTGCCTTTATGTTTACAAAACATCCAGGAGACTCATTTTTGTGCTTACGGGTTGTTCTTCTTAATTTGTGAAGAAAGAGAAAGAGAGGAAGAAGATAAAGAGAGTGAGTGAGGTAGAGAGATTAAACCACCAATTTTTGGTGAGATTGAAGCATCTTGAAGTGAAGGAGAAAGGGTTCTTAGCTAAGGATCTTTTGGTTGTTGTGGTGAAGAATTAATTGATCAATTTCCACATCTCTTCAAAGGGGGAAAAAATCTAGGGTTTGTTCAAACCCTAGTAGTAAGTATCTCAAATCACTTCTATTCTCAAATTGATAGTGAATCTCATATTATATATGAATGAATTGTTGATCCATCCTTAGGGGTGAGTGTAATTAGGCAAATTGGTATCCAAGTGCTATAGGCACCTTGAAGTTGTTGTTATCCCCAAATTGGGAGAATTGTGTGTAACCCATTATTGTTATAGTGGAAGATTTGCCCGTGGTTTTTTACCCTTCACCTTGGAGGGGTTTTTCCACGTAATTGCCGATGTTGTGTGATTGCTTTCCATATTGCGTAGTTTATTGTTATTCCGCATTTGTATATTATTGCTTGTGTAGGTTTCGTATTGCGCATAGCGGCTCGGATTTTGTAAGCCTCCCCCAACATACTTCTTAATTAATCTATTTGGAAGTAGGTTCCGCATATAACGGTGGATGAATGTACTTTAACAATTCATGGAGTTGGTGAGGTTGGTATTGTGTTTGGCTGGAACCTAGTTAGCAATTCGCCGAATGATTCGCGAATTTTTACGTACCGGTCGGCAACGCACTATACGGCCGTTCAAATGAAAGTCCGACCTGAGTACGTGAACTTTCTGAGCTTCCCGACTAATTCGCGTATTTTGCGTCCCGTACTGAAATTCGTCACTTTAAGTCGGCCCACTAATAAGAAATATTTACTAAGCCCATTATCTAACGGACCCTTTTCATTAGTTAGTCATTAAGCCCAACACTCATTAACCTTTTTTTTTTGTAAGTAACACTCATTAACCTTTCTTCCCTTATTTTTTCCAAAAATTGATACCACAGGGACTCGAACACTTGCTTCCAGTTTGGTAACTAAGGCTTATACCACTGTGCCATTCATTAATTGTTGACAATGTTGAATAATTTCTAGATATAGTCCATGTATAGCGTCAAAATCATCCTAATCACGGTATAATTGTGTTTAAAGGCAAACTAATATGTGACGAATTTTCAGTGCCGAACTCGCATTAGTAAAACGAATTATACACGAACGTATTCCGTTCCGAATTACTGCCGAATCACAAGTCGTTGACCGGATCTTTGACCGAACTAGAATTTTAGAAAACCGAATAATACACGTACGTTTGCCGTCCCGAACGTTCTCCGTACCCCGAATTGCTAACTAGGGGCTGGAATATATATCTTCCCTTAGAATATTTCATTGTTGCGGACCAAGAAAAGCTTAGCTAGTTTTTTCTCTTTTTTAATAAAAGAATGCGAGCAAATACTTCCAGTTTTATATATTATACGAATACGTATATTATTCAAATACATGCAACTAAAAGGAACTGTATCAGAATTGTTCTGGTGCTGTTCAAATTTGTCCAAAGCTAAAAGCATAACTAGCTTAGTTATCAAAATCAAGTAAACAAAAGATACGTAGTATGTGAACCGAGTGATGGGTGGAAATTAAATTTAACGCATTTTCTTATCTTAACTAAATAGATTAAAACTGAAATACGTAGTGATACAGCAATGTGAGACATATATAGGCACTCATCATGGTGCTTGTTTTGATCTCTATGTACGCTGGAATTAATATGTTTTGACCTCTATGTATTCGCTTGGGGATATGCTTTCCTCGCATGTTGGAAGGACTGAAGGGGATTGGATAATACGGATATTTTTGGGGAGTAAATTTTTGATGAGGGTGTTTTATGATGGGGGCATGAAAGGACAAATCATGTCTTGACATGTTTTTTTCTAATTAATCGTTTTAACAAATTTTGTTACCAAAAATATAAAGGATAACCAGTATTTTCACCAAAAATACACTTCTTTTAAACGGCGTTAGGGGTGGGACTTGGGTTGGGTTAACCCACCCAACCCGAACGTTGGGCGGACATGGGCAACGTATTTCAAAACTTTGGGCAAGCTTGGGCCTAAATTTTATGAACCCGAATTAAATTTGGGCAAGCATGGGCACAAGTATTTCTAACCCAAACAACCCGCCCAACCCGAAGAACTATATATAAGGCATTTTTTATAATTAGTATCATCATCTATTTAGAGAAATTTTAGATATTATCTTCAAATCTATTAATGAAAATATAAAGTATATATATCTCATTAATCATTCGATATGAAAAGAGTTTATATTATTGTAAATAATCATCAATTATTGGAAATTTAAAATAAATGGAGCAATTAAATCTTATTATTACTAAATTTATTATTATCACATTAACAAACTTGTATGTCTAGTGAAACTTGGGCCAACCCGAGGAACCCGGGGAACCCGAGGAACATAATTTGGGCGGAATTGGGCAACACCTCAATGGGTTCCACGGGTTCGGTGGGCAATCTGGGCATAGAGTTCCTAGCTCGGGTCTGCCTCGGCCAAGCCTTCTAACCCGCCCAACCAACCCAAGTCCCACCCCTAAACGGCGCGCGGGTTATAACCCCAAAGGGAAACCCCAAATATCATAAACTGTCTATATTACCCTTCTACTATTTAAATCACCCCAACAAAAAAAAAATCAACCCCACATTTAAATTTTATTAAATTATCACCACCAACAGCAACACACCACAACAGCACCATCGCCACTGCACCGCCACCGCACCAACGCACCGCCACCACTACACCACCACCACCGCCGCCTCCCACCACTGTACCACCACCACCGCCGTCACTGCACCACCGCCGCCTCCCACCACCACCATGGCCGCCGCTTCCATCACCACCTCCGCCACCGCAGCCGACCACCGCCGCCGCCACCGACCACCGTCACCACCGCCAACCACCACCGCCGTCACCAACCACCACCATCACCACTGCCAACCGCCGTCGTCACCAACCACCACCGCAGCCAACGACCACAACCACGCATTTACCACCACCGTCACCGAGAAACACCATCATTATCACCGACCACCACCACCAAACAGCCGCGGCCACCACAAACAATTAATTTGATTGATCAATGTTCAACAAAATGAGAAGAAAATGATGCAACCAAATTGAAAATGAGAAAAAATGATGAAACCAAACTGAAAAATGATGGAACCAAAATTTATCGTGCAAATAATTTCTCGTGAAAAATGATGTAACCAAACTGAAAAATGATGGAACCAAAATTGGTTTCACCAAAAAATAGATGAAACCGAAATTGGTTTCATCATAAATACGATGAAACCATAATTGGTTTCGTCATGATCGCAATTGCTCCTTGGCTCGCTTCTTTCCCGCAACTTCAACTACCTCGCTCAATTCCGCCACACCACTAGCACCACCACCACCAATACCGAAAGCAATTTCATCACCACTGCCACCACCACTACCAACAAGACCACCACTAACACCGCCGTATCGCACCAAACACCACGACCTCCCACCACCCAAAAATACGATGAAACCGATTTTGGTTTTATCATAAATAAGATGAAACCTATTTTGGTTTCATCATAAATAATATGAAACCATAATTGGTTTCATCGACTGCAACTGCTCCAAATTCAGCAATCACCCATTTCTTCTCCATCTACGCCTGAAATACTTCTATACAAAATTCCATTAACCAACCGTAAAGTTAGGTCGAAACCCATCTCGTACCTCAAATTTAGTAGTTGTTGTTGTGAGAATTTGATACACTTTTGACTTGAATCACAACCCCAAAGCACCATCTATCGAGATGAACATGTTCACCAGCATCATTAAACCAAAACCCCAATTCGAAATCAATACCTTCAACATCAACATCTCTTTCTTTATCTCCACCTCACAGATCTGTTTTGTTGCTGCTGATTAATTCATGTATCAACCAATTCAGCCTTTCACCAACACCAATTTGGCCACCATATCAAGGAATTACCCTCTCCAGACATGATTGAACTCAACCCAATTTCAATTCATGGAAAGTCCCCAAATGCCTCTGTTGTTTGAGTGAGAAATGAGAATTTCTTTTTCTTGTTTTGATAACCAAAAATCAGATCTAAAATTCATTGGAATATAAAATCAATTCAACCCCAAAAAGGTATTTGTGGTTTTAGATGATAGAAGTAGGAGGTTGAAGTAGTGATGATGGTGTTAATGGAGGATATAGAGGTGTTATTACCGGAGGATTTGGACATAAGAGGCGTTGTTGGTGACGGATCTAGACATAGCAGTTGGTTTGGTGGTGGCAGAGCTACTGTTGGTGATAGATCTGAAAATAAAACAAAAGAAAAGAGACGGAGGTGTTCTTGGAGGAAAGCGGAGGTGTTCGTGGAGGTGACGGAGGTGTTGCTGCTGGTGTTCGCGGAGATCTGTTATTGCTGCTTATGGTAATGGTGGAGGGGGAGAAGGAGAGAAGAAGAAGGGGAAAAAAGAAGAAGAAGCTAAAAAGGGTATGTTTGGGTTTTTTTAAAATAACAAAAACTAAATTTACTCAAAAATATTTGACCTGGGGTTTTTGTGCCACTTTTATTTGGAATGGTTTTTATTTAGTAGAAATAATATGACCGGTTTTTTCTTATCACTAGTTTGTTCACCTATGGGTTTTGTCACTAGTTTTGTCTTTTAAATGCAATTATGTGAGACTAGGGGTGGGACTTGGGTTGGCTTAACCCACCCAACCCATGCCCAACCCGAACGTTGGGCGGACATGGGCAACGAACATCAAAACTTTGGGCAAGCTTGGGCATAAATTTTATAAACCCGACTTAAATTTGGGCAAGCATGGGTACAAATATTTTTAACCCAATCAACCCGCCCAACCCGAAGAATTATGATGTAGTTATATAAAATTATTTTTATAATTGGTATTATTATCTATTTTGAGTAATTTTAGATATTATATTCACATATAATAATGATAATATAAATTAGTGGAAATTTCTGAGAAACTCAAATTTGGTTCCTCTCTTTCATGAACCCATCATTAAGATGAGATATATCCGTAGCCCAATATATAAGATCAACGGCTAAGAACAGTAGTTTAGATTAGATTTACTTTTTAATATTCGAGTATTATACTAATTTAACCTTAATTAGTTAGAAATTGTTAACATAAATATTCAGAGAAAAAAATCCGTTCAACGAATTTGTTAATTTGTTACCATACTTCTCGCCAATTGAAGTTACTCCATTGACTTTTGGCTAGTTGCTTACCAAAAAAAACAAAAAAAAAACACAAAAGCTTTCGGCTAGTTAATTAGTTGAACGTATTCTGGAATTTTAAAGATTCTTCTCTCATGCCTCATGAGTTCGGTTCTCTTTTTCTCTCACGAGTTCGTTTCTCTGGCTATAACAACCTGCTGTCCTCACCAATTATTATTTTTTTCTTCTCATTAGATTACGTATGCTCCTAATTATGAAGTAGATTACAACCTTCGTGGTGTTCAGATGACACCTTTTTAATTCCTTATCCATCTTCATGGAGCTGTTTTCCCGTTTTGTGGTATTTCTTTCATTTTTTATGTTTTACCTTGAATGTAAATCGGTGATAATAATGATTTTCACAAAAATCACCTACTATGCTAACCGAGTTTTTCCTTTGAAATTTTTACCAATCCGTGAAAACTAGAATATCAACAATCTTGCATGTGAAAATTTGATTTTTCATGATTGGATTTTTTGCGGATTTTGGTGATAATTTAAGCTTCCTTGGGATTGGTGTCAGATAATAACAAGGATCTTCGCCCTGCAGATATTCTAGTGCTCAACTGGGAAAATGGCCAAGACGTGTGTATGGATGTTACTGGTGTGTCACCCTTCACTGGCGATGGAGTTCGTTCCTTCGTCCCAGGGCAGGCCATTTCTAAGGCAATTTCACGCAAGCGTTCTAAATACTTGAATGAATGTGCTGCGCATGGTTATGGTCTAGGTGTTTTGGCTTTCACCACATTAGGTGAACTCAGTGAGGATTTTATTTGTTTTTTTAAGCGTCTAAAGAACTGTTTACTTAATAATGACGCTGGTTGTGGTCTAGGTAGGTTTATTTTTCATAGATTGAGTGTTGCCATTCAAAAAGGAGTTGGTGCCCAGCTTGTTGCTAGGATGCCAACTAAAAACTCTGGTTAATATTTGAAAATAAAAAAAATCTACTATTTTTACTAATTTGTGAAAAATATAATTCTCACCGATTCCATATGGTGATAATCGGACTTTTTTCTGGGGTGATAATTAAAGTTTTAATTGGATTTATTTTAGAGTTTTGAATAAGAGTTTTTGGGTTTCTTTTGAAACAAAAGTTATAATTTGAGTTTTTATTTTTCCAAAAAAAATTCTACGAGGAATAATTTGGGAAAGGTTTTTAAGTGAGTGATTTCAGTAAGTTATTTAGGAAGAGCTTTTTTAGGGATTATATTTAACCTTTTTGAGTTATTTAAGGAGAGTTTTTTTAGAAATTAGATTTAATCTTCTTTGACGGTTTTTTCTAAATTAATTAATTTCTTTAATTTGGTGAAAGGTTATTTTAGGAATCAAATCATATTATATCAAATTATGGGTTCTTAATATAGAGAATTTTATTGATGGTTTTCTAATATACAAAAATATAGAATTGGGCTAGAAAAAAAGTTCCCCATATAAATTATATCTATCTCATTAATCATTTAATATGAAAAAATCTTATATTATTGTAAATAATGTTCAGTTATTTGGAAATTTAAGATAAACGAAGCAATTAAATCTTATTATTACTAAAATTTGTTATTATTATATTAACAAACTCACCTGTCTAGTCCAGGCTAGTCACGCCATACGCCCATGGAAAATCCTTGGCTCCTCACGCCAAGTCTAAACACACCCTAGCCGTGCCACCTTGATGGACCTCACTATACGGCTACCAAAACAAAGGCGTGCAACGACCAATGGTTGCCCCTCCTCTCAAGATGCAACATCTCGACCGTCGAAGGTCACCTGGCTAGCAAGTTCCCCAAGCTCGACTTTCCAAGCCACAAAAATGTTTTACATGTTTTCCAAAAACATTCGAGACATCAACACAAATAGGGGGATTCTCTTTGGGTATTGGTTTGGTGGTCTACAGTGTGCGGCGTACACTACGCCCCTCATAAGGAAGTGTCATAAGGGTGAGGCACCTAGTAAATATGGGAGTTATGCGGGAAACGTTCATGGGACATAAAGACGTGAGTTAACAAACTTTATGGACATCAATTCCATAACGTTAACAGTTTTCATGAAAATCAATTTCATGCGTTAGCCACTTTATGAGACATCAAATCCATGCATATGGTTACCACCTCCTCCCATTTACTCCTCACTCCTTAATGAGACCAGAGTACGTTTCTACTACAACTTGTATAAATAGGTCTCACCTATTTCCATTCGACACCAAATTCATTCGGACAAGAGAACACTCAGAATACTTACCTGCTAGCTCCCTCATGAGCTCGTACTTTTCAAAACAAGTTGTAGAAACCCAATTGCTCTTCCAGAATAAATTATTCTGGTCTCACACTCTCCTTGCTTCCCTCCCCAAAACCAACCCATTCTCCTCCTCTTTGTGACCGAAGCAAGTCTGGAACGGCCATTTCTTGTTTAGGCCGGACTTGTACAAATTGATCTCGAACCTAAAATTGCTCAATGTGCAGCACATTTGTTTAGGGTTTAAACCAGCTTCTCACTCACCTACCGAATTTACCAAAATCAGCAGAAGCTATTTTCACCTATAAACACTTAGTCACACAATCTCCATGGAATAATGAATATCCCATTGCACTTTTAACAAAAATTTCACTCCTTCTATCTCCTTCACAACAGCCGCAGGAACCTTCTCAATATCACCCCTAACTGAAATCCTAAAATAGTTCACCCTGGTGTCTTTGGTGACGCTCAAAGTTTCATCTGAGATTGTTAACAGTCCTCCCAGTTGTTCAGCTAACATATACAAGAAAATAGAAGATGAATGAGAAATTAAAGATGGATAACACCTTTATAGCTCCCGATCCTAACAACTTCGATTTGCTTCTTTTCTTTAAGCACGCCGGTAAAGGATTAAATATTATTTAATGGAAAAAGTTGAAAACTTCCAATTTAGCCCTAATATTATTCAATGTCTGTTAAAAATCTCAGCTGAAACTTTGAGCGTCACCAAAGACACCAGGGTGAACTATTTTAGGATTTCAGTTAGGGGTGATATTGAGAAGGTTCCTGCGGCTGTTGTGAAGGAGATAGAAGGAGTGAAGTTTTTATTAAAAGTGCAATGGTATATTCATTATTCCACGGAGATTGTGTGACTAAGTGTTTATAGGTGAAAATATCTTATGCCGATTTCGGTAAATTCGGTAGGTGAGTGAGAAACTGGTTTAAACCCTAAACAAATGTGTTGCACGTTGAGCACTTTTAGGTTCGAGAGATAAATTTGTACAAGTCCGTCCTAAACCAAGAAATGGTCGTTCCAGACTTGCTTCGGTCACAAAGAGGAGGAAAATGGGTTGGTTTTAGGGAGGGAAGCAAGGAGAGTGTGAGACCAGAATAATTTATTCTGGAAGATCAATTGGGTTTCTACAACTTGTTTTCATAAAAGTACGAGAGCTCATGAGGGGATCTAGCAGGTAAGTATTCTGAGTGTTCTCTTATCTGAATGAACTTGGTGTCGAATGGAAATAGGTGAGACCTATTTATACAAGTTGTAGTAGAAACGTACTCTGGTCTCATTAAGGAGTGAGGAGTAAATGGGAGGAGGTGGTAACCGTATGCATGGATTTGATGTCTCATAAAGTGTCTAACGCATGAAATTGATTTTCATGAAAACTGTTAATGTTATGGAATTGATGTCCATAAAGTTTGTTAACTCACGTCTTTATGTCCCATGAACGTTTCCCACATAACTCCCATATTTACTAGGCGCCTAACCCTTATGACACTTCCTTATGAGGGGCGTAGTGTACGCCTCACGCTGTATACCACCAAACCAATACCCAAAGAGAATCCCCCTGTTTGTGTTGATGTCTCAAATGTTTTTGGAAAACATGTAAAACGTTGTTGTGGCTTGGAAAGTCGAGCTTGGGGAACTTGCTATCCAGGTGACTTTTGACGGTCGAGATGTTGCATCTTGAGAGAAGGGGCAACCGTTGGTCGTTGCACGCCTTTGTTTTGGTAGCCGTATAGTGAGGTCCAATAAGGTGGCACGGCTAGGGTGTGTTTAGACTTAGCGTGAGGAGCCAAGGATTTTCCATGGGCGTTTGGCGTGACTAGCCTGGACTAGGTGCACGACCAAGATATGGTTTCGGGTCTAAGATCGTGATGGGACTTTTTGACGGCCGGGATTTTCTCCTGGGATTGAAGGGCAACCGTTGATGGGCGCTGGCTTCAATTTGGTAGCCGCATGGGGAAGGCCAGTATGGTGGCGCGACATGAGGGTCCATGGCGAGGCATAGCGCGTCTAGCTTGGATAGGTACGTGATCAAGCTAGGGCTAAAGTCATGAGGAGACTTTTTATGGCCAGGATTTGCTCCTGCGATTGAAGGGAAATCGTGGATGCGCACCTGGCTTCAATTTGGTAGCTGCATGGGGAAGGCCAGTACGGTGGCGCGGCATGAGGGGCCATGGCGAGTCATGGAGTGGATAGCTTGGATAGGTACGTGACCAAGCTAGGGCTAAATTCATGAGGAGACTTTATACGGCCAGGATTTGCTCCTGGGATTGAAGGGCAACCGTTGATGGGCGCATGGCTTTAATTTGGTTTAGAAACCCTAATTGGTTCCCTTCACTAGAACCACTACATAATTCTAGTACTGACTTGGATTTTGATGGTCCGCCCCTCAAAACAACCGGAAAATAATTTCCTATCTCCTCATGAGGGGAGATATAGGTTTGGAACTCGTTAGGGAGAACACAACTGCATGAAAGCAAAACTAAGGAAGATTTCATGAGGGACGGCGGCATGGCCAGGCTATCATGGCATGCCTTGGCGTAGCATGGCATGATTTGGTGTGGTTTGGAATATGGGGACAAAGGTTTTCCATGGGTGCATGGCGTGGCTAGGGCCAAGGCATGGCGTGACTAGCTCAGGCTAGGTGTGGATAACATGATTTTACATTGGCACACGAGATGTGGCTATCATGGCTAGGGCCATGGCATGGTGCGATTGGCATGGCGCGGCTAGCTTGGGTTAGGCGTGGATGGCATGATTTTCCATTGACACGCGGGGTGCGGCTAGAATAGCTAGGACCATGGCATGGTGCAATTGGCATATCGCGGCTATCTTGGGATAGGCGTGGCTTTCATGATTTTCCATTGACACGCGGGGTACGGCTAACATGGTTGGCATGCTTTGGCGCAGTAGGGTGTGGCTGGCATGATTTTCCATTGGCACACGAGATGCGTCTAGCATAGCTAGGGCCATGGCATGATGCGATTGGCAAGGCACGACTAGCTTGGGCTAGGCGTGGATGGCATGATTTTCCATTGGCACATGAAATGCGGCTAGCATAGCTTGTGCCATGGCACGATGCGATTGGAATGGCACGACTAGCTTGGGCTAGGCATGGTTGGCATGATTTGACATTGGCACGCGGGGTGAGGCTAGCATGGTTGGCATGTTTTGTCGCGGTAGGGTGTGGATGGAATGATTTTCCATTGGTATACGAGATGTGGCTAGCATAGCTAGGGCCATGGCACGGTGCGATTGGCATGGCGCGACTAACTTGGCATAGGCGTGGCTGGCATGATTTTCCATTGGCATGCGGGCTGCGGCTAGCATGGTTGGCATGCTTTGGCGCGGTAGGGTGTGGTTGTCATGATTTTCCATTAGCACACGAGATGCGGCTAGCATAGCTAGGGTCATGGCACGGTGCGATTGGCATGGCGCGGCTAGCTTGTGCAAGGCGTGGCTGGCATGATTTTCCATTGGAACGCGGGGTGTGGCTAGCATGGTTGGCATGCTTTGGCGCGGTAGGGTGTGGATGGCATGATTTTCCATTGGCACACGAGATGCGGCTAGCGTTGCTAGGGCCATGGCACGGTGCGATTTGCATGGCGCGGCTAGATTGGGCTAGGAGTGGCTGGTATGATTCGTCATTGGCACGCGAGGTGCGGCTAGCATAGATAGGGCCATGGCATGCTGCGATTTGCATGGCGCGACTAACTTGGGATAGGTGTGGATGGCATGATTTTCCATCAGCACAAGGGGGAATTAGGGTTTGGTTTGCCATAACCCTAATTTGAAAAATACACCCCGGTAATTATTAGAGACATATTAAAATATTTTATTAAATGCCCCTAGTAAATGCTTGTTTTAAATGTATGCTAGGGTTTAGCGTTTTACGATTTTAACCCTAAACTAAAAACCACCATCAACATTAAGTCCCCTGATTAGCTCGAAACAGGTGCCTTGTTGCGGGGTAAGCATATGATGGTGACAGACAACGTAAATCATTGGAAAGATGGTCAGGAGAGTCGGACTAACCTTTTAAGTGGTAGAGCGAGTTTTTTCTTTCCATGTTGGTAGTCACGGAAAGGGGGCGCTGTCTTGGAGTGCGGAGCAGGTGGATGGCTTGGACCGAAAGGGCCGACAGGTGGCATGGCTTTGACCACGGCAATGGCATGGTGGAGCTTACAGAGGCGGCTAGGCGTGGTGGGGGCCGCGGAAATGGGGATATGGCTTGGATCTGGGAGGTACAAGAGGTGGCGTGGTCTTGGACGCGACAATGGCTTGGTGGAACACGTCAGGGGAAGCTAGGCGCGGTGGGGTTATGGTGATGGAGCGAGGGACGTGGCAAGGTGAGGCGCGGTTTGGACCATGGAAAGGAGAGGCACGGTCTGACACGGTGCGGCTTTAGCAGGGGGCCACGACAATGGTGTTGGTGGTCCTGGGCATGGGGATTGATCTTCGTGGGGCCGGTTTCCTCTTTTCCCTTCTTGGCTCGAAATAGGAAATCCTTTCCTTGTTCGAACTCCCAAGTATCATGCCTATAGAAAGGATGTCCGGCCTCTCCCTTTGATTCACACCTTTATTGTTTCTTGTTTTGCTACTTGGTAGCGTTGAAGTGGACGAGAAAAATAGGTACGTCTTCCAGTACTTCCTCTTTGGCTTATTCTTGTGGAACCGATTTCCTTTCTTCATGCGCGGCTTTAACATGGAATTCTTTCCTTATTAAAAAATCGTTTTCAAGAGGTAGGTAGCACTAGTGGATAATTGATTTTTAACTACTTTCTGGTCTTTCTAAAAATGACTTCCGTGAGCTAGTGTAATAACACGTGCTGTGAGAAACAGTTGTTCTTTTAATAAAAAATCTGAAAAGCAAAACGTGTATCCGACCCAGTTGTTTTATTGAGGGGTAGTTTTGTTAATAAACGAAGAACCCTAAAGTAGTTGTAGAACGACTGTGGGAGCAGATGTTTCAGTGGCCCCAATTTTAGGAGACAAATTTTCCCTCTAGGGATTAAGCTATCTTTTCGATCAACGGTGGAGATTAAATCGATTATTCCCCTGAAAATGAAAAGATAGTTATTTCTATCTCTTATGTCGGCTGCAGTTGGTCTTCTTCCATCAATTATCTCTCACATCTCACTGGATTTTTTTCCTCTCCTTTTTTTTCTCTGAATAATAGCAATAAGTCGAATCACAACCCAATTTTACTTCTTATCCTCCATGAGATCCATTAGTTTGGACATTCCTCAGAATCAGTATGAAGAAATCTAGGGTTCTTAGTTACAAATCTGTATTTCAAGAATATCTCTCATCACAATCCATGTTTCTTAAGGTTAGTTTTCTATACTTGAGATACTTTATTCATGGGTTTTATTTATATTCTGTTTTTTCTTTGAATTTGGGTTTTAGTTGTTTTCTTTCAATTTGTTTTTCTTTCAATTTATATTCTGTTTTCAATTTGGGTTTTATTTAGTTGTTTTCTTTCAATCTAGGGTTTTAGTTGTTTTCAATTTGGGTTTTAGTTGTTTTCAATTTATATTCTGTTTTAGTTGTTTTCTATTCATGGATAATTTGGGTTTCAAAGTTGATGGTGGTGAAATCAAAAGTATTTTTTGGTGAACAACTTCAATAGCTACTCAGGATAGGAATTTGTTATCTTTTTCTCTCCAGCTTTAGAGAACACTACATGTGGTTCACTCCTCGAATTACAGGTCTTTTGTTATCCGAAGGGCTTCTCCAACTGTGTCTGGTGTTCATTTTTTGTAAGGGTTTTACTTCATTAGTATGAAGATGTGGTGTTTAATCTATGTATACTGATCTTTTTTATGTGATATGAGTTATCTTTGTAAAATGGAGGATTGATCTATTTTGGGTTTCTCCTCATTATTGCGGGATTGGGGGCTAAGCACAAGGAATTGGGATGGACAATTTTTATAGAGTCCTATATTCACATCTTAACACTAAATTAGACTAAACTGTCTTAGCTTCTAAATGTCCTCTATCTATTATTTAATGATTCTGCTATTTGGTTTATTTCTTATACTAGGGAATTCCCGAGCAACCAGTTGTGGTGCCTGCACCCCAGGATCCTGCTGGACAAGCTGCACTCCCTCCTTCCCAAGGTCGAGAACCAACTCAGTTGGGGGTTCCCTTCACCGGTCCCAATGCAAATCCATTAGATCTCTTTCCCTACTGTGTGTGCACCCTATATATGTATATTTTATTTTATTTTTTTCTCGTCGTTCTTTGTTGTTTGAGCTCAATATATTTGTCAATTAGGGGCTTCCCAACTTGGAGACTAATGTCACTGGAGGTAACTTAGCCTTCTTACGCACCAATCCATGTAAATGCAATTGCAAGGGATTTTTCATTTGCATGTTAATAGATCACCCGAAACTTTGGGACTTCTTATCTAATTATTTTTCATGTGTAGTTTCAAGCTCATGAAGCTATGGTGCAAGCGAACCCACAAATCTTGGCAGGTTTTTTATGTTATTCATTGATGCCCTAAGTATAAATTATGTATTTAGGATTATATAGTCTGTGTATTTTATTAGAAAAAAAGAAGAGATTTGCAAGTACTGCTTTGTATAAGTTATTGTTTCGATTTTTATCTTAGTTTGTAGTGTCTTGCGCTATAGCCTTTGATTAGTACATTTAGATTTTGTCATCATCTGTAGCAATTTTTTTCCCTTTTAGCTATTAGTTTCTAACCTTTTAGGTGTTTGCGTCTTTTTCATCTTTGTACATTATAGCATAAACCATTTCTGTTGTTGCGGCACATTTTCATTGGTTAGTGTTACCTTTCTCTTAGCATTTTTTCGTTATTTAATATATATAGCATCTTGACTGCATAATAGCTCAGTTAGTTGTAATTCATAGTTTATGTACATAATACCTTAGCTTTTCACATTTCTGTTATTTGCTTTCACTGTCTTTAGCTTAACTTAATGCTAGTCCAGTGTACTCTATAGCTTTTAGTCTTTTCATTTTTCTGTACATAGAATCTAATTAGTTTTCTATACCTCTTATAGCTTGTTTGTAGATGTATATACACCAATACAGGTTGTTGATATTAAGTTGTATGTAATCCCTATCATATAGCTTTCGGTTATGCTTCGTATTTTTCTTAGCTAAATACACTTAATCTTGTCTGCTTTCTTTTCATAATCTTAGATTCTGTAATTAAAGTACTTGTAATGTAATAGTAGTGCGATTTTAGTAGAGGAAACTTAGCATAGTGACGGTATATAAACCCTTGGTGAAATATCCACCAAACCAACGACAAACCTATTTTAAGAGGTTGTATGTGGCGGTTATCTTATTGTTCATAATGGATCAGGAATATAATGGCTTCTATTTTAAGAGGTTGTATGACGGCTTCCATTTTGATGAATGTGATCTTTTTCAGCAGTATTAGTACGGTAACAGTAAAGTCTGGCATGATAATGTATTGTTGTAGCTCGTAGTGTATGATCACTTGATTCAAAATGGAAATCATGATAATGTAAGAAACAGTCAAGAGGTTTCTGATGGTACAAGTTGTAGTAGCCAAATTCAAGATCATAGTAGAGATTGGAACCATCGATCGCAGACAGAATCTGTCGAGGAGTCCAACCTCTGAACCATTGTTCCAGACAGGTCTCGACTACCACAAAATGAACGTTACAGAGACCAGGATGGATGAAGGAATTGGTAGCGGTACTCAAGGAAGTTCTAGAGATATGAAACTCAATGTTGGGACTCCTAAGGTATGGAACCTTCTGGATTTTTTATTTTTTGTTGGAAGTAATTAGTAGAGAAACGAAAAAATTGTCCAAGAATACAATATTTTCAACATAAAATGTGTCTCTCTTTTTTCTGGATTTATTAACATGTATATGAAGTTATATCTTAGACATTTTCTTTGTTTTTTCTTTCTGTTTCCTACATTTAAGACGTGCACCTGTGTTTGCTGGGATATTACCACTTGGCCTAAGAGTTTGAATGTGTGGGGTTATTTATTCTTTTATTATTGGTTACGTTTTAATACTGATGGCTGATAGTCTCTTGTTGTTGTTTATATTTCAGCATAGAGCTCCTACCCTGGGATCCGCTCCATGAAGAATCTGGTATACTGTACCTATAGATAGTACAATAATTTGGATGATGGATTCTCGCGATGAAATCATTTTTTTTTATTAAAACTAAATGAAGTCATATTTATTTCTTTTAATTGTAGGCACTCTCTTCTATTTGTTTATGGATCATTGCGAGCACATGTAGGCATATTTAACCGGGATGATGCTTAGGCCAATTTTGATACGTAGTGGTGTCGTTTCGTCAAGTTCTTCGGTCGGCCCTCCCACCGTGGCAACGGTTGTACTAGTTATAACTTAGAATGGTGTGAATTCATTACCTGTGTAATTTTTTTTGGGGGTTTTGACCTAACTGTCACTGACACGTAAATCGAAGTTACCGTTGTAAACATATTTCGAATTTGGATTGAATGGTGAATGTTTTGTTATCAAATGAGCATCTATTAAAGTTCAATTTAGTGAATTTCAAATTTTATACCAGTCAGAAATAAGTTGTGAATCAGATTTTCTAAATTTTAATGAATTATAAATTTCAGGCCAATCAGATGAAAAACTAGTCGATCGATTCAGATTTTAATCAGATTTTTTAAAAGTATTCACCCATATAAACAACTTCTCAAAATGGCGATTAAGTTTTATATTTTCCAATTTAAAACTTTAGAAACAATCAGAATGTCAAATATCAATTGACTGTCGAGAAAGTCGTATTTTTAAAGCTTTCACCTTCTGTGAGAAACAGTCGTTTTGGAAAAAACCACTCCCAGATTCCAACTGATAAAAACAGTCGTTTTTGATGATAATACCTCTTGTCTTGGCAGTGGTTTAAATTCCATTTTCCACTAGTGTAGCATCTGCAATCCTTTTATCTGGTAGCTTTGCAAAAATCCCGGTATGATTGGGTGTCTTCATGGCTAGGCTTTGGAACGCGAGGCGGAGCTGCTAGCATGGACATGCATGAAGGAGTCCCATTAACACTAACGGGCATGGAACAGTTGTGGGCTGCTCTGTAAAGCACTTGGCAGGGCATGACGCCGGTAAGGGAAGCTCCTTGGAAGGGAAACGCTTGCAAGGGAAGTGCTTGTGGTTTAGGGCTTTACACGCCGAAACCCTAATTGGCGCCCTTTACTAGAATCGATGTAGAATCCACGTACGGACTCGGATTTCGATGGTACGCCCCTTTATTGGACACGAAACAGAATTTTGTATCACCTCCAGCGGGAATATTCAGGTTTCGAGCTTGCTAAGAAGGTGAAAACGTCCTTCTTCTATTTTCTGTTGCTCGTACGGACCGTGCTTTCGTCTGCTGTGTCTCTCCAGTGGATTCCAAAATTTACCAAACTCCATTGCATTCTTTGGGACGAATGGATGTGGTTGCGTTGTCGGCACATCCTTGATTTTAGGTTGTTTAGTGCCTGGACCTTCTGATCGCGATGACAGTATGCTGTGGATGCTGGTATGGTTGAAATCTTCCGGAGCCACTGGATGAAATAGATGAATTAGGAGATCGTTGCCGACATGTTCCTATCAAGTCTTCAAGGACTTTAATCCAAGAGACATCCTTTGAACCATCTTCTGAATCTGGGACTATCGTATGGAATGGGATGCGGTGAGCAGTCCCCAGTTATATTTCTGTTAGATCCGATGGCACGACCAAACATGTGAATGTACCTCTATGGTGTGCTTTTGGAGTCTTCGATGCACATGTACGGCTTCGTGTGGAAAAATTCCTGCGTGTCGTAAAACTTCGACAGTGATGATGTTGAAATTAGAAATAACCTGGTTGAGGGGGGTGAAAGCGCCCCATGCTGGTAATCCCCATGTGTAGCCTACTTTCATTGCATCGCATTGAATCCACGTCCACGGGATTTGATACAAACTTATTGTACTCTTATGGATGTGATGCTGGGATGCTCAGAATATCACATGGATAAAATACTCTGGATAGTAAAGTGGTAAAATAAGAGAGTTATGTTGTTTATCGTGGCTCCCTCTGCTTCTTCTGGAAAATGTTTCAGCCGTGTCTCTGGGGTTATCTCGTGAATCTTCGATGGTCATCGGGATGGACTGCGATGAGTAGTCCCCAGTCACACTTTTCATTAGTTTCTGAAGTTGTTTCTTCTGAGTAGGCTTGGGATCTACCGCGGACTTGTAAAGTGTTCCAGGCGTCTTCTAGACATAGAGGTGACGATATTCTTATGTTGCACCCTTGAAAAGTAAATGACCTCGTAGTGACTATGACCTTTTGGTTGACTGTGTCTTATGAGCTTTGACAGTGAAGGTATTTTGTGTAGATCCTCAGGCCCCAACTATGTTTTACATGTTTCCATCTTATGTGGTCAGTCGGTTGACCATGATAAAGACATTATCATCGCGCATCCGTATTGCTGATTTTGTTACTTCTTCCATGTTGAACTCAAAACATGGAGAAGTATGGGTTACCTTTGTAGTAATTGTTGTTGTGGTAAAGCTCTGGCTTTCCATGATCACGAGTTTTGGCGGGATGAAACAAAGGGTGGCCATGACTACGAAGATTGGATGGCTGCGATTATGATCTTTGACATGGGAAGTGTGGTGGCTTGACCCTTTGCAGGAAGGAGTAGTGTTGAAGCGAACGTTGAATAGGAGCCACTGCTGGAGAATGTTGAGACGATGCCTTGCAATTCTCAAAGCCTTGGTGGTTACTATGTTGAAGTCGGAGGCTACGTCACGTTTTTTCAAAATCGACATCCCTCAAGTGTACAGAGGTTAGGAGTCCCCTGTTTCATCTATCGATTGTTCTTTCTAGGAGAGGTTGGGGTTTAGGAACGGCTTCCCTGGCTGGAAACGCGTGCTTTCACTAATGCAGTGCGGTTGAGGGATGAAAATATGTCTTGATGTTATGCCTTGGAGAAATATAGAATTTCACATTACTGTTTCATCATAGACTGTATGACTTTGTGGGCCAAGTTTCCATCGTGTAGGTCCTGACAGGAAGAGGGTCTCCGTGAACTCAGGAGGGTTTCTGATTTCCTTTGCTTTTGATTTTGGAGAAGTCTTTCTTGATCTTTACGTGTGATGAAATTGGATTACTTATCCTCGTCTAATGGGCGTTCAAGAGCAATGTGAGCCTCTTCACCTATAAACGCACGTCCTGCTGAAGTACCTTTTGTCTTTTCATCAAATCAACAGTACTAAAAGGAGGTCGTCTTCTTCCAACTCTTCCAGTATCTTTCCCTGATGGTGGAGTAGCGTCCCTAGTGACGGTTGGAGCTGCCATGCTTGAAGAACCGTTGGGGTGGCGGAAGAGGCTCTGGTTATGGTGATCGTAAGTGTATCGTGTAGAGATGACACGGTTTTGATCACGAAGTGCTGGATCCATGGCATTATTTTGAAGGGCGAGGATGGTACTGGAAGGGCGCAAGATATTAGCGCTGGGAGGATGAAAATTGTTAGCGTAGAGTGTGGTATTGCGACTGGCATGCACGTGCAGCATGTGCGTCTGGTAAGAGCGTCTGGGAAGCGCCTATGGTTAGTACGTCTGGGAAGCACTTATGGGAAGCGCCTCTATTAATCGCCTCTGGTAGGTACGCCTGGAAAGCGTGTATGGTAAGAGAGTCTGGTAGGTGTGTCTGGTAAGCTCGTCTGGTGAGCTTTTCTGGTAGGCGCGTCTGGTAAGCTCGTCTGGGAAGCTTGTCTGGTAGGCGCGTATGGTAAGCTCGTTTGGTGAGATTTTCTGGTAAGCACTAGATTGTCTTGGAATGGGCATTGGCTGGACATGATGATGGCTTAGCGTGGCGTGAGCTTTTTCTTGCGAGCCCAGTTGCCTCTTCCCAAACGTAGCTCAAATAAGAAATCCTTTGTTATTCAAATTCCAAAAGTGTTATGCTTATGAAAGGAGTTGGCTCCCCTTTTTACCTCATATCTTTTTTATCACGTCCTGTTGTTAGCGGTAGCGCAATAGTGATAAATTGGGCAAGAATATTCCAGCTATGTACTCCAGCATTTCTTTTTCAATTTTTTTTTTGTTTTCTTGTGCTGGTGCAAACCATAGCCATAGGTATGCATTTCCATAAATCTGTAGAAATATTTTTCTTCTGGACTGGTGTAAACCCTAGACATGGGTATGCCTTTCATATACTTGTGGAAATACTTCCTCATAAAAAATTCTTCGAATGTCGTCGTGGTAACGTCTGCTAATAGTGACAGGTAGTCATTGTTGTGCAGAGTAGGCACATATGAGTCGGTGACCTTTTTTTTTTTTGAAAGGAAAACAAAGCGCCTGGTTAATGGTTTTTGATTTCTTGGATTTCTTGGGTTGATAGATAAAATGTTACCTTGAAGGTTTTTGGGTTATTATTTTAGGAATGAATTGTTTAGGAATTGATTATTTTTGGCTATGAATAAAAGTGACGCTGACATCCCAAGATAAACCTTAGAACCGTGTGTTGGAAGGTGACATGGGGTAAACTATGTATCTTATCTTGAAAACTTGAAATATAAAACCATGTATCTTGTCTAGGTAAGACTTACTTGGTTTTTAGGTCTCCTGATGAAAGTGAACCTTCCGGGTGCAAGACCGAATTTATGGGAAACACCGTCATGGGAAGTCCCCAGTGAGCCGTCTGATAACCGAGCCGTTGATCCTTGGGCGGATCGTCTGCTTCTATCCTCTGGGAAGTCCCCAGTCATCCCTTGTCGTGTCATGACTGATAATCGAGTCGTTGAGTGACTGAGTCAGAGTGAGTCGCCTTCCCCTACCATATTGATGCCTGGGTCGAAGAACGAGATCGACAGTCAAAAATCGACATTGTAACCGATAGATCAATCCTCCCGTTATGGTCGCTAATTATTTATAGGTGAAAATAGCTTCCACCGATTTCGGTAAATTCGGTAGGTAAGTGAGAAACTGGTTTAAACCCTAAAAAAATGTGCTCCACGTTGAGCACTTTTAGGTTCGAGAGATCAATCTGTACAAGTCCGGCCTAAACCAACAAAAATGGTCGTTCCAGACTTGCTTCGGTCACAAAGAAGAGGAGAATGGGTTGGTTTTGGGGAGGAAAGAAAGGAGAGTGTGAGACCAGAATAGTTTATTCTGGAAGAGCAATTGGGTTTCTACAACTTGTTTTCAGAAAAGTACGAGAGCTCATGAGGGGAGCTAGCAGGTAAGTATTCTGAGTGTTCTCTTGTCCAAATGAACTTGTTGTCGAATGGAAATAGGTGATACCTATTTATACAAGTTTTAGTAGAAACGTACTCTGGTCTCATTAAGGAGTGAGGAGTAAATGGGAGGTGGTGGTAACCGTATGCATGGATTTGATGTCTCATAAAATGGCCAACGCATGAAATTTATTTTCATGAAAACTGTTAACGTTATGGAATTGATGTCCATAAAGTTTGTTAACTCATGGATTTATGTCCCATGAACGTTTCCCACATAACTCCCATATTTACTAGGCGCCTTACCCTTATGAAACTTCCTTATGAGGGGCGTAGTGTACGCCGCACGCTGTAGACCACCAAACCAATACCCAAAGAGAATCCCCTTTTGTTGTTTTGATGTCTCGAATGTTTTTGGAAAACATGTAAAACGTTGTTGTGGCTTGGAAAGTCGAGCTTGGGGAACTTGCTAGCCATGTGACCTTCGACGGTCGAGATGTTGCATCTTGATAGGAGGGGAAACCGTTGGTCGTTGCACGCCTTTGTTTTGGTAGCCGTGTAGTAAGGTCCAACAAGGTGGCACGGCTAGGGTGTGTTTAGACTTGGCGTGAGGAGCCAAGGGTTTTCCATAGGCGCATGGCGTGAATAGCCTGGACTATTGCGTGACCAAGATATGGTTTCGGGTCTAAGGTCGTGCGGGGACTTTTAGATGGCCAGGATTTTATCCTGGGATTGAAGGGCAACCGTTGATGGGCGCCTGACTTCAATTTGGTAGACGCATGGGGAAGGACAGTATGGTGGTGCGGCATGAGGGGCCATGGCGAGGCATGGCGCGGATAGCTTGTCTAGGTACGTGACCAAGCTAGGGATAAAGTCATGAGGAGAATTTATACGGCCAAGATTTTCTCCTGGGATTGAAGGGCAACCGTTGATGGGCGCATGGCTTAAATTTGGTTTAGAAACCCTAATTGATTCCCTTCACTAGAACCGCTACAAAATTCTAGTACGGACTCGGATTTTTATGGTCCGCCACTCAAACCAACTGGAAAAGAATTTCCTATCTCCTTACGTGAGGATATTTAGGTTTTGAACTCGTTCGGGAGGGCAAAACATCCTAAAAGAAAAACTCAGGAAGATTTGATGAGGGACGGCGGCATGGCCATGCTATCATGGCATGCCTTGGATTATCATGGAATGCGTTGGTGTGGTTTGGCATATGGGGCCAAAGGTTTTCCATAGGTGCATGGCGTGGCTAGGTCCAAGGCATGGCGCGACTAGCTCAGGCTAGGTGTGGCTGGCATGATTTGCCATTGGCACACGAGACGTGTCTAGCATGGCTAGGGCCATGGAATTGTGCGATTGGCATGGCACGTCTAGCTTGGGATAGGAGTGGCTGGCATGATTTGCCATTGGAAAGCAGGGTGCGTCTAGCATAGTTAAGGCCAAGGCATGGTGCAATTGACATGGCGCGGCTAGCTTGGGCTAGGCGTGGCTGTCATGATTTTACATTGACACACGGGGTGCGGCTAGCATGGTTGGCATGCTTCGGTGCGGTAGGGTGTGGCTGGCATGATTTGCCATTGACACATGAGATGCGGCTAGCACAGATAGTGCCATGGCACGGTGCGATTAGCATGGCATGGCTAGATTGGGCTAGGCGTGGCTGGCATGATATTCCATTGGCACGCGGGGTGCGTCTAGCATGGTTGGCATGATTTGGCGTGGTAGGGTATGGCTGGCATGATTTGCCATTGGCACACGAGATGCGGCTAGCATAGCTAGGGCCATGGCACGGTGCGATTGGCATGGCGCGGCTAGCTTGGGCTAGGCGTGACTGACATGATTCGTCATTGGCACGCGGGGTGCGGCTAGCATAGATATGGCCATGTCACGCGGGGTGTGGCTAGAATAGCTAGGGCCATGGCACGCTGCGATTGGCATGGCGCGGCTAACTTGAGCTAGGTGTGGCTGACATGATTTTCCATCGGCACAAGGGGGAATTAGGGTTTGGTTTGTCGTAACCCTAATTTGAAAAATATACTCCGGAAATTATTGGAGACATATTAAAAGCTTTTATTAAATGCCCCTAGTAAATGCTTGTTTTAAATGTCTGCTAGGGTTTAGCATTTTACGATTTTAACCCTAAAATAAAAAGCACCATCAACACTAAATCAGGAGTATAAGAAGAAAGTGAAGCATTTACCAGGTCTGCACACATAAAAGAGCAAACTTCAAACCAAGTACATGAGGAGGTTGCTGACACTATCCCAGGCAGACAGATTGATAGCAGAAGGATCCTACGAGGAAACTCTTCAGGGAAGGGGCAGGTGGATCTTAGAAATACAGAAGGAAGCTGGATTTTCATTCCCAGGCGTACCAGCACTTTATCTGCGAATAATAGTCAGGTCTCTAAGATGAGGAAAGACACTGGCTCTAGATATACACATTTAACGCGAGACAAGGAATCAGGGGAGGAGAGCTCGGAGAATACTGTTTCTTCAGTGAAGTCTCATAGAAACATGTTGGAAGGTAGAGTGGAGCAAAGTCTAGAAGCAGTGCAGAAGCATAATGTTTCAGATGAAGAAATATTGGTTGAGAACACTGTTCAGTATCTAGTGCAGGTGGTTTGCATCAACGGGAGTATCAATCAAACTCAGAAGCAAACTTTGAAAGAAAATATGACTGATTTGATGTTAAGGTACATGTATCGGTTTCAAAGTTCTGAGGGGGATGTTGATTTGGGTGAAGTGGATAAGAGTAATGACGATGAATCAGTAGGGGAAGATTTACATATTAAGCAAGAGAACGAGTTAGTGGAAGTCAGCGATGAAGAAGCTAACAGCGTAGAGGAAATCTGTCTAGCAATGGAAGAGATAATTTTTAATGGATTTTAGAAACCTTGTGTTGGAACATTAGATGCACGAACGATTTCGACAAGAAAACTTCATCTAGAAAACTGATAGCTTATCAATGGTGTACAGTTTGTTTGTTACAAGAGACAAAAATGCAAAATATTGATGGCTGGTTCGTTAGGCGTCTATGGTACGATGATAACTTTGGTTGGTCTTACATCCCCTCCATAGGCAACAATGATGATTATTATCCATCTGGGATAACAGCAGGTTGGAAAATATAGACGAGAGAGTCAGTCTCAATAACATAACGACAGCTTCCCGACTAGGATTAACGTCTTCAAATGGGAAGTGACGAATGTCTACAGTCCCTGTGACCAGAAACCTAGAACGAACTTCTGGGAAGATATGTCTGAAGTAAGACGTTGGTGGAATGGAGCCATATGCATTGCAGGGGATATGAATGTGGTTCGGTCTAGTTAGGATATGAATCGTGGAGATGGAGACAGTCGTAATAACGCAATTCTAAACAATTTCATACTGGATAATGAGTTAATTTACCAACCACTGATAGGTGGAGATTTTACTTGGTATAATAACCAATCTAACCACCTATTGTGCAGGATTGATAGATTTCTCTTCAGTCATGACTTTGAAGCGGCTCAGTCACACTTTTGGAAGATATTGGATATTAGTCACACTATTGGAAGAAAGTCGGTCATTTCCTCGCAAGATGCACAAACTCCTGATTTTTCCAAGGATGAATCAGATGTTTCAAGTGCCGAAGCTTTAATAAAAATCGAGTACTTGCACTTCCAGAATATTGCATCATATCCCACCGTTGTTTCATATTTTTAGAAAAATCTTTATACTCAGTAGAAAGCCTATCTAGCTTGAAATACGGCTTGGTTTGCTGCCTCGGTTCAGATATAACCAATAAAGGGTTATGGTCTGAAATAGTACTCGTCAAAACCACATGTAATGCATTTGGGACCCAAGGTACCCTTTATAGCCCGATGTCTACACATTTATATCCTGATGTCCACATTTTATAGGTGATGTCCATATATTGATAGCCTGATGTCCACACATTTTATGAATAGTTTCCGATGTCTAGACTTCGAAACATGGATGTTCACACTTATCCAATATATGATTATTCCTAGATTCTGGATGTCTACATATAATATCTATACATAGGTTAAAAAATGGTGGGATATCAGTGTGTCTATATGTACACATCCATGAAGGGGTGTCTACACATCCTTACATAGGGCTGCACAAAACCGACCCAACCCGCCAACCCAACCCACACCCGCCAAAAATACCCGCACCCGACCCAAACCGCCTAAACACGGGTCGACTATGGGTCACAACAACAATACCTACCGTATATTGGGTTGGGTGCGGGTAGCATCTTCTATCACCCAACCCAACCCGCCCACCCGCCTAAATATTTCTTATCCCTTAGATTAGTTCCTGGAATGGATCACAGATGTTCCTAAATACCAAAACCTAAACCTAATCGCTTTCTCACTTCTCTATTCCCGTAGTCAGTTCCTCACTTTCTCTTCTTTGCTCTTATTTCTCTCTTACTCAATTCTCCAGAGAGCTAAAAATAAATGTGTTCCAAAAATAATTTTTTTGATCGGAGACTTTGGTGGTGGCCGTGGCTGCTGATGACGATTCTATACTTGTAGTTTCTCATAAAAATTATCTCATCTGATGATTCTTGCCCCAGTTAAATGGTGGGAAATCATGTAATGGTTGATGGTGAGATCTTGTCGGCACAGTTGCCATGAATGAATCACTCAATTACTCTAATTCTGTATATGGTTTTGGCAAAACAATATGTACAGAATGATCAAAACCTAGGGTCTCATTAATATGATCCTACATAGCAGCAGTAGAAAAACCAAGAGGAAAACTTTTTAGAATTTATTTGTTTCAATTCATCAGATTAAGTGTTTGATTAATCGATCTGCTCGTCCGGCCCGATCTAGGTTTTCTGTGAAGATTTTCAAATAAAGTTTTGATCAAATGATGGATTTAATTATAAAAGTAAGAAGGAACCATAAACCCAATCACTTATTTGAGCAATAACTATTTAATCTGTGACCAATCTCATGAACTAATTTATATTTAGTAAAATTATCGATCATAGCATATGTACGTGTACTTGGTTTGATCAATTATCAATTTCTTATATTGTTTTCTGCTCATAATATGCCATCAAAAGCAGCAACCTCACCCAGCCAGGATTATAGATTTGAAACATAAAGAATTAGCTAGTTAAAAAAAAGAAGGTTTTATTCGGGTATACCCGCTACTTATCTTATCCAACCCGCCATAAATTGGGTCGGGTGAAAACCGACCCGTTGTAATGTTGGGTTGGTTGTGGGTGACAACTCCTATTACCCGCCATCAGTGGGTTGGGTGGTGGGTGAGGCAAAAACCGACCCAACCCAACCCATGTGCAGCCCTATCCTTACCAGATGTGTACACATATGTTGTCGATATGTACACATCTGAGGACAAAATCCGGTATTTCCATAAAAGACTAGGAAATACATGTCTGTTGACCGGTCATGGTCACACTTTTGGAAGATTTTCTAAAATCAGTCACATTTTTAGGTAAGATCCCGGCAAATTGCAAGAGATAAAAACATGCGCACAGGTAGGATTCATGAGGAACATTATAGAGGAAACAGGTGCGCTAAATCATTCTCAGCTGGAAGAGAGAACTACCTACAAGTTGGAGTTGAGGAATTTAGAAGCAATGGAAGCAAGGAAATTGTTTTTGAGATCAAAGAAAAATAACTTCAGATGAGGAGATTTAAACACAAGGTACTTTCACTGTATAACAAGTGCAAGGAAAAAGCAAAACACAATTGTTAAGATGCAAGTAGGAGGGGTAGAATTCTTTGACCAAAACATTATAAATGAGGAGCTTCCAGGCTTTTATATTAATTTGTTTACTCAGGAGGCTGAGGTTAACTCACAGATGGAATATCTTTACCTTAAGAAAATTTCTGAAGTGGATAGGTTGTGGATGGAGCGTGAGTTTACGGAGGATGAAGTATGGGACGTGGTAAATAAAATGGGATGTAACAAGTCTCCGGGCCCAGATGGGTTCACAGCGAAATTCTTCAAGAGTTGTTGGAGAATGTTAAAATAAGATTTCATGAATTTAGTCAAAGACTTTCACAGGTTTTGCTCAATTGATTGACGTTTTAATTGCTCCTTCATCACTCTTATTCCCAAAAAGGAAAACTCTTGCACTCCAAGAGATTTCATACCTCCAAGTCTTATTGGTTTGGTGTACAAGATTATTTCCAAGATTCTTGCAGTTCGTTTGAAGAAGGTGATGTCAGCTCTTGTTTCTGACTTTCAGGGGGCCTTTGTCCATGGTAAAAAAATTCTATATGGTGTTTTAATTGCCAATGCATGTGTAGATAGCAGATTCAAGGCTAGGAAACCTAAAATTCTTTACAAGATAGATTTGGAGAAAGCTTTCGATAATGTTAATTGGCAAGCTTTGGTTACAATATTTCAAAAGCACGAGTTTGATGAAAAATAAATCTCTTGGATGAAATGGTGTGTAACTTCTACTCATCTTTTTATTCTTGCAAATGGAGGTTCCACAGAGAAATTTAAACCAAGTAAGGGTTTAATACAAGGTGATTCTTTGTCCCCGTATTTGTTTCTTTTGGGGGATAAAATTCTCTCTAAGCTACTAAATGATGCGGTGGAAAGAGATCAGCTCTTTGGTTTTTAGGTGATAGAACATGGGACTATTATTTCTCATCTTCAATTTGCAGACGACACTTTAATCTTTCTTGATGCTCAGGTGGAGGAAGTTCGTCGGCTCTTTACCATCTTGGTTGTGTTAGAAACTATTACTGGGCTGAAGATGAATTTAGATAAGAGTACCATGATTAGTGTGGGAGCTTGCGAGTCTAAAATTTCGTACCATTATAATTGCGAATCTTCTTAACTTGTCTATCAAATTGTGTCTTAGCTATAGCACAAAAATCCATAAAATTCGGCACCACTTCAGTTTTATGTGCAATCAAATAAACCCAAACGCAACAAGAATAATCATAAAAAATAGTATGAAAATAGTTTGCACCACAAGAAGACGAAGTACGATACGGACCCCATACATCACAATGAACTAAATTGAAGATGTTTTCGGCTTTATTCTCACTAATAGGAAAACTTGCACGAGTTTGTTTAGCCTTAAAACAAGTATCACATGGATCATTGAGAAACTTCTGACAATCAACTTTATTCATACCAGGAAGCAAAGAAATAATCTTATTAGAAGGATGGCCTAAATTCCTATATGGACAAAGTAGGGGTCTAACAACCACACCCAATATTTCTCTTAGCAATGTGTATGGACAAACTCCAATATAATTCTAAAAAATCAACTAGACAGTCAGACTCAATCAATGGAAATATATCCAAGCGTTGTATCGTTGTTTTACAATGTTATCAACAAATCAAATAGATAGAAATCTGTGAGCATAATTATTATGTGAAATAACTTGAACGGTACCAAAGACCAATGTGCAAGTATCAATTAATATAATAAACAACCAAAGGTTGGATTCTCTAATTGATTGAACTACGCACAATCTATGATATTTCTATTATATAACAAAATCTAATGCGTAAAACAAATAACACAAACACCATAAATTTTGTTAACGAGGAAACCGAAAATGCAGAAGAACCCTGGGACCTAGTCCAGATTTGAACACCACATTGTATTAAGCCGCTACATACACCAGCCTACTCCAAGTTAACTTCGAAATGGAATATAGTTGAGCCCTAACCAATCTCACACTGATCAAGGAACAGTTTCTCTTCTTACGTCTCTAAATCCCAGCAGGACTCTACGCAATTGATTCCCTTAGTTGATGTCACCCACAACTAAGATTTGATACGACCTAATGTCGAAGACTTGATAAACAAACCTGTATCACACTGAAAAGTCTATTGTATAGATAAATCTTTCTCCAACAGATAAACCTATGATTTTTGCTCTGTTTTTTGATAAATCAAGTTGAACATGAACTAATTGATATACCGGACTTATGTTCCCGAAGAACAACCTAAAAATATCAATCACCTCACAATAATCTTAATCGTATGGTAGCGATGCAAGATATTGTGGAATCACAAACGATGAAACGAAGATGTTTGTGATTACTTTTTATCTTGCCTATCGGAGAATAAATCTCGATCCAATCTTAAAGAAGATAATACTCAACACGATAGAATATGCAAGATCATATCACGCAACTATATAGAAAATAGTAGGGTCTGGCTTCATAATCCCAATGAAGTCTTTAAGTCGTTAACCTACAGTGTTTCGTGAAAAACCTAAGGTTAAAAGATAATCGACTCTAGTCGCAACTAGTATCACACATGAGGTGTGGGGATTAGGTGTCCAATTGCTAGAGGTCTCCTTTATATAGTCTCCAAATCAAGGTTTGCAATCAATTTTACCTTGGTAACAAAGCATTCAATATTCACCATTAGATGAAAAACCTGATTAGACTCAAGCTAATATCTTTCAACCGTTAGATCGAACTTAGCTTGTACACACAAATGAAATGTACCTTCATTTAGATATGAGTAACCATACCTAAACGTGTACATCTAGTTAGCTCAATAATAGTTAACCGAAGTTATCCATATGAACACTTTCAAATCAACCTTATTCATCTTAACCATAACTAGTTCAAATAACTCAAATGAAACTAGTTTTAGAGTTGTTCAATTGTTTATATTCTCATAGAAATGTACAAGACACAATTGAAGAAAAATCAAATTTAATTCACTCGAACCAAGTCATGAACATTATAGCCACGGCTTGCAAAAGATTTCATTCCTTATTAATGTATTAGTTCATGAAAAAATCGATTTTAGAACATTATCCACTTAGGTATGTGTATGAGTATGCGTATCTAAGTAGTCGGACCAAGTTTGGGTTTTGCCAGTACGCGAACTGGTACACATACCATCCAAACTCAGCAGAAATTCCCGGACCTGAACCTTATGCCGGTACACGTACCGTTTTGCATACCAGGTTCCCAGACTTTCTCAAAACCAACAAGTATGCAAACGGGTATGCATACCATGGTTCCCGGACATGGATTACATATATGCAAGTATGCATACTATGCTTAAATCAATTTGTTCTAAACTCTATTTCAATCATTGAAATTTTCTTAGAGGATGAAAATAGTTGTTTTCACTAACTATTAACATCAAAGCAATTTTTAAGTTATTGAAATAATCAATACGAAACATTCTGAGTCTACATCAAATGACTACATCACACAAATCATATAAGATGTTACCAGACGATTTTAATATGATCATCTTTTTACTTTCGTCAAGAGTATAAGATGAACTTATTTAAGCGAAAGCTTACCAACACATATTTCGAGAAATATGTAAGCGCGTTAAACTCAGCTCGAAATATCAAATGTGTATAGAGAGTTAAACTCAGCTCGAAATATCAAATGTGTATAATCAAAGTTTATATAGCTATACGACTTTTGTATCAAATAGAGATAGAGTAGATAGACTTTTGAGTGATAGATGTGTTCAAGTCTCCATTTACCTTTTTTTGATGAAGTACCACAAGCTCCCCTTAGTAGTTCTTCGTCTTCAATCGATGAACGCCGCGAAGTCTAATGCTTAACTATACTTTCTATCCTAATTCGATACCTAGCCATAAGTAGACTAGAAATCAAGACTTATAGTTTTTGAAACTAAACTTGATAACAAGCTTGAGATAGCAACGCTTGCGAGTTCGACCTAGAAGTGCTCTAAAAATCTCCCCCTTTGTCAATTTTAGTGACAAAACTATCAATTCATATGGAATACAAAATAAATAAACTTTGTATCTCTCAATCCAAATGCTTGATTTCCTTGGTTCTTCAACATTACTCGAAATCTTCGTCACTTCCAAGTACTCCAATGATTCTGAACGTGTTCAAATCAGCATCATAGTTGTTTAATATCCGTAGCTATAACAATAAGAAAACAGTTGCTCTCGATCATTGTTATACAATATCATAGTATTATTACACAGTATCAAAGTTCAATTATATCACAACTTTGATAACAATACTATGGTGATATGTATCACTCCCCCTTAGTCAATACTTCATCTCACATGAAAACCACTCCCTCTTACATAATGTTCCATAAACCATATGTATTTGTAGTGTGAACTACACATTAATTCTCTCCCTTTTTGTCAATAAAAATTGGCAAAGGTACGAAATTAGTGGAATACCGATGAAATTTCCATATAGATACTTCATGACAAAAAAAGAACAACATATCAACTTGTTTAGATGCCATCATATAGCCGAAACTAAATGCATTCATCAAGGATTTTATAAAGATACAAGATAACCCCTACAATATTCCACAACCACACTCACCACAAAGATTTGGCAATTGACCACAAGTTCAATTAAGAACTCTCCCCCATAAAATGTAATTCCCGAAAGAACAATAAGAGCGACCTTACTTTCACAAGAAAATAAGGATTTCTTTGGACATTAACAAATCACATGAAACACGAATTTGTATCCAAAGTACTCAATTAAATTAACCACAAGAGAACCCATGATTAATTTAATCGGAAATTCTCGACATAAGAAAACTTACGGAGCGCACAAATTACACAAAGATGTGGATTAGTGAAGACCAATACTGCGGAATAAACAAAGATTAATTTATTCTATTTTTCATCACTATTTGCATAGAGACATGTAATAGACTTAATCTTTGTAAACAAAAGTCCATCCTATCTTCCATCAATATTTTCATAATGACATAATAGGATAAACTTTTGTTTGTTAAAAGTTCATTCAATCTTTTATCAATGACATATGAAAGACTCAACTTTTGACATATACGGGACAATCATAGTTCACGAATGCAAACACACATATCCCATAACAAGTTGAAATATATGAAACCATAAAGTTTTTTTTTTTTTTTTTTGAAAATAGATATATATATATTGAAAGAGAGCAGATGAAGATAATCATATTAGTTCAGTCTCATCTGTTACTAACTCAGAATGAGAAGTATTTCCGATGACTGAATCCATCAGATTAACCCCCTCAGAAACGGTTACATGAAAGTTGTTTAAATTACATATTTCATAAGCTTTGACACTGTCATAAGCTATTAATGGAATTAAAAAACTAGGTGCGTGGTCTTCCCAGGAGGTTGTGGTGTTGCTTTTCCTTCCCATCATACTCTGTTTTCCTTTCTGTCTATATAGTGGAAACCCAAAAAAGAAACTAAGTTGTCAGCTATCTTTTTTACTTCTTCAAGAATTGCCAGACTTTGCCATTGGATGGTTGAAACTTTTCCTTGTAAGTGCCTCATTACTGCCTGATTATCCCCTTCAATGACCAGATTTTGTAAATTCTTTGAGATGGCCCATTTAGTTTCCTGCAGAACCGTTAAAGCTTCTGCTTCTTCAGCCGTGGAAGTTTTGAAGATGCCTGATTCTGCTCCTTTGAAGGTTCCTGTCCAGTTACGAATGATAAAACCAAAACCTGCATTATTATTCTTAGATAACCAAGATGCATCACAATTCAGTTTGAAAGTGTTAATGACTGGGAAGTTCCAATGTGGTGTTGGTTTTATGATTCTACACTGAGGTTCACTCAAACTATTCAAATTAGCTGGATGCCAGTAAGCATAGTGTCTAGTGATATCTAATGTAAGTTGTTCTGGTGTTCTAGATTTATCTTCAAAAATCCTAAGACACCTTTCCTTCCAGATGAACCAGCACTTAGTTGCTTCAAGTGCCATTGATATAGAATTCAAATATCCTGCTATCCATTCATTGTATTTATGCAAGAAAAAATTATTGATAGAGTTTGATTTTTGAGGTGCTCCTTATGAGGCCATTGGTGGAAGATTCCGCACATCCTTTGCATAGTCACAATCAAAGAACATGTGATATGTAGATTTCACAACATCATTACAAAAAACACATTTGTTTTCCACAAATCTTAATTTATGTCTAGTAGGTAGTGCATCTTTCAAACATTTCCAGATGAACAGTTTGATTCTTTGAGAAGTATCCATGCTCCATAATCCTTTCCAAAACTTCTTAGTTTTGTCAGAAATGGTATTAGAAGGATTTAGTAATCTGGCATATAGAGATTTGACAGAAAATTCTCCATTCCTAGTTAAGGTCCCATCTTAATTTATCTTTTTTCAACTGTCCTTTAACATTCGTATATAGTCTTATGTTATTGATATCTTGCACTATTGAGTTGTCAAATCGAGATTGTAGCAGTTCCAAATTCCACTTTTTCGTGTTTGAGTCTATGAGCTCAGACACAAGTGTTATGTTTGTGTTTCCTTGGTGAATAGACTCTGTCAGAGTCTCTTACCTGGTTGGTATCCATTTATCATCCCAGATATTTATGGATTTTCCATCACCCACTTCCCATATACTGTATTTTTTAATATGTTCTATTCCTTGTAAGATGCATTTCCATACCCAAGAATCTTTTGATTTCTTCTTGGAATGTTAGGCTCCTGTTTTCTTAAAGTATTTTCCTTTAAGAATTTGAGCCCATAGATCATCTGGGTTACTCACTAGCCTCCAAGATATTCTATTGATCATAGCTTGGTTGAACTTGTTGGCCTCTTTAAAGCCTAATCCTTCATGTTCTATTGGTTTACATAGAAAGACAAAGGATCTTATGTAAATACCTTTAGAATTTGTGTGTTTTTCCCACCAAAAGTCTCTTTATATATTATTGATTCGTTTAGTGATCTTTTTAGGTAATACAAAGAAACCCATACTGAAGATTGGTATGCTAGATAAAACAACTTTGTTCAAAACTATTTTGCTTGGCTGTGACAGGATCTTTCCCAACCAAGTTTTTATTCTTTGTTCCATTCTTTCGGTTATATTATCAAAGGCTTTAAGTTTTGATTTATCTATGAACAGAGGTACCCCTAGATGTGTGTCTTTTATGTTTATCTTTTTAATCTTCATTAATCTGCATATTATTCCTTGGTGTTTACTATGAACTTTTTTGCTAAAAAACAGTCCAGATTTCGCAAAATTTATTACCTGTCCTGATGAAGCACTAAACAACTGAATTTTTCTAGGAGATTTTTACAACTACCTAGATCAGCTCTAGTGAACATAAGGAGATCATCCGCGAAAAAAAGGTGTGAAACTGAAGTTGATTTAGGTGTTAGTTTTATCCCTTGAACTTTTTTCGTACTTTCTAAGTGATTTAACAGTCTTGAAAACACTTCCATGCACATGATGAACATGTATGGAGACAATGGATCTCCTTGCCTTATTCCCCTAGATGGTTTGAATTCGCTACAAGGGTTTCCATTAAGAAGAACGTCAATAGAAGAAGTAGAAAAATATTCGTAAATTAGTGCACACCAATGTTCAGAGAAGCCAAAAGCTTGAAGCGTTTTGATCAGAAATGTCCAGTTGACCATGTCGAATGCCTTCGATATGTCTATTTTAAGACCAATGTTACCTGTATTCTTTTTACTTTTTTTTTTCATAGAGTGCACCATTTCATGGGCAACAATAATGTTGTCTGAAATTTTCCTGGAAGAAAGAAAGGAAGACTATAAGGTGAAATTATGTTTTCCATAGATTTTTTGAATCTATTTGCCAAAAGCTTAGCAATGATTTTGTAAGGTGTGTTGCACAGACCAATTGGTCTGTAGTCTGCTGGAGATTTTGGATTTTTTATTTTTGGGATTATAAAAAGAAAGGTTTTATTTAGATCACTGTTTAGTTTTTTGTTTTGAAAAAATCCTGAATTACAGCCACTAATTGAGGTCCTACTATTCCCCAATTATGTTTGAAGAAGCTCACTGGGATACCATCAGGTCCCGAAGCTTTGTTTGGTTTTAGTTTTTTACAACCTCCCATATTTCTCCTAGAGAAGGAACTACAATTAAGGCATTATTTTCCTCAAAATATATACAAGGTGTAATGTTTGATCTTCCAAATCGGGAGAATTCTCAGTGAACAACTCAGAGAAGTAAGAAGTTAGAACTTCTTCAATTTCTATTCTATCAGAAACTACATTATCATTTTTATCTTGTATATTGTCTAAATTATTTATTTTTCTTCGTTTCAGTGTGGTAACATGAAAGAAAGTTGTGTTTCTTTCCCCTAAAGCTATAGTATTGTTTCTTGATTGTTGTTTTGCGATTTCCTCTTGTGAATCATATAGTGCTTCTAGTTCTAATAACTTATTGTTTATGAGTTTAGTATTAGTTTCATTTGTTTGTTTTGCTGTTAATCTCTCTATGTATTTTAAGATTATCTTGATTTTTTTGTTTGTTTTTCCAAACACATCTCTTTTCCAGGTACTAAGATTGTTTCCTAAAGTAGCAATGTTTTCAATATGATCCAAAACATGATTCCCTGAATTAACAACCCAGAATTTTCTTATAACCTCTATGCAAGTAGGTTCTTTAAGACAAGTGTCATAAAACTTGAAAGTTGGAGAGAAAAGAACAGAAGAAGATTTCAGAGAAAGGCATATTGGCCTATGATCTGAGCCAATAGCCACCAAATTTTCAAGTGATGCTTCCTGGAATTCTAAATTCCACTGAGCATTGGCCAAGGCTCTGTCTAGCCTTTGTTTAATATTAGCCAGACCCTCTATTTTGTTACTCCATGTAAATATGTTTCCTTTGAAACCCAAGTCCTATAGACCTGTTCTTTGTATTAGGTTCATCATAGGTTCAATTTTTTTTCTGTCGAAAGGAAGACCACCTTCCTTTTCCTCACTGTTGAAGATTATGTTAAGGTCTCCAATTACTAGCCAGGGCATTGAGTTGATGTTAATTATTTGTGATATATTCTCTAGATATCCCAATATTTCAAGTTTCGTTTCATGTTTTGGTGATCCATAAAAACAAGTAAGCAACCATTCCTTTGAATGAAAATTATTTTTTACTACGATGTTTATCATGTTCAGATTCCATGGAACTACTTCAAAACGGAAACCATTTACCCAAGAAATTGCAAGCCCCCCAGCTATGCCATCTGGGTCTACAATGTGGGTATTAGGGAAGTATTTTAGTATGTTTCTCATTAGTCCCCTTTGAGACTTAGTTTACGAAAGAAACAAAATATCAGGCTTTTCAACATAAAGTAAAGTGTTTAGATGTTGTTGTGTTTTTTTCTGTCCACACCCTTGTGTGTTCCATGCCAGAATTTTCATGATACAATAGAAGAATTTAAGAATAATGGAAAAGAGCATAAGAAAATTAGTGTTTCTGAGATTTGTCAAACCTCAGCTTCTGAGTCAAAATCAAAAGAAAAAGCCAAATATTATAGTCTATCCAATAAATAGATTATAGGGTTTCCAAGTTACTTACGCAAAAACAAGATAAGGGAGCAGTAAATTAATCAATTATTAAGAAGAAAGTAAGCAAGCAATCAACCAATTGAAAGACAAAGTGAATCATGGCAATCAAATAACAAAACAATTCAAATAGAGATGAGAGATTTTCATAAATTGTGTACCTTGATTCCCTTGATGTTTTCAATTGGGGCAAGATAAATAAGCAAATCGACCATTTGAGATTTTGGAGGGGAGGAACTAGAATCAGACACCAAGTATGACTCATCTTAACGATTCGAAAAGATAATTTTATATCATCTATTCTTGTAATAAGAAAACCTCAGAAGGATTCTCTTAACCAGCGAATTTAAAAATTACTATCCTAAAAAAAGTATCAAGGAAGAAATTATGCTATTCTCTCTAGAAATCTTTAGAAGAATTCGGATAACCATGATAAAAGTAAAACTAACTTCAAATTAAACCAGCCATCAAATGAACGGATCAAGCAAAAGAAATTCTCAGCGTCCCGCATTGCGAAGCTCGAAATCCGCCCTACTGTAAAAATTTGAAATCGAAATAAAAGAAAATAGAAATGGCGAAGATTCGGACGAGGAAGACTTTTTCTTAGAAAATTATAAAGATGAACCAAACAAGGCCGAACTTTTGGTTTTACCGAAAAGGTATAAAAATTTCTTAAAACAGAAGACCAGGTGTCACGTGTTGTGAAACACGTGGCTACAAATATTTTATAACCACAATTTTTTTTTTAAAAGATATTTAGAATTATAGATATTTTAAGTTCATCATGATACATCATCGTCAAAAAATTTAGGATGAAAATCAAACATGATCCAACGACCCACACATTTCACTTTTCCTTTTTTTTGAAAATCAATTTAACTTTTTCGTCTCTTTTGAAAAGAAACACTAACAGAGATTACTTCCTGAAGGAGAGGGATATCCGAACTTTGCCGGATCCCAAACTGAACCTGAGTAATAACATAGTGGAGGCCATCCAGAGATGAACACTCCCGTTTTAAAACCAATTTTTTTTTTAAAACTCCCAACAGATTAAATCCCAATTTACCTCCCCTAGAACTATTTTAATACTTCTTGAAACTTCCCCATCTTGCAAGGATTAGTAAAACTTCAGATGCTCGATCCACATTTAATTTTATGAAAAAAATATTTTTATTTTATTTTTTCGTCCTTCCTTTAATTGAAGGCCAGAGATGCCTGAAACAACCATGGAAATCCCGGTTAATTTAATAAAATGTTCTTACTCAATCTCAAATAAATAATCGACACCTTTCCACCCATTATACATCAGGGTCCCAAGGTCTGTGATGAATGACCGATCAAAAAAAAAAAAAGGTCTGTGATGAATGTCGATTAAGTTTAACCTTAGGGAAGAGTAACACAACACCTCAATTTTCAAAGTTATGAATTAATTTTAAGAATTTTATATTATAGAGATGAAAAGATGATAACCTTGTTAAAACTGTGGTTTAATTTTATCAAAGTGGAAATCTGACCGAAAACCTTAAGATGCTCAGAAAATATTAATTAATCACAACCACAAGGGAGAAATCACCATTGTTATGTTCTTTCTCAGAACTTTGAGGAATGGATCAACACCTTTCTACCCATTAAACAACAGGGTCTTAAGGTCTTTGAAGATTGTCGATCCATTTCATCTTATGTCAAGAGACAAGCAACAAAACAGTAGCATAAATTAAGATTCAAAGAGATAAAAGACGATGAAATTATTAGCACATAGATCTTAATGATGTTCTACAACATCCCTGATTAAAGTTCTCAACCACAATAACAGAAATAAAATTTCACCCTTTAAGCACAACAGTATAAGGATCGATCATAGACTCCCTAAATCCCTCACTGGTTCCTTCCTTCCCTTCCTCCATTTATTTATGATAGATCTACATATTTATTTACCCTTCCTTACTTATTCAAGAGAACCCAGTAGATACCGGTTACTCCATTAGAGGGAAGTTACTATTTGGGAGAGGAGCGAGAGAAGGAGAGTTTCCCACACCATTTTAAAACTAATTGATGAAACCATAAAGATTAATACTGCAAAATCATCTTCAAAATAAATTTTAGAATTTAAATAAATAAATCTAAAAACGTTACAATATGAAAATCGTTGGAAATAGCTAGTGTAATCACAATAATGGCTATTCCAAATCCTAGTTATCCTTCTTAAAACACAAGAATAAATTCTCATAAGAAGTTTCCTAGATATTAAGACCTCTAAAAAATTCTTTATCGTCCCGAACTCCTTGTCGTCAACATCCATAGGAACATAAGGTTCATGAAGAAATGAGTTAATTAATTCCAACAAGCATTTTAGACTGATGCCGAACCAGGGCTTTCTGAATTTATAGAATCCTAAAAACAATATCCTTTATTTCCTGAATCTCCTTTCTTGTTTCCTTCAACTATTCAAGAACCCCAGAGAACTTCTGTTGATTAGATGGAACAGCTCTTGGTTTTCTCGCATTCCTCTTTTTAAAGTTGAAGGTACAAGAGATTTTTCTTTTTTCCTCCATGATTGATGGCTTAACAATCATATTAAAAACTTTTCCATCAGAAGACATAATGCTCGGATTCTCCATATCAGTATGAGATTGTGAGGGGAATTCACAAATCAGATTCAACAAGCAGTCTTGTGATCAAAAGAGTTTTCCTAGACAAGGAAAATGGATTGTAGGGTTACAGAACCTTTATACACCAAAAGGATTCACGTACGCACAACTCTCATCCCTAAAAAAGGCAAAATTATCGATTTTAACCCTTTTTTATTGATTAAACAGGGATATCCTTTTCAATATCAATTAGATATGAAAAGATGGAAGAATTCCAAAACGGCAAAAAGAAGGGGAAAAAAACAACAAAAAAAACTTTTCTCTTTTTCGTAAATCCTGAAGAGTGCACTGTCTTGGCTCTTTTTGAACCAGGCACATGAGACAAGATACATAACCAATACAATTAAGTTATACTGGGGGAACAATAATCTGTCCACCATAACTTTCTTTAATGGAATTCTTAGAAACCTATTTCACAAACTGTTTATACCGTATTTCTTCTTTTAGTGATCTAGAAATATCTTTGGAAATTAACTTCTTTGGAGAGGATATAAGAGAACATACCTCTCTCGACTTCTGAACACGTTTGAGCTTATTCGCTAATCGATTTGCTCTCCGTTGTAGTTTATTGACATATATTATCTTATGTTTATACTTGAAACACTTGGAGAGTTCAGGACCCTTGAGAGTACAATAAGAACATGTCAATAGTGGATGATTCAGATGCCATGGATGTGCAAGCTGCTAGACACACGGTAAAATCTGAAACAATAGAAGAAGAATTTCCAGTAGACAAGGAGAAATCCATTTTTTCATCCAAAGTGGTTGAAGTTTCTCCTGGAATATCGAGGTTGATGTACATATTGCTACAATTATCAAAATCAATATTTTCACAAAAAAGTGCAATACTTGATTTTTCGTCTTCATTAGAATCATAATAATCAGACATTTCATCAAGAGTTGCAGCAAGACCTTTGTTTCTAGTGTACTTTTTGCGATTTGGACACTCATTTGAAAAATAACCAAATCCTTTGCACTTGAAGCACTGTGGCATATATCCTTGTCATTAGTATCCTTGTTTTTAGGAGGAACACGATTATGAAGTTTAACTAATGACTTAGGTTTGTCTCTGGTGAACCGCTAACTTCTCTTCAAAAGAATATCTCTAAATTGTCTTCTGATCAAAGGGACTGATTGGTCAAGATCTTCATCTGATGAATCAGTCTCAGAAGGATCATCTTCAGAGATTCCAACACTTACTTTTATCAAGTAATTTAGTGTTCTTTTGTACCTTGAAAGTAATATCCTTTCCATATTTGGATGTATGCTCTTGATCAAAGATCTTTAACTTCCCAACCATGGTGTTTCTGGAAAGAGTGTTAAGGTTATTTCCTTAAACGATGGCATCCTTCTTAGAATCATATTTTCATGGCAACGATCTGAGAATTTTCATCACAATATCATTTTCAGGAATAGTATTATCTAATGCAAAGGATACATTAACAATTTCAGACACTTTATGATTAAACTCATCAAATGAATCCTCATCAGCCATACGAGCATTTTCCCAATCAGAACATAGGTTTTGAAGCCTAGCTTTTTTTTTCCCGAAGAATTTCCTTCGAATATGGTTTCTAAGATATCCCACGCATTTTTAGACTTAGTGCACGTAGTCACATGGTGCTGAAGATCTGGAGTAATGGAATGTATGATAGCATTTAAACCGTCATAATTTGGATTTGCAGTGAGAATCTCGTTAGGTTTATATCTACCAATATCCTTAGCAACAGATACATCATGTACTGTAACCATTTGAGGATCATAGCCATTAAAAACATAAACCCATGTTTGAAAATCACGCGCTTGAAGAAAGGCGAGCATAACAATTGTTCACCATAAGTAATTTGAGCCATCAAAGACTGGTGGTACGTTTATAGATATAGATCCTTTGTCCATAGAGGAAGATCTCTATAAACACAGACTTATGAGGTCTTAAACGTGTTTGCCTTCTCTGATACCAATTGAAAAAGAGGGGGTCTAACAACCACACCCAATATTTTGGTTAGCAATATGTATGAAAAAACTCCAATATAACTCCAAGAGAGTCAACTAGACAGTCAGACTCAATCAATGGAAATATATCCAAGAGTTGTATCTCTGTTTCATAATATAATCAACAAATCAAACCGATAGAATTCCGTGAGCCTGATTATTATGTGAAACAACTTGAACGGTACCAAAGACCAATGTTCAAGTGTCAATCAATATAATCAACATCCAAAGGTTGGATTTTCTAATTGATTGAACTAGGCATAACCTGTGATATTTTTATTCTATAACAAAATATAATGCGGAAAAGAAATAACACAAATAACAGAAATTTTGTTAACAAGGAAATTGTTAATGCAGAAAAACCCCGGGACCTAGTCCAGATTTGAACACCACATTATATTAAGCCGTTATAGACACTAGCCTACTCCAAGTTAACTTCAGACTGGAATATAGTTGATCCCTAACCAATCTCACACTGATCAAGGTACAGTTGCGCTCCTTAGTCTTTCAATCCCAGCAGGAGTCTATGTATTTGATTTCCTTAGCTGATCTCACCCACAACTAAGATGTGATACAACCCAAAGTCGAAGACTTGATAAACAAATATGTATCACATAGAAAAGTCTATTGTTCTGGTTACCTAAAATCGGTGAGAGGCTAGGGATGAGATTTTAGGGTTTTAAAATTTAGTTTCGGGAGGTTGAGCACGAACATTCTTTGCCTAAACCACGCACAGTGGAAAGGCTACTTCAGTCACAGGGATGGAGGTTTAGGTCTGGTCTTAGGGACGAAAGCAGATGAAGAGAGAGATCAGAGAACAAGTTATTTCTCTGAGAGGTTATAAGATAAATGATCGTAGCTTGGAAAAATAGAGGACCTATTTATATCTGAATTCTCTAATATCATGTCGGTGAAGATAAGGGTAGATCTCCATGATGTGCGGACTAATTTTCTCGTCTCTTTAGGAATAAGGATCAAATAGGTTGAGTTTATCTCATTATTCCACCGCCTTTACTCTCTTCTGCGGTGAGAAATAAGCCTGGTATTTCTCACACGTGTCGTAGATCGCTAGACCAAAACCCTAATTGTTATCCCCCCATTTGTGTGAAGCTGAGTCATCCTTTGTGATGATGGGTGATAGGTGTTGAGAGAGAAATATTCTCTTTAGCCGAGTTGGCCAAGATAGAGTGATATTCTCTGATTTTTGAGAATGACTAGGATGAGTCACGTGAAAAGGTATGGAATTCCTCAGGAATCATGTGCAGAGTGTGAGAGGATATGAGGCTCATCCCCTGTCTCCAAGGCCGGTAACATATGTCATATGGCCGCTAACAAGACCAGTGTATCCTGAAAGGATGTTCTAGGAGTCTGTCGAAATGGCCGGTGATTTTGCTTGAGAATAACTGAGATTTTACAAACATGTATATCACTTTCCGAGGATGTCCTAAGAGTTTCCCTATGGTCGGAAACCTCGATAAAGTCGAGTCGAGCCTAAAGCCAACAAGACCACATGACCAGTGTATCTCGTGATGATGTACTAAGAATCAGTCCTTGATCTCAAATAGGGTGAGTCGTGTTTACAAGAGATATGCAAATCTCTTCTCCGGGTCATAAGTCCTTCGGGGACATATTTGCGCATCTATAGAGCCTACATGAGAGAAACATCTCGTTGAGGATGTATACTAGGAATCATGGCATCACAATCAGATGAGACTCGCAAAGACATGCTGGAATTATGGTCGTTCTGGTTCATAAGTAAGTCGGGGACGTTTTACGCTCTACAAAACCTATGTGACCAGTAGTATCTCATCGAGGATGTGCGCTAGGAATCACAGCATCACGACCAGCATTGTCTCGCGGGGATGTATACTAAAAATCATGTCTAAGTATTCCTTGAGTGCCTAGGGATTAATCTCTCCGGTGAGAGTTGAATTCTGTCTATAAGGTTGAAATGACATTTTCTCACCTTATCCAAATTTCACCATCTACAATTGTATAGATAAATCTGTCTCCCACAGATAAACTTATGAGTTTTGTTCCGTCTTTTGATAAATCAAGGTGAACAGGAACCAATTGATATATCAGACTTATATTCCGGAAGAACGGCCTAGAGATATCAATCACCTCACAATAATTTTAATCGTATGGTAGCGATACAAGATATTGTGGAATCACAAGCGATGAGCCGAAGATGTTTGTGATTACTTTTTATCTTGCCTATCAAAGAATAAATCTCGAGCCAATCTTAAAGAAGATAGTACTCAATAAGATAAAAGATGCAAGATCAGATCACGCAACTATAGAGAAAATAGTTGGGTCTGGATTCACAATCCCAATGAAGTCTTTAAGTCATTAACCTACAGGGTTTCGTGAAAAACCTAAGGTTAAATGAGAATCGACTCTAGTCGCAACTAGTATCACACAAGAGGTGTGGGGATTAGGTTTCCTAGTTGCTAGAGTGCTCCTTTATATAGTCTCCAAATCAGGGTTTACAATCAATGTTACCTTGGTAACAAAGCATTCAATATTCAACGTTATATGAAAACCTAATTAGACTCAAGATAATATCTTTCAACCGTTAGATCGAACTTAGCTTGTTACACACAAATGAAATGTACCTTCATTAAGATATGAGTAACCGTACTTAAAGGTGTATACCTTGTTAGCTCAACAATAGTTAACCGAAGTTAGCCATATGAACACTTTCATATCAACCTTATTCATCTTAACCATAACTAGTTCAAATCACTCAAATAAAACTAGTTTTAGAGTTGTTCAATAGTTTACATTCTCATAGAAATGAACAAGACACAATTGAAGCAAAATGGATTTTGATTCACTCGAACTAAGTCATGAAAATCATAGCCACGGTTTGCAAAAGATTGCATTCCTTATTATATAAATTTATTAGTTCATGAACAAATCGATTTTAGAACATTATCCACTTAGGTATGTGTACCTATGTAACCAGACCAAGTTTGGGTTTCACCAGTACACGAACTCGTACGCATACCATCCAAACTCAGCAAAAATTCCCGGACCTGAACTCTATTTCAATCATCGAGTTTCCCGGACTTTCTCAAAACTAACAAGTACGCATACGGGTATGCATACCATGGTTCCCGGACATGGATTACATATATGCAAGTACGCATACTAAGCTTAAATCCATTTGTTCTAAACTCTATTTTAATCATTGAAATTTTCTTAGAGGATGACTATAGTTGTTTTCACTAACTATTAGCATCAAAGCAATTTTCAAGTTATTGAAATAATCAATACGAAACATTCCGAGTCTACATCACACAAATCATATAAGATGTTACCAGGATATTTTCATATGATCATCTTTTGACTTTCGTGAAGAGTATAAGATGAACTTGGTTAAAGTGAAAGCTTTCCAACACATATTTTGAGAAGTATGTAAGCAAGTTAAACTCATCTCTAAATATCAAATGTGTATAATCGAAGTCTATATAGTTGTACGACTTTTGCCTCAAATAGGAGATAGAGTAGATAGACTTTTGAGTGATAGATGAGTTCAAGTCTCCACATACCTTTTTTTTGATGAAGTTCCACAATCTCCCCTTTGTAGTTCTTCGTCTTCAATCGATGAACGCCGTGAAGTCTAGTGCTCAACTACACTTTCTATCCTAATTCGAGACTTAGCTATAAGTAGACTAGAAATCTAGACTATATAGTTTTGGCAACTAAACTTGACAACAAGATTGAGATAGCAATGCTTGCGAGTTCGAACGAGCAGTGCTCTAACAATCTGCGCTCCGCTGTGGAAGATATAGACCCCATATCGTTCCTCATCCACACCAATCAACGTCCTCGTAGTGTGGTCTCGTAGCACGCACAACTTATCAGTCAAATTAACAATACACTTAAGATCTTTAATTAAACATGCTAACGAAATCAAGTACAATGAATATCAGGAACGTATAAAACACGATATAATCTCATATTGTCTCCAAACACCACAGTGCCTTCACATGGAGCAATTGTGTATGTGCCGTTCGGAAGTTTTACGGAAGAAAAACCTATTTGATATGATTTGCACAAAAACTCTTTACTTCCTGTCATATTCCTTGAAGCCCCTGTATCAAGTATCCACTTCCTAAAAAGTTTCTCCTTCGAACTCTCCTTATTTGAAGAATTAAGCTTATTCACAAAAGCTTCCCATTACGCATCAGTGAGAATATTATCAAGTGGTACTCGATCTTGTGCCGAGATATACCTTCCAGTTGAATTCGCATCAATATTCATAAGTGCGGTATTAACAACTACTTGTCCATCTTGTTCATAATAATCGCCGTTTAATTTCACCGTAGAAATCATCATACCTGTATAGTCTGAAGAATGTAAGTAATAACAATTTATTTTATTTCTTCGATTTATTTTGTATATATGGATAGGTATTTTATTAGTTAGGAAATATATTTCTCATCCATCTAAGGCCTTATTAACCAAGTGCATCCAATATACTCAAGTCTTTTGGAAAATATAGTCCACCTGCCATCTGCTTAAGAACCATCTAATCTTGCCAAAATCTAATCATTTTCAAATTATTAACCTTAAGCTCGACATGAACCTGAAGGTCCTTCATAGACTGCCGCATATCTTTGTCACGAGACTGTTAGTTATCACTGGATGGTTAAAACTTGCTAATAGCTTGCATCATTTCTTGTATTTTTTTGAACATGGACGGTTCTAAAGGGGAGCAAGGTGTGATCCCGCACAAGGCGTCCCATTTGTGAATGCGTATTTTTAATTTTTTATTATGTAGTGTTCAGTATTGGGCCCAACTGATTCACTATCCTTTTTGGTTGGAATCGAACTAAAAAAAGCCCATTTTAGATTCTCTTAAATCTAATAAAAACCCTAGAAGGCAATCAACAGGCATCTCAAAATAAAATTGAAACCAGAGAGACAAGAGAAAATTCCTCCCAACAGGTTAGTTGCTTCCCTTCGTTCACAATTTAACATGTTAATTCTTCAATTTTAATTGTGATCTATCATCTGTACTTATTCGAGAACTTTGCTAGCAAAACTACAAGACGAGCGAAGTTTAAATGACGATGGAACACACAATTAACAAGAGGTCAGTATCTTATACCACCTACGTTGCTTCAATTTTTGTTGCATAATACATTTAGGTCAGTAACTTCCACACTTGTTCATACGTATATACCCTACTACACAAATTTATTATTATACTTGTAGACATTATCTGATCAGTTGGCTATTTGCTTCAGTCTGTTTTTGAATGTAGTTTAGTCCTCAAATTTTATTTTTATTTGGATCTGTTAATCAGCGTAGTTTAGTCCTCAAGTAGTTATGTCTTTGTTTTCAATTCTGATGGAAAGTTCTCAACTTCCTAATACTATTTACCATACTTTCTTCTTAAATTGTGCGACACAAATTATTTCGCTATGATGCTATTAAGTAGATTTTATTTATGTGAGATTTTTTTTTTTTTGGATAAAAAAGCGTTCTGATCTCTTTCGCACAAGGTCGTCGAAACTTCAGAGACGGCCCTGGTTTTGAACTATCCATGGTGCATCCTTCTTCTCCATCCTCTCAATAACTGAATCCCGCACTGCCAAAATACTCTTTTGCCAAGCTTTAATAGGTAAATCCAAGTATAATATAGGAAAATTGGAGATTCTACAACTAATTAAGATTCAGGAGGTATGTAATGTCAAAAAGAGCTCTATAAAATTGTGCGATGTAATATGTAATTTAACAAGGAAAGCAAACCTGCTCTTAAAGAAAGCTAAAGCATTAAAGTTAATAAAATTCTATAACCATCCGGATTACTGAAGTACGGTACTAGCAGCACGAGTAGTTTCTGTCACTGCTATCTTGGTCAATCTTTGATCTTCTCTGCGACTTTGTTTACTTTCATGTCATAAAACTTAATGATTTCAGAGATAATGCCTGAAATATTACTACCATCATTTTGAGCAAGGTAAATCTCAAGAGTAGTACGTTCTTGCTGCTACAATTCAAGGAAGACCAACTGATCGACACAAGATAGGTATTTGAAAAAGAGAAAAAAAAAAGTAATATTTAGAAAAATCAGTAAGATGTAGTTAAAATTCCGGAAGTAAAAAACTATAGATATAGATAAGTTCAAGATTTGATGACTTCACATCCTATTCATCGGACGGTGACGGAGATGCTCGTTCAAATTTGCTTGCGCGCGCACGGTCAATTTTTTTTCCTTATTTGTTTGCACAAGATCAACCACCTACCTAGAAATGAACGTAGATGCACAAGTTCTACCTACTACCATGATTAAATGCACGCGTTTATATACTTCATAAGTACTACTATTATACAGCAAGCAATACTACCCCAAAACCCTAATGAGAAAAACAAATACAACTATGAAGTTGAACAACCAAACCCTAATGTCAAAACAAGCTTCAAAACAGAAGAATAAGAACCAGGAGAATACGATGCAGCCATTGCCAAGTCTTTCCGAAGATATGGTCCATGAAATTCTTTGCAAGTTACCAGCGAAATCTCTCTCTAGATTCAGGTGTGTATGCAACCCCTGGAACATCCAAGTCGCAGACCCAATTTTTTTTAATTCTAGCAACAAATTTACTTACATTTTAAGACACGGCATAAATAAGTTATATTCTTTAGATTATGATAATTCATCAACACCACTATCACGTTTTCAAGATGAAGGTGTTAAGCAGATTCGGTATCCATTCAGTTTTCCTAATCATAACATCAATTCCAGTATCATTGATGTTAAGATTTTAGGTTCTTGCAAGGGGCTGGTTTGTTTGAGTTATTTTTTCAATTCTTGTCATTTACCTTGCATTTGGAATCCGTATACTGAAGAATACAAAGTAGTACCCATATCAACTGCACTAAATCCATATCGACAGTATGTAGATGTTCGTGCTAATGGGTTTGGCCATGATGATAACTCTAATGAGTACATATTCATTAACATTACGGGTTCTCAAGTTGGCCGTTTAGGTTACCCTGGATCAATTGTCAGTGCTTATTCATTGAAATCTAATTCATGGAGACAACAAATATATATCCCTTATGAGTTTCCTTTTGATAAGAACACACATACAACACCAGGGGTTTTCTTTAGTGGAGCTTTTCATTGGTTTGCAAAGAGAATTTTAGAAAAAAGTGCCTCCTCCTCCTCCTCCTCTGGAGTATTAATTGCTTTGGATGTTGGAACGGGGGTTGTCCAGGAAATCCAACAACCAGGAAGTCTGGACTTCGATGATAAATATGTGGATGTGTTGGGTGGTTGTCTTGTTATTCTTTGCAGTACAAAAAAGGAGGGCTTTGAAGTTTGGCTGATGAAGGATTATGGAGTGAGGGAATCTTGGTTAAAAATTTATAACATTCCTCGATTGATGTTGTTTGATGTGGAACCAGTAGTTCAATGCTTGAGGAGGATAAAGTGCTTAAACAATGGACAGATTATACTAGAGATTGAATACTACAAGACCAAGAGTAATACTGCAACGATTTTGATTTTGCATGACTTAAAGGACGGCCATCGTAGAGCTTTGAAGTTCGGTGAAGATATTTTCAATTGTGTATCATACAAACCATTAAACCTGGAGACTTATGTGAAGAGTTTGGTTTCCCTTAAGTCGAACACCTACGTGGGAAATATAGAGCAGGAAGCAGAAGTTCTAAATGAAGAATTAGCTTTTAGCAGACAAATTTACGAGGTTCTTATTGGAATGCATAATTAAAGGGAGAGGTTTTTGGTTTCGTCAGGCCCGCGCCATTCATATGAAAAGGAGTTATACGTTTCCTTCTGAAGACAATCTGCTTGTTATCAATGTTATTATGTATGATGTCTTCATAAAAAAAAAAGGGATTGTTCCATTTTAGTAATGATTTCTTTTCCAGGTTCTTGTCTTCCTAAAGCTTACATTTTCTTTTTCTTTTGTATGCCTCCTTGATATCAAATTACAGAAGAAAAAAAACTGATCAGTCGGTTGCGAAAATTCATGTCCGCCCCTCAGAGTTTAAGACAGCTAAATATTTTCACATTCTCACAATATTCAAGATCTTCAAAGTGTACAAATTAAGCCCTTAAGGATAGGCACATTTAACTACTGCCACTGAGCCACATGAACCTGTACAGGATATCTCATTTATATTTTGGAAAATTGAGATCCTCTACAAAACCTATGTACTCAGTTTTAACCTCACCAAGCAAATTAATCCTACACACTAATAGTCAAGCAAGCGCGATGAGTGCAGTGGTGGACCCAGACTTTCAAATCCGGGGGACAAATATATATAGCCGAAGATAACACTAATGGTGGTCGGAGGCCACCCAATTTTTTTTAGGGTCTTTTGCGACAAAAAAATACAGAACTTATCTCAAGACTCCACAAAATATCAATACTTCATATAAAACCTTATACCTAGTGCTAGAATTTGTTATAGAAAATTTTAAAATATATATAAAAAATTACACAAATAAAATATATTATAGCAATTTTATAAAATCCGGGGAGATAATTATGAAAAACATTAAATTTATAAGTTTAAAATAGGCATTTTGTAAATCTAGGGTGAACAACTGTCCTCCCTAGTCCTCGTTAAGATCCCCCACTAGCTATTTGAGTGCGTATGTTAATGACGACGTTATATCATTTATAACGTGGCACATAGCGGGACCCATTTATTCCAATGGAACTGGAAAATGCCATCCCTTCGTACTCGTTTTTTTTTTTTACAATTTACTATAACCCCTGGGTAACTTGTGCAACACTGATAAGTTGCAGACTTGCATTTGTTCAAATTGAAAAAAACATACGGATTATTCCGAGTGTGTAGTCGTGTAAAGTTATAAGAGGACCAAAACGATATGTATATGCTAGTCATAACAAGCTTGGTAGAGGGGCGTTACATAATGGTAGAGGGGCGGCACCCTAATAAGATAAAAAGGTCATTACAAGTAATTTTCAAGTGTCCCTTATCAAATAAAATCTGGAAATGACTAATTAGCCATTATTGTTGATAATCAAGATTAATAATGATAATCAAGATTAGTGTTGATAATCAAGATTAATGTTGATAATTAATTTTCACTTATCATATGATTCATAACTCTAAAATAGGTTATAAAAAAAAAGAGAAGAAAAAGAAACTTTTGTGATATTTGTGAAGGTCAACCTCAACCAATCAAGAAATTAACCAACAAAGTGAAAAACCCAAAGATTGAAAATGACTAGGTATACTTCAAAAGTCCGTAACAAATCAAATTTTTTAAAATTTCGAAGAACATACTGGTTGAATTGAGCTCGTTACCAACCGTAACTATATATTATTGATGCGTAATGTATCAATTACCAACCGAACTATATATTACTAAGACGAATGTATCAATTACCAACCAAATCGGTTCAATTTAGGGAAAACCCAAAATTTCAAGAACATACGGTTGGAATGGAGCTCGTTACCAATCAGAATTAACCTACGGTTGGTAACTAATTAATAGAAACCAATCGAATTAACTACGGTTGGTAACTAATGAATAAAAACCAATCAGAATTAACCTACGGTTGGTAAGTCATCTTAACTTTTGAACCCGTACATAACTATTTGATAAGTTGTTAACCTTCGATAATTACGGTTGGTTAGTTTAATTGAGTTTCAAACCGTAATCGAACATATTCTCAAAACTAAGAACTTACGGTTGGTATTTGAGTTTAAACCAACCGTAACATCAACCCAATCAACGATTACGGTTCGTATTTGAGTTATTACCAACCGTAACTAGCATAAACCTGAAATTTCAATTTCAATTTTCATTCAAAACCCTAATTTTTGATACAAAATTAACTTAAATCCAAACACGATAAACTAAACCCTAACTAGGTTTTTCCAAACATTTTCAAATCGCCGATTAATCAAGACGATGACATTTTTAGGTTTTAATGGAGGTTAGGGTTGATGGAGGAGAAGAGAAGATGAAAAAAAAAAAACTGATTTGATTTTGGTTAATTGATTTGATTTTGGTTAATTTAAGGTGAAAGGGTAATCTAGTCAATCTACACCCCTATAGGACACCCCCTAACCAATAAGAGGGACATTGCTATCACACTTGACGCCCCTCTACCATTTCATGAAGCCCCTTTACCAAGCTTGAGTCATAAGGGTATTTCAATAAATGAATGTTAATGCACAATTTAACCATAATATAACAACAAGGATTAATTGGGGGCAGAAGAAAATAATTGGGGGCCTGTCGGTCTCCCAATAGCATTTTGTGCTTATCCCTTATCCGAATTTTTCGAAATGGCTAAACTACCCCAAACCATTAGTGTTAATTAAGTAGATTACTTAAGTTAGATTAGTTATAAATAAGTTAAGTTAGATAAAATCTGTTTTAGGGGAAAAATTTAGATAATAGAAAGAAAAAAAAATGTGTTGGATAGAGAGGAAGAAAATGAGGTTTGGTAGAAAATTTTGGTTATTTGAAATGAGCGATTGTAGTGGAGGAAATGATGTAGGTGAAGATTCAAACAACATACATGATTGTGTTGATGGTGAGATTGTCTCATCTAATCCTATGGATTGGATGTTTGATAAAGGAATGTTAATAGAGGAAGCCATGAATATTGGTGCAAATGAAGATCCCATTGCTCAAAATGAAGGAACCAACCCTCAAAATGAGGAACCCTAAGCTCAAAACAATCAGGTAAACTTCCTATACTCTTCAAATCGCATGAATGGTGCTCCAAGTGGTCGATTGATGGTCACTATGGAACTACTCAGTGTGAGAGTCGTTTGGTCGGGAATATAAGAAACTGACGACCCTTAATAGTCGTTAGTTAATTGCCACATCAGTAAACGATTCTAATTCGCAATATGAAAAATCGTCATTAAGTTTATAAAACATTAACGACTCTAATGTTGACTTATGAAAAATCGTCATTAAGTTTATAAAACATTAACGACCCTATTAAATTTACCATGAAGAAATGTTAACGAACCGATGTTCAAATGAAGAAATGTTAACGACCCTAATAAAACTTTAACGACCCCAAACAATGATTTTAACGATCCTATGTTCAAATGTTAGTGCAAATGTTAACGACCCTATTAGTTAACGACCCTATGTCGTTTGTACACTGTTTCCGTTTGGATCCTGATGCTATTACAAACTAAATGAATGAAGTGTGTAGAGTCGTTAACGACCTATTAATAAACAAACGACCCTATTAATTTTAAGGAAATGGTAAAATCGCACTTTCATCCTCACTGTGGAAGTCCCCTATAATTTTTGGTGTGGACATAAATTTGGTCATGCCCCCAATTATTTTTTCTGGCCCCCAATTAATCCTTATATAGAAATTAGCCCAAAACCCTAGTAAAAGTAAAAAAGTACTACAATGAAGTTGAAGAAGCAAACAAGTTTCTACCGTGAAAAAAAAAGAAAAGAAGAAGATGAATAGGAAGCGACCATTTCCAAATCTTCCGGAAGAAATCATCCATGAAATTATTCACAAGCTACCAGGAAAGTCTCTCTGTAGGTTCAAGTGTGTATGCAAACCTTGGAAACTCAAAATCAGTGACCCTAACTTTTTTAAATCCGGCAACAACTTTACTTTCAACGTAAATCTTGGCAAATCATACTCTGTAGAGTATGAGGATTTATCAGCATCACTATCACGTAAGAAGCAAATTCGTCACCCCTTCAGTTTTATTAAAGCCGTTTATGGTAAGATTTTGGGTTCTTGTAATGGATTGGTTTGCTTAGGTTATCATACCCTTGATTCTGGCCCTTTATATTGCCTTTGGAATCCGTATACCGAAGAATACAAACTAATACCAAAATCAACAACAGCACTAGTACGATATCTAACGCAAAAGGTTTCGCATGGATTTGGCCTTGATATAATGACTAATGACTACAAGTTTGTCGCTATTACGAAATCAAATCTCCCTGGATCAAGAGTTGATATATATTCATTGAGATCAAATTTATGGAACGAACCATTAAATATCCCATATGAACTTCATACTTATGCAGCACCAGGGGTATTCTTTAGTGGATCTCTTCACTGGTTCGCATACTCTGGAGTTCTAATTGCCTTGAACATTGGATACGGCCGGTTTGTCCAAGAAATCCCACAACCTGAAAGTCTGGACGTAGATGATAAATATGTGGATGTGTTGGGTGGTTGTCTTGGTATGCTTGGCAGTACTAAAACGGATGGTTTTGAACTATGGATGATGAAGGACTATGGAGTGAGGGAATCTTGGGTAAAGATGCATAAGATTTCTCGATTGAAATTGTTTGATGTTCAATCATTGAAATGCTTGAGGAGGATAATTTGTTTAGAAAATGGTCAGGTTCTATTAGGGGTCCAACCCGATAGAGGTGAGAAGACTTTGGTTGTGTATGACTTGAAGAATGAAAGATGTAAAACTTTGAAGCTCGATAAATTTGATTTGGAAAATGTATCATACGAAGCATTATTCCTGAATATTTATGAGAACTTAGTTTATGAGAAGAACATTGTTCCTGAAAATGTTTCCCTTAACTCGGATACTTATGCAGGTAGTACATTATACCTGGATATTTATGAGAAGAGCTTAGTTTCTCTTAACTCAGATACCTATGTGGGTAGTAGAGAGAAGGAAGAAAAAGCTCTTAATGACGCACTACTAGCCATTAAGCTTTGTTAGCATAACCTTCTACATTCTGACAATGACGTTTTTGGCACACAGATGAAACTCAATTATACTGCAAGTTTTTTTTTTATGTTTTTCCCCCTTAGGGATGATCCGCTCATTACTCTATAGTACTAGTACTTTTTTTTTTTTTCTTCTAAAGCATAGTATTTTTTTATGACTGTGCTGTTTTATTTCTTATTTGTGCTCGAGAATTTGTCTCCTTTCTTGTTTGTATCTTTCGCATTATGATTGGTAATTTGGTATATTAGAGAGAAACAACAACCATGCATAGAAGGAAAATTTGCCAGAGATCCTCTAGAACTCTATCACTTTAAGATTATCTTCGAATTCATGGAACCTTATATTGTCTCACATAGGGGTGGGACTTGGGTTGGCTTAACCCACCCAACCCATGCCCAACCCGAACGTTGGGCGTACATGGGCAACAAACATCAAAACTTTGGGCAAGCTTGGGCATAAATTTTATAAACCCGACTTAAATTTGGGCAAGCATGGGTACAAATATTTTTAACCCAATCAACCCGCCCAACCCGAAGAATTATGATGTAGTTATATAAAATTATTTTTATAATTGGTATTATTATCTATTTTGAGTAATTTTAGATATTATATTCACATATAATAATGATAATATAAATTAGTGGAAATTTTTGAGAAACCCAAATTTGGTTCCTCTCTCTTCCATGAACCCATCATTAAGATGAGATATATCCGTAGCCCAATATATAAGATCAACGGCTAAGAACAACAGTTTAGATTAGATTTACTTTTTAATATTTGAGTATTAGACTAATTTAACCTTAATTAGTTAGGAATTGTTAACATAAATATTCAGAAGAAAAAATCCGTTCAACGAATTTGTTAATTTGTTACCATACTTATCGCCAATTGAAGTTACTCCTTTAACTTTCGGCTAGTTGCTTCCCAAAAAAAAACAAAAAAAAAAACACAAAAGCTTTCGGCTAGTTAATTAGTTGAACGTATTCTGGAATTTTAAAGATTCTTCTCTCATGCCTCATGAGTTCGGTTCTCTTTTTCTCTCACGAGTTCGTTTCTATGGCTATAACAACCTGCTGTCCTCACCAATTATTATTTTTTTCTTCTCATTAGATTACGTATGCTCCTAACTATGAAGTAGATTACAACCTTCGTGGTGTTCATATTACACCTTTTTAATTCCTTATCCATCTTCATGGAGTTGTTTTCCCGTTTTGTGGTATTTCTTTCATTTTTTATGTTTTACCTTGAATGTAAATCGGTGATAATAATGATTTTCACAAAAATCACCTACGGTGATAACTGGAGTTTTTCCTTTGAAATTTTTACCAATCCGTGAAAACTAGAATATCAACAATCTTGCATGTGAAAATTTGATTTTTCATGATTGGATTTTTTGCGGATTTTGGTGATAATTTACACCTTTTTAATTCCTTATCCATCTTCATGGAGTTGTTTTCCCGTTTTGTGGTATTTCTTTCATTTTTTATGTTTTACCTTGAATGTAAATCAGTGATAATAATGATTTTCACAAAAATCACCTACGGTGATAACTAGAGTTTTTCCTTTGAAATTTTTACCAATCCGTGAAAACTAGAATATCAACAATCTTGCATGTGAAAATTTGATTTTTCATGATTGGATTTTTTTGCGGATTTTGGTGATAATTTAAGTTATATTTTTACTAATTTGTGAAAAATATAATTCTCACCGATTCCATATGGTGATAATCGGACTTTTTTCTGGGGTGATAATTAAAGTTTTAATTGGATTTATTTTAGAGTTGTGAATAAGAGTTTTTGGGTTTCTTTTGAAACAATAGTGATAATTTGAGTTTTTATTTTTCCAAAAAAAATTCTACGAGGAATAATTTGGGAAAGGTTTTTAAGTGAGTGATTTCAGTAAGTTATTTAGGAAGAGCTTTTTTAGGGATTAGATTTAACCTTTTTGAGTTATTTAAGGAGAGTTTTTTTAGGAATTAGATTTAATCTTCTATGACGGTTTTTTCTAAATTAATTAATTTCTTTAATTTGGTGAAAGGTTATTTTAGGAATCAAATCATATTATATCAAATTATGGGTTCTTAATATAGAGAATTTTATTGATGGTTTTCTAATATACAAAAATATAGAATTGGGCTAGAAAAAAAGTTCCCCATTAATCATTCAATATGAAAAAATCTTATATTATTGTAAATAATGTTCAGTTATTTGGAAATTTAAGATAAACGAAGCAATTAAATCTTATTATTACTAAAATTTGTTATTATTATATTAACAAACTCACCTGTGTAGCGAAACTTGGGCCAACCCGAGGAACCCGGAGAACCCGAGGAACATAACTTGGGTGGACTTGGGCAGCACTTCCATGGGTTCAACGGGTTGGATGGGTAATCTGGGCAAAGAATTCCTAGCTCGGGTCTGCCTCGGCCAAGCCTTCTAACCCGCCCAACCAACCCAAATATATAACATAATTTTATGAATAAGCACCTACAAATGTTTCTATTATTTTTTTGGCGAAACCCAAAAACAAAAATCACACATTTTGTTTCCCCTAGGCCTTGGACCTTCCCCAAAGTGGGGCTTTCCCTTTTTCATCAATTGGGCCGACCCTAGGCAAAACCAAAAATCCCGAAAGAAAATGGTGGAAAAGTTTCATTGGAAGGGTTTTATTAGTTTTGCATGCTCATTATAAGTCCGTGTTTCGGTAGCCATTAATATTAAGAATGATTTTTGGCAGGCCATTAATATTAAGAATGATTTTTGGCAGGCCATCAAAAAGAGCTACTACTACAGTAGAAACTCCATATATTAATACTTTTAGAAATACACAAAATTATTAACATATGGTGGTTGATAAACGTAAGATTTATAAATTGTGATAATGATTTTGTATCAACATGTAGCGGTTATTAACGTACCGACTATTAATACATGGAGGTTCTTCTTTGATTCCAAAAATACATTGTCCCCAAAAGCCGTATCTCTGTGGAAGACTATTATTATTAATCCTTTAAAAGTGAAAATCAGTCCCCCATGTCATGAGTAAGACCCGCAAAATTGTAAGACTTTTACAATGCAGGGGTCAAAGTAAGCCAAGTACTCTTCTTACTCGACAATCACCATTGTAGCCAAAAAAGAAGTCGTTGTTGCATAAGTTATCCAAGGCTACTGCATATCTTTCGTAATCAAGTAAACAAAAGGTGCGTGTACCTATGAACGGGTGGCTGAAAAGAATTTGTTTTTTCCATTCTCGGTAGATTAAGAGTGAAATTCGTCACATTCTCCGTTTCGTCCTCATCCCCCGTGTATAACGATGATACTTAAGGGCTTCTAATTCTCTCATTAGAACTTCATTTTCTTGCTCTTTATCCGAGTTAAGGGAAACTAAGCTCTTTAAATAAGTCTCCAAGTATACTGGTCTCTATGATTTCAAAACATCTTCATCGAACTTCAAAACTCTTACCTCTTTCGTCCTTCGTGTCATACAAAACCAAAGCCTTTTTACCACAATATGTAACACCAATGTACTTCTTGTCGTACTCAATCTCTAACAGAATCTGATCATTTTTTAGACACTTTATCCTCGAGCATTGAATTGATTGAACGTCAGAGAATCTCAATGGAGAAATGTTGCACAATTTTACCCAGGAGTCCGTCACTCCATAATCCTTCATCATCCATACTTCAAAACCATCTATGTTGGAACTTCCATGCATACCAAGACTGAGAAACAGATAATACTATTATTATTGAATAAGGTAAATATTACAAGAGACATGATTGGTCCTTAAATAGACCAATCATTATAGTTGTAGTGTCATTACAGACACACATGCTATTCACACAAAACATAAGATACATAGGTCAAGTCAACAGAACATGACCTTGACAATAACATTGTCTAATACACCCCCTCAAACTGTTAAGGGCTAACAAGACAAAAACAATTTGAAAACTGTGAAAGAAAAAGGCAAAAGCAACAGTGTCTTGCATCAACTAAGTAATAGCTGAAACTAAACTTGAAACTGAACTTGTAGAAACAGCAGAACATGTCTTGTCAGAAGTATTAGCAGCACCATGTGGACTGGAGAATAATAAGGATTGCAACAATCTTGAAAAGGTTGGTGAACAGAGCCCCTTGGTAAAAAAAATCAGCCAGCTGGTCTTCACTTGAAATATGTTGAAGCTTTAGAAAACCACTTTCCACCAATTCCCTGGCAGTATGGTATTGTATCTCTATGTGCTTTGTCCTAGCATGAAAAACAGGGTTAGATGCTAATGCCAAAGCACTGGTATTATCACATAGGAGTAAAGATTTGCTGGTAAGATAAATATGAAGTTCAGATAGTAAGTCCACAAGCCACTTTAGTTCAGCTGATGCTACAGATAAAGATTTATACTCTGCCTCAGCAGAAGACTTAGAAATAGTAGGTTGTTTCTTAAAAGACCAAAAAACCAAGTTAGAGCCCAAAAACACAGCATAACCTGAGGTAGATCTCCTTGTGTCTGGACACCCAGCCCAGTCAGAATCAGTATATGCAGTTAAGGTTGTCAAATTGCTCTTCTTCAAAGTAATACCAACACCAAGTGTTCCCTTCAAATAGCTCAGAATTATTTTGACTAGCTGTAGATGCATATATGTAGGTTTGTGCATGAACTGTGACACATAGTTGATAGCAAAACAAATGTCTGGTCTAGTAACTGTTAAATACTGTAAACTTCCCACAACAGTTATATATTCACTAATATTATCCAAGACTGTACCATCATGTAATAAAGAAACTCTTGGACCTTTAACAACTGGTGTATCACAAGACTTGCAATCCAACATATTGGTTTTAGATAATAAATCCAATGTATACTTTTCATGAGTTTGAACAAGAGAATCATCACTCTTAACTGCTTCAATACCAATAAAATAACTCAGACTGCCAAGTTTCTTCATTGCAAACTCTTATTTTAGAGAAGATATTAATGCATCAATCATCATAACAGAACTCCCAGTTAACAAAATGTCATCCACATAAAGCAACAAAACAAGCAGCCCAGAGTGAGAATGAAGAACAAACATTGAATTATCTGAAATAGACTTCTTGAAACCATAAGCAACCAAAAAAGTACTAAACCTATGAAACCAAGCTCTTGGAGCTTGTTTCAACCCATATAAGCTCTTCTTGAGATGATACACATAATCAGGTGGATAATCAGGATTGAAAAACCCTTGTGGCTGAGACATATATACATCTTCATCTAAGAAACCATGTAAGAATGCATTACTCACATCCAACTGCCTTATTTTCCAATTATAAGTTACATCCAAACATAAAACAACTCTTACTATTGTACACTTAACAACTGGACTGAATGTCTCATTAAAGTCAATGCCATCTTGCTGGTTATAGCCTTTTTCTACTAATCTAGACTTGAATCTATCAATAGTCTCATCTGATTTTATTTTGATCTTATATACCCACTTAGAACCTAAAACATTCATATGAGATGCTGGAGCCACATACTCCAATGTATAATTATCCCTCAAAGCAGTATATTCATCCTTCATTGATAACTGCCAGTTAGGATGTTGCATTGCTTGCTTAAAAGTTTTTGGCTCAGACTCTGTAGTTAATAAAGATGTATATGCAGAGGGAAGATAATGTTTTACAGATACATGGAAAACATGATCTGGAAATAGTTTTGGCTTTGAAATTCCTTTTTTTTTCTCTTGTAATCATTGAATGAGAAGGAGAGGATGTAGAAAGAGGAGTAGGCAAAGATGAAGAATTCTAAGTAGGTAAAGAATTTTAGAATCAGTGACTCAGATAGTGAAGAAACAGGACTAGAAAAATAAAACCGTGTTTCATCGAAAACCACATTCCTGGAAATATGTAACTTTTTAGTTACAGGATTATAACACCTATAACCTTTATGAAGAGAACTATACCCCAAAAAGACACATTTTGCAGACTTTGGAGAGAGCTTATCAGCTCGAATATGTGATAGTAAAGGATAACAGATGGTACCAAAAATCTTGAGGAAAGAATAATCAGGAGCAGATACAAACAAGACCTCAAAAGGAGATTTGTAATCCAAAAGTCTACTAGGAGTTCTATTAATTAAGTAAGTGGCTGTCAAAAAAGCATCATACCACATTTCTTTAGGACAATAAATTATTCCCCATCTCTGTAATATTCCTATGTTTTCTTTTAGCCAATCCATTCTATTCAGGAGTTTTGGGACATGAAATTCTAGTAAGAATACCACATTTATCTAAAAACACTTTAAAAGTCCCTTTAACAAGTTCAACAGCCCCATCAACTTGAAAAGAAAGAATTTTTGTTGAAAATTGATTCTCAGTATGACTCTTAAAATGTGTAAAACATTGAATAGCATCAGATTTTAGCTCCATTGGATAAATCCAATGAAACCTACTATAATCATCTATGAACAAGAATGTAGTACCTATAACCATTGAGAGAAGGAACAGTAGGACCCAAAACATCACAATGAATAAGTGACAAGGGTTTAGTATCATGAGAAGCTGACAATTGAAAAGGCAATTTCTTACTCTTAGCAAGTTGACAAGGATGACACAGAGATTTAGAATAAGGAGTTATTAAAACAATTTGTTTGAAAGAATGCAATTTTTGAATGATATGACTAGAAGGGTGACCTAGTCTATCATGCCACACTTGAGAAGGAGCAGACACAATGGTGGACAGAGAAAGATCATAAGAGATTGAATTTTTAGATAAAGCATGTTGAACTGGATACAAATTATTCACTACAGGGCCATGAGCAAGCAAAGCATGTGTCAACAAATCTCTTATTTCATATCCATAAGGTGTGAGTTTAAAATAGCAAGAATTGTCTCTTGTGAACTTAGCAATTGATAATAAGCTATGTTTCATATCTGGAACTAGAAGAACAGAATTAAGCCTAAAGCTAGTTTCAGGTGTTTCAATAGTAGAAGTGCCAGTAGATGAAATAACAAGAGACTTACCATTTCCTACTTGAACTTTATCCTTTCCTCTGTAATTTGAAGGATGTTGTAAAAGAGCCTCATCACCAGTAATATGAGAAGTTTCTCCTGAATTTGCAAGCCACTGAGGTGCTTCAGAAGTAGAAGCAGAAGTATCAAATGTTGGTTCTTTACCAAAAGAAGAAAAATCTTGTTGACACCACTTCCTTCACCAGTTGTTGGAGGATAATACCTAAAGTAACACCTACTTGCATAGTGTCCCTTCTTTCTGCAAATCTAACATTCTATCTGAGAAAATCTCTTCTTCCACCAGCATTACCACCACCATTATAAAGAGCAGAACCAGAAGAACCAGGATGACTAGAATTGGAACTCTGACCATTCTTGAAAGTATAAGTATTCTTGAAATAATTTGAACCCTGTGAACCCTTTGATTTACTCTTCCCATTGTAGCCAGAATTCATGTTTCTACTAAACATAGCAAAATGTTGGTGATCATCAAAGATTGAAGCAGTTTCTTGTTGTTGACTAAGAACCCATTGTTCATGATTCATTAGTATTGGTTTCAATTCAGCAAAATTAAATGGTACATCCCTATTTTGAGAAGCTACCACAAAACTATCAAACTCTCTACCAAGACCATTCAGAGCAGACATAACAAGATCTGAATCATTTACCCTTTCTCCTATGGAAGCTAAACTATCAGCAATAGTTTTGACATTCTGAAGATACACAAGAATAGTCATATTACCCTTCTTAAGATTATTAAGCTAATTCTTTAGTAAATTCTTCCTTGCCATAAATTGACTCTGAAAATTCATTTCAAGGAATGACCAAATCTCCCTAGCAGTAACTAAACCCAAAACATCAGCAGAAATCGAATCAGTAAAAGTTGCCTTCATACAACTAGTAACAAAACAATCCATCTTCCTCCAACGAACCCATTGTGGATTCAGTTTCAAAACACCATTATCACTAATTCGTTTTACAGGTTCTTGTACATCTCTATTAACAAAACCAAACAAATCGGTAGAAACCAACACGGATTCCATTTGATCTTTCCACAGGAGAAAATTATTTGGACCCAATTTAGTAGATACAAAATTGGAAATATTGGTAAAGGGAAAAACAAATTCAGAGGAATTACCCAAATCTTGAGCAGCGGAATTCATCTTATTTCTTCTTGTATAGATGATGATTGGAGATGTCATGAATAAAGAAAACCCTCCAAATTGAAAAGATTCACAATCTTGAATAGCAAATCTGATTGAAATCAGATAAAAATTGTTGTTAAAATAAATTGAACCAAGAAATTGTTGAAAAAGGTATTGAGATTTAGAAAAATGTGTTGAAAAAAAAAATTAGGTATTGATGTTAGAAAATTTCTTGTCTCAGGATCGGTGTGTCTGATACCATGAGAAACAGATAATACTATTATTAAATAAGGTAAATATTACAAGAGACATGATTGGTCCTTAAATAGACCAATCATTATAGTTGTAGTGTCATTACAGACACACATGCTATTCACACAAAACATAAGATACATAGGTCAAGTCAACAGAACATGACCTTGACAATAACAGTGTCTAATAAAGACAACCACCCAACACATCCACATATTTATCATCAGCGTCCAGATTTTCTGGTTGCGGGATTTCTTCAAAAAACCCCTTCGTAACATCGAAAGCAATTAATACTTGAGAGCCATAAGAGGTTTTTTTATCTAAAATTGTTGTTGCAAACCAATGAAGAGCTCCGTTATAAAACACCACTGGTCTTGCACGAGGAAACTCATATGGTATATGTTGAATCAACCTTCTCCAATTCCACCAATCACTCATCCAATTACACCACCAACCTTTACCTAACATGGACTTCCTTGTTTTCTACACCTACTCCACCAACATTTACCTAACATGGACTTCCTTGTTTTCTTCATTTACCTACTCCATTATTTAATTCTTGTAATGTTTTTTATAAATACCTCCCATTTTGGAGATGAATATAACAATTATTTTTGAGTTGAACCTTAAGTTTAACATGGTATCAGAGCTCCATGGTGAGTTGAGTGCTTCTTAGTAATAGTGAGTGCTTCGTTACTTCGATTGATCCTTCTTCCGCTGGCTTAAGGTTTTTGTTTTTCTTTATAAACTTATTGAAACAAGTAAGTTGTACTACCGATTTTATGATAAACTTGTTATGTTGAGTTTATGATTGTCCTTTTTAAATCCTACTTAATCTTGTTAATCCATTTATCTTGGACTAAGTAAGTTGTACTGCTGTTTTTGTTTCGTACAAACAATTATCATCTTTGATCAAGATTTTTTTATCTTAGCTAATTGAGTTTGTTTTTCTTATAAGCAAACCCCTGTTAAGTTTGTTTTCATATATTAGGTTGATTTGTCAAACTTAATTTCACTGTGCAAGAGAGAAAACTTGATTTGAATTTAAACTCTTACCGTTTTTACCGTTATAGGACTTGTTCCTCTTATTCGACTAGTCATATAATTTTTAGCTGCTAGGTAGAATCTAGTCGGTTTGTTTTCCACCCCCCATAAACAGTTGTGTACACAATCAGTTTCATTTGTACCTTTTTTTAGTCATTTGTTAAAAAAAAAAAAAACGCTGCTTGCGACCTGTATTCATACTTCATATAATTTCTTCTTTAATCGTAATAATGTCTTCCGTTAGACGTTGTGTTTACTGTGGAAGCAATTCACACTTCGTGGAAAAATGTTTCAAGAAAATTGCCTATCCCGATTGGTGGGACGCCTATAAAATACAAATAAATATCGACCAAAGAGGGGTAGATACATGTACTTCAATGATGACTACGACGACCGATACTCATTCTTCCGTGGTGGAATCTCATTCTTTGGTGAACCCTAACCTCTTCCAACAATCAAGTAAGGTTGATGTCGCTTTACTTGCTACGGGTTCTGGAAAAGATCATGGTTGGATTCTCGATTCTGGTGCTACGGGTCATATGACGTTTGATGCCTCTATTTTGAAAGATCCATTGCTACCTGCGTATACAACTATTTCCAACGCCAATGGTGTGCCGTATCCGGTTACCGGAGCTGGGAGAGTTGATTTAACACCTTCCTTGTCCTTATAACACACATTATTGGTTCCTTCTCTTTCAAATAATCTCTTGTCTGCGGCACAAGTAACCCGTGCCGATTAAATTGTTTAGTACTAATCTACCCCACTTTCTGTCTTCTTCTTCAGGATCTCGTATATCTGGAGATAATTGGGCGAGGTACTAAGAGAGATGGTTTATATTACATCGACGATGTTTGTGAAGGAGATCTCTTTCGCTTAAAATGTCTTCTTGTGCATCTAAAAATTAGATCTTACTGTGGCACCGCCGGTTAGGACATGCTTCTTTTGGATATTTGGAGCACTTGTTTCCTGATTTGTTTAATTCTTGCAAACTATCAGACTTTAAATGTGATACTTGCATTCTTGCGAAGAGTCATCCTACTACTTAACCAGATAGTTTCAGTAGAACATACGTCCCATTCGATTTGGTTCATTCTGATGTCTGGGGACCTTCTCGTATTACCAGTACTTCTGGATTTCGATGGTTTGTTATATTCATCGATGATTGTACTTGTATGACTTGGATCTATTTAACAAAGAATAAAAGTGATGTAGCTGTTCGTTTTCGCGCATTTCATAAAATGATTCAGACACAATTTTCGGCTAACTTAAAGGTCCTTCGTTCTGATAATGGTGGTGAGTATGTTAATGAAGTATTACAAGGATACTTTGGAGAACATGGAATTATTCATGAAACTAGTTTCCCGTCTACGCCATAGCAAAATGGTTTGGCGGAAAAGAAAAAATCGCTAGTTACTTGAAATTACGAGGGAATGCTTGATTAGGTCAAATATGAAGCCAAAATTCTGGAAAGAATCCATTACGAGTGCAGTATATCTTCTTAATCACCTTTGGACAAATTGGCTTCGTTTGTAACAATACCTTCTCATCTTAAGCTTCCTCCACGGGTATTCGGTTGTGTTATTTTTATACATCTGCAGAAACATCTACGTACAAACCTTGATCCGTGTGCTATCAAATGTGTTTTTATTGGTTATCATCCATTCCATAAGGGTTATAGGTGTTATCATCCTCAAAGTCATAAATTTTATGTTACTATGGATGTCACCTTTTCTGAGCACGAAATGTTTTACTCATCTGATGTATCTGATTCTCCTCTTCAGGGAGAGAGTGTTATTGAAGAGTTGAATTGGATGGATTTGTTTCCGACTAATAGTGAAATAAATATGAAAGCAAATGAAACAAGCATAAGTACACATCCAACTGTCAGTAGTTCAAGAATTGATGATATACAAGTCTTGGAGTCGGTTCAAGAGTTTGATATTCATTTTTCCGAAGAAATTGACACCCCTGCTCTTGAAGCTCCATATCTCTCTTCATCAACAGTAACTACATCTAATTTTCCTCCAGCCGGTGCCGATATCCCTGAGGTAAGCATAGATTGTTCGATTAATACTAATGATACTTATGGACTACCTGACACCGACAGGTACCAGTTTCCACCAAGAAGTAATCGTGGAGTTCCACTAGATCGTTTTTCACCTGAAGCAATAAGGAAGGTGAAATATCCTATTGCGAATTAAGTGTCAACTCATAGATTATAAAAAGAGGGAAAATCATTTGTCAGTCAAATGGCAGATGTTACTATTCCCAGAACAGTAGAAGAAGCACTATCTAATCCAAAATGGGCTGGTCCTATGAAAGAGGAGATGGTGGCACATGAAGAAAATGGTACATGGGATATAGTCTCACTACCATAAGGAAAGAAACCAGTTGGTTGCAGGTGGGTATATACTATAAAGCATAATCCAGATGGCTCTATTGACAGGTATAAAGCAAGACTTGTGGCTAAAGGGTTTACCCAGACTTATGGTATTGATTATCATGAGAAGTTTGCTCCTGTTGCAAAAATCAACACTATTCGAGTATTATTATCTTTGGCAGCAAATCTAGACTGGCCTCTACAATAGTATGATGTAAAAAATGCTTTTTTACATGGTGATTTGAAAGAAGAAGTCTACATGACACTACCTCCAGGTTATAATGCTCCAAACAATGCTAATGTATTGTGTAAGTTAAAGAAGGCTTTATATGGTTTGAAACAATCTCCTAGAGCATGTTTTGGTAGATTTCTCATTGCAATGAAGAAGTTTGGGTATATACAGAGTAATGTTGATCATACCTTGTTCCTTAAAAGAGTAGGTAACAAGGTAACTGCTCTTATTATCTATGTAGATGATATGGTGGTAACAGGAAATGACCCTGAAGAGATGAGTAATCTGAAGAATTACTTGTATTCTGAGTTTGATATGAAATATTTGGGTGGACTTAAGTACTTATTGGTTATTGAAGTTAATCGATCCAGAAAGTGATTTTTCTTGTGTCAGCAAAAATATGTGATTGACTTGTTGAAGGAAACCGGTATGCTGGGTTTGAGCCGATTGGGTCTCCTATGGAACAAAATCATGGTCTTGAAGAGTGTTCTGATCAAGTACCAGCTGACAAGGGGCAATACCAGAGGTTAGTTGGACGTTTGATTTATCTTTCTCATACAAGACCTGATATTGCATATGATGTAAGTGTTGTAAGCAGATTTATGCATAATCCGGGTCAACAACACATTAATGCAGTAATAAGGATACTGAGATATTTGAAGTCCGCACCAGGAAGAGGGTTGATGTTTTCAAAACATGGACATCTAAATGTATCAGGTTACACCGACTCAGACTGGGGAGGCAAAGGCGATAGGATAAGATCGACATCTGGGTATGTTACCTTCGTTGGAGGTAACTTAGTAACTTGGAAGTCTAAGAAACAACATGTTGTTTCCTTGTCAAGTACTGAAGCAGAATATAAAGCAATGGTAAAAGGCATTTTTGAATTTTTATGGTTGAAAAGGCTTATGGGAGAGCTTGGTTTCCCATCTGAAAAACCTATGAAGTTATTTTGTGATAATCAGTCAGCAATCAAAATTGCAGAGAATCCGGTGCAACATGATCGAACGAAGCATGTGGAAATTGATAGGAACTTCATTTGTGAGAAACTTGAAGAAAAAATTATTGAATTACCATATGTCCGAACAACACAACAGCTAGAAGATATTCTGACTAAGGCTGTATCAAATAATATATTTAACGATTCACTTGTCAAGTTGGGAATCTGTGACATATATGCACCACCTTAAGGGAGAGTGTTGAATCAACCTTCTCCAATTCCACCAATCACTCCTCCAATTACACCACCAACCTTTACCTAACATGGACTTCCTTGTTTTCTACACCTACTCCACCAACCTTTACCTAACATGGACTTCCTTGTTTTCTTCATTTACCTACTCTATTATTTAATTAATGTAATTATTTAATTCTTGGAATGTTGGTTATAAATACCTCCCATTTTGGAGATGAATATAACAATTACTTTTGAGTTGAACCTTAAGTTTAACAGGATATGCAATTTTTCTGTTTTCCATGAATGTGATCTCAATGAATATACTTGGACTATTTTAGATGCATGGGTTGTAACAGAACTCACAATATCGACAAACTTGTAGTCATTCGTGTTTAAATCATAGCCAAACCCATTTGGGTGATGAAAATCATCCCTAAATGTTGCTTTTGGTATCACTTTATATTATTCGGTATACGGATTCCAAAGGCAATATATACTGTCACGACTAAAGGGATAACGATAACTTAAGCAAACCAATCCATTACAAGAACCCAAAATTTTAACATCCATATTGTAATCAGTAACAAAACTAAGGGGGTGTGGAACTGGTTTAATACGCTCGTCGTGATAATTACCTGATAGTGATGCTGATGAATCATCATACTCTAAAGAAGATAATTTATTAAATCCATGTCTTATGATGAACGTAAAGTTGTTGCTGTCGTAAAAAAAATTAGGGTTATTGGTATGAATGTTCCAAGGTTTGCAAACACAGCTGAATCTACAAAGAGATTTTGTTGGCAGCTTGCAAAGAATTTCATGGATATTTTTTCTTTGCTCGATAAAACGAAGAATATATTGAAAGGACAAAACTTACAATAGCGAGGGAAATCACACGGGTACTCAAGTACCAGATATGCTTTTTCACTTTACGCTATGAGATTTCTCAGACGCGCTAGCTTATCAGTCTCGCTTCGACAAATAATATTTGTTTGACCTTTTTTAGTTAACACCTCTCTCACACCCGATCCTAACCATCCATCACTAATAACGGCTCTATTTTGTATACCGTCGGATCCCAATCGACCATTTTTTCAAAATCCCCTATAAATACCACTCTAATTCTCTACTCAAACCACACCAAATCAATTTCTTCTTCCTCCATAAATTGATTTCTTCACTAAAATCTTTCCAAATTTATTATTGTTTAAGTAATATTTTTAAATTTTGTTTTGCTTATCAATGGATGAGACTCAAAGCCAAAAGAGGAAACAAAGAACGAGATTTAATGTTTTGGAAAATCATCACCTTATTACTCAAGACTTTATGTTGGTTATAGCAATTATGACGATAAGGAATTGTTTTGGGCGGTGCTTTTTAATAAATTTGTCGAAGCTTGTGGTGGAAATCGATACGGTCGTACGGCCAAAAGCGTTTGTAATCGGTTTAGCAAAATGAAGAGTGAAGTGGATAACTTTTCCGGCTGTGTTGCAAGAGCTACAATGCTAATCCGGCATTGACTCAATTAATCGGTATGTAATTTAAATATTTTTATTATATTGATTTTGTATATGTTGTTTGTAAACATTATAATTTACTAATATCTTATGTACGGTATCTTTATATTGATGTAGATCATAATTGCGAAGAGCTTATATGTTGAGTTATACGGAAAAACTTTTGATCGAGATGTTGAGTATGAGATGCTTAAAATGTTCCAATTGTACCAGTTGTAATCAAGATATGGAACAAGATTTTAATCCTCATTCATCTCAAATGAATGCAAATTTCACTAATATGTTTAATTCCCCACCCTCTAGTTCCCAAAATCCACCCTCAAGCCAGTTTGTTGAAAATCCATTTCAAAATAATATCCTTGCGGTATCCCTTTTGCATCGAGCTCTACCCGCATCACGAGCCCAATGACTATACCTGGAACATCGTCTGGTGGATTTACAGGAGATAAACGCATTTCAAAAGCAGGGAAACAAGCGCATGTTCCTAAAAAGCGGGTTGCGAAAAATAAGCCCGACACACCATCCTCGCAAGACTCTCAGATGAGCGACGCGGGAAGTAAACTTGTTGATTATCTAAAAGAATCCCGATCGATTATCCCACCTCGTCAGCTACAACAAAACCAAATTATGGAAAGGTTGTTAGAGACAACTCAACAACAAATTGAGGCAACTAAAATGAAATAAGAAAGGGAAATAATGCAATTGGATCTCGAGAAGATGACTCCAAAGGCAAAACAGTTCTTTGAATATCAACAGAATGCCATACTGGCTAGGCATATACAGAGGCAACAAGAGAATCCGTTCCATTTTTAATAGCTTAGCTTAAGTGTTTATTCGTTTTAATAAGTAATGTCCTTTTTTATTTCTTGTAATCCGTTCAATTTGTAATAGATTAGTTTAATTATATTTTATTTTAAGTAATCTTGTATTTTAGTTCCGGTAGTCTAGTTAATTTTATGTCGGTAACAATTACTTATGTATTTCTAATTACGATAATTTGAATTAATTTAAGTTATTCCAACAGATCTTTGGTAACGGGTAAATCCTAACGGCTATATTCCAACGACTACTTTAACTGCCTATTATAAATTGTAAAAATCTTTCTCAACCTAAACAATCCAAAATTTTAAGCGTATCCTCAGAATATAAAATTTCCCTGATTTTGGAAGATAACATGGTAATGGTTGGGTATACCATTGAAGAAGATGTGTCAATGACCACAGTGTTTGTAAATGCTTGTAATCTGCCTACTTAAGATACTCAATACCTCTCCGCGTATGAACAATTCACGTTGGTGTTCGATGGCTTTGTACAAGCGCTCGAAACGTTAATAACCGAACAAGACGACAAGTTCAACAACGGATTTCTAGAATTGATATAATGGTTCGCAAGTACGTTGAAATTCAAAAAAGAATTCATGGTTACTCCCCACAGCACATGACAGTTGCGATAACTGTACGTCAACTTAAATGGTTATGATATTTAAAATGTTGTTTGCTTCTACACACTAACCTATTTCCTTTTGTTTGTTTTGCGTAGGAGGAAATGGGCAAATTTGTGTACCAACTAGATACTCGTACTGAATTTACATGCTTTGAGTGCTACTTAATCTTTAAAGCTAACCTGGTAACATGGATTATTACAATCCTGAAATGAATGCTTGCGGTCCTCTAGAGGTTTAAAGGCTTGGTGCACGTGTTGTTCCGCAACCGGGATTAGTAAAACTAGTAACCTGCGTTTTTATTCAATAATTGTAATGTACTGTTATAACGACTGTATCGCAATGGCTAGTTTTTAACCAGTACTTTATAACAGCTATTTTTGACGGATATTATAAATTGTGTTAACTATCTTCAAACAACAAACATGGATTTTAAATACAAACGACTCTATTTATGATGTTGAAATACACACAAGAAAATGGAAAATTACATAAATGAAAGATAGAACATTCAAACACAATCATACTTTAGGATTGTTGTTCCGAAGACTTGATTAACATCTGATGCTTAAAGTTGCAATTCAAAAACCGAAAATTACATAAATATAAGATAGAACATTCAAACACAATCATTCTTCAGGATTGTTGTTCCGAAGACTTGATTAACATCTGATGCTGAAACCTAATAGAAAAGCCGAAAATTACATAAATATAAAGATAGAACATTCAAAGTCAATCAATCTTCAGGATTGTTAGACGAAGACTTGATTAACATTTGATGCTAAAACCAGCTTGCAATATAGCTACATTTCATCAGGATTGTAGGTATCGTAAACCGCTTTTAACAACTGATAACTTTCATCATGAAGAAAGTTGTCACTCGTCTAGTTAAGATATCCTAAACGAGCAGCAGTTATCTGAAATTTATAAATCAAATTTAGTTTAAGTATATTTATTTACTTAAAAGTGAAAGAAATATGTAAAACATTCTTACCCTTTGTTCATATGCCATTCCAGGATTGCGTATGTTAACATCGGCCTAATAGTGACAAAAGTTATGATCTCCTTGTTCATCTTGCTCCACCTAGCTCTAAGACCTCCCTTGTCTCCGTGCTCGATTTCGTAAATGTTATCAAACAATTCAAAAACATTCTTCCGTAATTTGTTGTAGAAGCCTGAACTTCGTTAAGATTATTGTTTTTTGCTTGAATCCATGCTTGAGTAAGAGCAACATCTTCTTCTGCGCTAAATCTTACCATTTTTATAAAACAGAGGTATGATTTTCTGTTGGGATTGGTTTTAAATTGGAATGTGAATTGATATTTATAGAGATATTTTTAGAGATATTTATAGAGATATTTATAGAGATATTTATAGAGATATGATGAGAGGAAAGTCATAAGTAGCCATTAAATTGTAAAATAAAACAGTTATGTTAAGAAATTTAAATACTAGCCCTTTTTACACATCAAACCATGTGAAAATTTCCACTACCCTGATGTTGGTACGGTTGTACTTGGTTGATCAATGACAGATTTTGACCTAAGTAAGGTTCTTGACTATTTGAACAAAAGAACCAGTCGTACGGCCCGATTCTAGAGACTGGCCTTGGTTAGATGACTCACATGTACATGGGCTTCATACGGTTTCAAAATTCACATTAAAGTCACTGTATTTTATTTGGTGTACATGCTCTGCCATGGAAGTCGTAGGATTGTTGTTGTGTAGCCTTGTATATTTGTTCCATATCCACATACATCGCACCACATCTCCCCGTAAACAACAAGGAAGGAAGTGAGTATAATTCTTTTTCACAAGTCAAATAAATTGGAATTAAAGGTTATATTATACTCACAAAATTCCAAGCTAACATCATAGTTGGATTTAGGAAACATTCCCAAATAATCCATTCCAACCGTAACTCGTACTCCAAAGTCGGGGCCACATATCTTATTCGGTCGTTTGGCTTGGTGGATATGGGAAGAGATGAAGGTCGATGGGCACCAACTCTTTGTGTATGTTTTTTGGTTGCCATGGGTGGCGTACGTACATACGATCGTTATCTTGGGTTCCATACAAACCTTAGCTTGTTTCATGTACAATTACACCCCTATACTTCCATATCGTACTTCTTCTTCCACCATAACTTATACTGTCTGATCGGATACTTCATCAAAATGCAGGCTATTAAGATTCTCCGTCCATGTACAAATATGCATTGTTGATGTCTACTATTGAATCAGGAGGGTTGTAACGGTACGGTCAATCCAAGAACTTGTTTGAGACATCGTCGCCTGTGCACAGACGATGTGACCAAATGATCGAAACCTCACGTGTTACTGATTCGTTTAGCCTTCTTCAGCACCTCGGGCCATTCTCCATTGACTCCCCTCCCATGGCTTACCAAAGATAATGCACCGAATGCAAAGTTATCAATTTGGTTACGAATAATAGTCATATAATGGGTACCCAATCTTCCGACCGCCTTTTCGCCTTCCCTGGATCCATCATATAACCTACCAGCTGGCCATAGATCCATATTTTCACTCTCAGCCTTTGTATACGAAATAGATATCGAAATAAGTTCCAAACCAGATACAAAATTATACATTTTATTAATACTAACTATAAAATATAGTGGTAACAAAATTAAATAAAAGGAAAGTAAGATTACGAGAGGGTAGAGACTTTTACCAACAAATTCAACGAGAAGAACTTCAACCTAGGAGCATTGCCTATGACTCCGTACTCATGCCCTTAACATATATGCATACACCCTAACCCCAATCATAATGCCTCAGCACACTTAAATCCCTTATTATACGAAGCCATTTAACTCAACAACACTGTTTTTGTTGGGGAAAGACAGCTCACAATAATCAAATCAAAAACCATCTTTGCCATA